>OZ012616.1:15066550-16298411 GCA_963942555.1 Aleiodes leptofemur | reverse complement strand
CAGAAAAAATTTTTTTTTTGTGTACGCCCTTTTGGCTTTAAGAGACAAAAAATTTAAAGCCAAAAGGGCGTATCCCAACTTTTTTTCATCGCAATTATTATTTGGGATCAGGAGGGTGTTTATCCAGTTCTTCGTGATTATCCCGGTAAATAAGCGAGATAGAGCGAAATGGACATTAGTATGGGATCAGGTGGGAGTTTTATCAGATTTTCGGGATTATCTCAGTGAATAAGCGAGATAGAGCGAAATGGACATTGGTATGGGATCAGAAGGGAGTTTCTCTAGTTCTTCGTGATTATCTCGGTGAATAAGCGAGATAGAGCGAAATGGACGTTAATTTGGGATCAGGAGGGAGTTTATTCAGCTCTTCGTGATTATCCCGGTAAATAAGCGAGATAGAGCGGAATGAACATTAATTTTGGATCAGAAGAGAGTTTCTCCAGTTTTCCGCGACTATACACACAGAAAACACTGAGCGTAGAACACGTTCAGAAGTGCGTAGTTACTGCACATGTGTGCGTACTTCAAGTTCTCATAATCGAACGTGATGTACGTACACGTGTACGTGATGTACGCACAGTTGTGAGTGATGTACGCACAGTTGTGAGTGATGTCCGCACTTGAGTACGTGACTTTTTTACTCTAAGTATATACTTTTGTGAGAGATTTTCGCTACCATCTTCTCGGTAAATAAGCGAGATAGAGTGAACTAGATATCAATATGGGATCAGGAGAGAGTTTTTTCCAGTTTTTCGCTAGTATCTCGGTGAATAAGCGAGATAGAGCGAAATGGACGTTAATTTGGGATCAGCAGGAAGTTCATTCAGTTTTTCGTGATTATCTCAGTCAATAAACGAGATAGAGCGAAATGAATATTAATATGGGATCAGGAGTGAGTTTTATTCAGTTTTTCGTGATTATCCTGGTGAATAGGCGAGATAGAGCGAAATAGACGTTGATTTGGGATCAGGAGGGAGTTTATTCAGTTTTTCGCTATTATTTCGGTAAATAAGCGAGATAGAGCGAAATGGACATTAATTTGGGATCAGCAGGAAGTTTGTCGTTTTTTTCGTGATTATCTCGGTGAATAAGCGAGATAGAGTGAAATCGACGTTGATTTGGGATCAGGAAGGAGTTTATCCAGTGCTTCGCTATTTTTTCGGTAAATAAGCGAGATAGAGCGAAATGGATGTTGATTTCGAATTAGGAGGAAGTTTTTTCAGCTTTCCTCGACTATGTCGGTGAATAAGCGAGATAGAGCGAAATAGACGTTGATATGGGATCACCAGGGAGTTTTCCAGTTTTTCGTGATTATCCTGGTGAATCAGTAAGATAGTGCGTAGTGGTCGTTAATTTGGGATCGGAAGGGATTTTATTCAGTTTTTCGTGACTATATCGGTGAATAAGCGAGATAGAGCAAATTAGACATTAATGTGGGATCAGGAGGGCGTTTCCACATGAAAGAATTCCTCCTGATCCCAAACTAACGTCCATTTAGCTTCATCTCCATTGTTCACCCGGATAATCACGAAAAACTGAAAAACTCCGTGATGATCCCATATCAACGTCCATTTCGCTCTATCTCCTTTATTTACCGAAATAATAGCGAATAACTGAATAAACTCCCTCCTGATCCCAAATCAACGTCTATTTCGCTCTATCTCTCTTATTCACTAGGATAATTGCGAAAAACCGAGAGAACTCTATGGTGATCGCAACTTAACATCCATTTCGCTCTATCTCGCTTATTCATCGAGATAATCTCAAAAATTTGATAAAACTCCCTCCTGATCCCATACTAATGTCTATTTCGCTCTATCTCGCTTATATTCCGAGTTAATCAGCAAAAACTGGGAAGACTTCCTCCCGATTCCACATTAATGTCTATTTTGCTCTATCTCGCTTATTTTCCGACTTAATCGGGAAAAACTGGAAAAACTCCCTGCCGATTTCACATTCATGTCTATTTCGCTCTATCTCGCTTATTTTCCGAGTTAATCGACAAAAACTGGGAAAACTCCCTCCCGATTTCATACTAATGTCTCTTTCGCTCTATCTCGCTTATTTACCGAGATAATAGCAAAAAAACTGAAAAAACTCCCGCCTGATCCCATACTAATGTCCATTTCGCTCTATCTCGCTTATTTACCGGGATAATCACGAAGAACTGGATAAACACCCTCCTGATCCCAAATAATAATTGCGATGAAAAAAAGTTGGGATACGCCCTTTTGGCTTTAAATTTTTTGTCTCTTAAAGCCAAAAGGGCGTACACAAAAAAAAAATTTTTTCTGTATTTTTCTGACAGAAAAATACGTTTTCAACATTTTTGAATCAAACAGGAGAGGAACATTGTTTTCGATACGCCCTTTTGGTTCTGCAAAGCCAAAAGGGCGTAAAATCCGCGATACGCCCTTTTGGCATTAGTAACGCGATATGTGTGTGTGTGTGTGTGTTGTATATTTGTGTGTGAGTGTTGTATATGTGTGTCTGTGTGTTGTATATGTATGTGTATGTGTGTTGTATATATGTGTGTGTCTTGTATATGTGTGTATGTGTGTTCTATATATATGTATGTGTGTTGTATATATATGTGTGTGTGTCTTGTATATGTGTGTATGTGTGTTGTATAAATATATGTGTGTGTGTGTGTGTTGTATATATATATGTGTACGTGTGTTGTATAATATGTGTGTGTGTGTGTGTGTTGTATATTTGTGTGTGAGTGTTGTATATGTGTGTCTGTGTGTTGTATATGTATGTGTGTTGTATATATGTGTGTGTCTTGTATATGTGTGTATGTGTGTTGTATATATGTGTGTGTCTTGTATATGTGCGTATGTGTGTTGTATATATATGTGTGTGTTTTATATTTGTGTGTGTGTTTTATATTTGTGTGTGTGTCTTATATATATGTGTGTGTGTGTGTGCTATATATTTGTGTGTGTGTGTTTGTGTTGTATATGAGTCTGTGGGTTGTATGTATGTGTGTTTGTGTGTGTCTAGTAAGACTAGCAAAAGCCTCGACCTCGGCTTTCCTCGGCTCCCACCCCCTTCCACCGCATTTCGGCTTCGGCCCACTCCGGACGTCTCCTCCATCACTACGACAATAGCCGAGGGATGGACGCCATTTAAAAGGAAAAGGTCTCCCTCCGCGAAGCACATTTCACTGCCGACAGCTGTGCTGTGAGCACTCGTGTCTCACTCCGCTGGGGTGAATGCACACGACCACACGGCGTAGTGTGTTTACGTGACTTTTCGTCATTCATTTTATTTCATGCATTGATGCCAAAGTGTTTTTAAGTGTTCTTTGATTTTTATTATTTTTGAAAATAGAATAAAAAGAAGAAAAATGGGCGGTTGGCTTGTCTGGGGACTTTTGATCGTTTTATTGGGAATCGTCGAGGTTACGAGACAGGAGAAAAATGCCGGTAATTTGTTATGTCAATGTTATTTTATTTAATGATGCATTTATTTGTATTTGTAAATGTATTACACGTGTCTTTATGATAACATTTAATTATTAAATTGAATTTCTTTTATTTTAGGAGAATTTAAGGGAAATTTTGGAGCACAAAATACTTTTTGAAGATTTAAAAAAAGAATTCTGAGGAATTTTTCTGTGTTTTTTGAGGGTTTTAAGACAATTTTGGGGACGTGTGATAATTTTATCATGCAGACTTGTAATTTTCCATAGAAAAATCCCGTTTTTTTGCTTTTTTTTGTTTGAAATAGGCAATACTTATTTACGCCATGGGGAATACACTTCCTCTTGTCTCCTGTTATGTTCAATTAAATGCGTTAACTAGTGCACACGAACAATTTTATATGTCCACTATATTATTATTCTTCAAAACTCGAGAAAATTGATTTCAAGTAAAAAAAACAAAGGAAAATTTAGTTTTTCACTATTTTTTTTTTTAATATCGGGATCTCGAAAACTAAGCGAGATGAGGCTTTTTTGGTCGAATTTTTTTTTGTAGAGAATTTCAAGAGCTCCACAAAAGGATTGGAGCAAAACTGCTCTATCTCGTTTAGTTTCCGAGATATTCTCAAAATACAATGAAAGAAAAAATTCGATTTATCCAATTTTACTTTTTTGCTGAATTCATTTTTTATGAATGACTCGGAAACTAAGCGAGATAGAGCGATTTTGTCTCAATCCTTTTTTGTACAGAATTTCAAGAGCTACAAAACAAGATTCGGCCAAAATCACTCTATCTCGCTTAGTTTCCGAGATATTCTCAAAAAACTGATGAAGAAATGAAAAAAACTTAAAAATTGTAAAAAAAAGTGAAAATTTCATTTGTAATCTCGGATTTTCTATCGTTCATCTCAAAATATCTCGGAAACTAAGCGAGATAGGAAAATTTTCGAGGAGATCTTTTTTGTAGCCCTTGAAATTCTCTAGAAAAAAGCATTCAAACAAAATCGCTCTATCTCGCTTACTTTCCGAGATATTCTAACAAAACTAATAAAAAAATCTATAGTTGTCTAAAAAAAATTAAAAATTCGTAATTTCTCTCAATATCTCAATAAATCACGAAATTTCTATCGTTTTATTGCTCAATCAACGACTATTGGACCGTGTAAATGTGAAAATGATCAATTCGTCACGTATCTTTCTCTTTTCTCTGCGGTTTTACATTATTTCAATGAGATAACCGAATTTTTAATAGAAAATGGACAATTTCACTGGTTTAGAGGTGGGCGAGAAACCGTTCGGTGTTAAAGCGCGACATTTCAAATTAGGAAGACGTAAAGAAAAAAAAAAAAAGAAGAAGGAAATACGCCTGAGAGTACTACTTTGCGGAATGATATAATCTTGGAATAGTCATACCGCATGGTTTTTTCTCTGAATCCGCAGATTTTCTTCAATTTTTTATGCTAATGACAAAAAAGAAAAAAAACAAAATAATAAAACAATAAAATCAATTTTTTTTATCTCGAACAATTCGAAATTCAAGGTTTTTGATTTCTTTTTTCGAATTTTTTAAAGATTGTCGCCTTAGGAACAAAGGGGCGTATGTACTATGCTCATCACCATAGCACTTACGCCCCTTTGTTTCTAAGTGCCCTTATTATATACATAGCACTTACGCCCTTTTGTTTCTAAGTGCCCTTATTATTAACATTAACACTTACGGCCCTTTTTTTTAAGTGCACTTGTTATTACCATAGCACTTACGCCCTTTCGTTTCTAAGTGCTCTTATTATTAACATAGCACTTACGCCCCTTTTTTTCTAAGTGCCCTTATTATTATTACCATTAACACTTACGCCCTTTTGTTTCTAAGTGCCCTTATTATTAACATTAACACTTTCGCCCTTTTTTTTTAAGTGCCCTTATTATTAACATTAACACTTACGGCCCTTTTTTTTAAGTGCACTTGTTATTACCATAGCACTTACGCCCTTTCGTTTCTAAGTGCTCTTATCATTACCATAGCACTGACGCCCTTTCGTTTCTAAGTGCTCTTATTATTAACATTAGCCCTCACGCCCTTTTGTTTCTAAGTGCCTTTATCATTAACATTAACACTTACGTCCCTTTGTTTCTAAGTGCCCTTATTATTAACATTAACACTTACGGCGCTTTTTTTTAAGTGCACTTATTATTACCATAGCACTTACGCCCTTTCGTTTCTAAGTGCTCTTATTATTAACATTACCCCTTACGCCCTTTTGTTTCTAAGTGCCTTTATTATTAACATAGCACTTACGCCCCTTTTTTCTAAGTGCACTTATTATTAACATTAACACTTACGCCCTTTTATTTCTAAGGCAACGATTTTTAAAAATAAAAGGGCGTAAGTGTTATGCTTATTATCATAGCACTTACGCCCCTTTATTTCTAAGTGCTGATGAATACTTATCATCACTTACTTAAAAACACTTACGCCCTTTTGTTTCTAAGGCAACGATTTTAAAAATAAAAGGGCGTAAGTGCTTTTTTTATTACCATAACACTTACGCCCCTTTGTTTCTAAGTGCCCTTATTATTAACATTAACACCTACGGCCCTTTTTTTTAAGTGCACTTATTATTACCATAGCACTTACGCCCTTTTATTTCTAAGGCAACGATTTTTAAAAATAAAAGGGTGTAAGTGCTCTTTTTATTACCATAACACTTACGCCCCTTTGTTTCTAAGTGCTAATAAATACTTATTACAATAGCACTTACGCCCATTTGTTTCTAAGGCAACGATTTTTAAAAATAAAAGGCGTAAGTGCTATGTTAATAATAAGAGCACTTACGCCCTTTTATTTTTAAGGTGAAATGATTTAATGTAATGATTTAATGTAATAATTTTTGCAGATGTTCTCGTATTTACGGTGGCTTCAAACCAAACCGATGGTTACCAAAGATACTTGAGATCTGCTAGGGTTTATGGCTTCGAGGAGAAGATCAAGACACTGGGCCTTGGAAAACCATGGAGAGGAGGCGACATGAACTCCATTGGGGGTGGATACAAAATTAATCTCTTAAAAAATGCTTTGAAGGAGTTTAAGGATGAGAGAGACAAAATAATTGTTGTTACTGACAGGTAATTCAATTATTAAACTATTATTATTATTATCTTCGAAGAATTATCGTTTTTTTTTGTGATTTTTATAAAGATTCAGACAATTATTGTTTTTTTATTTAAATTAAAATTGAAATTAATAATCTTAATATTTCAGTTATGACGTCATCTTTCTTGCACCAGTAGAAGAGATAATTCAAAAATTCAAGTCGCTAGATGCTCGAATTCTCTTCTCAGCTGAAGCTTACTGCTGGCCAGATAAATCTCTCGCGTCCAAATATCCCAGCATCACTACAGGAGAACCATATTTAAATTCTGGAGGATTTATGGGATATGCCTCTGATATTTACGCTATTCTGATGACTTCAAAGATCAGTAACACAGATGACGATCAACTTTTTTACACCCAAATTTATCTCAATCCGGAATTAAGGGAGAAACACAAGATCAAGCTGGACCACAAATCTGAGATTTTCCAGAATCTCAATGGAGCAGTTACTAATGTAGAGTTGCGGTTCAAGGGGAATAGGGCGTATCTCCAGAATACGGTTTATCGTGAAGTTCCGATGATTGTCCATGGAAATGGCCAGAGCAAAGTAATCCTCAATTTTCTAATTTTTTTTGGATTTTTTATAGGGGAAGGTGGGGTAAAATGGGCACTCTAATTGAACGGTTCGAGATAGAAATTTGCTGATGATTCCATTGAAAAGCTGAGGAAATTTTAGGTAAAAAACACATTTGTCGAAATTTTTTTTTCAATTTTTGAGAAAATTTACTTTTTTGGGCGATTTTTGAAGGGTTTTCGCTTTTGAAAATAGAAAAAATTCACTTTTTCGGGGATATCTTCGGTTCTGTTGGTCGCAACGACTTGGGGTTGATCTTAAATGAAAGGTGAGCTCATTTCCCATCGATTTATGTGGTTCAAATTTTTTTTAAATCAATTTTTCAATTACTTATAGGTCATTTTCTGAAAAATCAGTTTTTGCCCTATAAGTACTTGAAAAAATTGATATTTTTCTTTTTAAACCCCATAAATCGATGGGAAATGAGCTCACCTTTCATTTGAGATCAACCCCAGGTCGCTACGATCAATAGAACCAGAGATATTCTCGAAAACGTGAAATTTTTCAAAAACAGAAGACTTTCACCTTCAAATCTCGCGCCAAAAATGGCATTTTTTAAAAATTCAAAAAAATAATTTCCGACATATGATTTTCATGGGAAATTTCCTCAGCTTTCCAATGGAATCATCAGAAAAAATCTATCTCCAATATTTCCATCGATTTCGAGTAAATTTCACAGTATAAAATATCAAAATCTGCTGATGTATTAATTAATTTATTTTATTTATTTAAAGGTGATCTTAAATTCCCTGGGAAATTATTTGGCCAATGCCTGGAGTCCAGAAGAAGGCTGTTTAAACTGTTGGGACAACACCATAACTCTCCACGAGGATCAACCAGAAACTTATCCACCAATAGTAATGGCCCTGATTGTCGACGTGCCAACACCGTTTCTCGAGGAATTTTTTGAAAAAATTTACGCACAGGCTTATCCAAAATCCAAGCTCCACCTCTTTATTTACAACAATCAGCCTTATCACGAGAAGGTCGTGGAGAAATTTATTGAAGATTACGGAGTGGATTACAAGAGCTTGAAAGTAATTGCACCGAGTGATGGCATTGATGCAGCATCCGCTCGAAATCTCGCCATGTAAGGGAAAAAAAAAACATTGGCTTAGGAAGAAAGGGGCGTAAGTGCTGTGCTTATATATATAGCACTTACGTCACTTTTTTTTCTTCTAAATTTCAGAAACAAAGTGGCGTAAGTGCTATAAATAAGAATAGCACTTACGCCTTTTTGTTGCTAAGATAACATTTTGAAAAAATTGTCAAAAATTGAACATTTGAATTCTGAAATTGGTTTTTTCTGGTTTTTACGAGTTAATATTCATGCCAATTTGTTTTTTAGCCTTGGAGACAAAGGGGCGTAAGTGCTATGCTTATACATAGCACTTACGCCTCTTTATTTCTAAGGTAACATTTTTAAAAATTGTCAAAAATTGAAGATTTCAATTTTAAAATCGGTTTTTTTGGTTTTTAAGAATTAGCACTTAAGCCCCTTTTTCTCTAAACCTCGGAGACAAAGTGGCGTAAGTGCTAGGCTTATATATAGCACTTACGCCCCTTTGTTTCTGAGCTAACATTCAAAAAAATATCAAAAATTGAAGATTTTCATTTTAAAATCGTTTTTTTTTTTGGTTTTTAAAAATTAACACTTACGCCAGAAAAAATGTCCAAAATTGGAAAATTCCAATTTTAAAATCGGTATTTTTGGTTTTTAAGAATTAGCACTTACGCCCCTTTTTTTCTAAGCCTTGGAGACAAAGTGGCATAAGTGCTATGTTTATACATAGCACTTACGCTCCTTTGATTATAAGCTAACATTTAAAAAAAATAGTTAAAAATTGAAGATTTTGATTTTAAAATCGTTTTTTTCGGTTTTTTAGGAACTATTGTCTAGTGAAAGAGTGCTCTGGATTTTTCTCAGTCGATTCACTCTCTCATCTCGACAATGAGCACACTCTGAAGCTTCTTGTTGAACAGCAGAGAGGAATAATCGCACCAATGTTAGTGAGACCTGAAAAAACTTGGAGCAACTTTTGGGGAGCCATTGCAGAAAGTGGATATTATGCGAGGAGTGCAGATTACATGGAAATCGTGGAAAATCGACGACAGTAAGTGCTTTTTTTCCAATTAATTGCAAAACTTCATTTCTTCAAAAAATCATTTTAAAAAACCGAAAAAAATGAATTTTTTCAGAATTTTTTTTTTTTTTTATCATCTGTTTCATTTTGATATCTCGGAAACTAAGCGAGATAGAGCGATTTTATTCGAATCCTTTTTCGTAGAGAATTTCAAAAGCTACAAAAAAGGATTCGGGCAAAACTGCTCTATCTCGCTTAGTTTCCGAGATATTCTTAAAAAACTGCAATAAAATCGATTTATCTAAAAAACTGATTTAAAAAAAGGAATTTGCAGAAAGAAAAATAATTACAAAATTCTTGTGCAATGATTTTATTTTGCACGATTATTCAACTACTCTACGAAAAAAATTCAGATAAAATTCAATAATAAAATAGAAAAAAAAATAAATTGAGTAATTGAGGATTCATGGTTGCTCCTAAATTTCCGAAAAAAACTCTCATAAAATTGGTGATTAATCGAATGCAATTGAGAAATCAGTTTTGAATGATCTTCTGTCGATGCTGTACATGTTGTCAGCTGTGCACTCGTAAACGCCAGCATCCATCTGCGTTGCTGGGTCAATTTCGAGTTTTGATTTGACGGTGTCATTCGAAACTTGCCACTCGTGCACCTAATTAAACGAAAAAAAAGTTCAAATCATAATAAATTCATGAAATTGATAAAAATCAATAAAATTAATGAAATCAATAAAAATTAATAAAATTAATGAAATCATTAGAATTCATGGAATTAATAAAATCAATAAAATTCATGAAATCATTAAAATTGATAAAATTGATAAAATTAATAAAATGCATGAAGTCAATAAAATCATAAAAATCAATAAAATCATTAAAATTGATGAAATTAATAAAAATCAATGGAATTGATAGAATCATTAAAATTTATGCAATTAATAAAATCAATAAAATTGATAAAATCATTAAAATTGATGAGATTAATCAAATTGACAAAATTAATAAAAATCAATAAAATCATCAAAATTAAAAGTAACAAAATCATTAGAATTGATGAAATTAATAAAAATCTATCAAATTCATAAAATTGTTAAAATTTATAGAATTAATCAGATCATTAAAATTAATAAAATTATTAAAATTGATAAAATTGATAAAAATCAATCAAATTCATGAAATCATTAAAGTTTATGGAATCAAAAAATCATTAAAATTGATCAAATTAATAAAACTCGATCAAATTCATAAAATCATTAAAATTGATAAAATCATTAAAATCATTAGAATTTATAAAATCATTAAAATCAATAAAATTAATTTTTTTTACTCACATGAAGATACAAATGCACATAAATTTCAGCTCCATCCTTAAACCAGGTGATGTGGGGTCGTGGTGATCCTCTCGCAACGCAGAGAAAAGCTATTTTATGTCCCAGCACATACTCAAGATCGAAATGCGATGCCAGTAGAATTTTTGCTCCCTAATTTAAATTTTTTTCAGTTTTCAAAAAATCCAAAACATCAATTTCTCCAAAAAAAATCCAATTAATTTCAATGAACTCACGTTATTATTATTATAATACTGATCACTTTCAGGATCTCTGTACTTTCCAGTGATGGGTAAACCAATTTGTGCCCTGGATCTGCTCCTGCTCCTGGTTCTGCCTCTTCTCGCTGATATTTCCAGGCAATTTAGCAGAAAAATCCCAAATAAAAGTGCAATTATCATGAAACCCTTCATTATCACTCGAAGAAAAAGTAAAAATTTAAATTTCAATTTTTAAAATGAAAATATTCAACTGTGAAATGAAAAATTGCCTGGGAATAATCAAATGCACTGACTAACTGACAGCAGTCAACTATGAGTGCGAATAAGTGCTCTATCTAGTCATTACTCCCCTAGTTGGATTCTATCGTATCCATTACAGACTTATAGCTTTATTTTAGTGGTCTGCCTTCTATATCTACATGCAACTATTATACAAATGTATAAATCACTCCTTGAAATATTCCACTGCTTTCCTGCATCTCTTCACCGGATTTCATTCAATTGGAGATTTTTTAAAAAATTATTTTATAATTTTTTAAAAATTATTTCATAATTTTTTAAAAATGATTTTATGATTTTTTAAATTATTCTATAATTTTTCTAATGATTTTATCATTTTTCAAAAATCTTTTTGTAATTTTTTAAATTATTTGATAATTTTTTAAATTATTTCATGATTTTTTGAATTGTTTTCTAATTTTTTAAAATTATTTTATGATTTTTTAAAAATTGTTTTATAATTTATTTTAATTAATTTTTGAATTTTTGTGGATTTTTGGAGATTTTGTTTACAAAAGAGATGAAAATGGAATTTTTCTGATGATTCCATTGGAAAGCTGAGGAAATTTTGAGTGGAAAAGAGTTGTCACAATTCATTTTTCTAATTGTTTTTCGAAAATTTCGATTTTTTTAAGGAGAAATCGAAAAAGTTTCTAAGACAATTTTCGAAAAATTTCGAAATTTTCTTTTTTTGAGGATAGCTCCGGTTCTGTTGGTCGTAGAGTGAAAATTTTGAGTGGAGGTGAAAGGTGAGATCATTTGATCCCGATTTTATGGGATTTCGAAATAAAAAATGTCGATTTTCGAAATACTTATAGCACAAAAACGAATTTTTCTAAGATTGTCGCTAAAATCGATATAAATGCTTTAAAAATTCATTATTTTATTTTCGAAATTACGTAAATCGATGGCAAATGATCTCACCTTTCACCTCCACTCGAAATTTTTACGTTACGGCCAATAGAAAAAGAGATATCTTCAAAAAACCGAAAATTTCCCACTTTTTTCGAATTTTTTCTTCGAAAAAGTTTCGAAATTTCAAGAAATCATCAAAAAAAAAATTAATAATTATTTTATCAATCTTTTCTTTAAAAAATTTCAAAATTTCAAGAAATCACGAAAAAAAAAATTATTTTTCCAATTTTTTCTCTAAAAATATTCGAAATTTCAAGAAATCATCAAAAAAAATTAGAATTATTCAATCAAATTTTTTTTTTGAATTTCGTGTAATTTTGTCGATTTGGTTCACAAATCGGCGGCTTCTGGAGGCCCTTAAAAAAAATGCGAGGCTCTTAATTTGAGAGGTGTCGAATGCGTATTTTAGCACAATTGAACGAATCACACTTTGAAACAATTCAGACACAAATCGTTCCGGTCGTCCTCATAATTATCAGAGTCAATAAAATCTGATGCGATTCTCTCTGAAGGGGGAACTTTAATGTCATGGCACTCCAGTGCGCAGTTGGATTTTCTATGTATACCTACAAAAACATTTAGATCGTTTTAAGAAAAAATTTCATTTATTTAACATTTTTTAAAATAGGCGCGCAATTTATAAATCGAATTTTTCCTTTTTTTCTGTAAATAATCAATTTTTTTTTTGTAAAAATTGTGACATTTTTTTATTTTTTATTTCAAAATTGTGATTTTGGTGGAAATTTATAGTTTTGTGATGTTAATTTTTGTGAAATTTGAATTTCGCGGGAATTTCGTTGATTTGTGAAGTGGTAAAACATCGAAATTTGTCGATTTTTGACGATTTTAAAAAAGGCGCCAATTTTAAATGAAGTTAATTTGAATTTTAAAGGAAAAAACATTGAATTTTTCACTTTTTTATGTTTTATATTACTTAAAAATACAGTTTTTCGTTTTTTTTTTTACTTTTTGTAGAATGCACAATATTACTGGTACAATTATCATATATTCTTAATTATTATTATTATTATTATTTAATATTTAATAAGAGATCATAACGTAATCGGTTCTGAAGCCTCGACGATCTACAGCATATTGATTGTCAGCTTGGCATTCGTAAAATCCCGCGTCTTTTTGAGTTGCTGGATCAATTTCCATTTTTGATTTCATTGTGTCGTTGCCAATAGGCCATTCATGAACCTTAAGAAAAAAAATAATAGCCAATTAAGTTAAAGAACGAATTTTTAAATTTTTTAAAATAAGAAATTTTCAGAAAAATTCATTTTATAAAAAAAATTTATTTTGTCACTTTTTCTTTTTAATATATCGGATTTTAAGCGAGATAGAGCGCGAAATTTTGCCCTAATCCATTTTGTAGAGAATTTCAAGAGCTACAAAAAAGGAGTGGGGCAAAAAGGGCCTATCTCCATTAATTTCCGAGATATTTTGAAAAAACTGGGATAAAATCGATTTTTTTGAAAATTTTAAAATTGTAATGTTTTTTGAATATTTACCTGAAAAAATTTGTGATGATAGAGCTCAATTCCATCTTTGAACCAAGTCACTTCCGGTCTTGGATATCCTTTTGCCATACAGAAAAATGTTATTTTTCTGCCTAACATGTAATCCAATTCGAAATGTGATGCTTTAACAATTCTCGCGCCCTTTTTTTTATTTTAAAAAAGCAAAAAAAATGAATTATTAACTTTTTTTTAATTTAAAAAAGCAAAAATGAATGAATTATTTTTTTTTTTAATTTAAAAAAGCAAAAATAAATGAATTATTTATTTTTTTTAATTTAAAAAAGCAAAAATAAATGAATTATTATTTTTTTTTTAATTTTAAAAAGCAAAAATAAATGGATTATTAATTTTTTTACTATCCTAAAAATAGCAAAAATTCGAAAAACTACATGTGCGAATTTTTTCATGATTTTTTGAATGATAATTCATTTATTTAAAAAATAAAAACAAAAAAAAATAGTGAAAAATGCACAAATTTCAATTTTTTCAATCTTTCTATAATTTTTAATTTTTTTTTAAGATTTCCTTTTTTTCAGTTTACTTACATCTTTATTTTCGTAATATCCCAAACTAGCTGGATTACGACTTGGAATAAGAATTGGCATTCTTCCAGTGAAAATTCTGCCTCTGCCACGAGGACCCCTGCCTCTTCCAACCCCCTTTGCAGCATCCAATAAGGGACATAATGCCCCAATTATAATTAGCGTCCAGAGAAGCCAGTATCTCATCTTGTTTAAAAAAAATTGACATCAAAATCGAATTAATAACAAAATAGAAAATTATTTTTTTTAAACAAATTGAGTGAAATCATCACTTTGTAAAATTTTATTTGAATCAATTTTTTTTATTTTTTTAAATTTCATTTAATCAATTTTTTTTATTTTTTTAAATTTCATTTAAATCAATTTTTTTTATTTTTTATTTCATTTAATTAATTTATTCACCGTTCGCAGTAGCAGTAATTTTTTGCAGCCACTATTTCATTTAATTTAAACGTAATCACGTGTTAAAGTAAATTTTACTCTTTTTTTTTTCGATTTTTTGATTTTTCTTGCTATTGTGATGAAGCCTAAAAGATGAATGGTCCACGTTACGATGAAATCGCTGTTCTACAGTGTTCAGATTTATGAATCTCAATTGGATAATTATACTCAATCCATTCAGTAGCTTCCCAGACCAATCACGACACCCATCAGTTCCTTGTATATAAATAATAAAATTTGTTTTGCACTTGTTGACCTTCGTAAATATCAGGGACATTATTATTACCTGTATTTAATGTTAAGAATAGTGTTTATATGATGATTCTGAGGAAAGGAGTGGAGATGGAATTTTTTTGATGATTCCATTGGAAAGCTGGGGAAATTTTAGCTGGAAATGAGGGGTCACAACATATTTTTTCGATTTTTTTTCGAAAATTTCGATTTTTCGGGGAGAGAAATTGAAGAAATTTCTAAGAAAAATTCCGAAATTTCGTTTTTTGAGGATATCTCCGGTTCTATTGGTTGGATCGTAAAAATTTTGAATCGAGGGGAATGGTGAGATCATTCTACCCCGATTTCATGTGGTTTTGAATGGAAAAATATCGATTTTTGAGGTAGTTATAAAGAAAAAACTGATTTTCGTAAGGTTTATTTGTAAAATCGATATAAATTCCTTAAAAATCGATATTTTTGATCTCGAAACCCCATGAAATCGGGGTAAAATGATCTCACCTTTCACCTCCATTCAAAATTTTCTCCCTACGACCAATAGAACCGGAGATATCCTCAAAAAACTGAAATTTTCTTCGATTTTTCAATCGAAAAATTTCGAAATTTCGAAAAAAAAAATTTCGACACATGTTTTCCATCGCAAATTTCCTCAGCTTTTCGATGAAATCATCGAAAAAAATCTATCTCAATTTTTTCTGTCGATTTCAATCAATTTCCATAACATAAAACATGAAAAAAATTTATTATTCCAATTATAATAATTAATTAATTTAAAAAAAATTAATTTCTCTTTTTCCAGAGGTTTATGGAACGTCCCATACATCACAAACTGCTACCTGATAAACGTGACAGTGATAAATCATCCAGAAACACGTCCCCTTTACAAAATCGAGGATGTTGAACCTGATATGGCATTTGCCCTGTCAAATCGTCGAAGAAATGTCTTTATGTACGTTAGTAATCGCGTGGATTTCGGTCACTTAATTAATCCAGAAACTTATGATCTTAATCACAAAAATCCAGATATGTATGAAATTATGACAAATAAATACGATTGGTACAAGAGATATATTCACGAGAATTACAGCGCGAGCTTAAATCCTGAGAATAAACCACAACAGGTATTTTTATTATTATTATTATTATTATTATTATTATTATTATTATTAATATTATTAATTAATAATTGATTATCAAGCAATAAGTTTTTCTTTTCATTACATTTTTGAGTTTTTATTGTTTTTTTTTTTTTTTTTAATAATTTATTTGTTCAAAAAAATGCAGAACATTTTCTAATGTGTGTCAATGTTTTTATTATTATTATTATTTTTAATGTATTTATTTATTGCAATTTTAGCCATGTCCAGATGTCTTCTGGTATCCAATTGTAACGAGAAGATTTTGTCGTGAATTCATCGAAATTATGGAGAATTTTGGAAAATGGTCTGATGGATCTAATCAGGTAAATGATTTCATATTTAATTATGTAAGAATATTTTTAATTTATTGTAAAAAAGCATTTTTTATATGCAGGAGTGAGAGAAGAGAGTTAAATCGTAGAAATTCTCTTTTTTTCGATTTAAAATCGATTGAAAACTATTAATTCGTTTTTTCAATTAAAAATCGATTAAAATTTATTCATTGATTAAAAATCGATTAAAATTTATTTTTTGATTGAAAATCGATTCAAATTCATTTTTTTTAAATTAACAATCGATTAAAAATTATTTATTAATTGAAAATTGATTCAAATTAATTTTTTGAGATTGAAAGTCGATTAAATTTTTTTTTTTAAATTAAAAATCGATTAAAATTTATTTATTGATTGAAAATCGATTAAAATTCATTTTTTTTAATTGAAAAAATCGATTAAAATTTATTTATCAATTGAAAATCGATTCAAATTCATTTTTTTACATTAAAAATCGATTGATATTTATTTATTGATTGAAAATCAATTCAAAATTTTGTTTTTTCATTTAAAAATCAATTAAAATTTTGTTTATTGATTAAAAATCGATTAAAATTCATTTATAAATTGAAAATCGATTCAAATCCATTTTTTAAAATTAAAAATCGATACAAAATCCATTTATTAATTGAAAATCAATTAAAAATTTTTTTATTGATTAAAAATCGATTCAAATCCATTTTTTAAAATTTAAAATCGATAAAAAATCCATTTATTAATTGAAAATCGATTCAGATTCAATTTTTTTAAATTAAAAATCGATTAATATTCATTTATTGATTGAAAATCGATTCAAATCCATTTTTTAAAATTAAAAATCGATAAAAAAAAATTATATAATTAAAAATCTAATTTTTCTTCATTTTTAAACATTTTTTGGAGTTTTTCAGCAATTGCCAATTCTTAATTAATCGAAATATCAATTAATTAACGAAATTAACAGGATTCTAGATTACAAGGAGGCTACGAAAATGTCCCAACACGTGACATTCACATGAATCAAGTGGACTACGAGGGCCATTGGTTGTATTTCCTCAGGGAATACGTGAGACCCCTGCAAGAGCACGTGTTCACCGGATATTTTCACGATGTAAGCATTGATTCATTGAGTATAATTAACATTTAATCTTAATTTCTAGGATCCTCGTTTAATTGGCGGTTACGAGGCTGTTCCAACACGTGACATCCACATGGATCAAGTGGATCTCGAGGAGATGTGGCTTGAATTTCTGCGAATTTATGTTAATCCATTACAGAGGAAAGCGTTCTATGGCTACAGAGATTATGTAAGAAAGAAAAAAAGGCAAAAAAATTGGGAAATCACTGGAGGAATAAGGAGAAAAGGGGCTTTTTTGTAGAAAGGTGGCACTTGTAAATTCAGCACTGAGGGAAAAAAATTGAACATCAATTATTTCATAATTTTCCAGGAAAATCTGCACATTTTAATAATTATAAAAAATTGAAAAATTAAATTTATTCAAAGAATAAATTTAATTTTTCAATTTAAAGATTGAAAAATTGAATTTATTCAAAAAATAAATTTAATTTTTGAATTTAAAAATTGAAAAATTAAATTTATTCAAAAAATGAATTTAATTTTACAATTTAAAAATTGAAAAATTGAATTTATTCAAAAAATAAATTTAATTAAAAAATTTTTCTTCATCAGTTTTTTAGAAAAATATATTTTTTTTGGAAATTAAGCGAGATAAAACGATTTTGCATTAATTTTTGATTTTTCTAGCTCTCGGAATTTCCTACAAAACCGTTTTAGGGCAAAATCGCTTTATCTCGCTTAAATTCCAAGCAATTAAAAATAAATAACTGGTGAAAAAATAAAATTTTCTTCGTTATCTTAGAAGCAAAGGGGCGTAAGTGCCATGGTATGCTTATACATAGCACTTACGCCCTTTTGTTTCTAAGGCAACGATTTTTTCGAAAAATTTTCGATTTAATTTACGTAATTTGAAATTAATTCTTCACTTTTTATATTCAAAAAAAATTAATTCCACATTTTTTTTAAGACTAATTATTTATTTCGTCGTCTTAAAATGAGAAAAGGCCTTAAAAAAAAGGAAATATGTACCATTTAAGCCTTTTCCATTCTAAAACGATGATTTCATCGGTTTATTCATGATTTTTAGAAAAATCAACTGTAAATAATTTATTAATTGTTAATTTTTTGATTTTTAAATTAAATTTCTTCATTTAAATTTTTAATTTAAATTAAGTTGTTAATTTAAATATCTAATTTATTATATTTTTTGATAGTTAATTTAAAATTCTCATTTAAATTTTTTAATTTAAATTAAGTTGTCAATTTAAATATCTAATTTATTAATTTTTTGATATTTAATTTAAAATTCTCATTCTAAATTTTTCAATTTAAATTAAGTTGTTAATTTAAATATCAAATTTATTAATTTTTTGATATTTAAATTAAAATTTCACATTTAAATTTTTTAATTTAAATTAAGTTGTCAATTTAAATATCTAATTTATCAATTTTTTGGTATTTAATTTAAAATTCTCATTCTAGAATTTTTAATTTAAATCAATTTGTTACTTCAAATATCTAATTTATCAATTTTTTAAATTTTTTTTTAGCCACCAAGGTCCCTGATGAATTTTGTAGTTCGATACAAACCGGATGAACAGCCATCACTTCGTCCCCATCATGATTCATCAACATACACAATAAATATTGCATTGAATCAAGTTGGAGTTGATTACGAGGGTGGTGGATGTCATTTTCTCAGATACAATTGTTCGGTCACCGACACCAAACCAGGCTGGCTACTGATGCATCCTGGCAGATTAACACATTATCACGAGGGATTGCTGGTCACTAAAGGAACACGATACATCATGATTTCATTTGTTGATCCATAAATTAGAAATTTGAAAAAATTAGAGAAAAATATGGGCACTGACTTATTAATACAGACTTAATATTTGCATTTTATGGAAAATAATAATTTGTTATCTTGGAAACAAAGGGGCGTAAGTGCCACTTTATTGAATAAGTAGGATAGACTGGGGCAAAATGGGCCAATAGGAAATTTTTTAATTTTTTTTATTTCATGTAGGAGAAAAAAATTATTTGGGATTTTTTTTGAGAATCAAGGAGTCTTCAAAAAAATTTAAAAAAATTCCACAACAATTTGCACATTTTGGAGCATTTTCTCGAATTTTTTCAGATTTTTTTATGAAGTCCTTCATTGAAGAAAAAAAAATTAACGAATCATGCTGCTAAAAAGGTTTATTTTGCCTCATTTTTTTTCCTATGGCACTTACGCCCCTTCGTTTCTAAGGTGATTAAAATTTTAGAAAATTCTTTTAATTTTCTTTTTTAATTAAAAATTCTTTTAATGAAATTCAAAAATTCAAAAATACATAATTTTTGTCAATTTTTCTTTTTTAATTAAAAAGTGTTCAATGTTTTTGAATTCAATACTCTTTCGATTTGTTTTTTGGGAACAATCGATAAAATTTTATAGACGTATTTTTATATTAAGAAAATTGATGTTCAATTATATATATTGCATGTTCAATTATGATCCTGTGCTGAGGGAAAAAAAGTGGTAAAAACTGTGAAATATTTGTTTAATTGATCTTTAGCAAATATTTTTTTGAAATAATTTTAAAAAATTGTTGAATTCATGAAATTTTGTGCATTTAAACAAATCAACAGTTTTAATTTACTGATTTTTTTTTTTTCAATGAATAAACTCTTTTAATAAACAAAATTCAGTAAATTAAACAATTTTTTCAATTATTAGAAAAAAAATACTTTTCAAAGACCAATGGAACAAATATTTGATAATTTTCACCACTTTTTCCTTTTTCAGTGTAAAAATTTCAAACATCTGACGATTTTAAATATTTTTTTTCCTCAACAAATAAATTATTTTTAAAAAAATTAAAAATTTGGGCTTTTAGAAAATGAAAAAATCTACAAGTGCAAATTTTTTAAATATTTTTTTTCTAATAATTTATTTGTTTAAAAAAAAAGTCTAAGAAATTTTGTTCAGATGTGTGTTAATTTTATTATCATGTTTAATTGTAAATAAATAAAAAAAATGAATATTTGAAATAATTGAGATTTCCTCATTCCTTTTTTTTTAGTATAAATATTCAATATATTTTCATTTTGTTCTATCGTACAACCACATATTCATAAACAAATTTCAATAATGATTTTTTTTTTTTTCATTATTTTATCGAACAATCCAAACGCAGCATTTTCAATAATACGAAAAAATATCAGTAGGAACAAGTTTTAGCTACTTGTAGGAATTGTTTTTCATTTTTTTTATATATCTTCTTCACTTGCCACAGTTACACTCATTATTATTAATTAATAATTAGAAATACGTGATGTGTAATGTAAATTCTCAATTAAATAATTTTTTTTATCATTTAAATCTTCAATTCAACACGGACGTTAATGTACATTTTTTTTCTTTCGTTTAAACTATTATTTTCATAAAGCATCACGAGATAATTTTACAATGAAAATCTATTATATTATTATCTTTTGTGATTTACAGAATAGGAAAATTCGCGGGTTAATTTCACGACATTTCGCGGGAATTTTTTAAAAAATTACCTTTTAAAATTTGAGTGAAAGCCCGCGAAACAAAAAATTAATTGAAAATTGAAAAATTTTCATTATTTTTTACATTCTTTTAAATCTTGAAAAAATTGAAAAAATGTGAAAAATAATGAAAATCTTTCAATTTTAAATTAATCTTTGGTTTCGCGGGCTTATTCTATTCCTCATTACATTTTTTACAGATTCACTGAATCAGATTTGACAATTTCATCTTGTTTAAATTGTTATTAACAATTTTATACTAAAATTTAACTTAATTAACTTTTTTCCCTTTTTTTAAATTTGAATTTAAGTGAACGAAGAAAATTACCCGCGAATATTTTTTTAAATTTATTTACATCGTAGAAAAATGAGTATCTCAGTGAGAAAAATTTCACAATTTATAATTAAAATAATTTTTCTTTTAAAAAATGATTTTTCATAGTCAAAAATTCGCAATAAAGTTCAAATTTCTTTTTTTTTCCCGCTATTTTTGAATGAACACTCAAATTCTCACGGAGATACACTTAAAGATGCCTTTTTGATTCTAACTAAAAAATATTTACATTTTTTTGTTCGCACAATTCTTTAATTCAATTATTTAATAAAATTATTACCGCCTTTTTTTTTAAATTTCGTAAGTAAATGAATTGTTCGAAGAATTTGAATTTTTCAGTATCCCGCTCTTTTTAATTCATTTAATTGATGTGCCAGTTTTTCTTCTTTAGTACGTCTTGCCTGTCCCAATTTTCTACACTCTATATATGTACTCAAAAAACGTTCAACATCAATTTTTTTGTTAATAAAATCATCTGCAATTTTTTCACTTCTCTCGTGGCTATCATCAGCCGCACGTTTTAGGCACTCTTTAATATAATCTGGTGCAAATCTCTCGGACAATTTGTTGTACTGCTGTATTAAATTATCATAACGAGCTTTTAGAACTGATACTGTATTAACTTTGGATGATACTTCGTCTTGAAGTGTCTTGAGTTCAGTCTCTTTGGCTAAATTTTCAGCTGAAATTAAAAAAATCAAATAATTATAATTTTAAATTTTTAGGCAAATATTATGGAAACCTTTTGAAATTAATAGAAATATTGGCGGTAGATTGTTTTTGATTATTTCATTGGAAAACTGAGGAAATTTTAGGCGGGAAACAAGCGCGGGAATTAATTTTTTTGAATTTTTGGCGATTTTGACTTTTTTGAGCATTTTTGAGGGGTAAAATCCTTCCTTTTTTTGAAAATTTTCAGTTTTTTGAGAATATCTTCGGTTCTATTTGTCGTACCGTAAAAATTCCGATGGGAGGTGGAAGGTGAGATCATTTGCCATCGATTCATAGGGTTTTCAATTTAAAAATATCGATTTTTAAGGTATTTATGGGCATTTTTGTGAAACAGTTTTGTGAAACAGTTTTTGGCCTATAACTATCCCAAAAATTGATATTTTTGAATTCAAACCCCCATAAATCGATGGGAAATGAGCTCACCTTTCATTTGAGACCAACCCCGAATTGCTGCGACCAATAGAACCAGAGATATTTACAAAAAACTGAAAATTTTCAAAAAAGGAAAGCCTTTTACCTCTCAAAAATGCCGAAAAATATCGAATTTTCAAAAAAATCGAAAAAAATACATCTGACACTAGTTTTCCGGCTAAAATTTCCTCAGTTTTTCAATAGAATCATCAAAAAAAATCCATCTCCAACCGTTTCATTACAGTGTCCATTTTGCCCCATTCTCCCCTAAATAATTATAAATAAGTAAAATGGACCTCTGAAGCAAAATGATTAAAGATTTTTTTTTTTTCAAGTGAAGGAGTTCGTAGAAAAATCTGAAAAAATTTGAGAAGATGCTGCAACCTGTCTCCATTGTTGCTGAATTTTTTCAGATTTTTAGAAAAAGCCGCGGCTTTTTTAAAAAAAATCTCGAATCATTTTCCATCGCAAATTCCCAAATTTTCTGATTAATTTCAAATTAAATAAAATATTTTTAATTAAATAATTAAAAATAATCAAAAAAATACTCACTTGCTATTTTTTCAACACAATCAATGGCCTCATCAATAGCTGAATTAATATCCTTAATATCGGAATGTTCTTCGAGAAAAATATCAAGACTATCGTCATCCTCACTAAGCCTCTTTAACTCTTCATTACTCAAATTAATTAATTCCGGAAATTCATTGCTAACAGTCGACACTGATTTACCATAATTCGTATTATAGTGTGAATTAATGTAACCACATGTTCTAGGACCATTTGAGTATTGTACTGGATTTGCTGATGCTGTGTTGTGATGCGATGATGTACCAAATGATTGTCCATCAGACACACATGTATTAATAAAATTGTATTTGTATCCAGAATTTGATGTGGGCGATGAAAATTGGGGGTACTGAGAATTGTAATAAGTGTTGTAGGACGTTGATGGGAGTTCTGGATATCTCTGAAGTCCATAAGAAGGTGAAGCACGTCCCTGCATCTCTAAAATAATTTTAAAAACCAAAAAAAAATGAATTTTTTTACAATAAATTGAATTTAGAAAAAAAAAAAAAATTTCATCAATTTTTTTTTATTTTATTTTTTTTCATATCTTGGAAACTAAGCGAGATAGAGCGATTTTGGAAGAATCCTTTTTTGTAGAGAATTTCGAGAGCTAAAAAACAAGATTAGGGCAAAAAGGGCGTATCTCCATTAACTGGGGAGATATTCTTAAAAAATTGATGAAAATTAAATTAAATTAAAGAAAATTAAGGTTTTTTCAATTTTTATTACCTCTGTGTGATAAATTTGATGTTATTGTGACGTCTTCGAGCATTTGGGGTGGATTCTTGCTAAATTCACGAATAATTGCCTGGACAACACGACCAAGATCACTACTTTGAACTGTGAACTGATAAAAAAAGATTAAAAGATGAAAATTCAAGAAAATGAGGAAAGAAATAAAATAGAGTTGAATTGTTTTTGAGAATATCTTGGAAATTAAGCGAGATAGAGCGATTTTGCCGGAATCCTTTTTTGTAGCCCTTGAAATTCTCTACAAAAGTGTTTCAGGGCAAAAAAGACGTATCTCCATTATTCACCGAGATATTCTATTGTGAAGAACCGAAAATCTGAAATTTTTCAGATAAATCGAATTTATTTCATCAGTTTTTTTTTTAATATATCGGAATCTAAACGAGATAGAGCAATTTTTGTAAATACCTTATTTTTAGAGAATTTCAAGAGCTACAAAAAAGTCATCATGAAAGTCGCTCTATCTCGTTTAGCTTCCAATACATACATTTTTCAAAAAATTGACAAAATAAAATGAATTTCTCTAAAAATTTCAGATTTTTCCTATTTTATCTTTTAATTAAATTAAATTAAATATTAATTAATATCAATATTAATATTAATTGATCAAATTATATAATTAAATTAATAAATATAATTATTGAATTGAATTAAATTAATAAATGGAAATAAATTCCATACATTTAATAATCCAGGTGCACTAGTGATTTCACTGTGTTCATTGCACCAGGGATGATTAATAGGTGGTGACACACGTAGCATTGGTTTTTCCAGTGGAAATTCAGGTGAAAGAGACACCATAATCGCCATACGTTTGTCTCCAGCCATAAATTCCACCTGATACTCGACATCCTCACGCAGCTCCACTACACTGTAAAAAATTCATTATTTCTTAGGTAATTCTGTCCCTCTAGTCTTGTCGACACCTTAACAACACACCACTAGAGCAAAATGATTACATTTTTTTTTTTTCTGAGTGAGGGACTTCGTGAAAAAATCTGAAAAAATTCGAGAAGATGCTCCAGCCTGTCTACATTGTTGGTGAATTTTTTCAGATTTTTAAAAGAAGCCGCGGCTTTTTTAAAAAAGCCACTAGAAGTACAGAAGTGCCTTTAATAAATACAGTAAATTAAATTTTGTATATTAATGTCTTTGAGTGTCTTTAAAGTGTAATTTAATCCCAATTCAACATTATATACTGAAAGGACATGTTAAAGACACGAAAAAGGCTGAAAAATGCGTCAAGGATAGAGGGACAGGAGTACAGCACTTCTGTCCCTCTATCTTTGACTCATTTTTTTTTTTTTTTATGAAAAAAAAAGAGAAATTCCTTAATTTTCACAGTAAATGCATGTTAAAAACACGAAAAAGGCTAAGAAAATACGTCAAGACTAGAGGGACAGGAGTAGAGTACTTCTGTCCCTCTATCTTTGACTCATTTTTTTTTTTTAATTAAAAAAAAAATAGAAATTCCTCAATTTTTACAGTATGTGAATGTTAAAGACACAAAAAAGCGCAAAAATACGTCAAAGATAGAGGGACAAGAGTACAAGACTTCTGTCCCTCTATCTTTGACTAATTTTTTTCGTTCAATGAAAAAAAGGAGAAATTCTTCAATTTTTACAGTAAATGCATGTTAAAGACACGAAAAAAACTAAAAAAATACGTCAAAGATAGAGGGACATGAGTACAACACATCTGTCCCTCTATCTTTGACTTTTCTTTTCTTCAATAAAAAAAAAACGAGAAATTCCTCAATTTTTCAACTATTTTTCTAAAAAAATGAAATTTATTATTGGATTAAGATGAGGTAATGGCCTTTCATTCTAGTGTTTCAAGGTCAAGTTTCCAAGAACTGACAGAAGTGAAAGACAATGTGTCTTGAAATGAATCACATGACTGAAAAAAAAACAAAGAAAAAAATTAATTTCAAAAAAAGTGAAAAAATGAAATTATCCTATTTTTTGGCGGGTTTTCCCCATTTAAAAATGAGGTTTTTTCGACAATTTTAACGATTGTCTCATTTTAAAAAGTCAATTTGTTCAATTTTTTCGAATAAATAAGGTTAATCAGAGGTTAAATAGCCCCAAAATAAAAATTGACCAAATTTCATTTTTAATTAAATATATAAATAAATTTAATTACTTGTCGTTGAATATTTTTAATGTATCAATTTGTCGTTTTCTCTTGACATTCTCATTTTCTCCACGAAATATTCTCGATATCATTTAAATGCCTTAATTTTGAATAATACATTCGCCTTTTTAGCTGTCAAAAAACACTATATATATAAACTTTGTGTGTGTTCTCGAGTGTTAGTGTGAATAATGTGAAAAAAGAGGGAGGAAAGGGGAGGGGAGGGGGAAGAGAGAAAATTATAACCAAACCTGACTTCTTGAGAAAGTCTGCAATTCTGCAGCTAACTTCAGACACACAATTCCCACATTTTGTGTGTTTGTGTTCCCATTGGTCGAGGCAAAAGCGCGGGAAAAGATGGAAAATTCAAATTTTACGGCGTAGAAATGAGAAAATGACGGTTATTTTTCAAATGACGTCATGTGACCGTTTTAAAAATGGCGGTCTTGTGTGTGTGTGACGCGTCACGTGATTGGCGCAAAATTTTTGAATTTAAAAATAACGGTTACAAATTATAAACATGTTTAAAAAAATAATAAAAAAAAAAAAAAAAAAAAAATGTTTAAAAAAATAAAAAAAAAACCGTTACAACTTATGAAATAAGTGATAAAATTTTTGAATTTAAAAATGACGGTTACAAATTGAAAACATGTTTTAAAAAATAAAAAACCGTTACAACTTATAAAATATTTTTAAATAAGAAAGTTCAGAATAATTCTATTTTATCCATCGTTTCTCTCTTTTTTTTTTAAATTCAAACGTTTTTGACGTTGGCCAATAGGAGCGCAGCAAGCGCCACCACAGCCAGTAGTTTTACGAGCTCTCGTGTGGCTCAACGATAGACAGAGAAGAGTGGGGGAAGTGGCGAGTTGTCAAGCTACCGGCCGGCACGGCATCAGTCACTTTCACTTCGTTCTTCATTGAATTCGCACAGAATTCGTCTGCAGCGTCAATCATTTTCTTTATTTATTCCTTACTATTCTTTATTTATCGGAAAACATTCGCGAGTGATATATACAAAATAATTAGCCATATTTTTGGGATATAAAGATGGCAGAGAAGCTCGTGCGAGTGAAAATAGAGTTTTGTCTATGGATTTTCGTGTTTTTATTTTTTACTCGATATTATTCATTTTTTGGATTTTTTAAAAATTGATTTTTCTAAAGGTGTGTGGTAATTAGTGTTGGTGGAGAGGATTTTCCCGCCAAAAAGCAGTGGCACTGAGACGCCATTTTCATTTGCATTTTCATTATTTATATTTTTTTTTTCGGATTTTTCTGTAGATCCATCGGAATTAGTGTGTGAGTGGGGGGAAGGGTTTTCCCGCCAAAAGTGGTGACAGTGAGACGCCATTTTCATTCGCAGTTTGTTTATTGCTGGAGACAGACGTTTTTTCAACGCAATCCTCCATTTTTATATCTTTTTTATTAATCTCGGGGGATTTAGCATTATTTTAGAGTTTTATTCCGATCAAATTAAAAAAAAAAGGAATATCTGGGGGGGGGGGGGGGGCAGTGTTTTACAACGTATTATTATTTTTTTTCTGGATTAATATTCATTCCTTTGCATTTTTCATTTCTTTCTTTTTTTTTCGTGGGTGTGTGGGAATCAGTGAGGGGGGGGGGGGGAGGGTTTTGCCGCCAAAAATGCTGGTGGAGAGACGCCATTTGCATTTTTATTATTTTTTTTTTTTCGGATTTTTCTGTAGGTCAATTGGAATTAGTGTGTGTGTGGGAGAAGGGTTTTCCCGCCAAAAGTGGTGACAGTGAGACGCCATTTTCATTCGCAGTTTGTTTATTGCTGGAGACAGACGTTTTTTCAATGCACTCCTCCATTTTTATATTTTTTTTTATTGATCTCGGGGGATTTAGAATTATTTTAGAGTTTTATTCCGATTGAATTTAAAAAAAAAAAGGAAATAATAGAAAAAATAATTTTTTCCGTGGATCATTGACCTTGTCGTGTAGATTTCCTGCATTTTTGCATTGTGCCTCCATCAGCTGAGAAAACATTGAAAAAACATTCATTTTTTTTGCCGGTAAAATATCTCATTAATCGATGAATCAATCGCATTAATCAATTATAACAGTTTTTTATAGCGAATTATTATTTTCTTTCTGAATTAATATCCATTTCTTTTTTTTTTTTTTTCGCCGGTGTGTGGGAATCAGTGAGGGGGGACGGGGGGGGAAGGGTTTTCCCGCCAAAAGTGGTGACAGTGAGACGCCATTTTCATTCGCAGTTTATTTATTGCTGGAGACAGACGTTTTTTCAATGCACTCCATTTTTATATCTTTTTTGATTAATCTCGGGGGATTTAGAATTATTTTAGAGTTGTATTCCGATTAAATTTGAAAAAAAAGAAATATCTGGGAGGGGGGGGGGAGGGTTTAATCGCAATTTTTTTTTTCTTTATTAATATTTATTTTTATGCATTATTTTTTTTTTTTTTTTTAATTTTTTCTCCTGAGTTTGTGGGAATTGAATGGGGGTGGGTGGGGGGAAGGGTTTTGCCGCCAAAAATGCTGGCGGAGAGACGCCATTTGCATTTGCAGTTTATTCATTGCTGGAGATCAACAATCTTTTTTTTTTTTTTTTTTTCCTATTTTTATTGGGGATTTGAAGATTATTTTGGAATTTTCTATGTAAAAATGAAACGTAAAATGAGGATTATTTGTGGGAGAAAAAAAGAAAATCGTAAAAGGGCTGTGAAAAATAATGAATAAAAACAAATTAAATTTTGGGGGATTGTTGGACTTGTTGTGTGGCTTTCCGGCCTTTTTTTTGAATCGTATGGTTATCGAGTACAAAAAAAAAAGAAACGGTGGAGAGGAGGGGAAAGTTATTTTTTTTACTGCGAATAATTTTTGTTACTCAATTAATATTTTTTATTTAGTATTTTTCCTTCTTTTTTTTCTGCGCGGTTGTGTGGAAATTAGGGAGGGGGGAGGGGGGCAAGGTTTTGCCGCCAAAAGTGCTTCTTCGTGATTTTCTTTTTTTTTTTTTAATTTATTGTGGAATTCATTTATTAAGGATTATTTTAAAGGTGTCTTTTGAATAAAATGTGAAGTGCGGAATATTTTTGGGAGAAAACAATTTGTCTTGAAGTGAAAAAGTGCTTTATCGCGGGCTCACTGTGTATTATACCCACGATTTTTTTTTCTCCTTTGACAAGAAAAAAAAAAGAACTGTCTTTTTTTTGCCGGCTAAATTCCCTCTCTTTGTGATTTTTTTTTTTTTTTGTGCCTTTAATCGGGATTATTTTTTTTTGAAGCTGAAGAATGGAAGAAGGAGGAATTCAAAGAGGAGAGGAGAGATCATCGAACGAGTGAGTAATGGCAAAATTTTTTCCTCTGTTTCCTTTTATTCAAATAAAACTGAATTGGATGAATATAGGGGAAGGTGGGGAAAGATGGACATCAGAGGTAAAATGGATACATCTGAATTTTTAGGCAAATATTATGGAAAACTAATGGAATTGATAGGAATATTGGCGGTAGATTGTTTTTGATGATTTCATTGGAAAGCTGAGGAAATTTTAGGCGGGAAACAAGCGCGGGAATTAATTTTTTTGAATTTTGGCGATTTTTACTTTTTTGAGCATTTTAGAGGGACAAAACCCTTCCTTTTTTTGAAAATTTTCAGTTTTTTGAGAATATCTTCGGTTCTATTCGTCGTAGCGTAAAAATTCCGATTGGAGGTGAAAGGTGAGATCATTTGCCATCGATTCATAGGGTTTTCAATTCAAAAATATCGATTTTTAAGGTATTTATGGGCATTTTTGTGGAACAATTTTGTGAAATAGTTCTTAGCCTATAACTATCCCAAAAATTGGTATTTTCGAATTCAAAACCCCATAAATGGATGGGAAATAAGCTCAGCTTTCATTTGAGACCAACCCTGAATTGATGCGACCAATAGAACCAGAGATATTAGCAAAAATCTGAAAAATTTCAAAAAAGGAAAGGCTTTTACCCCTCAAAAACGCCGAAGAATATCGAATTTTTAAGAAAATCGAAAGAAATACATCTGACACTCGTTTTTTGGCTAAAATTTACTCAGCTTTTCAATAGAATCATCAAAAAAAATCCATCTCTAACCGTTTCATTATAGTGCCCATTTTGCCCCACTCTCCCTTATTGAAAATTTTAACGATTTTAATCGTAAATTAAAGGCGAATCTCGTCCACGTTCAAATTCTTCTTCTTCTTCCATTTTCGATTAATTTTGGCGGTCTTAAATTAAAATTCATTTACTTTTAACCGGTAAATCCACCCGGAGTTGAAGAAGCGCGAATCCGAGAAAACAGATCAAATGATTAAATCAAATAGAAAAAAAAAAAGAAAAAGAAACTAACGGTTTAACCAGAAATCTGAAAATTTGTAGATTTCGTGAGATTTTTGGTAAATTCAAATATGTTTCCTTATCATTTGCCTTAATTTCAAATACATGTATTGATCGGTTTATTCATCAATTGATTTCTCTTCATTGTGGATTATATATATTTTTTTTTATTACTGAAGCGCGAGATATTCACATTTTTCTTTGATTTCGTTTGGAAAAATTACTCCAACGAAAAAAATTAATTGAAAATTTGCTTGGTCAAATCAATTATTTTCAACATTTTTTTTTTAATTTCTAACGGTCATTCCCTTCTTTTTTCAATCAATGGGAGAAAAGGCTCGTTGACCTGTCGCCTTTTTTTCTCTCCATTCCCGGAATTCATTATTTTATCTTTTCACTGTATTGTATTTATGTGTATCTCATTTAATTGAACAATATTGACGAGAATTTCAGTCGGTAAGTGAATATTAATTTTCTCCAATAAATCGTAACAATTTTTTTTCATTGTGAACTAATGAAAAAGAAAGTACTGGAAATGGTAAACAAAGAGGAAAATATGGAGGCATTTCCGGGGATGAGAGGAAGGTCATTGATGCAACTTTTCCAGCCATTCTTCTATTTCGGTCGTTGGAATTTACTGCGTGATTCTTGGGTTTTGTCCCTCCATTGTACTGGCTTTTAATTCTGTGGTTGAATTCCAAATATAGAAACAATCTCATGTGATTGGCCGATGCTGGATAAGTACTTGACGAAACTTACATATCAAATTTGAAAGGAACAATTTCTGAATGGGTAAACTGATTATTGCTGACAAATTTTTCTGCCATGATTCTTGAGAAAATCACGATATTCTCGAGATAATCTACTTTTGAACTGGATCAACCATCTATCTCTCCTTAGTAACGACTGTGTATGGAAATTATTGTTCAATGAGACGGACAATTTTTTAATTTCCCCATGTATATTTTTCATTGTTTCAGGTATTCAAAATTAGGGGCTTGAAAAAACTTGAAACATGGCTAGATCGTCGAGGGGTATTTTTTTTATTTTCAATTTACTGATGTTTCATATTAATTTTCTAGATAGTATCAAATTTAATGTGGTCGAAGAGATCCAGTCGTTAATAGCCGCGTTTTACCTTAATTTTTATTTATTTATTTAATAATTAGTATTTTGCGAACGAAGCGTGGCAAAGAGCCGGATGTTCTTAGAAGCATCCTCTGGAGTTTTTTTTTTATTGGAAGTCAAAATTTGTGAACGAAGCGCGGCAAAGAGCCGGACGTTCTTAGAAGCATCCCCTGGAGTTTTTTTTTTTATTGGAAGTAAAAATTTGTGAACGAAGCGCGGCAAAGAGCCGGACGTTCTTAGAAGCATCCCCTGGAGTTTTTTTTTTATTGGAAGTCAAAATTTGTGAACGAAGCGCGGCAAAGAGCCGGACGTTCTTAGAAGCATCCCCTGGAGTTTTTTTTTTATTGGAAGTCAAAATTTGTGAACGAAGCGCGGCAAAGAGCCGGACGTTCTTAGAAGCATCCCCTGGAGTTTTTTTTTTATTGGAAGTCAAAATTTGTGAACGAAGCGCGGCAAAGAGCCGGACGTTCTTAGAAGCATCCCCTGGAGTTTTTTTTCATTGGAAGTCAAAATTTGTGAACGAAGCGCGGCAAAGAGCCGGACGTTCTTAGAAGCATCCCCTGGAGTTTTTTTTTTATTGGAAGTCAAAATTTGTGAACGAAGCGCGGCAAAGAGCCGGACGTTCTTAGAAGCATCCCCTGGAGTTTTTTTTCATTGGAAGTCAAAATTTGTGAACGAAGCGCGGCAAAGAGCCGGACGTTCTTAGAAGCATCCCCTGGAGTTTTTTTTTTATTGGAAGTCAAAATTTGTGAACGAAGCGCGGCAAAGAGCCGGACGTTCTTAGAAGCATCCCCTGGAGTTTTTTTTTATTGGAAGTCAAAATTTGTGAACGAAGCGCGGCAAAGAGCCGGACGTTCTTAGAAGCATCCCCTGGAGTTTTTTTTTTATTGGAAGTCAAAATTTGTGAACGAAGCGCGGCAAAGAGCCGGACGTTCTTAGAAGCATCCCCTGGAGTTTTTTTTTTATTGGAAGTCAAAATTTGTGAACGAAGCGCGGCAAAGAGCCGGACGTTCTTAGAAGCATCCCCTGGAGTTTTTTTTTATTGGAAGTCAAAATTTGTGAACGAAGCGCGGCAAAGAGCCGGACGTTCTTAGAAGCATCCCCTGGAGTTTTTTTTTTATTGGAAGTCAAAATTTGTGAACGAAGCGCGGCAAAGAGCCGGACGTTCTTAGAAGCATCCCCTGGAGTTTTTTTTTTATTGGAAGTCAAAATTTGTGAACGAAGCGCGGCAAAGAGCCGGACGTTCTTAGAAGCATCCCCTGGAGTTTTTTTTTATTGGAAGTCAAAATTTGTGAACGAAGCGCGGCAAAGAGCCGGACGTTCTTAGAAGCATCCCCTGGAGTTTTTTTTTTATTGGAAGTCAAAATTTGTGAACGAAGCGCGGCAAAGAGCCGGACGTTCTTAGAAGCATCCCCTGGAGTTTTTTTTTTATTGGAAGTCAAAATTTGTGAACGAAGCGCGGCAAAGAGCCGGACGTTCTTAGAAGCATCCCCTGGAGTTTTTTTTTATTGGAAGTCAAAATTTGTGAACGAAGCGCGGCAAAGAGCCGGACGTTCTTAGAAGCATCCCCTGGAGTTTTTTTTTTATTGGAAGTCAAAATTTGTGAACGAAGCGCGGCAAAGAGCCGGACGTTCTTAGAAGCATCCCCTGGAGTTTTTTTTTATTGGAAGTCAAAATTTGTGAACGAAGCGCGGCAAAGAGCCGGACGTTCTTAGAAGCATCCCCTGGAGTTTTTTTTTTATTGAAAGTCAAAATTTGTGAACGAAGCGCGGCAAAGAGCCGGACGTTCTTAGAAGCATCCCCTGGAGTTTTTTTTTTATTGGAAGTCAAAATTTGTGAACGAAGCGCGGCAAAGAGCCGGACGTTCTTAGAAGCATCCCCTGGAGTTTTTTTTTATTGGAAGTCAAAATTTGTGAACGAAGCGCGGCAAAGAGCCGGACGTTCTTAGAAGCATCCCCTGGAGTTTTTTTTTTATTGGAAGTCAAAATTTGTGAACGAAGCGCGGCAAAGAGCCGGACGTTCTTAGAAGCATCCCCTGGAGTTTTTTTTTTATTGGAAGTCAAAATTTGTGAACGAAGCGCGGCAAAGAGCCGGACGTTCTTAGAAGCATCCCCTGGAGTTTTTTTTTATTGGAAGTCAAAATTTGTGAACGAAGCGCGGCAAAGAGCCGGACGTTCTTAGAAGCATCCCCTGGAGTTTTTTTTTTATTGGAAGTCAAAATTTGTGAACGAAGCGCGGCAAAGAGCCGGACGTTCTTAGAAGCATCCCCTGGAGTTTTTTTTTATTGGAAGTCAAAATTTGTGAACGAAGCGCGGCAAAGAGCCGGACGTTCTTAGAAGCATCCCCTGGAGTTTTTTTTTTATTGGAAGTCAAAATTTGTGAACGAAGCGCGGCAAAGAGCCGGACGTTCTTAGAAGCATCCCCTGGAGTTTTTTTTTTATTGGAAGTCAAAATTTGTGAACGAAGCGCGGCAAAGAGCCGGACGTTCTTAGAAGCATCCCCTGGAGTTTTTTTTTATTGGAAGTAAAAATTTGTGAACGAAGCGCGGCAAAGAGCCGGACGTTCTTAGAAGCATCCCCTGGAGTTTTTTTTTTATTGGAAGTAAAAATTTGTGAACGAAGCGCGGCAAAGAGCCGGACGTTCTTAGAAGCATCCCCTGGAGTTTTTTTTTATTGGAAGTCAAAATTTGTGAACGAAGCGCGGCAAAGAGCCGGACGTTCTTAGAAGCATCCCCTGGAGTTTTTTTTTATTGGAAGTCAAAATTTGTGAACGAAGCGCGGCAAAGAGCCGGACGTTCTTAGAAGCATCCCCTGGAGTTTTTTTTTTATTGGAAGTAAAAATTTGTGAACGAAGCGCGGCAAAGAGCCGGACGTTCTTAGAAGCATCCCCTGGAGTTTTTTTTTATTGGAAGTCAAAATTTGTGAACGAAGCGCGGCAAAGAGCCGGACGTTCTTAGAAGCATCCCCTGGAGTTTTTTTTTATTGGAAGTAAAAATTTGTGAACGAAGCGCGGCAAAGAGCCGGACGTTCTTAGAAGCATCCCCTGGAGTTTTTTTTTATTGGAAGTCAAAATTTGTGAACGAAGCGCGGCAAAGAGCCGGACGTTCTTAGAAGCATCCCCTGGAGTTTTTTTTTTATTGGAAGTAAAAATTTGTGAACGAAGCGCGGCAAAGAGCCGGACGTTCTTAGAAGCATCCCCTGGAGTTTTTTTTTATTGGAAGTCAAAATTTGTGAACGAAGCGCGGCAAAGAGCCGGACGTTCTTAGAAGCATCCCCTGGAGTTTTTTATTTATTTAAAGTCAAGACTTGTGAACGAAGCGTGGCAAAGAGCCGGACGTTCTTAGAAGCATCCCCTGGAGTTTTTTATTTATTTAAAGTCAAGACTTGTGAACGAAGCGCGGCAAAGAGCCGGACGTTCTTAGAAGCATCCCCTGGAGTTTTTTTTTATTGGAAGTCAAAATTTGTGAACGAAGCGCGGCAAAGAGCCGGACGTTCTTAGAAGCATCCCCTGGAGTTTTTTTTTATTGGAAGTAAAAATTTGTGAACGAAGCGCGGCAAAGAGCCGGACGTTCTTAGAAGCATCCCCTGGAGTTTTTTTTTATTGGAAGTCAAAATTTGTGAACGAAGCGCGGCAAAGAGCCGGACGTTCTTAGAAGCATCCCCTGGAGTTTTTTTTTTATTGGAAGTAAAAATTTGTGAACGAAGCGCGGCAAAGAGCCGGACGTTCTTAGAAGCATCCCCTGGAGTTTTTTTTTATTGGAAGTCAAAATTTGTGAACGAAGCGCGGCAAAGAGCCGGACGTTCTTAGAAGCATCCCCTGGAGTTTTTTATTTATTTAAAGTCAAGACTTGTGAACGAAGCGTGGCAAAGAGCCGGACGTTCTTAGAAGCATCCCCTGGAGTTTTTTTTTTATTGGAAGTCAAAATTTGTGAACGAAGCGCGGCAAAGAGCCGGACGTTCTTAGAAGCATCCCCTGGAGTTTTTTATTTATTTAAAGTCAAGACTTGTGAACGAAGCGCGGCAAAGAGCCGGACGTTCTTAGAAGCATCCCCTGGAGTTTTTTATTTATTTAAAGTCAAGACTTGTGAACGAAGCGCGGCAAAGAGCCGGACGTTCTTAGAAGCATCCCCTGGAGTTTTTTATTTATTTAAAGTCAAGACTTGTGAACGAAGCGCGGCAAAGAGCCGGACGTTCTTAGAAGCATCCCCTGGAGTTTTTTTTTTATTGGAAGTCAAAATTTGTGAACGAAGCGCGGCAAAGAGCCGGACGTTCTTAGAAGCATCCCCTGGAGTTTTTTTTTATTGGAAGTAAAAATTTGTGAACGAAGCGCGGCAAAGAGCCGGACGTTCTTAGAAGCATCCCCTGGAGTTTTTTTTTTATTGGAAGTCAAAATTTGTGAACGAAGCGCGGCAAAGAGCCGGACGTTCTTAGAAGCATCCCCTGGAGTTTTTTTTTTATTGGAAGTCAAAATTTGTGAACGAAGCGCGGCAAAGAGCCGGACGTTCTTAGAAGCATCCCCTGGAGTTTTTTTTTTATTGGAAGTCAAAATTTGTGAACGAAGCGCGGCAAAGAGCCGGACGTTCTTAGAAGCATCCCCTGGAGTTTTTTTTTATTGGAAGTCAAAATTTGTGAACGAAGCGCGGCAAAGAGCCGGACGTTCTTAGAAGCATCCCCTGGAGTTTTTTTTTTATTGGAAGTAAAAATTTGTGAACGAAGCGCGGCAAAGAGCCGGACGTTCTTAGAAGCATCCCCTGGAGTTTTTTTTTTATTGGAAGTAAAAATTTGTGAACGAAGCGCGGCAAAGAGCCGGACGTTCTTAGAAGCATCCCCTGGAGTTTTTTTTTATTGGAAGTAAAAATTTGTGAACGAAGCGCGGCAAAGAGCCGGACGTTCTTAGAAGCATCCCCTGGAGTTTTTTTTTTATTGGAAGTCAAAATTTGTGAACGAAGCGCGGCAAAGAGCCGGACGTTCTTAGAAGCATCCCCTGGAGTTTTTTTTTTATTGGAAGTCAAAATTTGTGAACGAAGCGCGGCAAAGAGCCGGACGTTCTTAGAAGCATCCCCTGGAGTTTTTTTTTATTGGAAGTCAAAATTTGTGAACGAAGCGCGGCAAAGAGCCGGACGTTCTTAGAAGCATCCCCTGGAGTTTTTTTTTTATTGGAAGTCAAAATTTGTGAACGAAGCGCGGCAAAGAGCCGGACGTTCTTAGAAGCATCCCCTGGAGTTTTTTTTTATTGGAAGTAAAAATTTGTGAACGAAGCGCGGCAAAGAGCCGGACGTTCTTAGAAGCATCCCCTGGAGTTTTTTTTTTATTGGAAGTAAAAATTTGTGAACGAAGCGCGGCAAAGAGCCGGACGTTCTTAGAAGCATCCCCTGGAGTTTTTTTTTATTGGAAGTCAAAATTTGTGAACGAAGCGCGGCAAAGAGCCGGACGTTCTTAGAAGCATCCCCTGGAGTTTTTTATTTATTTAAAGTCAAGACTTGTGAACGAAGCGTGGCAAAGAGCCGGACGTTCTTAGAAGCATCCCCTGGAGTTTTTTTTTTATTGGAAGTCAAAATTTGTGAACGAAGCGCGGCAAAGAGCCGGACGTTCTTAGAAGCATCCCCTGGAGTTTTTTATTTATTTAAAGTCAAGACTTGTGAACGAAGCGCGGCAAAGAGCCGGACGTTCTTAGAAGCATCCCCTGGAGTTTTTTTTTTATTGGAAGTAAAAATTTGTGAACGAAGCGCGGCAAAGAGCCGGACGTTCTTAGAAGCATCCCCTGGAGTTTTTTATTTATTTAAAGTCAAGACTTGTGAACGAAGCGTGGCAAAGAGCCGGACGTTCTTAGAAGCATCCCCTGGAGTTTTTTTTTTATTGGAAGTCAAAATTTGTGAACGAAGCGCGGCAAAGAGCCGGACGTTCTTAGAAGCATCCCCTGGAGTTTTTTATTTATTTAAAGTCAAGACTTGTGAACGAAGCGCGGCAAAGAGCCGGACGTTCTTAGAAGCATCCCCTGGAGTTTTTTATTTATTTAAAGTCAAGACTTGTGAACGAAGCGCGGCAAAGAGCCGGACGTTCTTAGAAGCATCCCCTGGAGTTTTTTATTTATTTAAAGTCAAGACTTGTGAACGAAGCGCGGCAAAGAGCCGGACGTTCTTAGAAGCATCCCCTGGAGTTTTTTATTTATTTAAAGTCAAGACTTGTGAACGAAGCGCGGCAAAGAGCCGGACGTTCTTAGAAGCATCCCCTGGAGTTTTTTTTTTATTGGAAGTCAAAATTTGTGAACGAAGCGCGGCAAAGAGCCGGACGTTCTTAGAAGCATCCCCTGGAGTTTTTTTTTATTGGAAGTAAAAATTTGTGAACGAAGCGCGGCAAAGAGCCGGACGTTCTTAGAAGCATCCCCTGGAGTTTTTTTTTTATTGGAAGTCAAAATTTGTGAACGAAGCGCGGCAAAGAGCCGGACGTTCTTAGAAGCATCCCCTGGAGTTTTTTTTTTATTGGAAGTAAAAATTTGTGAACGAAGCGCGGCAAAGAGCCGGACGTTCTTAGAAGCATCCCCTGGAGTTTTTTTTTTATTGGAAGTCAAAATTTGTGAACGAAGCGCGGCAAAGAGCCGGACGTTCTTAGAAGCATCCCGTGGAGTTTTTTTTTTTTTTTATAGTTAGTATATGCGAACGATATGTGGTTTATGAAACCCATCGTTAATAGGCGTATTTCTGATCAATTTTTCATTTATTTACTAGTTAGTATTTGCGGACGATAGGCGGTTCATGAAACTCATCGTTAATAGGCATATTCCCGATCATTTTTTATTATGAGTATGTTCACTAATTTTCTATTCATTTTATAGTTAGTATTTAGCGATTTTTCTGCGCAATAATAAATCTGCAAAGAGGACTCCGTTTCAATACCGTAGGATCAGCAGTAATCATGGACACCGAAAAAGCGTAAGCATCTATCATATAATTCTTCTTTCTTGGTAAATTTCCATACACAGTCATTCTTCATCTTTGCTCCTTTCAATTACCGTACTTTTATGAATCTAGAAAGTCCTATCATTAATATCAGTCATACTCTTACATTTACTACAAAGTTATGTTCATTCTGCACTCCATGTTAGTAATTATCTATACTTTGTATAATAAGAATAGAATGTCGAATGAAATTAATCAAACTTGATATTCCAGCTTTTTCCATGTTCAATAACTCATGTGATTAATTTTACCAAACATATTTTGGAACAATTTCTTAAGATTTTCGGAAACATATAGGAATGGGCCAATTTGCATTACAAAAATTTTCCGAGAGGAGCGAAAACATTTGAATTTGAAAAAAAAAACATGACATCGCATCTATATATATAATATTAAATCCTCAGCTGGGATCTTTCCCTTGCCATGCTATTGCAACGAGCAGTGGCCCTGCAGTGTCTGATCCATAATTGATTCCTATCACTTTATTGAATATGAATAATGGACGATTCTAATGCTTCGTGGAACAGGTGATGAGAACTTCTCATTAAGTAAGTGCATTAATATATACATATTTTTATCGTTCAGAAATAAAACGGATCACTCACAGATCTAATTGAGGTAAGATCTATCATAGTTAAATGCTTCCATCCCTCCATAATTTTTGAAACTACCATTTGCACTTTGGAGAGACAATATAATGGATGCGTCTCACAGGAAAAGGCGAGGTTGGGGCCTTTTCCAAGTTTTATTAGATATGATTTCATGGTGCTCTCGATTTACCGGAGCATTGCAGAACGAACCTCAATAAGAGCCCGTGAAATAGCGGTTGTTCAAAAATTGCACGGTTCGAGTAAAGCAGGCAAAAGAAAAAATTCGCATTTTCAATTTTTCAATTTTTTTCATTTCTGTAATTTCCATCGAAATTTCTACTCCGACATTTTCGTTGCTAATCAGAAAAAAAAGATAGAAGGAAGAATTCAAATAATTAGAAATGAAATTCGAAGAAAAATTCATTAGAATGTTGGAAAAAAAATTGTATTTGGTTGAGATGTTTTTTTTTTTTATCAAAGTTCGAAAAAAAATTCTAGTCAGTCATTTTTTATTTAGCCCAATGGATTTTTGTTTTGAATTGACCAATGAGAGTCAGGTTAATTCTACGATGCAACTGCATTTTCGGACTCTGAGAACCAACGATGTAATTCTGAAAATTCACGAGATGGCGTGATTATTCATTTATTCTTTCAATTGTTGGTTCTATTAAGTATGCATCTTTTTTATTGATTTATTTTTTTATTAATCGTATTTTTTTCTTCTTTTAATTACTCAAGTTATTTTTTTTTAAATTTGTGCTGGCGAAAATTTAAAAACCCAACGGCTTTCACACTGACCAATACGAGCGCGTTGACCAATGGCAGCCAGTTATTCGTATTCCTCCAATCAGCTTTTTCCTTTTATCTGAACTCGTCTCGAGCGTTGAAGCGATTAAAACTGTTGTTAAAATGATTTTATTTGATCGATCAAAAAGGCGGAGACTCTTTTTAGAGAGAAAATGAATTCATTGCAAATTTTTCAATTATTCACGAGTTTGAAATTGACAATGATATTAACAATTCTCGGGAATAGAAGCACGTAATGAAATATTTTTCGTGGAAATTTACTTACAGTCATCTGTCGTTCTGTTGTATTTTTACTTATTTGTTGAAAATAGTGAAGAAGATATTTCGCATTAAATTTGACGATTTGAATTTTCTAGTGAATCATCAATATTTTTTTCCTTCCTTTCGAATTCAGAATTGATGAGTTGAAAGACAAGTCCTTCCAATTGGAAGTCGAGCCGAAAAAAAAGGAATTCAAGTCGACATATCTCGAAAAGTAAGGGAGCAGTTGAGAATAGTCCGCGATAATGAATAATGAAAAGAAAGAATCATCCTTTTCGATCTTTTTATTGGCCATTTTCGAGAATACATAGAAAAAATGAAGCAACGCCATAGTAATCGAGAATGAATTTTGAATAGAATGTCTGACTATTTCACGGTAGTTGTATGTATTCTAGCAAGTGAAACAATTGTGTGGTGAGTGCGGCATTGGACTGAAACGAACGGTAAAGTAAGTGAATCCACAATTTATTTAATAATAAACAGGTAAATTTTTTCCTTTCATCGACCCATTGAAAAGGCTGTTATTTGGCTTCAGCGACTTTTAATGAAAATTTGATGTGCATTTTTATTTTTCTACAGGTAATCTCATAGAGATGAATAGACAATAATTAATTTTTATCATTTTTTACCGAAATTTTCTTCATATATTTGATGAGCGACTGTGTATGAAATATTAGACGATATTTTCTTTTATTATTTGAAGGAGAATTCTTCTTTAGAGATTTTAATTGTGAATTTTTTTTTTTTTTTGTTCAGGCAGGAGCTTTTACCAGCAATGCGGATGGGAGAAGATCGAGAACAAGTTGAGATTTTCTAGTGGCACTGTATATTTTGATTTTCCGATAATTTCGAATTAGCTTTATTATATGACAAACGCTTTTCTTGTTTTTCTTCATCGTCTAGTGCTTGGAGTTATCCTTTGCGTATTCTTAACTTTGGATCGACTGTCAAGTCTAGATGGTGTCTCTCTACTCCATCAACCCTTAGTTTATTAACATCGGAAAATGTTGTAGATAACAAGGGAAGTTTTTGTCATTTTTTGATATTTTTTTTCCATTATTTGTCTTGGAAGAGACTTAACTTGTGAAGTTACTAGAGCCACTGGACGATCTCAATTCTACTCAACTAGTTCACAACTATGTGAATAATGACAGAGGAAGCAATGGACGGGAAACCATAAGGAGAAATCGGTCCTGCATCTTTAGCCGAGGCATTTTTATGGAAAGTGTTTCTACCGTAACCTCTTCCTGAATCTTCTCACACTGATTATATTATTGTTTTCCATTGTCCATTATTTTTTTGTTTGGCAGGAGTTTTTTTTTTCAGTATTGTCAATTGGCAGGCATTGAGAAAAAGTTGAGATTTTCTAGTGGCACTGTAGATTTTGATTTTTCAATAATTTAGAATCAGTTTTATTATATGACCAACGCATCTCTTGTTTTACCTCATCATCTAGTGCTTGGAGTCATCCTGTGCGGTCTCACCCTTGGATCGACTCTCAAGTCTAGATGGTGTCTCTCTACTCCATCAGCCCTTAGTTTATTAACATCGGAAAATGTTGTAGATAACAAGGGGAGTTTTTGTCATTTTTTGATATTTTCATTCCATTATTTGTCTTTAAAGAGACAACTCGCGTCACTGGACGATCTCAATGAGTGATCTCTCATTTAATTTTCTCACACTGATAACATTATTGTTTCTCATTGTTAATCCTTCTTTCTTGTTCCAGCAGGAGTTTTTTTTTCAGATATGCCAATTGGAGCTCATCGAGAACGAGTTGAGATTTTCTAGTGGCACTATAGATTTTGATTTTCCAATAATTTAGAATCAGTTTTATTATATGACCAACGCATCTCTTGTTTACCTCATCATCTAGTGCTTGGAGTCATCCTGTGCGGTCTCTCACCCTTGGATCGACTGCCAAGTCTAGATGGTGTCTCTCTACTCCATCAGCCCTTAGTTTATTAACATCGGAAAATGTTGTAGATAACAAGGGGAGTTTTTGTCATTTTTTGATATTTTTATTCCATTATTCGTCTTTAAAGAGACAACTCGCGTCACTGGACGATCTCAATGAGTGATCTCTCATTTAATTTTCTCACACTGATAACATTATTGTTTCTCATTGTTAATCCTTCTTTCTTGTTCCAGCAGGAGTTTTTTTTCAGATATGCCAATTGGAGCTCATCGAGAACGAGTTGAGATTTTCTAGTGGCACTATAGATTTTGATTTTCCAATAATTTAGAATCAGTTTTATTATATGACCAACGCATCTCTTGTTTACCTCATCATCTAGTGCTTGGAGTCATCCTGTGCGGTCTCTCACCCTTGGATCGACTGTCAAGTCTAGATGGTGTCTCTCTACTCCATCAGCCCTTAGTTTATTAACATCGGAAAATGTTGTAGATAACAAGGGGAGTTTTTGTCATTTTTTGATATTTTTATTCCATTATTCGTCTTGAAAGAGACAACTCGCGTCACTGGACGATCTCAATGAGTGATCTCTCATTTAATTTTCTCACACTGATAACATTATTGTTTCTCATTGTTAATCCTTCTTTCTTGTTCCAGCAGGAGTTTTTTTTCAGATATGCCAATTGGAGCTCATCGAGAACGAGTTGAGATTTTCTAGTGGCACTATAGATTTAGATTTTCCAATAATTTAGAATCAGTTTTATTATATGACCAACGCATCTCTTGTTTACCTCATCATCTAGTGCTTGGAGTCATCCTGTGTGGTCTCTCACCCTTGGATCGACTGTCAAGTCTAGATGGTGTCTCTCTACTCCATCAGCCCTTAGTTTATTAACATCGGAAAATGTTGTAGATAACAAGGGGAGTTTTTGTCATTTTTTGATATTTTTATTCCATTATTCGTCTTGAAAGAGACAACTCGCGTCACTGGACGATCTCAATGAGTGATCTCTCATTTAATTTTCTCACACTGATTACATTATTGTTTCTCATTGTTGATCCTTCTTTCTTGTTCCAGCAGGAGTTTTTTTTCAGATATGCCAATTGGAGCTGATCGAGAACGAGTTGAGATTTTCTAGTGGCACTATAGATTTTGATTTTCCAATAATTTAGAATCAGTTTTATTATATGACCAACGCATCTCTTGTTTACCTCATCATCTAGTGCTTGGAGTCATCCTGTGCGGTCTCTCACCTTTGGATCGACTGCCAAGTCTAGATGGTGTCTCTCTACTCCATCAGCCCTTAGTTTATTAACATCGGAAAATGTTGTAGATAACAAGGGGAGTTTTTGTCATTTTTTGATATTTTTATTCCATTATTCGTCTTTAAAGAGACAACTCGCGTCACTGGACGATCTCAATGAGTGATCTCTCATTTAATTTTCTCACACTGATAACATTATTGTTTCTCATTGTTAATCCTTCTTTCTTGTTCCAGCAGGAGTTTTTTTTCAGATATGCCAATTGGAGCTGATCGAGAACGAGTTGAGATTTTCTAGTGGCACTGTAGATTTTGATTTTCCAATAATTTAGAATCAGTTTTATTATATGACCAACGCATCTCTTGTTTACCTCATCATCTAGTGCTTGGAGTCATCCTGTGCGGTCTCTCACCCTTGGATCGACTGTCAAGTCTAGATGGTGTCTCTCTACTCCATCAGCCCTTAGTTTATTAACATCGGAAAATGTTGTAGATAACAAGGGGAGTTTTTGTCATTTTTTGATATTTTTATTCCATTATTCGTCTTTAAAGAGACAACTCGCGTCACTGGACGATCTCAATGAGTGATCTCTCATTTAATTTTCTCACACTGATAACATTATTGTTTCTCATTGTTAATCCTTCTTTCTTGTTCCAGCAAGAGTTTTTTTTCAGATATGCCAATTGGAGCTCATCGAGAACGAGTTGAGATTTTCTAGTGGCACTATAGATTTAGATTTTCCAATAATTTAGAATCAGTTTTATTATATGACCAACGCATCTCTTGTTTACCTCATCATCTAGTGCTTGGAGTCATCCTGTGCGGTCTCTCACCCTTGGATCGACTGCCAAGTCTAGATGGTGTCTCTCTACTCCATCAGCCCTTAGTTTATTAACATCGGAAAATGTTGTAGATAACAAGGGGAGTTTTTGTCATTTTTTGATATTTTTATTCCATTATTCGTCTTTAAAGAGACAACTCGCGTCACTGGACGATCTCAATGAGTGATCTCTCATTTAATTTTCTCACACTGATAACATTATTGTTTCTCATTGTTAATCCTTCTTTCTTGTTCCAGCAGGAGTTTTTTTTCAGATATGCCAATTGGAGCTGATCGAGAACGAGTTGAGATTTTCTAGTGGCACTATAGATTTTGATTTTCCAATAATTTAGAATCAGTTTTATTATATGACCAACGCATCTCTTGTTTACCTCATCATCTAGTGCTTGGAGTCATCCTGTGCGGTCTCTCACCCTTGGATCGACTGTCAAGTCTAGATGGTGTCTCTCTACTCCATCAGCCCTTAGTTTATTAACATCGGAAAATGTTGTAGATAACAAGGGGAGTTTTTGTCATTTTTTGATATTTTTATTCTATTATTTGTCTTTAAAGAGACACAACTCGTGAAGTTGCTAGGATCACTGGACGATCTCAATGAGTGATCTCTCATTTAATCTTCTCACACTGATTACATTATTGTTTCCCATTGTTAATCCTTCTTTTTTGTTCCAGGAGGAGATTTTTTCAGATATGCCAATTGGAGCTGATCGAGAACGAGTTGAGATTTTCTAGTGGCACTGTAGATTTTGATTTCCCAATAATTTAGAATCAGTTTCCTTATATGACCAACGCATCTCTTGTTTTACCTCATCATCTAGTGCTTGGAGTCATCCTTTGCGTATTCTTAACTTTGGATCGACTGTCAAGTCTAAATGGTGTCTCTCTACTCCATCAGCCCTTAGTTTATTAACATCGGAAAATGTTGTAGATAACAAGGGGAGTTTTTGTCATTTTTTGATTTTTTAATCCATTTTTTGTCTCCAAAGAGACTTAATTTGCGGTGTCAGAGAGCCGCTGGAGGATCTCAATTCTACTCAGCTAGTGCACAAACTTATAAGTAATCATACTTTACGATACTAGCGAAAGAAGAACTTCTAAACCGGTTCTAGATTTATGATAACATAATTTGAAATTCATCTTCTTCATATTTCTTTATCAGTATTTTTCTAAATTTAATGAAAAAATATTCTTCATTTCATAGTATCGAAGAAAAAAACTTAAATTCTGAATAATTAAATGTTTTTTTTTTTCCCTCAGAATAATTACAGCTGAGCTATTATGGAGTAAGCCATGGATGGCAAGTTGGAGTAGGTATGAGAGGACATCGGTTCTGTATTTTCAAACGAAGAATTGTTGTAGAAAGTGTGAGTATTTATTATTTATCTCTTTTCTAGTCTTCTCTGATTATATTGTCGTTTTTCATACACAGTTGCTCTTAATTTTCCCCATACTCGCATAATTTCTCAAGAACAATCAAGCTCTTCATTCATGGCACAGTGGTTCCCCTCGAAAATCATAGGAATCAGTACTTGATGTTTATCATAAAAATATCATACCCGATCGTTATTGAGAATTCATTATCGAGAGAACTATGCAAAGAATTCTTTGGAATTCAAACTAGTGAAATTTTCATTTTATGCTATTAATTATTGTTATGAATTTTCAGGGCTCAGCAATATCCAAATTTTGATTTAAACATGTTCATTTCATTAGAATGCAATTAAATCATTGAGTTTTAAGGTTTTACTCATCCTCTGGCAACACCTAAATCGGGTCATGTGACACAATTTTGAATTTCCCGCTACTAATGAGAAATTTAGCGACAAGTAGCAAAAAGCTCAACAATCTGAGCTTTATCGCTGGAAAAGGAGCTTCAATATTGTCGTCCTAAAATATTAAAAATTATGAGTTCAGATGATGTAAACCTCAAAAAATGTTTCAGTAAATGACGAAAATATCGATTTGGACAATAATTGCTATTTTTCATCATCTACTGATGCTTAAAACTCCTGTAAACAGCCATGTTGACGCTTCTGTTTGACGCGGCGACTTATCGCTAAATTTTTTTAAGCAGCGGGAAATTCAAAATAGTGTCACGTGACCTGATTTGACGCTGACGCTAGTGTCAAAAACGCCTGCATGAGGCCGTACCTTGAGCGCTTTGAGTGCCACACATCCTATAGGGCGGAAGTGCCCGAGACGAATCCACTAGTTTGTCTTTATTGATAAGGATCTCCGAAACTATTGAGTTTAGGGGAAAAGTCCAAGAGACCTTTTTTGTAGAGAATTTAATTTTCTACAAAAAAGGTGTTTTGGTAAATTTTCGTAGAGTTAATGGCCTTTAAGATATTCGGGAAATAAGGGGCGAAGAATTTTTGGAGTACAGCTGATATATATATGTATATTATATATATGTAGTTCGTGACGTACACATGTGTTTCTCATCAGCTGAGCGATAAACAAAGTGTGTTAAAAGTGTTTATTTAGAAAAAAACTGAATTATCGTTAGAAAAATATTTAAAAAATTTGCGTTTCCAGTTTTTTAAATTTATTGCATATAGATATATATATGCAATAAAAATATATATATACATATATATTTTTTTTTGAAATAATTGGTTTGTTTAAAAGGAAAAAAGACTGAAAAAAATCTGAAAATTGTCAGATTTTTGCCTTTTTTCAGTTTTTATTAAATTAAAAAATGGACAGTGAAAATTTGATTAATTTGGAAAGACCTTTTAAATGTTTGCAATGTGAATTAACATTTGAACGTGCATCACAACTCGATTATCACGAGAGAAACATACATTTGGGTGAAAAATCACAAATTTGTCAAATTTGTGGGAAATGTTTTTTTCGAAAAACAGATTTAAAGACCCATTTAAATGTACACTTGGGAGTTAATCAGTTGAGCTGTAAAATTTGTGGAAGGAAGTTCAATCATGTTTCTAATTTAATTAGACACTCGAGAAGTCACGAGGGTAATTAATTCTAAATTTAAAAAAATTTACTTAAAAAAAAATGAAAAAGAAAAAAAACATTTCTTGAGTATTTTAAGTAATTTAAAGGGCACTCAGAAACCGTTGGGTTTAGGAGAAAATGTCAGGAAACCTTTTTTGCAGAGAATTTCAAGAGCTACAAAAAAGGTTTCTTCAAAAATTGCTCTATCTCGCTTAGTTTCCGAGATATTTTTAAAAAACGATCACTAAAATGGTAAAAAAACTGTTTTTTTAAGATATCTTGGAAAGTAAGCGAGATAGAGCGATTTTGCACGAATCCTTCTTGTAGCCCTTGAAATTCTCTATAAACCCATTTCCGTGCAAAATCCTCTTATCTCGCTTAGTTTCCGAGATATCTCAAAAAAACTGAGAAAAAAATAAAATTAATTAATAAAAAAAAATTTTTTAACAAAATTAATAATTTTTGTTTTTTTAGGAATGAAGCCTTATCCTTGCTCAACATGTGGCAAACGATTCACTCAAATAAGTTCAGTAGTCAGACACAAAAGAATTCACGAGAAAGAAACAAATTCTGATGATTTAATTGACGAAAATAATAAATCAGAAATTAATAAATCAATAAAACGAAGACATTACTGCAAAATTTGTGGTGAAACATTTCCATTTATTTCGTTATTACGAAGGCATGAAAAGCTGCATTTTCTAGCTGAAACAAGTGATAAGGCTCAATCAAGCCCTGATAACATGGAACAGATGCTGTGCCTTTCTTCAGAAACACCTGCACCTGAAAAAATCACTTTTTCAAATGAAAAACACGAGCCTCCATCAAAAAATCAGTCTTCAAAGTCCTTCACAAAACGTTTGCACATCGAGGGAAACCAATTATTCATCGAAGTTTGTGAATCTGATGACTTGAATCATTTGGGAATGAGTAGTCAAGAGATGCTGGAGAATTATCATCAGCATGACGATTTAATTTCGCAGGTACTTAACAAAAATCTGAGAAATTACGAAGAAATTAGCAAATTTTTGGCCATTTTCTGCTATTTTAGACATCAAAAATAGCAGAAATCTGGCAATTTTCATAGAATATATAAATAATTAATCATAAATTAATGATAAATAATATTGATAAATTATAATATTCATTATTTCAATTAATCATATTATTAATCATTTTAATTGATTATATTATTGATTATTCTAATTAATTAGGGGAGAGTGGGGTAAAATGGACACTGTAACAAAACGGTTAGAGATGGATTTTTTTTGATGATTCTATTGAAAAGCTGAGGAAATTTTAGCTGGAAAACGAGTGTTAGATGTATTTTTTTCGATTTTTTTGAAAATTCGATATTTTTCGGTATTTTTGAGGGGTAAAAGGCTTTCCTTTTTTGAAAATTTTCAGTTTTTTGCAAATATCTCTGGTTCTATTGGTCGTAGCAATTCGTGGTTGGTCTCAAATGAAAGGTGAGCTCATTTCCCATCGATTTATGGGGTTTTGAATTCAAAAATATCAATTTTTGGGATAGTTATAGGCCAAAAACTGTTTCACAAAACTGTTCCACAAAAATGCCCATAAATACCTTAAAAATCGATATTTCTAAATTGAAAACCCTATGAATCGATGGCAAATGATCTCACCTTTCACCTCCCATCGGAATTTTTACGCTACGACAAATAGAACCGAAGGTATTCTCAAAAAACTGAAAATTTCAAAAAAAGAAAGGATTTTACCCCTCAAAAATGCTCAAAAAAGTCAAAATCGACAAAAATTCAAAAAAATTAATTCCCGCGCTTGTTTCCCGCCTAAAATTTCCCCAGCTTTCCAATGAAATCATCAGAAACAATCTACCACCAATATTTCTATTAATTTCAAGAGTTTTCCATAATATTTGCCTAAAAATTTAGATGTGTCCATTTTACCCCACCTTCCCCTATTTTTTTTTTCTTCAAGAATTTATTTGTTGAAGGAAGAAAAAAATTCTAAAAATTGTAAAATATTTGCTTTTTTCAGCATTCAATTAATTATCATAAAAATTCGTATTTTCAGGAGCACAATGCCCCAACATTTCGCCTGATTCCACACGATCTTGGACAGCAACTCTACGAATTGGAGATGAATTACTTGTCAAAAAAATATTTAGATCAATCAAGAACAGTTAATTCCCTCGAATCCATCGAAGTTTGTCAAAATTACCAAAATTGTGAACTTCAAATTTCTCCAAACGAGGAAAACATTGATAAAAAAATTCAAGATTTCGTCGAATCGTCAAATTTGATCAGCGAAAATTCTGAATCTTCGACGAATAATGAAGAAAATGAAAATGAGAGTGATAATCAGAGTCCAAAGGTTCGATTGGTCCAGAACGAAGAGGGAGAGCAGTTTTTCGAATTGGTCAGAGATCCCCTGGATTATGTGGAACCCAATAAATCGATAAACTCCCAAAAAATCCCCGAAAATGTCGATAAAGAGTCGATAATCAAAAAAATTGACTCGAAATTAGAGAAAAAGAGGAAAAAAATAAGCGAAAAGGTTAAAGGACAGGAGCAGAGATACGAATGCAGCATCTGCAGGAAAAAATTCTCGACTGCTTCAAATTTGAAGCAGCATGCTGGCACTCATTTCCAGGATCAACAGAAATTTCATTGCAAAGAATGTGGAATTTCTTTTGCTTGGAAATCAACGTTGAATAAACATCTTGCAAGTCATCATAGACCTGATGGACCACAAAAATTTGTCTGCGAAATTTGTCCAAAGGTTTATTGCACGTTGTCACAAGTTAATGTGAGTTTGAATTGAATTAGGGGGAGGTGGGGTAAAAAAAAAGGGGGGGGAGGGTTAAAAAAAATGTTTTCTTATATTTAATACATTAATATTTTAAAAAAATGGGAATCTCCATTGGTTTTTGGGGAATTCCCACGAAAAAATGACAAAATTCATTAATTTTTGGGGAATTCTTGATTTAGGGGGAGGTGGGGTAAAAAAAAGGGGGGGGGGAGGGTTGAAAAAAAAGGTTTTCTCATATTTAATACATTAATACCTTTAAAAAATGAAAATCTTCATTGGTTTTTGGGGAATTTCCCCGAAAAAATGACAATCTTCATTCATTTTTGGGGAATTCTTGATTTAGGAGGAGGTGGGGTAAAAAAAAGAGGGGGGGGGGGGTAAAAGAATATGTTTTCTTATATTTAATACATTAAATTAGCAATAATAATTATAATACTATAATATATATGATAATTATGGTATATGTATTATGAAAATCACTCGAAATCAATGGAAATATTGGAGATACGTTTTTTCTGATGATTCCATTGGAAAGCTGAGGAAATTTGCTATGGGAATCATGTGCGAGAATTGATTTTTTTGAATTTTTTAAAATTTGGATTTTTTTCGGTTGAAATTTGAAGGTGAAAAGCATTTCGATTTTGAAAAACTTCACTTTTTCGGGGATATCTCGGGTTCTATTGGTCGTAGCGACCTGGGGCTGGTCTCAAATGAAAGGTGAACTCATTTCCCATTGATTCATATAGTGGCAAAAAAAATTATCGATTTTTCAAATAGATATAGAGCAAAAATTGATTTCCAGAAAATGGGCTATAAATAATTGAAGAATCGATTTAAAAAAATTTGAAATACATAAATAGATGGGAAATGAGCTCACCTTTCATTTGAGATCAACCCCAGGTTGCTACGACCAATAGAACCCGAGATATCCCCGAAAAAGTCAATTTTTTCGATTTTGGAAAGGAAAATCCCTTCAAATCTTGACCAAAAAATTCGAATTCTCAAAAAATTCAAAAAAATAAATTTTGACACATGTTTTCCACCCAAAATTTCCTCAGCTTTTCAATGGAATCATCAGAAAATCTCTATCTCCAACCATTCAATTGAAATGTTACCATTTTACCCCACTTTCCCCCATTAATATCAGCTTTTTTTTTAAGTAAAAGCTCAAAAACTATTGGAGATACGCCCTTTTTCCCCCAAATTCCCTTCTGGACCTCTAAAAATCCTCCACATATAATTCTCAGGATTAAAAGGGCGTATCTCCATCATTTCCCATCAAATATTAAAAATAAATTTAAAAAAATGAAGAAAAAAATGGAATTATCCAATTTTTCCTCTTCATTATTTTAAATTATCATTATTATTATTATTAATTTTATAATTTTATAATTTTACAGGAGCACGTGAAGAGAGATCACTTGAAAGAACGTAATCATCTCTGTGAAGAGTGTGGAAAGTCATTTTTCAAGAAATTCGATCTAAAATCCCATATAAGAACACACACGAAGGAACGTCCGTATATTTGCAAGATTTGTGATAAAAAATTTTATCATCAGAGTCACATAATTCGTCACGAACGTATACACTCGGGTGAACGTCCTTATTCCTGTGGAATTTGCAAAAAGACATTTGCACAATTAAGCTCGTTGAAAGCACATAAACAGAGACATCAGAGCTTAACGAAGATTGATATACTTGATTATCAGAATAACGAGGATGATCCAATGGCATTGAGCACTATATCGACGTCTTAGACTAAAAAAGACGTAAAAAAATAGGAAATGTGGACAATTTGCGCCCTTTTGACTCTAGAACAATTGAAAATTATTGAAAATGTGAATTTTTTCTATTTCAGTTTCGTTTTTTAAAAGGCACTCGGAAACTAAGCGAGATAGAGCAAATTTTGTAGAGACCTTTTTTGTAGCTCTCAAAATTCTCTACATATAAGGTTTCCAGAAAAATTCCTCTATCTTCCTCCAATTCCGAGTTATTAACGAAAAACTGATGAAGGAATTCTGAACTTCTTGAATTTCATCGAAAATTTGAATTTCGCGGGTTAAATCTTCACTTGCGAGAGCGAACAGCTGATGCTCGTTGCCCATTGTGACTTCAGAGTGGCTTCTGCTCCAAAATAAAGCACCTGCACCTGTTTTTCACATAAAATAATGAGGTAATTATTTAAAAAATTGAAAAAAAAAGAATTTTAATTGAATTTTTTCTAAAATTTAAGTTTTTAAATTTCGGAAATTTAATTTTGATATTTTTTGTGGGTTTTTTGTCATAATTTACGATTTTTGGTGATAATTTCAGGTTATTCCTCTTATTTTTCAGATAAATTTTCAAATAAAAAGTGACTTACAAGAATTATTATTAAAGATGTGGCCTTGGGTAATGGGAATTTTAAGGAGATACGTTCCAGTATTAACTTTGCCATTTGCTGGAGTAGTTGGATGCATTGGATATTACGCAGAGGGCTGGATATCAGATCGTTACACACCGGCAACAGCTCCAGTAAAGGAACAAAGAGCCGAGAGATTACTGGAAACTGTAGAAACTTCGGGAATTGTTAATAGAAAAAAACATAATCCATTGGAAGTTAATCTCTCACCGTCATTGGCTTCTTAAAAACACTGATTTAGTGACAATAAATTATGTATATATCTAATTTCTAAATGTTTTTACAAATTTCTTATTTCATCCATTAGGGAATTAATTAATTTGAATTTTTTTTAATTAGAGAATTATGAATTTTTCAGACAAATCGATTTTATTTCATCATTTTTTCTGAAAATTTCAATAAATTAAAGTTTCGCCTGTTTTTCCTGGATTTTTTTGAATGCATATCTATTTATTTATTTTTTATTAATTGCCCATTAACAAATTCTTCATTATTCGTAAAATGCGAGGATAATCATAAGTAGGAGAAACGGATGCAAAATGGACCTATCATCTCAAAATGATTTGTTTTTTTTTTTCAGAGTAAAAAAGGCTCTACAAAAAAAATCAAAAAAATTCACCAATAATGTACAGATATTGGAGCATCATCTCAATTTTTTTCAGATTTTTTCATAGACTCCTTCACTCCGAAAAAAAAAAATCCTCAATCATGTGGTCCACGAAGGTCCATTTTGCCCCACTCTTCCCTATATTCAGTAACAGTATATTTTGTACCTAGGCCAAATAAAAGTCAACTGTGAAAAATATTTGCATCCCAAGTGAATCGATTTTCGTGGCCTAGATGAGAAATAATTCTTTTTTTTTAAATTTCAACGTCAAATTTGTAGACAATAAATTGATTGTAAACATTGCCAGGTCTCAGGATGCTATCAGGAAAATTCTTGTGATTTACAGCATCTGGATAGTTCTGAGTCTCGAGACAAATAGCAGAATGTCTGTAGTAGAATTTTCCGTCTTTGCCAGCGATTCCAGTTTCATTTTCTTGAGGTAGAAAATTAGAAGTGTACAGGTGTACACCAGGCTGAGTTGTATAAGCCTCGAGAACTCTTCCGGAGTTGGGATGAACAACTCTAGCAGCAAGATTGAGATCTTGGTTGTTTTCTCCATTTATTATGCACAAATTATTGTCGTATCCACCACCAGGAACTTTGTCAATGATATCAGCGAGGATCTTGGGAGCTCGCAGGTCCATTATACTGTCGGCAACGGGTCGGATTTCACCGGTTGGGATGCTGTCGGCATCAGTTACGGTCCAGCGATCTGCATTGACCATCACGGAGTGTTTGTATAGTTCTGCTATACCTGTTCCCTAAAAAAAAAGAGAATTTTCATCAGTTTTTGGGAAATTCCCTTTAAAAAAAGGAAATGTTCATTATTTTTTGGGGAATTTTCTTAAAAAAAATGAGAGCCTCTATCAATTTTTGGGGAATTTCATTGAAGAAATGACAATTTCCATTATTTTTTGGGAAATTCGCCTTAAAAAATGAAAATCTTCATTGATTTTCAGGGGTATAGTCTCGAGAAAATGGAAATTTTCACTAATTTTTGGGAAATTATATGAAAGAAACGACAAAATTCATCAGTTTTTGGGGAATTCCCTAAAAATACGAGAATCTTCATCAGTTTTAATGAAATTTCCTTTTAAAAAAATGACAAATTTCATTAATTTTTCGAGGATTTCCCTTAAAAAAGTGAAAATTTCCATTACTTTTTATCCAATATCTTGGAAACTAAGCGAGATAGAAGACTCCCATCAAAAAAATGTATTTTTCTTTAACTTTCTCCAAATTCTCTAGAGAAAAAGCTCTAAAAAAAATTCGCCTTATCTCCCATAGTTTCCAAAATATTCTTCAAAAACTGAAAAACCTATTTTTTCAACATACATGTCCTGCTAAATTAAAGTAGCTGTGATTTATCAGATTAATTGGAGTAGCTTTGGTGCTACAAGCCTTCATTTCAATCGAAAGTGCCCCATCATCACCAAGTTTGAATATCACAGTTGCGATAACAGCTCCTGGAAATCCTTCATCGTTGTCATCACTCAGCAAAGTCAGAATTACCGAATTATTGTCAATCGATGATTCCCAAAGTTTGGAGTTCCAGCCATTGAAGCCTCCATGTATAGTATTTTTCCCAAAATTCTTCGAAACATTGTATTCAACGTCATCGACGAAAAAATGTCCACCAGCAATGCGATTTGCCACACGACCAACAGTTGCACCAAAGTATTGATTATCAGGTCCAAGATAGCCTAGGAATACAATATTTAATGTTTTTTTTATATTAATTTATATTTAATAATAATAATTTATATTTAATAATTTATAATTTAATGAATTTAATTTAAGTTAATTCCCTAAAAGAAAAGTTTCTTCATGAACTCTCCTTAATCGAATAAATACTAAAATTCCTCAAGGAAATTAATCGAAATTATGAGAATTTAATACCTTCGATACTATCGAAACCAAAAACGATGTCTTCAATTTTTCCAGTTTTGTCTGGGGTACGAACAGCTCTTATAGTAGCACCATAATTCAGTATATCAACTTCCTGATTTCTTTTATTTTTCAGGGTGAAGAGCCTGACCTCTTTTCCGTTTATTTCGCCCCAGGATTTGACGGTAATTGGATTAGGAGTTGGAGACATTCCACAAGACCTGAAAAAAAGGGAAAGTGGGGTAAAATGGAGACATTTCCATTAAACGGTTCGAGATAGAGATTTTCTGATCATTCCATTGAAAAGCTGAAGAAATTTTGGGTGGAAAACATGTGTCGAAATTGATTTTTTTGAATTTTTTGAGAATTCGAATTTTTTGGTCAAGATTTGAAGGAATTTTCCTTTCCAAAATCGAAAAAATTCACTTTTTCGGGGATATCTCGGGTTCTATCGGTCGTAGCAACCTGGGGTTCATCTCAAATGAAAGGTGAGCTCATTTCCCATCGATTTATGTAGTTCAAATTTTTTTAAATCGATTTTTCAATTATTTATAGCCCATTTTCTGGAAATCAGTTTTTGCTCTATATTTATTTGAAAAATCGATAATTTTTTTTGCAACTATATGAATCAATGGGAAATGAGTTCACCTTTCATTTGAGACCAGCCCCAGGTCCCTACGACCAATAGAACCAGAGATATCCGCGGAAAGTAAAATTTTTCAAAATCGAAAATCTTTTCACCTTCAAATTTCGACCAAAAAAATCGAAATTTTAAAAAATTCAAAAAAATCAATTCTCGCACATGATTTCCATCGCAAATTTCCTCAGCTTTTCAATGGAATCATCAGAAAAAACGTATCTCCAATATTTCCATTGATTTCGAGTGATTTTCACAAATTGACACGAAAAGATTTTTTTTTCACAATTCATCTCTTCTCACCCATTAATTAAAAATATGACTAGAATAATTCCAAGCTGCATTATTTTTGCTCGATTTGTCACAAAACTCGAGGAGAAAAAAAATATGTTCACAAAACTGCATTAACTGTTGAACTAGAAGTAAATATTACTTGTGACAGTAATGTCTTCATTTCGAAGGTATACGAAGTTTTCAAGTCAAGGGCACATAAAACACATGTCATTAATATTTTCCCACGCTTCATTGTACTAACAAATATAGACAAATTTTGCTGGTGAATAAAGATCAATAATTATTCTGTACAACAGAGGCGAAATTGTTCAAATATAATAATTTTTTCTGAAAATTTCAATAAATTAAAGTCTTGCCACTTTTTCCTGTATATTTTTAAATGCATATCTATTTATTTATTTTTTATTAATTGCCCATTAACAAATTCTTCATTATTCGTAAAATGCGAGGATAATCATAAGTAGGAGAAATGAATGCAAAATGGACCTATCATCTCAAAATGATTTGTTTTTTTTTTCAGAGTAAAAAGGGCTCTACAAAAAAATCAAAAAAATTTACCAATAATGTACAGATATTGGAGCATCATCTCAATTTTTTTCAGATTTTTTCATAGACTCCTTCACTCCGAAAAAAAAAATCCTCAATCATGTGGTCCACGAAGGTCCATTTTGCCCCACTCTTTCCTATATTCAGTAACAGTATATTTTGTACCTAGGCCAAATAAAAGTCAACTGTGAAAAAAATTTGCTTCCCAAGTGAAGCGATTTTCGTGGCCTAGATGCGAAATAATTCTTTTTTTTTAAACTTCAACGTCAAATTTGTAGACAATAAATTGATTGTAAACATTGCCAGGTCTCAGGATGCTATCAGGAAAATTCTTGTGATTGACAGCGTCTGGATAGTTCTGAGTCTCGAGACAAAAAGCAGAATGTCTGTAGTAGAGTTTTCCGTCTTTGCCAGCGACTCCAGTTTCATTTTCTTGTGGTAGAAAATTAGCAGTGTACAATTGTACACCAGGCTGAGTTGTATAAACCTCGAGAACTCTTCCGGACTTGGGGTGAACAGCTTTAGCAGCAAGTTTGCCATCTTGGTTCTTTTCTCCATTGATTATGCAGAAATTGTAGTCGTATCCACCACCAGGAACTTTGTCAATCACGTCACCGAGGATCTTGGGAGCTCGCAGGTCCATTATACTGTCGGCAACGGGTCGGATTTCACCGGTTGGGATGCTGTCGGCGTCAGTTACGGTCCAGCGATCTGCGTTGACCATCATGGAGTGTTTATATATTTCTGCTGCACCCGTTCCCTGAAAAAAATGAAAATTTTCATCAATTTTTGAGATATTGCACTAACAAAAGCGAAAATCTTCATAAGTTTTTGGGCAATTCCGTGAAAATATGAAATTTTTCATCAGTTTTCGGAAAATTTCCTCCAAAAAAATGAAAATCTTCATCAGTTTTAGGAGAATTCGCTAAAAAAACGAGAGTATTCATCAATTTTTGAGGAATTCTCTAAAAATACGAGACTCTTCATCGATTTTCGAAAGAATCTTCATCAGTTTTTAGAGAAATCCCTTTGAAAAAACGAGAATCTTCATCATTTGTTGGAAATTCTAGAAAAAACAAACGTGAATCTTCAAGTTTTTGGTAAATTCTCTTAGAATTTAATTGAATTTAATTAGAATAAAAAATTTACATTTTTCAGAGGAAAAAGAAGAGAAAAAAATGTTAAAAGTGCGTTTTTTTTTCTTGCATTTTTAAAAGGCACTCGGAAACTAAGCGAGATAAAGCAATTCTTGTAGAGACCTGTTTTGTAGATCTTTGAATTCTCTACAAAAAAGATTTCATCGGAAATTTCTCTATCTTTCCTGGATTCTGAGATATTTGATAAAAATAAAATGGGAATTTGAGTGGTAATTAATTATTTCTCGAATTATCTTCAGAAATTCTAAATTATCTTTGAGGATTTCCTTAAAAAAACGAGAATCTTCATCAGTTTCTGTTGAATATCTTGGAAACTAAGCGAGATAGAAGATTTTCATAGAAAACCTTTTTTTGAGCTCTGAAAATTCTCTACAAAACAAGTTTCAAACAAAATCGACCTATCTCTCATAGTTTCCGACTAAAACCTTGAAATACTTATTTTTTCAACATACATGCCCTGCTAAATTAAAGTAGCTGTGATTTGTCAGATTAATTGGAGTAGCTTTGGTGCTACAAGCCTTCATTTCAATCGACAGTGCCCCATCTTCACCAAGTTTGAATATCACAGTTGCGATAACAGCTCCTGGAAATCCTTCATCGTTGTCATCACTCAGCAAAGTCAGAATTAACGAATTATTGTCAATCGATGATTCCCAAATTTTGGAGTTCCAGCCTTTGAAGCCTCCATGCAGAGTATTGTTCCCAATATTCCTCGAAACGTTGTATTCAACGTCATCGACGAAAAAGTGTCCACCACCAATGCGATTTGCCACACGACCAACAGTTGCACCAAAATATGGATTATCAGATCCAAGATAGCCTAGGAATTCAATATTTAATGTTTTTTTTTATATTAATTTATATTTAATAATAATAATTTATATTTAATAATTTATAATTTAATGAATTTAATTTAAGTTAATTCCCTAAAAGAAAAGTTTCTTCATGAATTCTCCTTAATCGAATAAATACTAAAATTCCTCAAGGAAATTAATCGAAATTATGAGAATTTAATACCTTCGATACTATCAAAACCCAAAACGATGTCTTCAATTTTTCCAGTTTTGTCTGGGGTACGAACAGCTCTTATAGTAGCACCATAATTCAGTATATCAACTTCCTGATTTCTTTTATTTTTCAGGGTGAAGAGCCTGACCTCTTTTCCGTTTATTTCGCCCCAGGATTTGACGGTAATTGGATTAGGAGTTGGAGACATTCCACAAGACCTGAAAAAAAGGGAAAGTGGGGTAAAATGGAGACATTTCCATTAAACGGTTCGAGATAGAGATTTTCTGATGATTCCATTGAAAAGCTGAGGAAATTTTGGGTGGAAAACATGTGTCTAAATTGATTTTTTTGAATTTTTTGAGAATTCGAATTTTTTGGTCAAGATTTGAAGGGATTTTCCTTTCCAAAATCGAAAAAATTCACTTTTTCGGGGATATCTCGGGTTCTATTGGTCGTAGCAACCTGGGGTTCATCTCAAATGAAAGGTGAGCTCATTTCCCATCGATTTATGTAGTTCAAATTTTTTTAAATCGATTTTTCAATTATTTATAGCCCATTTTCTGGAAATCAGTTTTTGCTCTATATTTATTTGAAAAATCGATAATTTTTTTTGCAACTATATGAATCAATGGGAAATGAGTTCACCTTTCATTTGAGACCAGCCCCAGGTCGCTACGGCCAATAGAACCAGAGATATCCCCGAAAAAGTGAAATTTTTCAAAATCGAAAAGCTTTTCACCTTCAAATTTCGACCGAAAAAAATCGAAATTTTAAAAAATTCAAAAAAATCAATTCTCGCACATGATTTCCATCGCAAATTTTCTCAGCTTTTCAATGGAATCATCGGAAAAAACGTATCTCCAATATTTCCATTGATTTCGAGTGATTTTCATAAATTGAAGTCTTCATTACACTCAATCACGAATAATTATTGCAAATTATTAGAGAATTCAGGGAATTGTAGCACTTATGTGGGCGTTAGCGATACTCCACTTGCGTCAAATGAAGAAAAAAAAGCGTCAGCAAAAAAACTAAATTATCTTTCTTGCGAGCAAAAATGCTGATAAGACAAATAGACAGATTGCACATGTTTTTTAAATGAAATTGCATGTTTTACGTCAAAGTATCATTTAAAGTTAATTGCAAATGAGTACTTACAATTGTTAGTAATTATTTCAGAGTTCTAAACGAGATGTTATGGATAAAAATGGAATTTTTTTCGATTTTAGAGGATTTTTAGAACGTGATGGAGAAATTTAAAGCAGACTGGTGAATTGAGGGAGACATCTGTTTCAATTGACTCGAGATAAATCCGGTGATAAACACATAGGCAGTGCCAATTTATTTAATTTCGTGACTTTTTTATTTTATTTATTATATTGGACCATTGGGTGACGTATTTATTGCTCTGTGACGTCAAACGAATTTAATTAAGTTTAATTAGAATAAAAATGTCATTTTTTTTTTCATTTTTTAGAAGAAAAAAAGTTAAAAGTATGTTTTTTTTTGATTTTTAAAAGGCACTCGGAAACTAAGCGAGATAGAGCAATTCTTGAAGAGACCTTTTTTATAAATCTTAAAATTCTCTACAAAAAAGGTTTCCTCGAGAATTTCTCTATCTTTTCTAGATTCTGAGATATTCAATATAAATACATTTATTTAAGAACTTAAGTGATAATTAATGATTTTTTTTTTAATTATCTTTAGAAATTGTTTTAAAATCAATTATCAGTTTTTTCTGGTCTTTCTGATGAAATTGTGATCAACTCGTCAAGAGATTTGAATTAAATTTAATCATCCAATAGAAACTCTTCATTTTTTACATAAAAAAGAAGCGAAAAATAGTGAAAATACGTTTTTTTTTTGTATTTTGAAAAGGCATTCGGGAACTAAGCGAGATAGAGCAATTTTTGAAGAGACCTTTTTTGTAGCTCTTGAAATTCTCTACAAAAAAGGTTTCTTCAAAAATTTCTCTATCTTTTCGAAATTCTGAGATAATCAACAAAAACGAATGAAAAACCCAATAAAATGAGAATTTAAGTGATAATTAATCATTTTTTCTAATCATCTTTGTAAAAATGTTTCAGAATAAACTGCACTTTAGTTTTTTTCCCATCTTCCCAATAAAATTGTCATCATGCCCATTAAATAAAATTCCAAGAAACAAATCATCAGGAAAAAAACACAATTTTAATTGCTCCAATTTGACACGAAATGATGTATCGTATCATCTCGTTTTATTGCACAATTCATCTCTTCTTACCCATTAATTAAAAAAATTACAAGAATAATTCCAAGCTGCATCATTTTTGCCCGATTTGTCACGAGACTCGAGGAGGAAAAAAATACGTTCACAAAACTGCATCAACTGTTGAACTAAAAATGGACATTCCTTGTGAAAGGAATGCCTCCATTTCACAGGTATGAAGTGTTCAAGGGCACGAAACACATGTCATTAATATTCTGTGTCGCTTAATTATCATACAAATATTTACAAATTCAGCGAGTGAATGAAGATCAATAATTATTCTGTTCAACAGGTGGAATTGTTATTGAATTTATATGAGTCAATTCCGAGAAATTTTTCTGCATCTGCATTGAAAAATAAATTCTGCAATAAACCCATAAATAATGAACAAAAAAATTATTAAAGAATTATTAATAAAAAATATTAAAAAACTTTTTAAAAAATGAAAAAAAATTTTACCAATAGTGTTTTTTCAATATCTCGGAAACTAAGCGAGATAGAGCGATTTTGCCCGAATCTTGATTTTTAGAGAATTTGAAGAGCTACAAAAAAGGTCTCTTCAAAATTTTGTCTATCTCGTTTAATTTCCGAGGTATTTCAAAAAAACAATATTAAAAAACAATTTTGATCATTTTTTTTCTGTTTTAACTTTTCACTACTGAATTTGTTCTGATTTTTTTTGATAACTCGGAAAGTAAGCGAGATAGAGCGATTTTGCCCAAATCTTGTTTTTGAGAGAATTTAAAGAGCTACAAAAAAGGTCTCCACAAAATTTTGTCTATCTCGTTTAGTTTCCAAGATATTTCAAGAAAACAATATTAAAAAAGAAATTTAATAATTTTTTTTTCTGTTTTAACTTTTTACTACTGAATTTGTTTTGATTTTTATTGATAACTCGGAAAGTAAGCGAGATAGAGCGATTTTGCCCGAATCTTGTTTTTTAGAGAATTTAAAGAGCTACAAAAAAGGTCTCCACAAAATTTTCTCTATCTCGTTTAGTTTCCGAAATATTCCCAAAAAAAGATGAAAAAATGGGTTTCATCCTTTTCTTCATCTTTTTATATTAATTAAATTAATTAAATTAATTCTCTAATTAATTAAATTATTCTCGATGATTTTGTTTGTTACCTCAACCGTAGAAATAGTTCTAGGACAATTCCTTGAACACAATCATACTGAGATAAAATTATTTATTTATTTACGTATTTTCATCGAGGACAAATTAATTGTTATTTAAAAAAACTTAGATTCTCCAGTAAATATTGGAAAATTTATAAAATAATGTGAAATGCAATTGATTAAATGATAATTTGTAGCATGTAAATATCGATTTATTGATTTCTCGTGTTATTAAAAATTTATCATAACAATTAATGACTTTAATGAAAAAATTTACGAATTTTTATTAACGAGATATGAATTTTATTTTCTCTTTTAACTGATAAATTATCGCAAAATGAAATTAATTGACCGTAATAAAGTGATTAATCTCAAATTGTTCGTACGTATACATTTTTTTTGCACGTGCCAGACGTATGTTTATCGTAGTTATTATTTTCAAAGTATCTTTAACTTCTAAAACGTGTTTACTCAGCGAATTTGCAGACGCAAATGATACTTTTAGGAATAAATGAAGATGAATCGACCTTGAGGAATAGAAATTACGTTTAGAAAAACATGCAGCTTCTTGTTTTGATGATTTTAGTATTTAAAGAAAAAGGTGAGGATGAAAAACAACATTTTCATCATCAAAAATGATGATTTTAGTATTAAAAAAAGGGGGAAAATAGAAAACACATTTTTATCATCAATAATGATGATTTAGCATTAAAAAAGAAAGGAAAAACACATTTTTATCATCGAAAATAATGATTTTAGTATTTTTAATGAAAATGTAAGAATTAAAAATACATTTATATCATGAAAAATTACGATTTTAGTATTTTTAATAAAAAAGCGAGGATGAAAAACAACATTTTCATCATCAAAAATGATGATTTTAATGTTAAAAAAAGGGGGAAAGTAGAAAAAACATTTTTATCATCAAAAATAATGTTTTCAGTAATTAAAAAATAGGAAAATTAAATAGAAAACACATTTTTATCATCAATAATGATGATTCTACTATTTAAAATAAAATGTGAGAACGAAAAAGACATTTTTATGATCAAAAATGATGATTTTAGCATTAAAAAAAAGGGAAAACACATTTTTATCATCGAAAATAATGATTTTAGTATTTAAAATAAAATATGAGAACGAAAAAAAAACATTTTTGTCAACAAAAATAATGATTTCAGTATCTAAAAAAAAAAAAGTGAGAATGGAAAACACATTTTTTACATAAAAAAATTATGATTTTAGTATTTTTAATGAAAATGTAATAATTAAAAATACATTTATATCATGAAAAATTACGATTTTAGTATTTTTAATAAAAATGCGAGAATGAAAAACACATTTCTATCATCAAAAATGATGATTTTAGTATTTAAAAAAAAAAGGAAAAGTGTGCAAACCCATTTTTATCATTAAGAATAATGATTTTCATATTTTCGAGAGGCTGTGAGAATGAAAAACGCATTTTTATGATCAAAAATAATAATTTTAGTGTTCAAATGAGAGAAAGAGAAAATAAAAAAGTCATTTTTATCATCAAAAATGATTATAGTATTTAAAAAAAAAAAATGAGAATGGAAAACACATTTTTTCCATCAAAAATTACGATTTTAGTATTTTTAATAGCAATTTGAGAATTAAAAATACATTTTTATCATCAAAAATGATGATTTTAGTATTTAAAAAAAAGGGAAAATGGAAAGCACATTTTTTACATAAAAAAATGATTTTCATATTTTTGAGAAGATGTGAAAATGAAAAAACTGATTTTTATCATCAAAAATAATGATTTTAGTATTTTAAAAAAAAGTGAGAATGAAATACACATTTTTTTCATCAAAAATTACGATTTTAGTATTTTTAATGAAAACATGAGAATTAAAAATGCATTTTTATCATCAAAAATGATGATTTTAATATTAAAAAAAAAAATAACAATAAAAAACACATTTTTATCATGAAACAAATAAAAATATAATTTAAATGAAAATCCAGATGATTTCATTGGAGAAATATTTTCCATTTGCGCATTCAAATGAGCAAATTTTTCAATGAATTACCTCATTCTTAGTGGCTCAATGGAAATGAAGAATACATACAATGTTTTCAAGAATTCTTGACGTATTTGAGAAGTGATAAGACGTTATCAATTGACCGGTGTGAACGAAAAAAAACAGCTTTATGATAAAATAATAATAATTCAAGCAAAACTTCCGGAGATGACTTGTTTTTGTTTTTATTTTTTTTTTAATAAAATTGGAGCACGTGAATTAGGCCACGTAATTTTAAATTGATTGAAGCATTAGACAATGCAATATTATCGATATTACGTCATCGAACGCTATTTATCGTTATCTCATTGATAAAATAATAAAATGATTTTTTAATTGACTCAAATAATTTCAAATCAATGAAATTTTTTAGACAAATTAATTATTTTTTTTTCACCAGTTTTTTTTTAGGAATATCTTGGAATCTAAGCGAGATAGAGCGATTCTGCTCGAATCCTTTTTTGTAGAGAATTTCAAGAGCTACAAAAAAGGATTGAAGCAAAATTGCTCTATCTCGCTTAGTTTCCGAGATATCCTCAAAAAACTGATGAAATAACATCGATCTATTGAAAAATTCTATTTTTACGCAGCAAAAAATGGATTTTTAGACGGTTTTTTTTTTTAAATGAAGGGAAACTTGGCAACACTGCCATTAAAATTCTTGTAAACAAATTGCAGATGGGGGAAATCCCCTCTGGTCCAATGATTATTGCGAGACTGACTTATAAAAAAAAAATATGTAAAAAATTAGAAATTTTAAACTTAAAAAAATTCAAATCTTCCCTCCAAATATGACGTCCTTTCAATTTCCGGTTCTGAGAGCTTCCGAGCACCTTTGCCTTCCACCCAAAAAAAAATCGTCTCCCAATTCGCCATAGAACCGGACTTATAAGAAAAAATACGCGAAAAATGAGAAATTTTAAATTAGAAAAAATTCAAATTTTCCCCCCAAATATGACGTCCTTTCAATTTCCGGTTCTGAGAGGTTCCAAACACCTTTGACTTTCACTCAAAAAAAAATCTACTCTCAATTCGCCACAGGAGTGGACTCATGAAAAAGAATATGCAGAAAATGGAAAATTTTGGGCTTAAAAAAATTCAAATTTCCCTCCAAATCTGACGTCCCTCAAATTTCCGGTTCCGAGAGCTTGCAAACACTTTTGCCTTTCATTCTAAAAGAATATCGTCTCTCAATTCGCCATAGGACCGGACTTATAAAAAAAATACGCGAAAAATGAGAAATTTTGAACTTAAAAAAATTCAAATCTCCCCGCCAAATATGACGTCCTTCAAATTTCCGGTTTCGAGAGCTTCCAAATACTTTTGCCTTTCACCCTAAAAAAAATCGTCTCTCAATTCGCCATAGGACCGGACTTATAAAAAAAAATACACAAAAAATGAGAAATTTTAAACTCAAAAAAATTCAAATCTTCCCGCCAAATATGACGTCCTTCAAATTTCCGATTCTGAGAGCTCCCAAATACTTTTGCCTTTCACCCAAAAAAAAATCGTCTCTCAATTCGCCACAAATAGTTGTTATCTTCCCTTCTCGCAGTCAGAAACTAGTTCTTCAGGTATCAGAAACTGGTGCAATCACGTTATCACCATAACGCGTTATCATTAACATTGTTTTCAAATGCATCATGACATTGTTTTCAGATGTGTCTCAAGCCCTGTTGCCATTTTTCCCAACTTGATGACGTCACGCCAGACTTTAAAAATCTCATCACAATGAAAATATCAACGAAGATTCGATTATTCTCGTTGACTCTTCGCTCCACATCTGCCCTGTGTAACGAATTCATCATCATAATAATGATAATAAAAATCATAATAATTTAATTTAATGATGTTATGCCTATTTGTTTGATCAAACGAATCATCACCTCAATAAAAAAAACCTCAATTTCATCATAAATTAATTGCGTTTACAAATTGAGTCACGAAAAAAAAAGTTAATAATTGTATCATCAAAAGAATCCGCTTAATCATGTGTTAACCGAGTTTTTTGGTGGCGTGATTCGGGATCTTTTGTGTTTGCGCATGTGCCAACGAATTATTAAGGTGAATCAAGTGGTACAGTCCCTGGCAAATAAACCCTTTTTTTTGTATAAATCCTGAAAAAATAAGAAAATTTCAATTTTTTTTTTCAAAAAAAAAGAATTTTTAATTTTTTTTTTATTAAAAATTTTTTATCTCAAATTTTCATTAAAAAAAAAATTATTTACCACAATTCAAATGCGTACATTCAAATTTTTTGGTCTGACTGTACTCGAATTTCTCCTGATCGCCAGATGGCAGATAAACACCCCCCCCCCCCCCCCCTCCTCCCCCCACCCCACGTGAATCCCCAATATTCCTAAAATAATTCAAAAGTAAATACACCCAAATTCTTGGTAATACCTGGCTCTCCAATTTAATTGTGTGTCTCCCAAAATTCACATAACACAAACGCAATAGCAAATGTGTCTATTCCTCTATCTTTCGTTGTTTTCCTGGAAAAACTCGTGGGTCACACGCCATTGGTCGAGCGAAGCGAACGAAGCCATGTCATTGGTTCATCACTAGACGAGATACAGACGTCCACAAACGTGCACGAACACGCAGAGACGTGCACAGACACGAATAAACCCGAATTAACACGAATGAACATGCACAGACACGAATAAACCTGTACAGACACGAATAAACGTGCACAGACACGCTTAAACCTGCACAGACACGAATAAACGTAAATAAACACGAAAAAACACGAATGAACATGCACAGACACGAATAAACCTGTACAGACACGAATAAACGTGCACAGACACGATTAAACCTGCACAGACACGAATAAACGTAAATAAACACGAATAAACGTGCACAGACACTAATAAACGTGCACAGACACGAATAAACGTGCACAGACACGAATAAACGTGCACAGACACGATTAAACCTGCACAGACACTAATAAACGTGCACAGACACGAATAAACCTGCACAGACACGAATAAACGTGCACAGACACGAATAAACGTGCACAGACACGAATAAACCTGTACAGACACGAATAAACGTGCACAGACACGTATAAACCTGCACAGACACGAATAAACGTGCACAGACACGAATAAACATGTACAGACACGAATAAAAGTGTACAGACACGAATAAAAGTGTACAGACACGAATAAACGTGCACAGACAGGCACAGACGTGCACTTACATTAACCCCCTCTCCCCCACCCATTGTGACCACGTGACCGGCACACAGGCCACCTCAACGCTCGTCTCTCACCCATCCCCTCATTCAACCGCAACGTGTCGCTAAGGATAGATGTTCCAGTCCCTCAACTGACACAACACAAAACCCTATTATTCTTTCTTACCAAAGAAAAAAAAACACAAAAATAAAAGAATTCTCAAGGTCTTCAAGTACTAGCAGCCAAACTCTCTACAAGTGCTACTAAAAATCCTGTTTTCTTCATTTTTTCAGTTAATCAGTTAAATAAAACCATTTTTTTCCATTTTTATTATCGAGAAAAAGAAAATTCTCTATTAATTAATACTTGAAAGTGATCAAGTGAAGTGTGAAAGTGTTGAATTTTTTTTTTTACCTCAGACAAAAAAACAACGCAATAAACAAGGAAAATGGGTGTAAGCAATAAGGTATGTTGATTTTTTAAATTTTTTTTGAGTCAAACAAAAGAATTTTACATAAAATTCGAATATTCTCGCTTTTTTTTTGGACTTTGAACTCTCGTGCAAACACAATTCACTTATTTTTTTTTCCTCGTTCGACTTCGATTTTAGATTGTAGCTTCATGCTTGAGTCATTGCTCGAGACAATCTCGATGTGTGTGTGTGTGTGTGTTGTGTCTTCGTTGCCTTGGTAACAGAGGGGCGTAAGTGCTGTGTTATAAGCACAGGACTTACGCCATTTTGTTACTAAGATCACAAACAAGGGGGGGGGGGGGGTGGCGCTGGAATGCAACACACACACACACAAAGAACTGCAGAATGCACTGGAAGCTTTATTTTTGTGACGTTGGCTTAGGAATAAAAGGGCTTAAGTGCTGTGGATAAACATAGGACTTACGCCCCTTTGATTCTGAGCTAACGATGAGTTAAGAAAGTTTTTCAGGAATTTTTTTCATTCAAATTTTCTTCTGAATGGAGCAACACTGCATTTTTCTTTTAAATGTTGTTTTTTTCTTGGATTCATTTTTAAATTTATTATTATTATTATTATTATTATTATTATTTTCTAAGCATCTGCCTGTTATATATTCATTATTCATGAAATAATCAGACATTTGACCATTTTTTTGATTTTTTTAACAGATTAATTATTAGGAGAAAAAATATTTAAAAAATTCGTATTTTTAGTTTTTTATTTTTATTTTACTATAAATGCACATTTTTTAATTTTTTTTGAAATAATTAATTTGTTGGAAGATGAAAAAATATGAAAAATTATGTTATATTTAAATGTCTGCAATTTCTAGTGTCATTTGTATTTTTAAAAATTATTTATAATTTTTTTATTTAATTCTTGGGAAAAATAAGAAATTTTTGGGAAAAGCACGTTGAAATTCTTTTGCCCGATGAATTTTGAAGGTTTTATTTGTATCTAATATATTTTTTTATATATACTATTATATATATATAATATTTTTTTTTATATTTTATATATATTTATATCTAATATATTTTTTTTTTCCTTGTGAACTGAATTGCAGAGCGGGTCAGTGGCTTTTTTCAAGGTCGATGAATATTTGGAATTATTATGATTATGAATTGACGATAAAAACGTGGATTTGTGGAATTTTTGGGGGATTTTAAAGAAGAGAAATTGAATAGAAGTCTTCTCCCCAGTTGTTTTTTAAGGATTCCTCGGAAACTAAGCGAGATAGGGTGATTTTGCCCGAAACTTGTTTTTTAGAGAATTTCAGGAGCTACAAAAAAGGTTTCTTCAATAATTTCGCTATCTCGCTTAGTTTCCGAGATTTTTCAAAAAATAAAAAAAAAGTGGGAGAAAATAGAGTTTTTCTGTTTTACTTATAAATTGCTGAATTTTTGTTTCTATCGATTTATATTTTCCTCTGTCGATGATGAGAGAAATATAATTTCTTTAAAAATATGAAAAAAATGCATTTTTCGAAATTTTCATAAAATTTTTAAGAAAATTTTGGAGTAAATTGCAGACGAAATGATGATTTTTATCCTTTTTTCAATTATTTTTCAAAGAATTTCTGTTTATAATTAACGAAAAAATTAATAATAATAATAATCTATCGTTTTTCATGATTTATAAACAAAATTTGAGAGTAAAATGATGGAAAAAAACAATATTTTTTAAGTAATTTGAGTCGAAAAAGTCTGTAATTTGATGCACTAGTAAGACAAGTGCTTTTATGACGTAGAAACGATGAAACATGGAGTTATAATTCGAAAATTGTCAGTTATCAGCATTTTCTGGGTATTATCATGCATGCAAGTCCACAGTAATATGGTAATACTCGAAAAGACTGTTATTAGACAATCCTACTTGAAGAATAATTGGAGTTCCCTTTTTTCAAATTCTAAAATCATTTTATTTGTAGAAAGAGGAGTCGGAAGTAGAGTAAAATAGAAATTTTGATAATTCTGATGAAAAGAGATGAAATTTTCGATGGAAAACATGAAAAAATAGATTTTTTGAACAATTTTTTAAAATCATTGACCATTTTTTAAAATCGAAAGCCTTTTTTTTCATTGAAAACCATATTTCCCTCGAAATTTCATAAAAAAAGGATCATTTAAATGATTTTTCAATAATTTTTAGTACGAAATTCCCTTAAAATAAGTGAATATTCATAAATTAATGACTTCCAAATGATTTTTCCTCAATTAAATCTTATTTTTCTACAAATAAACGTAAATTTCCTGGAAATAAAAGCCTTGAATTGTAATAAATGGGATTAAAATTGAGATAAAACAATATTTCATAACAAAATGGAGTAAAATAAGCCTTTCAATAATTATTTGATTAAAAAAAGATGAAAAATTCGATTTAAAAAATGCAAAAATTAATTTTCAGCCATTTTTACTTAACAAAAAAACATTTAAATCATTTTATAATTATTTAAAAAAAAAGGAAATTCTCGTAAAATAAGTGAATATTCATAAATTATTATCATTATCATTTTTTTATGCATTAATTAATGATTTTCAAATGATTTTTCATTAATTAAATCTTATTTTGCTGCAAATAAACGTAAATTTCCTGGAAATAAAAGCCTTGAAATTTTTAATAGCATAAAAAAAATAAGATAAGACAATATTTTATAACAAAATGGAGTAAAATAGGCCTTTCAATAATTATTTGATTAAAAAAAGAAGAAAAATTCGATTAAAAAAATGCAAAAATTAGTTTTTAGTGATTTTTACTTTAAAAAAATTATTGGAATCATTTTATAATTATTTAAAAAAAAACAAAATCTCGTGGAATGAGTAAATATTTATGAAATTTAATTTTCGTTATTTTTTTATTTATTAATTAATGATTTCCAATGATTTTTCATCAATTAAATGCTAATTTCAAACAAATAAACGCTTTCCTGGAAATAAAAATCTTGAAATTTTTATAGTATTAAAAAAATAAGATAAGACAATATTTTATAACAAAAAATAGTCAATGTAATTTATTTAATAATTATGCATTACTACCTTTTGCATTAAGAATTCATACAAAATTGTAGAAAATGTATTAAGAAATTTAATCTCAACGATAAAATTTTATCGTCAATGATAAAATTTAAGTTTACACAATTTCTTCTTATCAGTTATATCAAAACTTTTTTTTTTTTCTCTCAATATCTTCTTGAATTCAAGTAATTCAAGTAATTCTATCGTTGATTTTTATCAGGGACACTTTGTTATCTATCGGTTCTTCCATCTAAAGAAGTTAATGCCACTTCTCCTGTATTTATGTATTTAATAGCTTCATTCTTTCTTATCATCATTGTAATTAAGAAAAATCTTCGTTACTTTGAAGTTTTTGTTTAATCTAAGTGCAATCAGGAAATTAATGTAGATAATATCGTTAATTTGTAAGACAAGTCAATCAAATTGTACTTATTACAAATTAAAGGTTCAATTGTGAGACACGTTTGCCTAAATTAATTAATTAATTAATTAATGAAGAGGATTTTTCCAAAAATTGATGAAAAGGTGAAATTTTTGTATTTTTTTGTTTTCGAATGGAAGCTATGTAATCAGAATTTTCGATTATAATTATGGAAAAATCTTGAAATTAATAGAAATATTGATGGTAGATTGTTTTTGATGATTTCATTGGAAAGTTGAGGAAATTTTAGGCGGGAAACAAGTGCTGGAATTAATTTTTTTGAATTTTTGACGATTTTGACTTTTTTGAGCATTTTAGAGGGGTAAAATCCTTCCTTTTTTTGAAAATTTTCAGTTTTTTGAGAATATCTTCGTTTCTATTTGTCGTAGCGTAAAAATTCCGATGGGAGGTGAAAGGTGAGATCATTTGCCATCGATTCATAGGGTTTTCAATTTAAAAATATCGATTTTTAAGGTATTTATGGGCATTTTTGTGAAACAGTTTTTGGCCTATAACTATCCCAAAAATTGATATTTTTGAATTGAAAACCCCATAAATCGATGGGGAATGAGCTCACCTTTCATTTGAGACCAACCTCGAATTGCTGCGACCATAGAAACAGAGATATTTGCAAAAAACTGAAAATTTTCAAAAAAGGAAAGCCTTTTCCCCCTCAAAAATACCGAAAAACATCGAATTTTCAAAAAAATCGAAAAAAATACATCTGACACTCGTTTTCCGGCTAAAATTTTCTCAGCTTTTCAATAGAATCATCAAAAAAAATCTATCTCTAACCGTTCCATTTTGCCCCACTTCCCCCTACTATTATCCACTTGTTTTAAAAAAAATTTTTTTTAGGGAAAAATTGGCGCTAAAAATATATTTTCAAATGCAAAAATAGCTTCAGCATGCGCTCTTCTGTGTTTTCGGGTAAATTCGTATTTTCCACTCGGGTTTAATCGTTAAACTCAGCCCTCGCCCTAGCTTCTCCTGACTAGTGCCTCAGAATCGATTCAAATATCGTTTCAGGTCACTGTAGAACACATCTATAACTAGTGTGACACGTCTGCTTTATTTCTAGCCTCTGTTTCTCAAATTCTCTCGGTTTTAAATTATTTTTCTGCCAATTTTCCCTTATTTTTCTTCATTGTTGTGGAATTTTTGTTTTGAGAAAATTGGATTTTTACCAACAGAAAAACGGATGTTTAACCACAACTTGCGGAAAAGATGCGTATGTATTGCAATTTTGGTGATGAAAATTTGAGAATTTGGAAATTGCAACAATTCGAGTAATTGCAAGTGAATTTTCATCGAAATACGTAAAAAAATAAAATTTCAAGTGCAAAAAAAAAAAGTTGACAAATTTTTTCTTAAATAATTAAAAGGATCTCGTTAACTATGGGAGATACAGAAATTTTCATGAATACCTTTTTTGTGGAGAAAAACGAGAGCTACAAAAAAGGTTTCCTGGGAAAATCCGCTATCTCCCTTATTTTTCGAGATATTCGCAAAAAACTAAACACCACCAAAAATTGAGTCAAAAAATTTTTTCTTTAATTTCTCTTTTTTTAAATTTTAAATAATTTTTTGTTTTTTTTTTACTTTTGTAGAGAAAATTTTTCGCTGAAAAATGCAACGAAATGACCATCGCTTTTCCCGATAGTTTTCAAGGCAACGTGGAAACTCAAGAATTATTGAATAAACTTGTTTTTTTTTGCAATGATGTAACGAAAAATTGTTCGATGAAGTTCTATAATTTTTTTTGCTATTTTTCCTTCAATTTCGCGATTTTTCCTGCTATTGAAGATTAAAATTTAATTAAACAAACGATTTTTTCTCAAAATGAATTTTAAAAAATATTTAAAAAACATTTTTTTTATTTAAAAAATATTTTTTCATTTAATTTTTTTGCTATTTTGTTGTTTTTTTAAACTATTTTTCCTTTTTTCCTTCGAATATCGTCATTTTTTCTGCTATTTTTGCTATTTTTCCTTGAATATGACCATTTTTACTGCTATCGAAGATTACAATTGAATTAAACAAACGATTGTGTCTCAAAGTGAATTTAAAACAAAGTCCTATCGCGATATAAATGTGTTTGCGTGAATGAATTGTCGAGACATGATAAAAAAAAAATTTATTAAATCTCGAAATCTGTGATTAGAGATAAATCGAGGGATTATAGATTTTATTTTATTAATTTAACAATAATTAAAATGAAACAGAGTTCATTATCCTTTTGTTAATTTTTTTTTATTAATTTAAAATTTTAATTAAATTAAAATTAAAATTAATAAATAAATAAAATAAATTAAAATTTCATATTTATGAAGATTATTCAGGAATATGTCTTTAAATTAATCAAAATTTCTGTTAAATGTCAAGTTCAACTAGTTGAGAATTTTTTTAAAATTTTTTCTAACATTTAATGAGCGTAAATAAAAGTTAATTAATTCATGCCTTTTTTTTGCTTTGCAGATGTCAGATTCTAACCCAGATATGAGAGCAACTGCAGCAAGAATTTGTCGTGACTACTTAACTGGAGTTTGGAAGCACGTTAATGCTGAAAATATTGTGCTGAAGCATATAAGGTTTGTTTAATCAATTTTTTTATTATTGTTAAGGATGATTGGGAGGTACAATCGAGGAAAAAAGTTAAATTTTTAGTATAAAATCGTTAATAGCAATTTATACAAGATGAAATTGTCAAATCTGATTCAGTGAATCTGTGAAGAATTTAATAAGGAATTAAATAAACTCTAGAAATAAAAAATTAATTGAAAATTGAATAATTTTCACTATTTTTTACATTTCTTTAAATCTTGAAAAATTTGAAAAAGTGTAAAAAATAATGAAAATCTTTCAATTTTCAATTAATTTTTTGTTTCTAGGGCTTATTTTATTTTTTGTGACATTCTTTACAGATTCACTGAATCAGATTTAACAATTTCATCTTGTATAAATTATTATTAACGATTTCATACAAAAAAATTAACTTTTTTCCTTTAAAATCCCAGAAATTTTAATTTTGGAGCAATCGTCTCGATAATTCTAAATAAAATAATTTATTGAGTGATATTTTATTATTATAATGATTTTAAATATTATTATAATGGTGAAATTAGCATAAATATAACAGTTTTTTCATTTTTTTTACAAATAAATAATTATAAAAACGAAATATTACTAAAATTTGCACTTATAGTGTTTTGAATTTTCTACAAGTGCATATTTTTCATTTTTCTACAATTTATTTGCTAAAAAAATAACAAAAAATCAGCAAAAATGTCATATATCTGGTATTTTTAGTGTCCTAAATTATTTAAGAGTAAAATCTTAATTTCACCCTTTTTTGTTTGCTCCAAAATAAAAAATTAATCAATTTTATCTTTTTTAATTTTTCCTTTTTTATCAAAAAATTGATAAAAAATCAATTGCAATCAACAGACAGCTGTGATTTGGCATTGGACTTGACTTGTTTTTTATGATTTCAAATAATTAACAGAAAAAAGGACCAATTAATAATTTTATCTAAAATTAATTACATTAAACTAAATTAGAAAAAATTAAAAATGAAATTAAATCAAATTTTAAAAAAGTTGAAATTAAATCAAATTAAATTTTTTAAAATTGAAATAAAATTAAATAAAATCTAACAAAATTAAATTAGATTAAAAACAATTAAATTAAAATGACATTGCATTGAAAAAAAATCAAAATAAAATAAAATCAAATTAAAATTCTCATTAATTTTGTTTTTTTTTTAATTAAAATTCTTATTAATTAATAATAATTCTTTTTTTTTTTTGCAGTGGTGGACTGAGTAATTGGGTATACAATGTGCAATTACCAGATGGTACAACACCAGTACGTGGTGAGCCACGTCAGGTACTTCTACGTATTTATGGACAGGTTCATGGTGAAAAAGCAGTTGAAAGTATTATAACAGAATCTGTAATATTTGCACTTCTGTCAGAGCGAAGATTGGGGCCTAAACTACATGGTGTATTTCCTGGTGGTAGAATTGAGGAATACATACCAGCACGTCCATTGTTGACTAAAGAATTGGCTGATCCTGAATTGAGTGCACTTGCTGCTGAAAAAATGGCACAGATACATCAGATGCAGGTGCCAATTAGCAAAGAACCAACTTGGCTTTGGGACACTATGGCTAAATGGCTAACAACTGCTGAAGATGTACTTGATAGCTGTGAACAGAGTGATTCACGTCAAACTGATAATCTTGATTATTTGAAGTCAATTAAATTGAGCAAAGAGTTCAGCTGGCTCAAGTAAGTTTTTATTGAAAAATATCTCATGAAATGAGAATGAAATTAGCAGAATTTGTCAATTTTTTGGATTTTTTTCTTTTAAATTAATTATTATTTTAAAAAATTCTATAAAAAATCACATTTATAGATTTTTTTTAATTTTCTACGTGTGCATATTTTTTATAATTTATTTTTTAAACGAAAAAAAGAATAAAAATGGCCAAATATCTGCTGTTGATGGAAATCTGCTTTTAATGAAAAATATCTCTTAAAATGACGATAAAATTAGCAGAATTCGTCAATTTTTTGAATTTTCTTCTTTTAAATTAATTATTATTAGAAAAAAATGCTATAAAAAATCACATTGATAGATTTTTTTTTTTTTTGCATGTGCATATTTTTTATAATTCATTTTTTTAAGAAAAAAAGACAGAAAATTGCCAAATAACTGTTGTTAATGAAAAGTATCTTCCAAAATGACAATGGAATTAGCAGAATTTGTCAATTTTTTTGATTTTTTTTCTTTTAAATTAATTGTTATAAAAAAAAATTCTAAAAAAATCACATTTATAAATTTTTTAATTTTCTACACGTGTATATTTTTTATAATCTATTTTTTAAAAGAAAAAAAGACTAAAAATTGTCAAATATCTGCTTTTTCAGTTTCATCTTCCAAATATTTTTACAAATTTTTTTAAAATTCGATTTTTTAATTTTTTCATGACTCAAAGTGATTTTTTTGAAAAAATATTTCGGAATTCAAAGGAGATAAGAGAATTTGTATGAAACCTTCTTTTTTTAGAGAAAAATAAGAGCTACAAAAGAAGGTCAAATTACAAAAATTGCGTTATCTCGCTTAGTTTCCGAAATATCTTTAAAAAAATGAAAAAAATCAACTTTTTTCATTTTCAAATTTCTTCAAAAAGTTTCTCATTAAATTCTACAGTATTAAATTAAATCAATTAATTAATTTAATTTAATACTGTAGAATTTGATTAATTAATGTAATTAATCAATTAATTGTTCCTTTTTCTTATCTTTTATATAATCTTTTGTATTTTAATTAATTACTATTCTTTAAAATGTATTTTTGGATGCCCCTGATTGTATTTGGGGGATTCTGTGGATAAATAAATAAAAAATTAATCAATTAATTAATTCTTATTAAATTATTAATTTTTATTTGCAGAAATCTCGTGTCCCAGCAAAAATATCCAGTAGCATTCTGTCACAACGACATGCAAGAGGGTAATATACTTCTACGTCAAAATACACGTAAACGTGAGCTCGTATTAATTGACTTTGAATACTGTTCATACAATTATCGTGCCTTTGATTTGGCAAATCACTTTATCGAGTGGCAGTACGACTACACAGCACCAGAGTATCCATTTTACATCGAAAGGCCAAATTCCGAGCCAACAGATGAGCAAAAGGTAAGTTATTAAAAATCATCAGTCTATTAAATTCAAAAAAAAATAAAAAAATTATAAATTCACCAAGTTTTCTCCTGGGTAAGGTAAAACTTTTTTTTATTTATTTTCCACCTCTCAATTTTGATTCCACCTGAGAAAAATCATGTGTTTGTTTAAAAAAAAAGCGTATTCGTGATCATAAAAAAAAAAAATCATCAATTTAAATTTAAATTTCATTAGAATTCAGGATTTTCACAATTTCCTCATTTTTTCTACATTTTTAATTAATTATATATTATATATTATATATGATATGTTATATATATATGCCATGTGCATGTAAGATCACGTGTACGCTGAGTGCATAATATATAATCATTTGCAATCATCAAAAAAAAATTTTAAAAAATTTGAAAAAATTCAAATTTTCTCACCTTTTTTTCGTAAAATTTTTTTTCGTAATAAATAAATTTAAATAATTGTAGAAATAAATATGTAAAAAAAAGGGGGTTTAGGGACTACGTTGGCGTGTGTTGCGTGTGTATATGTTAGTTTCACAGGACCACTAAGAGATACACAGAGAGGCTGTGTGTGATCAGGCATCACAATTGTCTTTGGGCTGTACCCGAATTATGGCAACTCCAATCCTGGCTGTTTTTGGCACACATAGTGGCAAAATGAAAGAGAGAAAGAGAGAAAGAAAGAGAATGAATCACGTGCCCAGGTCCATTATCAACACATTGGGCTAAGAACTGGGGTCTAAGACAACCTGCCAGCCTCAACACACAACACTAGAGTACCTTGTACACGCAATCTCTCAATAATCAAATAATCGAAATTAAATTTTAAAAAAATAATAATTAAAAAAAAAAAAAATCCTTCAGCAAATTAAGCTTGTCTCTGTTGTGTTGTGCCACAATTGCCCGCGAATTATTTGAAAATTTACTCTTCATTCTGAAGAAAAAGAGCAAAAAAAAATTGAAAAAGGCACAAAAATAAGAAAAATAGTTCGATTAATATTTTATAATGAGGATAATTTATTTTGCATTATTTATTTGAGTCGAGTCATCGATTCTTTATTCAATGAACAGATAATTATTGCGTTTTTGTGAGCAAAGAAATCCTTTTTTTTTTATTACGTGAATATAATTAGCGAAAATATAATTTATACAATTTTTTTTAATTCATTGTCATCATATTATTTTTAAAAAAATATTTTTTTTTTTTGGGAATTCACTTTTTGAAATTAGATAATTGAGAAATTCTGTAGTTTTTAATTTATCTCCTGAATTTTTTGGCATTTTCTATTCTTATTTTCACTTTTGATATAAAAAGTTACTTGTGAATTGTTTTTCTTCAATTATTTATATATATATTGAATTAATTTAATTGAGAAAACTATGAATATAATTTATTCATGTTATATATAGTAGCTTTTTGAATTTTTAAGAATATTCTCAGCGAATTATTTTGAGTAATTAGTTTTTTTTTCTTTTTCATTAGCTCCACTTTATAAGAAACTATTTGAAAACAATGGGAAAAGAGGGTGCTGAGGAGGAGGAACGACTGCTGGAGGAAATCAAAGTATTTGCACTTGCCAGCCATCTTTTTTGGGGTCTTTGGAGTATTGTCAATGCCAGTCACTCGGCAATACCCTTTGGATATACCGTAAGGCTTTTTTTTTACATTAAAAATTTTGAAAACTATTTTAAAAATTGGATTTTAATTTAAAATCTAATTTTTGAAGTAGTTTTTTGTAAAAAAATAGGGGTAAAATGGACGCATTCCGATTGAACGGTTCGAGATAGAAATTTTCTGATGATTCCATTGGAAAGCTGAGAAAATTTTGGGCGGAAAACATGTGTCATAATTTTTTTTTTCAATTTTTAGAAAAATTCACTTTTTTGGCCAAGTTTTGAAGGGATTTTCCTTTTGAAAATCGAAAAAATTCACTTTTTCGGCGATATCTCTGGTTCTGTTGGTCGTAGCGACCTGGGGTTAATCTCAAATGAAAGGTGAGCTCATTTCTCATCGATTTATGTGGTTCAAATTTTTTTTAAATCAATTTTTTCAAATATTTATAGGTCATTTTCTGAAAATCAGTTTTTGCCCTATAAGTACTTGAAAAAATTGATATTTTTCTTTTTAAACCCCATAAATCGATGGGAAATGAGCTCACCTTTCATTTAAGATCAACCCCAGGTCGCTACGACCAATAGAACCCGAGATATTCCCGAAAACCTGAAATTTTTCAAAAAACAGAAGACTTTCACCTTCAAATCTCGCGCCAAAAATGGAATTTTTGAAAAATTCAAAAAAATAACTTCTCGCATATGATTTCCATGGCAAATTTTCTCAGCTTTTCAATGGAATCATCAGAAAAAACCTATCTCCAATATTTCCATCGATTTCTCCCAATTTTCATAGTATAAAATACCAAAATCAACCCATTTCCTCTTTCTAATTATTTTATCAAATTTTTCTTTTATCCTCAGGATTATGCAGTAGCTCGGCTTAAAAATTATCAGTACCTGAAGGAAAAAATAATCCTAACCGATTCAGAACGCTGTGGAATAAAGAGGAAGGAGGAGCACAACGATTGAGTGAAAATTAGTCAATATTGAATCTTTCTGAACCGAATTTTTCCCAAAAAAAAATTCATTAGCACAGGGAGATAATGAAAAAAAAACAAACAAACAAAAAATCATATGCCAAGTTCATGATCAAATTTTTGTATAAATTGAGACAGAGAAGAGCTTGGTGTTTATGGGACTGGTGAGAGAGAATGCGAGTGAGAGAAAATGTTTATAACAAAAAATATGATGTTTAATTGCACATTGTAATTAACATCATTAGCCAAACAGTTGAATAATTCATCTTTTTCATCTGTGAGAGTTAGAAATGGAGGAAAAGGTGGGGCTCAATCGCCTAGAAATTGTGATAACTAGATTAATTAAGAAATGGATTGAATTAAATCTGAAATTAAATCATCTGCTTTAATTTTCAACACAATAAGCAAAAGTCACAATGAATGGGACTTTGATGATTAAGAATGTGAATAATTCTCGATTATTTTGAGAATTTAATTATCATCGAATGTGCTTAGAGAGAGAAAGAGAGAGAGAGTATCACAATAATATTTAAATTATTGGAGAAAGTAAAAAGAAAAAATATTGGCGTGATAGTTTGGAATTTTTTAATATCGAAACGCGAAAGCAATGGAATTTTGCTATGAATTAATTGGAAAAGAGGATAATGACAATTTTTAACGAACAATATTTTTATCATTTTCTGACTTGAAATTATCGTACTTAGCATTTTTTTTTTTTGAATATCTTTATTTCAATGAATTTTTTCTATGGAATTAAGAGCAAAAAGTATCAAATGATTTTTTTCAATATTTTTAAAAAAAGGATTTAGAATATAATTAGAATGCATTTTTTTGTGTTCCTTTCCTCGATCAATTGGCAGTTGATATAATTATATTCAGGAGAGGAAAAAATTACTGCATTTAATTATGCTGAATCTGTGTGTGTCCCTGCATTTTCATGAATTTTTATTATTAATAATTCGTGATTTGATGAGATGAAAAAATAATGTGCAATTTATTAATTTATAATTTACAAAATTTTCATGTGAATTATTTTTTATTAAATTGTTGATTAATTGAGCTTCCTTAATGAAAATTTCGTCTAATTAATGGGATTTAATTGGACAATAATTCATAGATTAATTGAATATTTTGTAATTGTCCATTGGAAGAAAAAAAATTCAGTTTTTTTTTTTAATAAAAAAAAACTCAAGTAATTCTGTTTCTTTTTGGAAACTTGCTGATGAAATTTTTTGAAAAATTTAAGTAGTCGATGATTGGCTCAATGTTATTAATCCAAAGTATTGATTTTGTCGTTAATTTGTCGAGAAATAAAAAAAAAAAGGCACTGGAGAACATTTTCTAGAAGTCAACAGTAGTTTAGAACTATTGATATGTAATTTATTGAAAGTACTTATGAATCAAAAAGAAAAAAAAAAATATACAAAAACATCAAATTTAATGAACACTGGGACTGATGAACATTAATTAATGAGGGACGATATTTTTCATTAGTTTAGGAATTTAATTTTTGTTGTCCAACACCTTGAATTAACTAATTAATGTTCCCCAGTAATTATGCACTTCAGAGGGATAATGTTTCCTTGAAGTATCAGAGTCTAAAAATAGAAGCAAATTAATGTTATTTCATAAAAAAAAAAATTAATGTTATTTACTTTATAATACAAAAAAACACAACAGGTCATTGATAGTTATTAACTTTTTTTTATCGTAAAAAATTATATCTCATATTGTCGTTACGTTCGTTTCGTTTTTTTTAAGGACTTTCTGCGGTTTTTTTTCGTAATTATTATGTGTACTTATATTTATATTGACTGCAAAAATTTTATTTCAATAAAAATCATTTCTTGACAATAAAAATTAGTGGATTTTATTATTTAGATTTTTTCAAACTCGAAATATTGGAGGGAAACTGATTTTTTTTCAAATTAAAAAAATTTCATTTTTAAATTCAAATTTTAAAAAATTCGAATTTTCTGAAAAAAAGTGAAAAATCGATTGTCACATATGCTTTCCATAGCAAATTTCCCCAGCTTTCCAATGAAATCATCTAAAATCCCCTATCCCCCCTTTTTCCCCCCAATTTCAAGCAATTTTCGCTCAATAAAAATCCCCTCAAGCAGAAAAAACCTGTCATCCGTGTTTTAATTGGCCCCGCCTCTGTCTCGACAATAATTAACTCCAGTAAAGCCAATAAATCCAAGGTAATCCCATCTCTACCATAAAATCTCCCCCCCTAAGACCCACGCGAGAGTAAAAAAAATCAATAAAACCCCCAGCCTCTGAAATTCCCAAAAAAAGTCATTCATTCATCTCGAAAACTCCGAAAAAAAAAAGAAAAAAAAAACATATTCTCCCACGTTACAAGAATCGATACTCTCTCTCCTTGAGCTCCCCCTCTTTTGCCTCCTCCACACCACAACCACCTCCCCTCTTCCCCTCCACCCCATCCACCTACTCTGCAAGATTCTTCCATTCAAGCTCCCGTGAATGACAAATGAAACCAGAAAAAACCCATCGAATCTCCGCTACACGAGAGGAATAAATTATAAAAAAATAATAATAATAATAATAATTGTAACCGCACGATGAGCATCAGTATTATATCCATCGCTCCCAGGCTTTGTGTCACAGTACCCACGAGAAAGAGAGAGAGAGAGAGAGAGAAAGGAAAAGAGCGAGGAGAGAAGAAGAGTGAGAGAGCGAGAGAGAGAGAGAGAGACAGAGAGAAAAAGAGAGAGACGAAAAGAGCGAGAAATTGAGAAAATGAGAGAGAAAATGATAAAAAAAAGAGCGGGAGAGAGAAAGAGTGAGAAAGAGAGAGAGAGAGAGAGAGAGAGAGAGAGAGAGAGAGAGAGAGAGAGAAAGAGGGAGAAATTGAGAAAATTAGAAAATGAGAGAGAAAGAGATAATAAAAAGAGCGGAAGAGAGAAAGAGTAAGAGAGAGAGAGAGAGAAAGAATGAGCAAGAGAGAGAGAGAGAAAAGAGCGAGAAATTGAGAAAATGAGAGAGAAAAAGATTTAAAAAAAGAGCGGGAGAGTGGGAGAGAGAGAGAGAATGAGCGAAAGAGAGGAAAAGAAAGAGAGAGAGAGAGAGAAATTGGAAAAAATGAGAGAGAAAGACATAAAAAAGAGCGGGAGAGAGGAAGAATGAGAGAAAGAGAGAGAGAAAACGAGAGAAAGAGAGAGAGAGTGGGAGAAATAGCAGTAGTGGGCGATCGAACGTAAAAATCTTTAACAACATTCGTGCCCCTTTTACCCACCCCACCCCCCTTCCCCTCTCCTCACCGCCCCTCTCACCCATCTCCTCTGAAATGAATGGAATGCCAGCCCACGCTTCAACGTGCGATATATGAACGGGCCACCACCCGCGCCTCAACACATAATACACACAGACACACTAAAGCCCAAGTAAAGCTACTACAACTGCTCCCTCCTCCCCTTCTCTCCTCCCCTTCCCCTCACCCCCAAAAAGGTGCCCTTATCAAGGAGAAAATCCCTCCCTTCTTCGCAAAATCCCAATTTCAATAATAATTCCTATCAAAATTGACACAAAAAAAGGTGCGTAGGCATAATCCCTTTGAATTTCCCATCGCCACTTGTCTCCCATCTATATCTGTGTGTAACCCCCCCCCCCCCCCCCTTAAACCCCCCTAGCTCAGCAGCAGCCCACGCCTCGTTAATGAAAACATCTTTTGTCAATGAACTGACGTCAGTCTCTCATCCCATTGGTCTATCCCACAGTACCACGTGACTCTCAACCAATCATATTGCTTGAATTTCATGCTCACACACTCATTCTCGTCGTTGTAAAACGTACACGACCGCCATTTGCCCCATTCTCGATGGTAGGACGCTAGTGGTAAGGTGTGGCTGGTTGTGTGCTTTAGCTACTTGCTCTCATCTCGTGTATTGCCTCTGTCAACTTTATATATTCTTCTTTTTATTATTATTATTATTATTATTGTTGTTGTTATTATCGTCATCATCATCGGCATAAAACAGAAAGACACACACACACACATTGTGCTTCTACTGTGCGTGTTTAATTAATCAATTAATTAATTAATAAAATAGTGGTTTTTTTGGGGGGAAATTTGAAGTTATTTGTGAACAATTGAAATAAATAGAAAAATTAATAAAATTGTGTGAGAAAGAGAGAAATACAGGAAAAGCAGTGATTGGATAATTTTTTTTTTGGCTCGAAAATTTGAATTTGGGGAAAAATTGGAGACACTTTACAACTGTTGGTAAAAAAAATTACAACACACAGTTAAAAAAAAATAAAAAAAAGGGAGAAAAAAGGGGGAAAAAGTGGAAAAGTTGAATAATCATCGGTTTTTTTTTTGGAGGAGGGGGGAGAATTTTTTCATGTGCTGTAATAGTGAAGTTTTGGAGTTTTGAAATTTTTAAATTTTTTTTATTAATTTAAAATAATGGAAGAGACTCGAGGATAAGTGAAACAGGGAAGAAGAGAGACTGGTCCATTATACGCGCAGCATCCCTTCACACACATATATATATATAGATATATATACACTACTACTATATACACTCAGAACCCAAAAAAAGGAGAAAAAAGAGAGAAAAAAAGGGAAATAAAATGAGAATTGAGAAACTTGTTTTTTTTTTTTAATTTATAATCAGAAAAGTGCAGTGAAAAATTTGAAAAATTTGAAAATTTGGCAAATTTTGGTTTAATTTGCTTTATTAAAAAAAATTCAAAAAATGCTTTAAGTGGATTTTAGTGATTTTTTGGTGGTTATTTTAACCAAAAACAAAGGAAAATAATACGTTTGTCGATTGAAACTGGAGGATCAATAATGGGGAGAGGAGGAGCAGACACAGATGCAGTTACTTTGTGTGTTTAACTCAAAATTTAATTAATTTTATTAATTAAATTTAATTGAATTTAATTGAATTCAATTTAATTCAACTGAAAAATCCTTTTTTTTAAGTGAAAACTGAAGAAAAATTGGAGTAAAACAGGAAAAATCACATTTTCGATGATTTTGAGTGGGAAATTTGAATAATTTCAATGATTTTGTGAGAAAAAACCGTTTTTTTGAGTGAAAAATGAAGAAAAATTGAAGGAAAAAGGAAAAACACAATTTTAATGATTTTTTTTGTGTGAAAAATTCCAAAAATTTTGATGATTTCATGAAAAATGCTTTCTTTTAAGTGAAAAATGAAGAAAAATTGAAGAAAAAAAAGCAAAAGACAATTTTAATGATTTTTTAAGTAGAAATTTCAAAAATTTCAAAGAATTTTATGAAAAAAACGTTTTTTTAAGTGAAAAATAAAGAAAAAAGTAAAAACACAATAGTAATAATTTTTTTGGGTGGAAAACTCCAAAAAATTTGATGATTTTGTAAAAAATCCTTTTTTTTGAGTGAAAAATGAAGAAAAATTAAATGCAAAAAAGCCAAAAGACAATTTTAATGATTTTTTGAGTGGAAATTCCCAAAATTCCAATGATTTTGTGAAGAAAATCCTTTTTTGAGTGAAAAATGAGGAAAAATTGACCAAAAAGAAGCAAAAACACAATTTTAATGATTATCTGAGTGAAAATGCCCAAAATTCCAATGATTTTATGAAAAAAATCGTTTTTTTTTAGTGAAAAATGAAGAAAAATTGAAGAAAAAGGAAAATCACAATTTCGATGATTTTCCAAAAAATTCCAAAATTTTCAATGATTTTGTGAGAAAAATCCATTTTTTTGCCCCTTTTTTTCAAATTTTTTAATTAATTTGCAAAAATGCCAGGGGAGGGAATCAATGAGGAGGGTTTTGTGAGGAGTGAGTGGCTTTTTAGAGAATTAAGAACACAATGTGGACAAGATAGGTTACTTGTACTAGATTGTAGAGCACATACAGACTTTTTAGATGCACACATAAGGGGTTCAGTGCCATTGGCAATACCAAGTATTATGCTAAGACGTCTTGCTGCTGGTAAAGTTGATTTATTGACGACAATAAGGTGCTTCGAGCTGAGAAATAGAGTTGAAAAATTTCTATATGGTGATGATGATAGCAGAGGTACATTTGTTTTGATTGGAGACAGTACTGAACCAGCTGGACATCAAGGAGAAACAATTCAAGTTTTGAGCAGACGTCTTAGAAATTGTGGAGGCTGTGTTGCTACTCTAATTGGTGAGATTTGATTAATTTAATTAATTTATGATTTAATAAAAGGATAATGACAATTTTTAACGAACAATATTTTTTATCATTTTCTGACTTGAAATTATCGTACTTAGCATTTTTTTTTTGAATGTCTTTATTTCAATGAATTTTTTCTATGGAATTAAGAGCAAAAAGTATCAAATGATTTTTTTCAATATTTTTAAAAAAGGATTTAGAAAATAATTAGAATGCATTTTTTTGTGCTCCTTTCCTCGATCAATTGGCAGTTGATATAATTATATTCAGGAGAGGAAAAAATCACTGCATTTAATTATGCTGATTCTGTGTGTGTCTCTGTATTTTCATGAATTTTTATTATTAATAATTCGTGATTTGATGAGATGAAAAAATAATGTGCAATTTATTAATTTATAATTTACAAAATTTTCATGTGAATTATTTTTTATTAAATTGTTGATTAATTGAGCTTTCTTAATGAAAATTTCGTCTAATTAATGGGATTTAATTGGACAATAATTCATAGATTAATTGAATATTTTGTAATTGTCCATTGGAAGAAAAAAAATTCAGTTTTTTTTTTTAATAAAAAAAAAAACTCAAGTAATTCTGTTTCTTTTTGGAAACTTGCTGATGAAATTTTTTGAAAAATTTAAGCAGTCGATGATTGGCTCAATGTTATTAATCCAAAGTATTGATTTTGTCGTTAATTTGTCGAGAAATAAAAAAAAAAGGCACTGGAGAACATTTTCTAGGAGTCAACAGTAGTTTAGAACTATTGATATGTAATTTATTGAAAGTACTTATGAATCAAAAAGAAAAAAAAATATACAAAAACATCAAATTTAATGAACACTGGGACTGATGAACATTAATTAATGAGGGACAATATTTTTCATTAGTTTAGGAATTTAATTTTTGTTGTCCAACACCTTGAATTAAATAATTAATGTTCCCCAGTAATTATGCACTCCAGAGGGATAATGTTTTTTTTTTTAAATTGTTGGGTAAAGGGGAAAACTTGTAGTGTTTCTATCTTTGGATATTATTTTATCGGCTGATGTGAAAGTTATGGGGAGAGGTTAATGTGTAGGCGACCCTGTTGGTCAATCAGACATAATCAAATGCTCAATTTATTCATCAAAGGCTTTGTTGCAGTTTTTTTAAACAAAGATTTTTTCTTTTAATTTTAGAAAATAATGGATTTTATGAATTTTTCGTTTGTTTTTGGAGATTATCTTGGAGGGTAAGCGAGATAGAGCAATTTTTGTAGAAACCTTATTTGTAGCTCTTAAAATTCCCCACAAAAAAGGTCTCTACAAAAATCGCTCTATCTCGCTTACTTTCCCAATGCCCTTAATTTTTATTTTAGATAATTGAGCCAAATGCGATTTATGGAACTAATTCAACTTTTCCATCAGTTTTTCAAAAAAATCTCGGAATCTAAGCGAGATAGAGCAATTTCCGTGGAAACCTTATTTGTAGCTCTCGAAATTCCCCACAAAAAAGGTCTCCACAAAAATCGCTTTATCTCCCTTACTCTCCGAGTGCCCTTAATTTTCCTGTTAAATTGCTCCAAAAACGAATAAATTTTAAAAATTATTCCAAAAAAAATTCCACAATAATTCTCCTTCAACAACTGTTTACAATGAATAACGTTGTATTACAATTCTTCAAGCATTCTTATCAATATAAACGGTTGAAGTAAATGTTGAAATAAAAAAGAAGAAGAAAAAAAAAACTGGAATTCTTATCAGTCACGTGATAATATCAGGCATTTCGAAGAGCAAATGATATCAGCTGGAATATAAGTGTGCAGTGGTGGGTGGAGAAATCGTGGCAATGTGTGTCTGTCGTGCCGGTTTGAAACTTGTGAATGAAATATTGATTTGACTTAGCTTCGAATACTCATTTCTTTTCTTTTTTCCTCTTTTTTCCCTCTCTTCCTCCTCTTCTTCTCTCTCTTTCACCTTCTGAACATCTGATTTTCACTGATAATTGCAGAATATTTCGTTGTCTTAGAATCAAAAGGGCGTAAGTGCCTATTTTTATTCACAGGACTTACGCCCATTTGCTTCTAAGACTTGAATAAATTTTTTTTTTAATTTAAAACGCATTACTTTTGTTAAATAAATGATTTTATTTCTCGAAGTAATTAACATAAATCATCATATTATTTTTTTACAGTGAATAAACATAATGGTTTTATTATTCTACATGTATTTTATTATCTTTTTGTTATGATAATCAATGATTTTATATTAATTGTAAATTTTTTTACCAATAAAATTAATAGAATTGATGAAAATGATGGAAATTAAAGAAATTATGAAATTTTGAAATTTTTTTTTGGAGTTTCTTCTTGCAAAACTTGAGTATCTTTTAGGCGAGTGGGTTTAGGGAAAAATGTTAAGAAACCTTTTTTGTAGAGAATTTTGAGAGCTACAAAAAAGGTTTCTTGGTAAATTTTGTTAAATCTTATGGTTTTGGAGATATCTTTAATATAGTGAACAGGTGATTTTTTCGATTTTTAAATTTTTTTGATTTTTTGCATTTTTTTGAGGGAATTCATAAAATTTATGTGGTTTTTAATACAGTATTTTTAATTTTTTGCATTTTTTTTTATGTTTCAGGTGGTTTTGGAGCATTTAGAGACAGATATCCAGAGTGGTGTGAGGGCAGTCAGGCAAATACAGATGGACAAACTGGACAAGATACAACTGTTGGTGAAGTTATGGGATTGAGATCATTGAGAATAACAGCACCACCAGCAAGGGCTTATTCAGACAGTGACAGTGACAGTACATGTGATTCTGTTGGTAAGTTATTTCGAATTAATTCAGAGGTAATTAGAGAAAAAGGGTAAAATATTTTGGAGTGAAATGGATTTTTTGTGGAATTTCGAGGTTTTTCGTAATGAAAATCGTGGGAAAAGTGGGGAGGGAGGGGAAATAGGGTATTTTTGATGATTCCATTGAAAAACTGGGGAAATTTGAGCCGGAAAACATGGGTCAGACTTTATTTTTAAGATTTATTTTATAAAATTCCACTTTTTTTCGTTGGAAATTAAGGAAAATTAGAGGTTTTTTGAGGATATCTCTGGTTCTAATTGTCGTAGCCCAAAATCTCGATGACCAATGGAAAGGTGAGATCATTTCCCATCGATTCACGGGGTTTTCCATCAATTTTCATCGATTTTTGAGCTAATTATAGTAAATTTTCTTTAAAAAAAATTAGCTTTTCCCCCATAATTTTTTTTTTTCATCAAAATTCCCTCATAATTGCTTCAAAAATTGATAAAAATTGATTCAAAACCCCATAAATCGATGGGAAATGATCTCATCTTTCACCTCGATTCGGAATTTTTGAGCTACGACCCTTAGAACCAAAGATATTTCCAAAAAACTGGAAAAAAGTCGAAAAATCAAGATTTTGTCTTCAATTTCTTCCCAAAAAAATTCAAATTTTCTGAAAAAACCGCCAAAAAAAAAAATTGGACCCATGTTTTCCATCGGAAATTTCTTCAGCTTTTCCATGAAATCATTGAAAAAATTCTATCTCAAACGATTTTTTTATTGTAATACTCATTTCATGTTATTTAAAATAAATTAATTGAATATAAATATTTCAAGTAGGTCCAGATGAAGATAAAGACTTTCCAGTTGAAATATTACCACATCTTTATCTTGGTAATGCAGCAAATAGCGAGGATCACGAGGCATTGGCACGACACAGAATCCAGTATATACTTAATGTAACACCAGATTTACCAAATGTATTTGAGAGCGGTGGCTCAATTAAATACATGCAAATACCAATAAGTGATCACTGGAGTCAAAATTTGGCGAGTTTCTTCCCACAGGCCATTCAATTCATCGGTAAGATCAAAAAAACAAATTTTATTACAATATTTGAGATTTTTTCGAATTTTCGAAATTATTTAAAATTTTTTTTCGATTTTTTTTCGAACTTTCTAGAAATCTTTATCGAATTTTTATTCGAAATTGCCTCAAATTAAACCAAAAATTTCAAAAATCAGTTTTATTTCAATATTTGAGATTTTTCCGAATTTTCGAAATTATTTAAAATTTTTTTTGGATTTTTCTTCGATTTTTTAAAGATTTTTTTCGAATTTTTTTTTCGGAATTTTCTCAAATTAAACTGAAAATTTCAAAAATCGGTTTTATTTCAATATTTGAGATTTTTCCGAATTTTTGAAATTATTTTAAATTTTTTTCGATTTTTTTTGAATTTTTTCGATTTTTTTTTCGAAATTTTGTTCGAAATTTTCTTAAATTAAACTAAAAATGTTAAAAATCGGTTTTATTTCAATATTTGAGATTTTTTAGGATTTTCGAAATTATTTTAAGATTGTAGAAATTTAAAATTTAAAAATCTAAAGACAAATTTCTCTTAATTTTGCTTTTTTGCTCCAAAAAACGAAGAAAAATGATTTTTCGAAATTCCCTTTTTTTCTAAAATTTAAAAAAACAATTGTTTACAATAAAAATGTGTAAATTCTGAAATTAACTCTGAATCGTACTTTAACACATGTACCAATATCCATATTTATGTTTCTTTGATGCTCCACTATGCTTTACCATAACAAACAGAGGTCAATGATCCTTCTGGCATTTGACGTGAATGTAAAATTTAATTTGTGAATATAGTCGCATTTATGATGTTCACTGTTTTATATTACATTGGTCTACACATTGTTGCACGTTATGACCTTTTATGTGTGTAAATATAATTTTTTTTCGAGATTTTTCTCAAAATTTCATTAAATTAAACTAAAATTGTTTAAAATCAGTTTTATTTCAATATTTGAAATTTTTTCGAATTTTCGAAATTATTTTTTAAAAAATTTCGAATTTTTTCGAATTTTTCTTTGAATTTTTCTCGGAATTTCCTCAAATTAAACTAAAATTTTTTAAAAATCAGTTTTATTTCAATATCAGAGATTTTTCCGAATTTTCGAAATTATTTAAAGGAAAAATTTCGAATTTTTTTGTAATTTTCTTCGAAATTTTCTCAAATTAAACTAAAAATTTTAAAAATCAGTTTTATTTCGATATTCCAGATTTTATATGAATATTATTATTATGTGATAATTATAATTCTATATTTGCGAAGATTAGAGATTAGTTGGAGGGGAAAAGTACTTTAGGGAAAAAAATGAGAGTTTTATCTGAATTTTGAGGAAATATCTCGAAATCTTGAGAAAATGAGGTATTTTGGAGACCTTTTTGGAGGGGGGGGGGGGCAGAATGGAGGTAGAAAAAAGGTTATCGGCACAATCTCGGTTCCCCTCTTAGAGGAGAGGGAGGGAGGGGGGGGGGAGGGAAGGATACATCCGGAAATGATGGGAAGAGGATTTTTAAAATGTCTCAAAAATTATCGAATTTACGAGAATTTTTCGAAAAATCTCTTTTTCTTAGAAAATCTCAAATTCGAGAAAAATTCATGGGATTTTTTGGAAAATTCCATTTTTATATGAAAAAATGCATTTTTATTTTAATTGGATGGGTGAAGGAAGGTTGATGGAGTCCAATTTGGGAAAACTCGCAGAAAATCATGGAAAATCATAGAAAATTTGAAAAAAAACCCTGGGAAATTCTGAAAAATACCCCAAAAATGTGGAAAATCCCTGAAAATTCTGGAAAATTTTAAATTGGAAGAAAGTGATCTGTATTTAAAGGAAAAACATGTGGAAAAAGGCAAATTTATGGAGTTCAGCTTGAAAAACTTTCAGAAAATCCTGGAAAATCTCAAAAAAAATCTGGAAAATCCCAGAGAATTCTGAAAAATCTTAAACAAAAATCTGGAAAATTCTAGAAAATCCTGTAAAATCTTAAATAGGTAAAAAAAAAAGCCCTATTTATCAAAAATCATGTGAAAAAATAACAGTTTTCGTAATTCAATCAGGAAAAATGCTTAAGAAAACAAAAAAAAAATTCTGGAAAATCCTAGAAAAATCTGAAAAATCCCCAATTTGTAAAAAAAAATCCTGTTTTATTTTTGTAATTCATCAAATTCTCTGAAAAAATGAATCTCTTCTCATTTTCCTTTGAAAACCCATTTTTTCTTCAAGAAAATTTTTCCTCAAATCTCATTCTTTTAAATTTTAAATTTTTAAATTTTTAAATTTTTAAATTTTTAAATTTTTAAATTTTTAAATTTTTAAATTTTTGAATTTTAAATTCTATAAATTTTTTAAAAATCTTTAATTTAAAAAAAAAGAATGAATAAGTGAAATTTTATAATTCCCATGTTCAATTGTCTATAATTAAGGAACTACATAATTTTCCTCTTATTGAAATAAATAGAAAAAAAAAAAAAGAATCCATGAAATAGAAACTGCTCTTTTGTTTCCCCAACTGAGTGGAAAATTTTCCGACAACTCTTTTTTTTTTTCTTAAAAAAAAACACAATGAAACTCTGTTAACGATCGAAATTTCCTTGAATCGTTCTTAAATAGAATTTTCCCATTTTACTGAAGGCACTAAAGACTTTTGATTTTTTTCCTTTTTCTTCTAAGAGCTTTGAAAGTAACTTAAATTTATTATTATTATTGTGAATTGGATTTTTCCCATATGGTGTGTATAAGCCAGTACTGAAAATACCACTGCGTGGTAGACAATTAAACAACGGATATCCGGTTTGGAGCGTAGAAAGTGTACTTACATGGGCGAAGGAAATGGTAGAACATGAAAGCATTGTTATCTTATTTACCCCTTTTTTTTTTTTTTTTAAAGATGGAATAAGATTATGCATTTATGTGTATTTACATACACACACATGCAATTCTCGGATTTTTCTTCGTCACTCGGTCGAGTTTTAATTTTCTACATTCAATTTCAATTACTCATTTCCCTTTTATTTTATTTTTTATTTTAATTTTAATTTTTTTCTTATTATTTTTTATTATATTGTGGTTTTAGAGTGAAAAGGGAGTGAAAAGATAGGAAATTTGTATTATTTACGTCCTTTTTATTCTAAGACGACGATAAAGGTTTGATTTTAGTATTTTATACTATGAAAATTGGGAGAAATCGATGGAAATATTGGAGATAGGTTTTTTCTGATGATTCCATTGGAAAGCTGAGAAAATTTCACATGGAAATCATATGTCGGAAGTTATTTTTTTGAATTTTTCAAAAATTCCATTTTTGGCGCGAGATTTGAAGGCGAAACTCTTCTGTTTTTTGAAAAATTTCAGGTTTTCGAGAATATCTCGGGTTCTATTGGTCGTAGCGACCTGGGGTTGATCTTAAATGAAAGGTGAGCTCATTTCCCATCGATTTATGGGGTTTAAAAAAAAAAATATCAATTTTTTCAAGTACTTATAGGGCAAAAACTGATTTTCAGAAAATGACCTATAAATATTTGAAAAAATTGATTTAAAAAAAATTTGAACCACATAAATCGATGAGAAATGAGCTCACCTTTCATTTGAGATGAACCCCAGGTCGCTACGACCAACAGAACCGGAGATATCGCCGAAAAAGGGAATTTTTTCGATTTTCAATAGGCAAAACCCTTCAAAACTTGGCCAAAATAGTAAATCTTTCCAAAAATTGAAGACAAAATTTTGATTTTTCATTTTTCATTCATTCAATTTTTTCCCAGTCTCTTTCATTCCAGAAATTCCTTTCATTTTTCTGAAAAGTCAGGTTTTTCTTTTTTGGGGAAGTGGCGGTTGATTATCTCGGGATCTAGGAGAGGTAGAGGCATTCCTCAGACCTTTTTTTGTAGAGCGGAATGCTCTTAGGTAAAACGTGTTCTCACAAAATTTTCCTAATATAATTAAAAAGCCGAATTTTTGTGTATATAAAAAAAAAACTCCATTCAAACGAAATTAATAGATATCTCCGAAACCACTGCATTTACGAGAATTTGTCAAGAGACCTTTTTTATAGGAAATTAAATTCTCTACAAAAAAGGTCTCTAGACATTTTTCTTTAAACTCACTCCTTTTCAAGATCCGCTTCTTTTTTCATCCAACCATCAAAAAAAACCTTTTTTAAAAATCGAAATTTTTCATTACATCAAATAAATTTTTGAAAAAATCGAAATTTCCTCATAAAATCATTTTTTTTTCATAAAATAAATTTTATTCTGTTTCAGAAGAGGCACGCAGTTCAGACAAGGGAATTCTCGTTCACTGTTTAGCTGGTGTATCAAGATCAGTAACAATAACAATAGCATACCTGATGCACAAATGTAATTTGAGTTTAAACGATGCATTTAATCTCGTAAGAAGTAGAAAGACAAATGTTGCGCCAAATTTTCATTTTATGGAGCAATTGCACAGTTTTGAGCGTGAATTACGTGATCGTGATGATCGTAAACGTAATCAGCGTTGTATTGGTGCATGTCAACCAGATGGACCATGCAATTGTCCAGCTCCAAGTTTTTTGAGTCCACTTGATTTGGGTTTGAGTCCAGATTCAGGAATTGAATTTGACAGATGGGCAGCAAGTACACCAGCTGAATGAGACGGGCATGGGGGGACCCAATACAAATTTTAGGTCCCTCCCCCCTCCCTCCAATTTAATTTTTTATTTTATTATTAATTATTACTCCTAAAAAAAAATTTTTTTTAATAAAATTTTTTTTTTTTTCAATAAAAAAAATTTAATTTTTTTCATGTTTAAATGTTAAAAAAACTGATAATGCCAGTAATAATGTTAAATAAATTAAAAATTTGTAACAGATTCGCTGGACGAACTGATAAATAATTTTTTCAATAATTCATAAGCAATTAAACATTAATATTGTACTATATATTTCATTAATTTAGCAGAATTTAGGGAAATTAAATGCAAAAATTACATTGTATTTTTCGAAATATTTTTATTAGATTCGTTTTTGAATTTATAAATAATTTTTTATTTTTTTTTTGTTCATATTGAATAATTAATTTTTTAATTGGTAAATTCAGTGTTGTGCCAAAGTTTAGGAAAATTATTTCCCAGTGAATTATTTTTTTTTTGGGGGGGAATTTAGGTTTTAATTCATTTTTATATTGTAGATTTTAATTGAAATTTTTCTACTTAATTTGTCTTTGAATCATAATTTTTAAGTGAAAAATGTGAAAAAATAATGAAACTTCCATTGCTAGTCTTTAAGTTGATACCTCAATCAGTTTAAGTCTGCACTAAAAAAAAATTATTGAAATTAATCAATGAATTCGTGTCAAATTTTCAATTTTTTAAAGATTTTTTTTCTTCTAAATTCTGCTAAATTTTTTTTTTTTGGGAAATATTGAGTACAACCCACACTATTGTAATTCCATTCCTGCAGGACAGGAGAAAGTTTTTACTAAAAAAGACACTTTTATATAAAACGTGCGTTTATTCTAACGTAATTATTCAGAATTGGCTCTGACCTTAGAAGGAAACATTTATAAAAACGTAAAAAAAAAAAATTACAATTAAATCATTTTTCTAATTTCGTTTAAAACTATAAAAAAAGGATTTTCGTCATTATTTTGTTAAAAAAATTGAAATTAGGTGAGCTTTTATGTAATATTTACGATTTATTAATGATTCTGAAAATAGCAAACACTCAAAAATTTTCTAATTATTTTTTTTCGCTATCAAATAAATTATTTTTGAGTAAATAAAAAATTGGCATTTGTAGAAAATTGAAAAAAAATATAATTAAAAAATTTTTAAATATTTTTTTTCAACTTATTTTTGTTGTTTAAAAAAAATCTAAACTAATTCTCAAATGTTTGCTAATTTCATTTTCATTTTTATTATCAAATTTTCTTTAAAAAAATTTGAATTTTCATTTTTATTATCAAATTTTCTTTTAAAAAAATTGAATTTTCATTTTTATTATCAAATTCTCTGTAAAAAAATGGAATTTTCATTTCTTTAATGAAATTTTCTTTCAAAAAAATTGAATTTTCATTTTTATTATCAATATTTCTTTCAAAAAAATTGAATTTTCATTTTTATTATCAATATTTCTTTTAAAAAAATTGAATTTTCATTTTTATTATCAATTTTCTTTAAACAAAATTGAATTTTCATTTTTATTATCAAATTTTCTTTCAAAAAAATTGAATTTTCATTTTTATTATCGAATTCTCTGTAAAAAAAAATGGAATTTCCATTTCTTTAATCAAATTTTCTTTTAAAAAAATTGAATTTTTCATTTTTATTATCAAATTTTCTTCTAAAAAAATTGAATTTTCATTTTTATTATCAAATTTTCTTCTAAAAAAATGAATTTCCATTGATTTTTATGATAATTAATTATTTTTTTGGGAGAGCCACTATATTAAATCCTTAAAAAATTGTAAAAAAAAAGAAAAAAAGATTTTTCTCCTTAAATAATAATAACGCACGTATTATAAGAGAGCAAGTCGATGAAACCACAGCTTCCTGCCGCCTGTTTACATAAACAATGCCTGTTCATTTAATTTCTCCTAAATCATATGAATTTATTTTCGCACAATTTTTTTTTTTTCCATTAATCTCATTTCTCTGCAGTAAAGATCATGACGATGTACGAAAAAAAAAGAAAAAATAATAATAATAATAACAGCAGACACGTTATGATTTAGGGAGAGAGTAGATAGGACTGTTATCAACTTCTTGCTTAAAGAGGAAAAAAAAAGAAACGTAAAAAAAACGAAAATCTTGTTGAAAAAGGATAAATTAAATTTTTTTTTTTATAATTAAATTTCCAATTAATTAATTAAATTCTCTTTGTGTCATCGCAGTATTGGACTTTTGAAAGTATTCAGTAATTGATGATTTTTCAATGAAAAAAAAAATTAATAATTAAAATTAATTAATTTTCCATACAATTTAATTGAAAAAAAAAATGAATAATTTTTTTTAATTAATAAAAATTAATGAAAATGAGGAAAAAAATGGAAAACACTCCAAATAAATTCTGTAACAATAAAAATTGAATTTAATGAATATAAAGCTCATTAACGAAAAATACATCCAATTTCCAAAATTATGGAGAAAAGGAAAAAAAAAGGGAAAAAAAATAAATTAGTTAACAAATATAACATATTTATTATAAAATATTAATATTGTATCGTGTATTAAAATTGTTCAACTCACAAAGATGTCCATACTGTATTTTTTAGAATGTATAATTTTATACCTGTTTGTATATAGCATTCGAAAATTATGAAAAATGCTGTATGCTATTATTATATATTAATATTCTCATTGAATACGTCGATTATCGAGGCTGTGTTATATTTCTTCGATATTACCGTTAATTATTTTGAAAAAAAAGGAAATAGAACATGAAATCAATGAAATTGCAAATGATTTTATAGAAATGCAAGAAGTATTGAGAGAAAAATTAGTCGCTCATAATTTCACTATTTTCTCTTTCTCGACTGAATTACTTGAGCTCCGAGTTATCCTTATCTCTCATTAATTTATAAAATAATTCAAAATTTAATGAAAATTAAATTATAATTAAATTAACACAAATTTCATAATTTTTTGCATTTTTTAAAAATCAATAAATAATTTTTTTTTTAATATTTAAAAAATTTGCACTTTTAGTTTTTTAAATTTTTCACTTTTATTTATTTTTTTTATATTTTTTTAAAAATAATTTATTTCTTAAAAAAATGAAAATAAAAATTGACAATTCTTGAAACTGATAATTGTTATTATTTTTATTTAAACAAAATGAATTATTAAAAAAAAATATGTAAATGTAGAAAATAAGAAAAAATAAGTGCAAATTTGTTAAGTATTTTTTTTTATCGTTAATTATTTGTTTAAAAAAAAATTGTAATTTTTTTTTGAGATTTGTGCTAATTTAATTATCATAAATTCATTTAATTAATTTAATTACAGCTCTTTTTGTGCATTTTGTGAAAGGCATTTTCCAAATTTTCCAAATTCTGTTATAAAATTAATGAAAAATTCGAGAAATATTAGGATTCACTTGAGTTTCTGTACAAAATAATATTAGACTTATTAATAAGCTAAGAGAAAAACCAAATTACATTTTTTTTTCTTAAATTAATTAAATTAATTAATTAATTATTGATTGGGATGAAATTTAAGGAAAAATTTTCGTGTAATTCTTTTCTCCACAATTTCCCTGAAAAAATGAATTATGGAAGGAAATGTGGATATAACTTCCGTCTGAATTGCAGGTCTTCTCGATAAAAACTAGAAAATATTTTTATAGGAAATGAATTAAAAAAAAGGCGAAAAAAAAATGAAAAGAAATCAAATGACATTCCCCCTCATTGAGCCAATGAATGGTCTAAAAAAGGAGTAAAAAAATGATATGAATGATAAAAAAAACTTAGCAGACATCTGACAATTTCGTGCATTTTTTTAAAGTAATAGATTATTTAAAAAAAAATTAAGAACAAATTTTTAAAGATTTTTTTATAAAAGTCATTCACTGAAAAAAAAATTATTTTGCCCTTTAATTCAACTATAAATTCGATTAATAAGGGGCGGTTGACTAAAAAATTCTGAAAAAAATTGAGAAGAGGCTGGATTATGTACCACTTCATCTCAAATTTTTTCAGATTTTTTAAAAGAGTCATTCACTGAAAAAAAAATTATTTTCCCCTTTAATTCAATTATAAATTCGATTAATAAAAAGGCGGTTTACCGAAAAATTCTGAAAAAAATTGAGAAAAGGCTGGATCATGTCCCCCCTCTTCTCAAATTTTTTCAGATTTTTTAAAAGAGTCTTTCACTTGAAAAAAATCATTTTCTTCTTCAATTTAATCATAAATTCAGATTATTAAAAGGCGGTTGATGGAAAAATTCTGAAAAAAATTGGGGAAATGCTGGATCACATCCCCCCTCCTCTCAAATTTTTTCAGATTTTTTGCAAAAGTCATTAACTCAAAAAAAAATCATTTACAACCATTTTCTAAAAAGTTTGCACTTATAAATTTTTAAAATTCTCGAAAAGTGCATATTTTTTTTTTTTTTTTCTAATAATTTTTATGTTAAGAGAGAAGAAAAATGTAAAAATTGTCAGATATATCTGCTAACTTCATTTTTTCATTAAAAAAGAAAAAGAAAAGAAAAAAAAACCGTAACTATCTCAATGTAATATGTGTATTGTTTATCAATGAAGAAAAAAAAAATTGATAATTACCATGAATATATGTACTGTAAACGTTATTTTTCATATAAACTATATATCCTCAAGATTTAAGACTATAAAAAAATTCACACAAAGAATAGAAAGAAGGAAAAGAAAAAAAAAGAAAAAAGAAATTGATAAAAATAAATAATAATAAAGTAACAATCACGAATAATGTATAGTTGTGTATAGATATTAATCGTAAAAAATACGTATATATTTAATGTTAATTCAGTAAAAAAAAATATTCTACTAGTACACTGTTGTCTGTTGTACTGTTGTGCTGTTTATAAGAAAAACGCACATGCTCCTATTCATGCAAAAAAAAAAAAAAATTAAAAATTGATGAAAAATTCGATAATTATGTACATTGAAGGAAAAAAAAAGTATCTTATTTTATATTCATCGTTGTATATATTTTGAAAGTAATTTCAATTAGTAAAAAACAAGAAATTGATATATATATATATATATGTATAAAAAATATATATATATATATATATATATATATGTAAAGGCATATATAATCATTACCTGAAAAGAAAAATTGTGATTTTGACAGATTTGATTTTTCTCACTGTTAAATTGCAAAAATTTTAAAGAAATTACAGGAAAGTTGTTAACACAGACAAATATTAAATGTTGCTAATGAAAATCACTTGTAGATATATATATACATATATATATATTTGAGTGGCCATAAACACAAGATTGTAAAGAGAAAAAGAAAAAAAATAGGGGAAAGTGGGGTAAAATGGGCGCATTCCAATTGAACGGTTCGAGAGAGAAATTTTCTGATGATTCCATTGAAAAGCTGAGGAAATTTTAGGTGGAAAACATGTGTCACAATTATTTTTTTACAATTTTTGGAAAATTTTACCTTTTTGGGCAATTTTTGAAGGGGTGACTCTTTCGAAAATCGAAAAAATTCACTTTTTCGACGATATCTCCGGTTCTGTTGGTCGCAGCGACCTGGGGTCTATCTCAAATGAAAGGTGAGCTCATTTCCTATCGATTTATGTGGTTCAAATTTTCTCTAAATCAATTTTTCAAATACTTATAGGCCATTTTCTGAAAAATCAGTTTTTGCCCTATAAGTACTTGAAAAAATTGATATTTTTCTTTTTAAACCCCATAAATCGATGGGAAATGAGCTCACCTTTCATTTAAGATCAACCCCAGGTCGCTACGACCAATAGAACCCGAGATATTTCCGAAACCCTGAAATTTTTCAAAAAAACAGAAGAGTTTCACCTTCAAATCTCGCGCCAAAAATGGAATTTTTGAAAAAATCAAAAAAATAACTTCTGACATATGATTTCCATGTGAAATTTCCTCAGCTTTCCAATAGAATCATCAGAAAAAATCTATCTCCAATATTTCCATCGATTTCTCCTAATTTTCATAGCATAAAATACCAAAACTAACACGTGGTCCATTTTACCCCACCTTCTCCTTACATAAATGTAAAATTATGGATATTTATCTCAGTAATTTTAAAAATAGTGATATGCTAGGAAATCATTTTATTCTCATTTACAATACAGTTTTTCGAGAAAAAGAGAGAGAGAGAGAGAAAATGAGAAGTGAAAAAAAAAATGAAATTATAGCAAAAAAAATTGCCATAAAAAAATTTTTAGACAATCAAAGCAAGTATTTCGGTCGAACACTTAGCAACTTTACCATGTGGATCGTGCATAGATTTACTGTTTGCCATTGTTCTTAAATTATTAATTGTAATTGTTGATTTTTTAACATTTTCAATTAATTTAATTCTATTATTATCAATTTTATCAGCAATAAGTGTACCAAGTCCAACAAGTGCACGAAATGTTGCTTCTGTTTCTTTAAATTTTGATAATATTTCAATAATAACATTTAGTACACGTGTTTTAACAATTAAATCGTTGTGTTTGTTCAATGCAACAGTTAAATTCAGTATGTACGTGGATATAGCAACCTATAAATAAATAAACGTACAAATTTTTAATTATAGTAAAATAACAAATTCATTGAGATTATTAAAAATTTTTTTGCAAATTTTTCCTAGTGGTTTTAAAAATGCGGTTTAAATTTCGATTTTTTTTTGGATAATTTTGGAATTATTGGGAATTTTTTATTTTTCGAAATTTTAAAATTATTTAAGATTTTTGAATTACTCCAAATTAAAATTTTTTAAATTATTCGAAATATTACAAATTTTCCAATTATTAGAAATTTTTAAATTAATTAGAAATCGTCGAATTATTCAAAACATTTGAAATTTTAAAATCATTCAAAATATTAGAGTTTTTTTTCAAATTATTCGAAATATTATGAGTTTTCGAATTATTAGAAATTTTTGAATTATTGAAAATATTTTAAATTTTCGAATCATTTAAAATATGAGAGATTGTTCAAATTATTCGAAATATTACAAATTTTCGAATTATTATAAACTTTCGAATTATTCAAAATATTCGGATAATTCAAATTCTTTCGAACGTTTCGAATTATCCAAAATTTCGAAATTACTTCAATTTTTAGAATTTCCAGAAATATTATAAATTGTTTAAATATCTCAAATTTTGGAAATATCAAAAATTTTTAAATAATTCAAAATATTCGAATAATTCGAAAAATTTGCATTTTCAAAAACCGCAAGGATAATTTTGCTAACAATATAAAATAATAATAAAATTTACCTGATTATTTTTGCTGCCAAAAGATGGTAAATCAAGCAGTACATTTAGGATTTCATCGATGCAATTTAATCCAAAATTTTCACCACTCTCTTGTACAAACATATTTGATAATAATCTGAATGTCAACATTTGATTGGCTGCAATAGCATTGTTTGATGTGTGACGTCTAATTATTTGTATCAGTCTCTCTGAGCACAATTCATTGTTTGGATATTTATTGAGTACAGCTAATCGTGCAACGTCTAAACCAGGAAATGAAAATTCTTGGGGCCAATCTATGAGAATTTTCCATAAGGCATTTATAATATTCGGATTTGGTTGTGATGTTTCTTCTTTTATTAGATTTAGTAATGATTCTAATGTTTCTTCAGGGATTTTTTCTGTATTCACTATTTTTGAGTTGAATTCTTTCAGTTTATCTGAAAATTTTTTAATTATAAATTAGATTATTAAAAGGCGGTTGACGAAAAAATTCTGAAAAAAATTGGGAAGATGCTGGATCAAGTCAACTTTTTTCTCAAATTTTTTCAGATTTTTTACATGAGTCATTCTCTAAAAAAAAAAATCATTTTCCTTTCCAATTTAATCATGAATTCAGATTATTAAAAGGCGGTTAATGGAAAAATTCTGAAAAAAATGGGGAAGAAGCTGGATCATGTCATCCTTCTTCTCAATTTTTTTCAGATTTTTTAGAAAAGAAATTCACTCAAAAAAAAATCATTTTCCCCTTCAATTTTACTAGAAAATAGATTATTAAACGGCGATTGATGAAAAAATTCTGAAAAAAATTGGGAAGATGCTGGATCATGTCCTCCTTCTTCTCGAATTTTTTCAGATTTTTTAGAAAAGAAATTCACTCGAAAAAAAATCATTTTCCCCTTTAATTCAATAATAAATTCGATTAATAAACGGCGGATGTTCAAAAAATTCTGAAAAAAATTGAGAAGATGCTGGACCACGTCCCCCTCCTCCCCAAATTTTTTCAGATTTTTCACAAGACCCACTCTCCCCCAAAAAAATCATTTTCCCCTCAAATCAACAATCTCACCAAGTATAGCCGCTCCATTAGCCTGTTCCAGTTTCAAATAGCTGTGATGAGGTATATAGTTCATTAAACTGTGCATTGTGGAAGACTCTGACATGGCAACACCAGTGAAAGGATCAGGATTAGCAACAGGAGTGGTTTGAACCGTGCTCGTGACCCCTGACCCAGGAATATACCTATTGCCCCCAGTAAAAGGATCTGCATTTGTCACCGGTGCATGATTCGGTAATCCAGATCCAGGAATATACCGATTTCCTCCAGTAAAAGGATCAGTAAAGTTCGAAGAAGTCTGAAGTGCTGGTGATGGCTCTGAATTTTTTACGATAAAGCTAGCGACCTGAAAGATTAATTCATTAAATCTCAAAATAAATCCTAAAAAAATTAAGAATATCCAAGTAGCAGGTGCCAAATAATCTACATTTTTTTTTTTCAAAGTTATCATAAATATTCTAGTTATTCCGATTTTGCAACACACTTTACCGATATTAAAACAATGTCCACGATAATAAATTGCTATTAAATAATATTACAAATATCCAAATATTGTTGCAAATTTGAATTACGCGGTTCCAGCATCCAGGACTGTGATTGGAGGATCCTCGGATTTTAAATACCAATATTTCCCGCCAATTCATGTTTTCATGCAATTAATTGGGATTAATCGGCGCTAATTGTCCGGTAACAGGCGTTTTTTTTTTTATGATTTGAAAAATTAATAGACATTCTGACGAACAAGAATATATATAGTTATACAAGGAAAAAATAGATCTGTAATCATGAATTGTTGCAGTTAAACTGAAACTTAATCTCGCTTATGGAGTTTTAATGTTAATTTAATTATTTTCAAATATTATTTTTGGCTCAATTTGCGTCCGGTAAAATGGTGCAAAGTGAATTTTAAAGAAATCTCGTCATGCTACTCTAACGAAAGTGACTAAAATTGAAAAGGAAAAATAGATTATCGGAATTACTTGGATATCCTTAAAAAATATTTTTTAAAATTCATTTTTTACTTGATCCAAAAACATTTGACTGAGTCCATGCTGGTGAATGAATTTTTGTGCAGCATGCCATGGATCCTCGGTTTTATTGTATGGGAGTTTTAGAGGGGGGATACCGTCTTGGATGTCCACAGAAAAAACGTAATCGTACTCGATGCCATTGTACAATTGTTTCGTCGAATTTTCACCTGTTGCTCCAACAATATCCCCGATTTTTATCCAAGTTTGTTGGGCTTGGGACCAGTTATAGGCAACTCCTTTTCCATCTTCTCGGATCATTAGAGTCTGACCATCGTGGGTGCCGGGTTGACAGAGTGCAGTTGCATCGGGAAGTCTAAAATTGAGGCAAGTCATTAATTAATTTTATATTTGTTTAATTAATTGAATAATTTCTAAGTAAATCAATCTGCGTAACTAACTCATTAAGTTTAATCTGTTTATTCAATTGCGCCTTCGCAGCATCTTCTGTCACGGCTTTATCCCAAGCTTCAAGTGCTTCAGGACTGGCATATCGATCAGGATCGGCAGAAAAGATCCTTATCACTCCATCAGAGGATCCCGCAACAATGTCCCCATTATTCAGGATCTTGACGCACCAAACCGAGCATGCTGGGGTCAAAATCGTCTGATCATTTTCTCCATTCTTCCAAACTCTTACAGTTTTGTCTTCGCCACAGGTTGCAACGATTGTTCCGCAGACAACGGCCGCTATACCTGTTATGAAAATTAGATTATTTAGCGGCGGTTGATGGAAAAATTCTGAAAAAATTGGAAAGAAGCTGGATCATGTCACCCTTCATCTCAATTTTTTTTCAGATTTTTTAGAAAAGAAATTCACTGAAAAAAAAATTATTTTCCCTTTCAATTTCATCAGAAAATAGATTATTAAACGGCGGTCCATGAAAAAATTCTGAAAACAAATTGGGAAGAAGCTGGATCGTGTCATCCTTCATCTCAATTTTTTTCAGATTTTTCAGAAAACAAATTTCCTCAAAAAAAAATTATTTTCCCTTTTAATTTCACTAGAAAATAGTTAATTAAACGGCGGTCTACGAAAAAATTCTGAGAAAAATTGGGAAGAAGTTTGATCATATCACTCTTCATCTCAATTTTTTTCAGATTTCTAACAAAACAAATTCCCTCAAAAAAAAATTATTTTCCCCTTTAATTTCACTAAAAAATAGATTATTAAACGGCGGTTGACGGACCAATTCTGAAAAAAATTGGGAAGAAGCTGGACCACATCCCCCCTCTCCCCAAATTTTTTCAGATTTTTCAGAAAAGTTATTTACCCCCAAAAAAATCATTTTTCCCTTTAATTTCCCTAGAAAATAGATTATTAAACATCGGTTGACGAGAAAATTCTGAAAAATTCTTAAAAATTATCTTAAATTATCTCTCGTAACAATTATATCATCATTATCATAATTACTATTAAAAATCGAACCTTGCAGATCTCAACATACCGTAAATAAAATTCTCATGTCCATAATATTCGCCCAGACAGTCGCCACTAAGTGCGTCCCAGTGTCTGACCGTTGCGTCATTCGAGCAGGTCAAAAATTCGTTTTCCTTAACTGTCGCTATGTCTCGGACACAATCGGTATGACCCTCCAATTTATGAATTATTTTCCCCTCCCTCGACCAAAGTATCACCAATTTATCTGCGGATCCAGTGACGATCGTGCCGCTCAATAAATCGGCAACGCACCAAACACTCAGCGAATGACCGTGAAGGATCAACGAAGGATCATTTGGATCGTTAATGCTCCATAATTTCGCGCTTAGATCCCAGGAACTTGAAAAATACGTTCCCTCGATGCTGCCAGTTCGCAAATTGCAGACTGTGTCCTCGTGCGCTTTTATCGTGTGGATTGGATCGGTTTCTCCGAGGATATAGATGCGAATGTGTTTATCGTTACTTCCGGTTATTATAAGACCTGTTGGATACTTTTCCGATGGTTTCAAAATGCAAACGGAACTGACGAAGTTTTTGTGGCCTTTTAAAATCTCTGATTGCGTGTATTCTCTTCCGTCACTGGAAAAAAAAGGCATTTTTAGTGGAAATGAGGTCAAATAAGGTTTTTTTTTGATGATTAGTGCAGCGAAAGGGGTGAGAAAATTTTGGCGGGAAAGAAGCGTCAAACTTTGTTTTTTTGAATTTTTTTGGAGATAAATTGGGGAAAATGAGTTATATTTTCATGTTTTTTTCACTTTTTTGGAGATATAAAAGGGGTTTTTAGGGAGAATGAGTTGAAATGGGGCTTTTTGATGATCGTGTTGAAAAGCTGAGGAAATTTTGGCGGGAAAACATGCGTCAGAAATTGTTTTTTTGAATTTTTTTTAGATAAATTGGGGAAAATGAGTTATATTTTCAAGTTTTTTTCACTTTTTTGGAGATATAAAAGGGATTTTTAACGGGAATGAGTTGAAATGGGATTTTTCTGATGAGTGCATTGGAAAGCTGAGGAAATTTTGGCGGGAAAACATGCGTCAGAAGTTTTTTTTTTGAATTTTTTGAAATTTTTGAGGTTTTTGGAGATGAATTGGGGAAAATCTTTTCCTTTTTTGATTTTTTTTCACGTTTTTGGGGATTTCTCGGGTTTTAATGAATGGTGAGATCATTTGCCTTTGATTTATGTGGTTTTGAAGGAAAGAATATCGATTTTTGAGGAATTTTTGGGCATTTTTTTTTACAAAAATCAATTTTTGCTGTATAAATACCTCAAAAATGTATTTATTTTTCCATCAAAACCCAATAAAACGATGGAAAATGATCTCACCTTTCATTCAAGATCGACACCAAGTCGCTACGACCAATAGAAACGGAGATATCCTTGAAATAGTAAAAAATTTCCAATTTTATAAAGAGTTAGACCTCAAATTTTCCCTGAAAAATTCGAATTTTTAAAAAAATCATTAAGAATGAATTTCGACAATATGTTTTCCAACTGAAATTTTCTCAGCTTTTCAATGAAATCATCAGAAAAAAATCTATTCCCAATATTTCAGGTGATTTTAATAATATAAAACATTTTTTTAAAAATGAGTCTTTTATCTCGTTTCTTAAAATTCAATAATATCTCGAAAACTATTAAATTTACGAGAATTTCACAAGATACCTTTTTTGTAGAGAATTCAATGAGCCACAAAAAAGGTCTCTTGCAAAATTCCCCTAAAACCACTCGTTTCGGAGATCCCTATCATTGAAAGAAAAATAAATTTTGAAAAACTCCAAATTTCTTCAATTAATTGAAACAAATTCATAATTTTTAATAAATTAGAATAAAGTTATTTAAATAAAATATTAATTAACTTAATGAGTCAATGATAATTACCGGCTTGGTCTCCATACTCGTGCAGTCTTATCCCTAGATGCTGAAACAATTGTTCCATCATCAAAAAATGCAATTGCACGTACATCCTCACTGTGTCCAAATATCTCGCAATTCAATTTATAATGTGGTTTATCCATTTTTACAATTAAATAACTCTTGATTGACGATTACAGGCTTTGTGCAAGTCACCTAAACCGAGTTATTACCATAACCAAACATTTGTTGGTTAATAAAAAAAAAAATCTGTAAAAATAATGTAAAATACTCCAGAAAATTGATTATTTTCGTGAAATTATTTTAAAAAATTCGTAAATTTTTTTTTGCCAGTTAAAACACTGATTTTTTAAGAATTCTATCCAATTTATATGATTTCACGTAAATAAACTCGAATTCACTGTGTTTTCAAAGTGCAAATCTGTAAACGCAGCTGCAAATTCATTTTTGCAGTTAAAATTTACGTTAAAAAGTTGGTAACATTGATTTTGTGATAAATTCATTGGAAAATTTGAAATTCGCGGGCTTTATTGGAGGTTTTTGTTGGAAAAGGGTTCTTATTGGAGGATTGGATGTGGCGGGAATTTTGCCGGCAATTCGAATAGGATTATTTTGAAAATTCATTGGAAAATTTGAAATTCGCGGGCTTTATTGGAGGTTTCTGTTGGAAAAGGGTTCTTATTGGAGGATTGGATGTGGCGGGAATTTTCCCGAAAATTTGAATACGATAATTTTGAATAAAACAAGAATTACTTCGTTGCCTTAGAAACAAAGGGGCGTAAGTGTTATTTTTAAACATAGCACTTACGCCACTTTGTTTCTAAGGCGTTAAATTGAATAATTAAATGATAATTAAATTTTAAACACATATTTGACAATTTCTCTGGATTTTTTTCATTTTAAACAAGTAAATTGTTATTAAAAAAATATTAAATTTTTTTTTACTTTCTTTTTCTCTCATTTATTTCATTTTTTTAATCAATGAATTTAATTAAAAAATTAATTCAATGTAAAAATTAATGTGAAAATGAATTTAATGAAAAAATGAGTTCAATTTAAAAATGAAGTCAATGAAAGAAATTGAAAAATACAAAATTATGACGAAAATTGATTTCATTCTGTCGATAGTGTTTTTTTTGTTAAATATCTCGAAAACTAAGCGAGATAGAGCAATTTTTGCTTCAATCTTATTTAATTTTCTATTAAATTTCATAGAAAATTTCAAGCCCCACAAACAAAAAGGTAACTAGATAAATTCTTATAAACCCAATAGTTTCCTAGATATTTTTTTAATTAAAATAAAGGAAAAAATGAATAATTTTATAATTAATTTCATTAATTTTGCATTTATTCATTATTTTAACAGCAAAAGCCTATAAAAATTACATTTCAAATTTCACACTCACTTTCATAATAAAAAAAAAAAACATATCAACGCAAATTCCCGAAAATTTTCGTTCATTTCATCAGTCCAGCACATATGAAAGAAAAAATCAGTAGAAAAGTAGTGAAATAAGATGAATTCAATGGATTTTTTCGTTATTTTTCTGTAAAAAAATATCTCTGAAATGAAATGAAATGATTTTAGAGGAAAATCTCAAGAAACCTTTTTTTTAGAGAATTTTGAGGGCTAAAAAAAAGGTTTTCTGATAAATTCCCTTAAATTCAACGATTTCCGAGATATCTCTAAGATAATCTCCATAAAAATCAAAGAATTTCCCATTTTTCAAAACTAAATCCACTCGAATTATTCGAATTTTTCAATTTATGCTACAAAATTCAACTCAAAAAAACGAGTCATGTCATTTCTAAAGAAAAAAGTCAACTAAAAGTGTCACCTGGAGCTGAATTCTATATAGTTACCTTAGAAACAAAGGGGCGAAAGTGCTGTGCTTATATATATAGCACTTACGCCTTTTTGTCTCCAAGTTGACTATATTTATCTCATTTAAAAAGATGTTTGGGAGGTAAAATGGGAAAAAAAGTTAATTTTTTTTGGATAAAATTGTTAATAACAATTTATACAAGATGAAATTCTCAAATCTGAGTCAGTGAATCTGTAAAGAATGTAATGAGGAATAAAATAAGCCCGCGAAACAAAAAATTAATTGAAAATTGAAAAATTTTCATTATTTTTTACATTTTTCAAGATTCAAAAAAATGCAAAAAATAATGAACATTCTTCAATTTTCGATTGATTTTTTGTTTTTAAAACTTATTTTATTCTTTATCACATTTTTCACAGATTTACTGAAACAGATTTGAGAATTTCATTTTGTATAAATTATTATTAACAATTTTACAAAAAAATTTAACTTTTCTTTCGATTTTACCTCCAAATTATCCTTAAATTTGAGATAATTCACCTATTAATTATGCTGACAATCATGCTAATAAAAATTGCACATCTTCAACTCAATCTGACTTCCTCACCCCCCCCCCTCTCTCAAAAATCCCCTACATATAATTATTTGAGCAATTATAAATCGGTAATGAAGTTCGATTAATCAAAAAAAAAACATCGCATCTAAATCAGAAAATCCCTTCCCCTCCACTTCCTCTAAAGATATCTCAGAATCCTCAAGAGCTAGAAAAATCTTACAGAAACGTTTTTTGTGCAGAATTTCAAGATCTACAAAAAGGTCTCCGCAAAAATCGTCCTATCTCGCTTAGTTTTCAAGATATCCCCAAAAAACCCGAAAAAAATCGATTAATCCAAATAAATCCTTTTTTTTTCAGTATTTTTAATATTTTATAAAAAATGATTAATTATCAATTATCATTAATAATTCGTGATTTGGAGGGGGTAGAGCTGTACATGTGCTTCATATTTTCCTCCCAATTAACACATTTAACATCATCAGCCTCACTAATCGTATGAATCTTCTCATTCCAATTAAACGCCTTTTTAATTGAAGTAATACTGTGATTATCCGAAGTATTATTCATGCTATAAGTCTGATAACCCGTGTCCTGGCTGTTAAAAACGCTGATTTCCGAATAATTAGATCTGATAAGAGTGTTGCAGTGTTTCGGTCCATTTGCACTTTCATCAGCACTTCTGTACCAATCCACAGCATCCTTGACTCTTTCCACATCAATTCCCCCTTTTTCAGTCATTTTAATTGGCGTGGACCCCTCGAGAAGAGAAATCATCTCGATAGTCTCATTTTTATCGAAATTTCCCCTTTTTTCATCTTTTCCATCATTTTCCTCAGGTTTTCCAGATTCTAAATGATCTCCAGATGCCTCCCCCCCTTTTTCCTCGCATCCAGAAGTGTCGATACTCATAAAAGTCGTGAAATCCAAACGTGCAGCTGATCTTCTTCGTGATTGGATGCTTTGACACGACATTTCGTGAACAGGATTGCAAATTGGAGACATATTTGGTGGAGATAAATTCCCAGAATTTGCATATGGGGTTCCATGGGTCCTCTGCATGTGGGAGGAACATCCCCTGAGGGGGGTTCCATGCACGAAAAGCCCACTTTGGGGGGGACTTGATGAACCCTTTAATGGGGACAAATTGAAAGACACTTCGCTCTCGTCTTCTGATGTTTCCTCGTGGTTGAAGAACAATTTTCGGCGTAAAGAGTTGTTGCTGGAGTTTGCGTCATCGATTTCTGGGGTTTGGTCCTGGGTAAATGTGAAATAGGGCTTCAGCGCTTCTTCCAGGTCCTTTGGAAGCTGGGGGGGAAGCGTTAATACTGTTTGGGTTCCACCTGAAAAAATTAATTCACATTTTAATTATGAAATTAGCAAATATTTGATGGAATTCTGGATTTTTTGGACAAATTAATTATTTTTGGAGGAAAAGGGTGAAAAATTGGATTCAAAAAATTGCGCCAAAGGGGAAGAAGGGGGGGGGGAGAATGTGAAAGACCGAAAAGCTATATATATGCTGAATAAAATGAATATGATTAAAAAAAATTAAATTAATTTAAATTAAATTGAATTGAGGAAATTAATGGAATTTGGGGGAAATCGTACAGTCTTTTGATCCAGTCTGTGATTCTCTACTGTTGCTCAGTGCTTCAAGTGGTCTTGATGGTGTCAGCATGACCAATGGCTGCATGGGCTCTTTTTTTTCATTCCAAGGGCTTGGATGAATCTGTGGTTCACTAAAAAATCTATCAATAGCCTTTTGAGCGTGGAATTCCACATCAGGATCAGATGAATGACTCTGCTGATGGGGAAATTCGTCGATTTTGGCTGGGGTCATTATCGCTAATTCGTCAATTGTCCAAGCGAATGCTGGAGAGTCTTGAGTACTTGGAGAAACCTGAATTAAAATAAAAAAATGAATTAAAAATCAATTTTTTATCATTTTTCCTTCTTTTGTCATCTTGAAGATAAGATATCTCGGAAACTAAGGGAGATAGAGCGATTTTTGTGGAATCCTTTTTTGTAGCTCTCAAAATTCTCTAAAAACCAAGCCTCTACCAAAATCGCTCTATCTCGCTTAGTTTACGAGATATCTTTCAAAAACGAATGATAAAACCGAAATTTTTCTCTTTGAAGTGAAAGTTCGTTTTAAAATTAGTTTCAGTAGAATATCTCGGAAAGTAAGCGAGATAGAGCAATTTTGGAAGAGACCTTTTTTGAGCAGAATTTCAAGAGCTACAAAAAAGGTCTCCACAAAAATCGCTCTATCTCGCTTACTTTCCGAGATCCTTTTCAAAAACAAAAAGTCAGATTTTTGAAGAAAATAGGGGAAATTTTGCTTTTTCCCCTCTTTTAGAGAGAAAATCCTTAATCACCTTGCTGAAAATCGTTGGACTAATTACTGAGAGATGCAAACGATTAGTGAGATCAGCATCAAATGGATTTCTCGCAATAAACTTGGTTAATCCTGAAGGTGGAGTTATGTGATTCTGCAAAAGTGCGAGACTAGCTGAATGATAAGAATTGTGTTTCCATCCATTTTGTTTAATTGGTGTTTTGTGGGTGCTTGGAGATGTTGATTCGTGCTCCTGGAGGGACTTGCAGGGTGTCAGTTGCATCTGCTCCATCATTATTTATTTATATATCACAATTTTAGGGTTTTAAACCTAGAAAATAAATTTATTTTCAATTAAATTAAATAAATTAAATTTTAATTGAATTTTGAAGTCTAAATTAAATTCATTTTTTATCTTGTGGAGAATTTTTCAGTATTTTTAATTGTTTGAGGGTCGAAAATTAATGATTTTTAAGTAAATAAAGTGAAAATTTATTAATTTAACTCAAAAAAATCAAAATGCTCTTCTACAAAAATGTTTGTTAGGATTTTTTTTAACTTTTTGAAACTTGAAATAATTAAAATAATTTTATTTTGATAATTTACCACGAATTTTTCGCTTTTTTTAATTGTTCGAGGGTCAAAAATTGATGGATTTCACGTAATTAAAGTGAAAATTCATTAATTTAACCAGAAAAATTAAAATGAATTTTACAAAAATGTTCATTGAGATTTTTTGGAGTTTTTCAAAGTCTAATTAATTTAAAAAATTGTATTTTAATGATTTACCGAAAATTTCTCGTTATTTTTAATGGTTTGAGGGTTGAAAATTGATGGATTCCACGTAAATAAAGTGAGAATTCATTAATTTAACCCCTAAATTAAACTGCATTTCTCAGAAACGTCCATTAGAATTTTTTGAAACTTCTGAAATCAAAAAAAACAATTATTTTAATAATTTACCAAGAATTTTAAATTATTTTTAAACGTCTGAGGATCAAAAATTAATGGATTTCACGTAAATAAACCAAAAAATTCGTTGATTTAACCCCTAAATTAAACTGCACTTTTCAAAAAAGTCCGTTAGGATTTTTTCAATCTTTAGAAATTGAAAAAAAAAATTATTTTAATATTTTACCAAGAATTTCTCATTATTTTAAACGTCTGAGGGTTGAAAATTAATGGATTTCACGAAAAATTCATCAATTTACCCCGAAAATCAAAGTGCACCTTTGCAAAAACGTTCGTTAGAATATTTTTGAACATTTTAACACTTAAAATAATCAAAATAATGTTATTCTAATAATTTACCAAGAATTTCTCATTATTTTAAACGTCTGAGGGTTGAAAATTACTGCATTTCACTTGAATAAAGTGCAAAATTCACTTATTCAACCCCTAAAATAAACTGCACTTTGCTGCACTTCTGCAGGAACGTCCGTTACAATTTTTTGGAGCTTTTCAAATCGTTTGGCGTGAAGTTGGCACCAAAATGGCTGCAACAGCGTGAACAGGGCTGTCTTTCGAACGATTGACCAATCAGAGAAGAGCTGCAACTTCAGGTCATTCCATTTTTCTTTGAGGTTAGAAAATTTGCAATTTGTAAACACAGAAAATTTGTTTTTCCTCAATTTGAATTTTTGCGACTGTTTTTTGAATTTTTATTTATAAAAAATGTGAGCATGTGCAATTAATTAATTATTTAATTGTTTACTGTCGAAAAAAATGAATTTCCTGAATTTTTGGGGGAATTTGTGATTAATTCTAGGGAATAAATGTAAATATTTTTATTTTGAGAGGTTATTCGATTAAATTGGCGATTAATCGTCTTTTATAAACAATTTTGTAATTATTAATTATTAATTATTGACAATTAGAGGAAATATGGATGCTGATTTCGATGATGTTCCAAAAGTAAGAAAAATCCCTTTTTTTTCCATTTTTAAAAAAGTTTGAAAAAGTCAGATTTGTTTTTAGAAAGAATCTCGGAAACTAAGCGAGATAGAGCGATTTTTGTAGAGACCTTTTTTGTAGCTCTTGAAATTCTCTACAAAAGAGGTCTCTTCCAAAATTGCTCTATCTCGCTTAGTTTCCGAGATCCTTTTTCTTTTCAAAAAAAAATTGATGAAAGTCAGAATTTAATGTTTTGAAAAATAAATTTTGTTTTTAGAAAAGAACGAGGGGCTTTTGGAATAAGAAAAAAATAGCTGATAATGAGGCACAGAAGATACTTCGAGACTTTGATCCTCAACGTAGTGAACGTGAAAAACGTAAAAATACACAACAAATTAGAAGACTTTATCCAGGAAGTAAGAAACATGTGCTTTATGATGAATCTGGGATTTATATGCAGAATGGGATGAATCTGTGTGATTGCCTGCAGAGAGAGTGTCCTGGATGTCATTATCCTTGCTCGAAATGTGCATCAACCAAGTGTGGACATGAGTGTCGGTAGGTATTTTTAATTAGTTGAAAAAATTGATTAATTCAAATTAATTAATTTGATTTTATTAAAAAAATAAATGTAAATATAAATATAAATGAATGAAATAAATATGTAGATATTTATATGTATATATATATGTATGAATATCAATATATCATATATATAGATGCATACATGTATATAAATATAGATATATATGAATAATTAAAGCGAATAAAGTAAATATAATAAATTTAAAGGAAAGATTGAGGCAAAATGGACCTTCGAGATTTTTTTTGAGGGTGAAGGAGTCTCCAAAAAAATTTGAAAAAATTCACCAACAATCTCCACATATTGGAGCATCTTCTCAAATTTTTTCAGATTTTTTTGATAAAGTCTTCAACTCCAAAAAAAAATTCTGGATCATGTTACCCTAGTTGAAAATCATTTTCTATATAAAAAAGAAACTCAAGAATTAAAAAAATCGTTTTTATTTGATTTGTACATTATTTTTTTACAATTTCATCTTCAGGATTAATTAGAATATTTTTACATTCATTAAAAGAACAAGATCAATTTATTCTGTAAATTAAAAAAATTAATTTAAATACTTGAAATGAAGAAAATTTAATTGTTCAGATTATTCCAAAGGGATCTCGGAAATTATTGAGTTTAGGAGAATTTATCAAGAAACCTTTTTTTTAGAGAATTTAAAGGGCTACAAAAAAGGGTTCTTCATAAATTCCCCTAAACCTCGTTATTTTGGAAATATCTTTTAGATAAGCTCCGCTCAATTTTTAATCACTTCACAACCAAAATTGTTCTTTCTTTTTTTTTATTAAAACAATTAAACAATTAAAATTAACTGCAAGTGTTAATTTCTCTTCATTTTGTAGCAAAAACAAACTTTTCACTCATTTCACTCACATTTTCACCACTCAATTAAATAATTCGACAAAAAATATATATAAATTTTTTTTTATTAAAATAAAAAAACATTAATTCCTCATTTTTTATTAAAAGAAAAAATATTAATAATTTTTTTATTTTTTATTTATTTAACAGAAGTCTCAGAAGATGGACATACGAATCTATTGAAAACGAAGGAAGTGACATTGTAACGAGAAACAGCGATATGAAGAAAACCTCGTAATAATAATAATCCACTGATTATTTTAAAATTATGCAAAAAAATCTTTAATTGAAAAAGAAAAAAAAGAAATTTACGATTTGAAGATTTTTTTTTTTCTAAGATTCGAAAAAAATCTCTCAATTCACTGATTATTCAAAAATTATGCAAAAAATCTTTAATTAAAAAAAGAAAATAGTAAAAATTTCAGATTTGAAGAACTTTGTTTTTTTTTTTAAAGATTTGAAGAATTGAATGAAAATTATGAATGAAGTGACAAAACACCGATGCAAGAAAAAAACAAATATTGTGTTTGTGTGTGTGTGTGAGTGAGAAATCTATTTTTTTCTTCCGATTATTCTGTTCAACAATTCTAAATAAGAAATTAACGACTAATAGTTTAAATTTTATTAAATAAAACAAATTATTAATATTAAATAAAATAAAATCCAATTTTTTCCTATTTTTTTTCGAAAAAAATTTGATTTTAAATTTGTAAATAATTCACATTACGTATGTTTCTATCACTAACATCCCTAATGTAAGCTATTGATTTTTCGAAAAAAAGGCCGAAGTGTTCATCCCATTGAGGGGGTAGTGCGCAACAATTTGCGCACACACAGGCGCACATGCACAAAACGTAGGAAATATTAAATGGACTAAAAAGAGAAAAAAAAAAGCAGTGGATAGAAAAAAAAAGCCCAGCTTTTTTTTTTTTCATTTAGATAAGGAACAAACTACGACAGTTTTCGTTGGTGAGGGTGTGCGGTGTTCACATTAGTTCCCTTAAAATTACGAAAAGTGCACGAAAAAAAATTAATCTCGTAATTTTCGAAAACTCAATTTCGATTTGAGTCAAAATCGAAAAAGGAAAAAAATTAAAAAAAATTTTAAATTGTATTTTTTAAGAAATTTCAAATCATCGAAAAGAAAAATTTGTAAAAACATTGAAAAATTATCGAAAGGAAAGAATTCTTGTGTATGTGTGTGTGTGTGTCTATATATATACGTGCAAATGCAGTGATTTTCTGTAAAAAAGTGGAGATTTCGCGTTAAATTCTTCCATTTTTCGCGGATTTGATAAATAATTTAACTAAAATTCAAAGAAATTTTTCATGAAAAATCGAAAAAATTAAGTGCACGTGATCGATAATTAATGTGCATTAACGTGCATCAATGTGCATTAATATTTAATTAATTAAAAAAATTGTTAAATCCAAGAAAATCGCTTTTTTTCTGCAATTTCCGGTTTATCTGAGAGAAATAAGTTATTTGTGGGAGGAAATAACCCGGGAAATGTGCGAAGAGGCGTTGTAAAGGGCTGCATTGTATTCGCAATAGTGACGCGTGGGTATTGAATATAAAAAAAGAAAAATAAAGGGACGAAAGTGTTTCTGTGGAGGTGAAAATTATTATATAAAGTTAAGAGATACGTGAATCTTGATAGCAGTTGCGTACTGATCGTCCCAGTGTAAACTGCACTTTTTTTTTCTTCCTTCAATTGGATAGAAAAAAAATTGTTTTTCTTTTTGGTAATAAACCGCGACATACAGTCGCGAATGAATTATTGACCCCCCCTTTTGTCAGGGGATAATACAATTAATTATTATTTAATAAGGGACCCCGTTAACGGGGGTTTAATTATTCGCCACGGCAGATGTCAGGATGCCAGAACAAAGCAACGACTACAGAGTCGTCGTTTTTGGTGCTGGTGGTGTTGGTAAAAGTTCACTTGTACTACGTTTTGTGAAAGGTACTTTTCGTGAATCATATATACCGACTATTGAAGATACTTATAGACAGGTAAGTACCTTTATTTCCCTATTTTTTTCCCTTTTCTCCTATTTTTTCCTTTTTCTTCCAATTATCTTTCCTATTTTTTCTCCCTTTTTTCCTTTTTTTAATCCTATTATTTTTCCTTTTTTCCTATTACTTCTCCTATTTTTCCTTTTTCTTCTCCTATTTTCCCCCTTTTTTCCTATTATTTCTCCTATTTTTCCTATTATTTCCCCTATTGTTTCCCCTTTTGTCCTATTTTTTTTCTCCTATTTTCTCCCCTCTTTTCTTTCATTTTTTCCCCTTTCTTCTCATATCTCCTATTATTTCTCCTATTTTTCTCATTTTTTTATCTGTTTTTCTTTTTTTTAACGTAAAAAATTAATTAAAAAACTCGATTTTTTTTCGTGCAACTCGATTTTTTTCTTTGGGCTTGCTGCACTGGGAAATGAGTGGGTTTAGAGAAAAATGTGAAGAGACCTTTTTTGTAGAGAATTTTGTGATCTCCAAAAAAGGTTTCCTGATAAATTCTCGTAGAAGTCGTTTTCAACGAGATATCCTTTATTTGAAAGAGTGCACCAAGAAAAATCGAGTCTTTAAGAAAATTCGTGGAGAAATTTGGGGAGAGACAGTAATTTTTGAGGGGAAAATAGAGGGGGTGGGATGGGGGGAGGAGTGTTTTTTCTGTAGAGTGTGTTGGCAAGTTGCACAATGAGTTGTGCAATTACGCGAGAAATTTTCAGAGCAATTGTTTTTGGAGAGAGAAACTTTTAATTGGAAATTTTTTAATTGCTAAATTAATTTGAGAATTTAATTTTTTTTTGAATATTTTGGGAATTATTGGGATTAAAGGGATCAAATGGATTAAATGGACTGTAAGACCTTTCTTTTTTTGGAGAGAATTGAATTCTTTAATCTTTAAAAAAAAGGTTTAGAGGCTGATCCCTTTGAATCCCTTCTCCCCCCTTTTTTTTAAAGGTAGGGAAAACAGAGCAAAATGGACCTGTTCCGTTCAAAATGATTTGGGATTTTTTTTGAGAGCGAAGGGGTCTCCAAAAAAAATTGAAAAAATTCACCAATAAGCTCTATATATTGCAACATCTTCTCAAATTTTTTCAGATTTTTTTATAAAGTCCTTCACTCCGAAAAAAAATCCTGAATTATGCAGCTTCAGTGGTCCATTTTGCTCCAATTTCCTTCCTTCTCGAATTAATCCAGAAATTCTTTTTTTTTTGCTTAGTAATTCGAGAGATTAATTAAAAGAGTTGATTAAATTTCTCCATTAATTTTCAACGGAATAAAGAAAGAGAGAGAAATAGAGAAAATTCGTTTTTCTCTCTTTTTTTTTAGTGAAGAAATAATTATCAAGAGATTGAAAATCTCGTGATTTTAAAAGTTGCACCACTTGCCGCATTAATTTATGTTTTCATCACTTTTTTGGGGATTTCTGGAGCACATAATTAACTTTGAAGAGATTCGAAGGCTTATTTGATCCTTTTTTAATTAGAAAAGAAGGTATTTTTACTTATTTAATTAGAAAAAAAGAGGATTTTTATTTATTTTTATAAATTGAGATGATTATTAATGAAAAATTATAGAGAAAATGGATTTTTTACGTTAGTAAGAGGATTACTGATGTCTCAGAGATAATGCACTTAAGTCTAGAAAGATTTTTAAGGCTTTAATTCGTTAATATGACGTTAGAAAGACTCGTGGAATTGAAAAAAAAATTATTTCAATTTTTATTTCATAAAAAAAAATATTTTATACTATGAAAATTGGGGGAAATCGATGGAAATATTGGTGATAGATTTTTTCTGATGATTCCATTGGAAAGCTGAGAAAATTTCCCATGAAAATCATATGTTGGAAGTTATTTTTTTGAATTTTTCAAAAATTCCATTTTTGGCGCGAGATTTGAAGGTGAAAGTCTTCTGTTTTTGAAAAATTTCAGGTTTTCAAGAATATCTCGGGTTCTATTGGTCGTAGCGACCTGGGGTTGATCTTAAATGAAAGGTGAGCTCATTTCCCATCGATTTATGGGGTTCTAAAAGAAAAATATCAATTTTTTCAAGTACTTATAGGGCAAAAACTGATTTTCAGAAAATGACCTATAAATATTTGAAAAATTGATTTAAAAAAAATTTGAACCACATAAATCGATGAGAAATGAGCTCAGCTTTCATTTGAGATGAACCCCAGGTCGCTGCGACCAACAGAACCGGAGATATCGCCGAAAAAGTGAATTTTTTCGATTTTTGAAAGGAAAAACCCTTCAAAACTTGGCTAAAAAAGTGAATTTTTCCAAAAATTGAGAAAAAAAAATTTTGACACATGTTTTCCGCCTAAAATTTCCTCAGCTTTTCAATGGAATCATCAGAAAATTTATATCTCGAACCATTCAATTGGAATGCCCATTTTACCCCATCTTCTCTTATAAATATATCGAAATTAAAAAAAATTATAATAATAATTCCAGTTTGTACAGAATTTTTTTTTTGCAAAAATTAACTTCAGAATAATATTTACTGAATTGATTCCACTTGTCACAAAAAAAAAAGAGAAAAAAAAATACATGAAATGAATTTGTTAGAAGCAAATGATTGAATTGGTAATTTTACTGGCAGCAAATTCTTGATGAATTCATATAAAATTCATACAAGTTTTCATCTGAATTATTTCGTAGCTAGGAATAAATTCACTTTGACTATGAATATTTACGAAATTCCAGTAATTCTGTATATCTCAGTTCTCCATTGCAAATATCATACGTATTTCAAATGCCTCAGAGAAACATGAATTATTTTGAATTAATAAAAATCCATTGAGTTGCTTACAAAGTGAAATATTTTGAATTAAATTAAATTTTATTGAAAAAAAAAGAGAAAAAAAGAAAAACATAAATTCTCGAAAAGCAATTTTTATCATTTTCGATTTTTTTTTACTTTTTTCTTTTGATCGAGTTATATTTTTAATAGGATCTCTGAAACTATTGCATTTACGAGGATTTATGAAGAGACCTTTTTTGTAGGGAATTAAATTCTCTACAAAAAAGGTGTCTTGACAATTCCCTCTAAATCTGACGGTTTCAGAGATCCTTTTAATTTGACGATTTTTTTTTTTTTTTAATAATTAAAATAAAGGAATTCAAATAAAAATGTGGTGATATCGTTCTCTTAGAGTCAAAAGGGCGTAAGTGCTTTTTTTATATATAGCACTTACGCCCTTTTGTTTCTAAGGCAATGATATATATATACTGAGGCTCTTCTTTTTTCGTTTTAAATCGAGATAACTCTGTTTTTTTTTGAGGGCTAAAATATTCCACGAGTTTTTTCCTCAATTTAAATGCAAATTTTTCCTGTAATTAGTTTTTTTTTTTTAATGTGTTTATCTTTGAAATTAAAGAAAAATACGAAAAGTGCTGTTTCTGAGGATCAAAAAAATAATCGGAATTCTTCTGCAAAAAAGGGGAAAAAAAGAACAGAAATCCCCAATTTTTCTGCACTTATTTTCTGAATTAAATAATTAATTTACATATTTAATTTAAATAATAATATTTAAGATTTTTTTTTTCTGTCAATTGTTATATATATATACTAATGTTTTATTGTGTATTGTCTGGGAACTGATTTGGGATCTGTGCTGTGTGCATTATGAGATGGTGCTCGAAAAAAAAATCCAATCAAAAATGCTTAATTAACAATAAGAAGAAAAACAAGAATTCAAAAAATGAAAAATTAAAAAAAATTAAAAAGTGAAAAAAAAAATGAGAAAAGAAGATAAATATCAAAAAATTGGATTAAAATTCGTAATTGCGAGATTTTTGTATAAAAAACATCTTAAATTATTTAAATTCACTGTTTTTTTCATGAATATCTCAAAATTTCAGGGAAATAGAGTGATTTTGCTAAAATCGGAGGAATATTTGAAATAAAATGAAAATAAATCGAAAAAAAATGAAAATTTCGAAAAATTAACTTTCGAAATTCGTAATTGACGAAACTGTTGCAATACTCGAAATTTTTAATCATTTAATGGTCTTAAAATCACTTGAAACCGATCTTTGTTAGTAAACTGAAGAGATTCTTCTTAAAAACACTCAACTACTAGAATAAAGAAATCTCTCAAGATATAACGAACGGAAGTGAATCGATTTCTCGAGGGCATTCACCAATCGAGAGAAAGATCACTCCAGCCATCGAGAAACTACTTCAATTTGCTTCGAATAAACCGTGAAAATATAACTTCGCAACTCGCGGGTATTCAGCAAAAGCTAATTAAAATTTTTTAATTACATTAAAGATTTTTTTAAAATTAATTTTTTATTTTTTGAAAGGCACTTGGAAACTAAGCGAGATAGGACGATTTTTGAAGAGACCTTTTTTGTAGAGAATTTCACGAGCTACAAAAAAGGTCTCAACAAAAATCGTCGTATCTCGCTTAGTTTCCGGATGCCTTTCCAAAAACCAAAATAAAAAAAAATTTAATCTCCAATTTAATTAAAAAAGTTTTTTTTTTGTTTTTGGAAAGGCATTCGGAAACTAAGCAAGATACAGCGATTTTTCTAGAGACCTTTTTTGTAGCTCTTGAAATTCTCTATAAAAAAGATCTCTTCCAAAATCGCCCTATCTCGCTTAGTTTCCGAGTGCCTTTCCAAAAACGATGGAAAGGCACTCTTCGACGTTTTTCGCGATTTTCACTTGTGATTTCGATTTTTTCTTTTCTCTGCAAGATATTAAGCTCAATTATGTTTCTGATGTTCTTGTTGCTTTGATGAAATTGCTGCTCCGACACTTTTCCCACTTGGTAGTAACTCCTCAGCACTCTCGTGTGCTTCGAGAGGAGAAGAAAAAAATTGATAATATCGCTAGGCAATTATGTTTCCTTCCAACCTTTGATGATCACTTCAATCGCAACGAATTGGATCTAATTTATTTCGTTGATTAAATTTTTCTATCATTTTAATTGACATTAATTGATTTTTTCGAGAATTTTATTGAGAAAATTTCGAGTTTATCCTTAGAATTAATAATTAATTTCGAAAATTTTGAAAAATTTTAAATGAGAAAATATAAAAAATTTCAAGAAAATTCGAAAAAAATTTAAAAAAATCGTTAAAACCAATTTTTTTTGAGATATTTAAAAAAAACAGTGAATTTATTGATTTATACCAGGGACTGGGAACGAAAGTCAGTAACGAAACGAAACTCGGTTTCTTGCGTTTCGTTACTGGGAACACAAAAATATCGAAACTAAAGTGTGAACGAAAGTCGACTAACGTTAGTCGCAATATCAAAAGTAGGAACGAAAGTCGAGTAACGTTAGTCGCAATATCAAAAGTAGTAACGAAAGTCGAGTAACGTTAGTCGCAATATCAAAAGTAGTAACGAAAGTCGAGTAACGTTAGTCGCAATATCAAAAGTAGTAACGAAAGTCGAGTAACGTTAGTCGCAATATCAAAAGTGGGAACGAAAGTCGAGTAACGTTAGCTGCAATATCAAAAGTATGAACGAAAGTCGAATAACGTTAGTCGCAATATCAAAAGTCGGAACGAAACTCGACTATTTTTGTTATTGCTTCCTCTTTCATCTACTCTCCCATCACTGCATGTTCGTCCCGAGAAGCTCGTTTCTTTGAGTTTCATTTTCTCAATATTTCCCGGGAAATAAGCGAGATAAAGCGATTTTGCTTGGGAACTTATTTGTAGCTCTCGAAATTCTCCACAGAAAAACCTCAGGGCGTAATTGAAATATGTTTTTTATTCCTGAGTTTCATTGATATCACATTTTTTCGTTGGAGAAACAAGTTTATTTTGATTTTTTTGAAATCGCATAAAAAAAACAGAATTTCGAGAAGTTGAGTAAAGAATTTTTTAATAAATGAATACAAATCACCACGTAATTTCAATTGTTTCACTCTATTTTCCAGTGAAAATAAGGATATTCAACAATTTTTACCTTTTTTTTTTTGAGTGGATATAAATTATAAAATAGAATCATGAGAAATTATTTAATTTTTTCAATTGAAAAATTATGAAATTAATCAAAAAATAACAAATTTTCCATTCCATTTCTTTCCTTACTTTATTATTATTATGGACCCTCTATTCACTTAATTATATAATTGTTGAATAAAAAAAAACATATTATTAACATGATAATGTTTTCTATATTTTTTGGCTTGGTATTTTTTTCAAATTATTCATAGACATAAGGGAAGGTGGGGTAAAACGGACATTGGAATGGAAGGGTGGGAGATAGAGTTTTTTTTGGTGACTCCATTGGAAAGATGAGCAAATTTTTATGCGGAAAATTGGTGCGCTGAATGATTTTCTGGAATTTTTTGAGATTTTGTTTTCTTGGGTACTTGTTAGCCTTCTGTTTTTTGAGTAAATTCAATTTTTTGCGAATATCTCTGGTTCTATGCGTCGTAGCAGCCCGAAACTAGTCTGAAATGAATGCTGAGATCATTTTCCATCGATTTATATCATCGAGACTTCCACAATATTGATTTTTCGAATAGTTATAGAGAAAAAACCAATCATAAAATTTTTTCATGAAAATACAATTTGTAAAATTGTTAATTATTAATGAAAAAAAGGCCGCAAGTTCTGGAGCCGCGCCCCTTAGTTATTAGAAATATTTTAATTTCATGGAAATGATTTCTAATAAAAAAAGTGAGTAAAAAAAGGGACTTACGCCCAGTTGATTTTAAAGAAATGGAATGGAAAATTTGTTATTTTTTTATTAATTTCATAATTTTTCAATTGAAAAAATTAAATAATTTCTCATGATTCTATTTTATAATTTATATCCACTCAAAAAAAAAAAGGTAAAAATTGTTGAATATCCTTATTTTCACTGGAAAATAGAGTGAAACAGTCAAATTACGTGGTGATTTGTGTTCATTTATTGAAATATTCTTTACGCAACTTCTCGAAATTCTGTTTTTTTATGCGATTTCACAAAAATCAAAATAAACTTGTTTCTCCAACGAAAAAATGTGATATCAATGAAACTCAGGAATAAAAAACATATTTCAATTACGCCCTGAGGTTTTTCTGTGGAGAATTTCGAGAGCTACAAATAAGTTCCCAAGCAAAATCGCTTTATCTCGCTTATTTCCCGGGAAATATTGAGAAAATGAAACTCAAAGAAACGAGCTTCTCGGGACGAACATGCAGTGATGGGAGAGTAGATGAAAGAGGAAGCAATAACAAAAATAGTCGAGTTTCGTTCCTACTTTTGATATTGCGACTAACGTTATTCGACTTTCGTTCATACTTTTGATATTGCAGCTAACGTTACTCGACTTTCGTTCCTACTTTTGATATTGCGACTAACGTTACTCGACTTTCGTTCCTACTTTTGATATTGCGACTAACGTTACTCGACTTTCGTTCCTACTTTTGATATTGCGACTAACGTTACTCGACTTTCGTTACTACTTTTGATATTGCGACTAACGTTACTCGACTTTTGTTCCTACTTTTGATATTGCGACTAACGTTACTCGACTTTCGTTACTACTTTTGATATTGCGACTAACGTTATTAATTTCGTTTCGTTACGCGCCCGCTAACTAAACTAAACGAAAGTAACGTTCCAAGTCCCTGATTTATACAAAAAAAAACGAAGCAATTCCACCAGAAATGAAAGCAATTTTTTCCAATAATCTCTTTTAATCGAAAAAAAATTGTGTCATTTCCATCGTGAAAATTAATTTTCGCATTAAATATACAATGCAGCAAGTGTTTCCAATTTGCAAAATTGTTTCCATTCGCCCGAGATTTTCGTGGATAAAAAAAGCAAAAACTCCCCCTCCCCCCCCAATTTTAAATTAAAACGAATCGAGTCCAGATAAACCAATAAAAATGCAAATTGTCAATTGTGTGTCGATTGGAAAATAAAAATAGGAAAAAATTGAGAGATTTAACTGTTGAAAAATGGAAAAATTCATTTTTTTAGTAAATTGTTATTAAATTTTAAATAATTATCAATTTAAAAAAATTTTAAAAAATTAAATTATTGTTTTTTATAAAAAATTTTTAAGAAAATTGGAATTATCGTTTTTTTTTTATGAAAAAAATTTTAAAAAATTGAGAAAAAAATGGGAAAAAATAAAAAAAGAGATGAAAAAAACTATTTTTAGGTGATTAGCTGTAATAAAAATATATGCACCCTTCAAATTACGGATACAACGGGGTCCCATCAGTTCCCAGCAATGCAACGTCTTTCAATAAGCAAAGGCCACGCTTTCATCCTGGTATATTCAGTTTGCTCAAGACAGAGCCTAGAGGAGTTAAGACCAATATGGGCAGTTATACGTGAATTAAAAGGACACGATGTATCGCAAATACCAATAATGCTGGTAAGAATTAATTGTATTAAAAAAAAAAAAATTAATTTTTTTTCTCCAATTTTTAGGGGAAAAATAGGGGAAGATGGGGTAAAATGGACGTATTTCAATTGAACGGTTTGAGATAGAGATTTTTTGATGATTCCATTGGAAAGCTGAGGAAATTTTAGGCGGAAAACATGTGTCACAATTATTTTTTGGAAATTTTTTGAAAATTTTACGGTTTTGAGCAATTTTTGAAGGGATTTTCCTTTCAAAAATCGAAAAAATTCACTTTTTCGGCGATATCTCCGGTTCTGTTGGTCGTAGTGACCTGGGGTCCATCTCAAATGAAAGGTGAGCTCATTTCTCATCGATTTATGTGGTTCAAATTTTTTTAAAATCAATTTTTCAAATATTTATTGGTCATTTTCTGAAAATCAGTTTTTGCCCCATAAGTACTTGAAAAAATTGATATTTTTCTTTTTAAACCCCATAAATCGATGGGAAATGAGCTCACCTTTCATTTAAGATCAACCCCAGGTCGCTACAACCAATAGAACCCGAGATATTCCCGAAAACCTGAAATTTTTCAAAAAACAGAAGAGTTTCACCTTCAAATCTCGCGCCAAAAATGGAATTTTTGAAAAATTCAAAAAAATAACTTCCGACATATGATTTTCATGGGAAATTTCCTCAGCTTTTCAATGGAATCATCAGAAAAAATCTATCTACAATATTTCCATCGATTTCTCCCAATTTTCCCTTTATAAAAAGGACAGGGCACTAAAATCGAACATGGCGGATTTATCTCGAATTGGAAGATAATCGAACTCGAAATGAATATAATCGAAATGCGCATGAACAGCGGCTCCTGGTGAGCATTTTATAAGTTTCAATCATGTCGCCACGCGATAATTTTCATGTGAATGAGCTTTAAGACGTAGTTCACATGTGGTGAGCGGAAATTGGCATCGGTCTTTCCGTTAATGGCTACAGAAGAGAACACATCGCACAAAAGACGTGAATCATGGAACCTGTTGCACAAGTCGACATCGACCAACATTTTCCTATAGTAAAAAGGACAGGGCATTAAAATCGAACATGGCGGATTTCATCTCGAATTGAAGGATCATCGAACTCGAATCGACAGAAGCGAATTCTGGTGGACATTATAGGAACTAATTTTTTTGAATTATTTTTTCATGAGAAAAAGTAAATAAGTTATTTAAAATAACCTCTAAATTTTATGTTATTATTAGCTCAATAATTGAAGGATAAAATTATTTTAAATAATAAAAGTTAATTACAAAAAAAATAATTACAGACATTGAAAAATAAAATTGTTAATTAAAAAATGAAAAGGGGATCAACGACGTCGCCGAAGGCGACGGCGGCGCTAGGGATGCATGATCATTCATGGTCACTTATCATTGAAATTTAGGGGATATAACCAAAACGGAATCATTAAATATTTATGTTATTAATATTATTTTTCAGAATTATTAGAACTTGAAATGAAAAACGGAAATCTACACTAATCAACGGAGGCGGCCGCTTGCGGCCGCCGACGGCGCTAGTCATAGTATAAAATACCAAAACTAACACGTAGTCCGTTTTACCCCATCTTCCCCTATTTTTTTATTCCCCCAAGACTTAAAATCCCAATAAAAGAGGGAAAAAGCCTTTGAAAGACTCCCTTTCAAGAAAGCGCGGGTGTTGAAGGTTCCAGATTTAAAAATAACGAGCAACAAGTGCGTTGAAGGGTTCGATGAAAATAAAAGGCGCCTTTTTTTCTTTTTTTTTAAATCTCTCGTGTGGAATGAATTTTCTTTCACTTTGGGCTTTAGTGAGCGTAATAATGCATCTCCATACTGGGACATGCCCTTGTGGCATTTCTAACAGGCCAAAGGCTGACAATTATTGGATACTATAATGATGACGTTGGAGTAGAGCGTCACAGTGTCTTTAATCAATTACCCTTTCTGATAGGGAAAATTGATTAATCGTTTTGATCGAGTGAATCGGTTGCATTATTTGGAAGCGCACTTGAAAACCGTTGGAGTTAGGGGAAAATGTCAAGATACCTTTTTTGTGGAGAATTTTGAGGCCTACAAAAAAGGTATCTTGACTTTTTCCCTTAAATTCAACGGTTTTCAAGTGCGCTTTAGGAGAAAGTGAAAAAGCAGCTTAAATTGATTTTTTACATTTTTTTAAAATTGTTAAATTAATTCAAACAGTTTTTCCGACATTATTTTAAAGTGATCTTGAAAACTGTTGGAGTTAGGGGAAAAGGTCAAGAGACTTTTTTTGTAGAGAATTTCAAGGCCTACAAAAAAGGTTTCTTGACATTTTCCTCTAACTCTAACGGTTTTCAAGTGCACTTTAAAAGAAAGTGAAAAATCTGCTCAAATCAATTTTATTCAGTTTTTAAAAATTATTCAATGAATTCAAACATAATTTGAAAGGGATCTCGAAAACCGTTAGAATTAGAAGAAAAAGTCAGGAGACCTTTTTTGTAGGCCTCAAAATTCTCTACAAAAAAGGTCTCCTGACATTTTTCCCTACCTCCAACAGTTTTCGCGTGCGCTTTAAAATAATGAGAAAAATCAACTTGAATCAAGTGTTTTTCATTTAATTTAATTAAATTAAATTAATTAATTCTTTTCTCTCTAATTAGGTTGGAAACAAGTGCGACGAGAGTACGTTGAGAGAAGTAGCAACTGAAGAGGGTAAAGCTGAAGCAGACAGTTGGGGCTGTGGTTTTCTCGAGACATCAGCCAAAACAAATCACAATGTTAATGAATTATTTCGTGATTTATTGACACTTGAAAAGAATCGTGCTGTATCATTGCAACCGGTTCAAAGTAACAGTGCGATAAGCCTTAAGGAGAAATGTGCCGTTATGTAAAAAAGAAAAAAAAGGGCGGGAAATTTAAATATTTCGAATTTAGATAAGTTTATTTTATTTAATGATAAAAATTCCTGATTTCAAATAATTTATATGATTAAATAATTAATTAGGTGAGATGAAATTTTCCGCGGGAAAATTTAAATTCAAATAATTGACGCACACTCAACGATTGATTCGATTCCTATATATGTCTTCTTGTTGAATTCACAGCGACTTTCAATGATAATAATAAAATTAACAAAAAAAAATAAACAATAATAATGATAATAATGTTAATAAGAAAATACAGTAATGATGATAAATTAATTAGGGAAATTAACTAAAACGACGATGTATCATATGTAATCATCACTGAATAGATATAGTTAAGCACTGATGAAGAAAAAAAAATCTGTAACTAATTTTTTAAATTTATTTTAATTTAATTTTTAATTTTTTAATAGAAATTTTTTCATTTTTTTAATTTGAAAGAAAAAAAAAATTTTTAAGTGAAAGGCATTTGAAAAATATTGAGTTTAGAAAAAATTTTCAAGAGACCTTTTTTGTAGAAAATTTTGTGAGCTACAAAAAAGGTCTCTTGCAAAATTCTCCTAAGCCTCTTCGTTTTCAAGATAATTAGCAAAGAATCACCAAAAGTGAGGAAAAATTCTTTTTTTTATTTTATTACTTTGTGAATGATTTTTAATATTAATAGAAAAAATACAAAAATTATCACAATATCACGATCACTTGAATATAGAAGTAGACAGCATATTTATGGTGAGAGAAAATCATTAAACGAATGTGCATAGTTCTTAAGTTTCATGAAAAAGACAAAAGAAAAAATAGAAAAAAATATTTAAATATTAAATGAAATTAAATATTTACTGCAAAAGTTTGTGTGCCTATATCTGTATTACCATTGAGTGGCTAGTAAATATGAAAAAAAAAATACTGTGTACTCGATCAAGTTCGATCATAATTAATTCACGCAAAAAAAAAATAGAATGAAATTTTTTTTAAGCTAAAAAAATTTTTTTTTGTGAATTTTTCATGAAATCATCCAAAAATAAATTCACGAAAGAGGAAAAAAAATCAATTGAATTGTTTAAAAAAATGGAAAATTAAGAAATTAAATAAATGCACATAAAAATGTTGTTGGAAACGAATTTTCGTCGATTGTGCGTCGATTTTCATTCAATTGCGGTTTATTATTCAAATAAAATTTAAAAAAAATGCATAATATTTGAAAAAAAAATAGTTGAATTTAAATTTTAGATTATTATTATCATTATTATGCATGCTAGGTCACTTGACACATGTCTTTCAACTGAAAAATTAATTAATTCAGGTATTGTTCGTATTGTTGCGAGCGATATTTCCATTATCTTGACTAAAAAAAGAAAATAATGAAAAATTTATAGTTTATGAATATTAAAATTTTTGTGGATTTTTCAATGAAATTAATGGGAAAATTATAGTAGAACAGAGGTGAATCATTTTGTGAATAAAAAATATCCTATTCTGTGATGAGAAAGATGAATTTATATTCTACTTCAACGATTATTTAATACGATTCATTGATTACTGAAGAAAAAATTGGATTTTTCATTTTGGTAACAAGTTATTTTGAAAAGTATAGGAGTGAGAGAAATTTATGAAGAAATCTTTTTTGTAGGAAATTTAATTCTTCACAAAAAAGGTTTCTTAACGTTTTTCTCTAAACCCAATTGTCTAAGAGATATTCTCAATACAATGCGCACGAAAAATCCCTTTTAAGAATTTCTATAAAAAATTTCTATAGAAAATTTCGATAGATTCGGTAATTCTATAGAAATATTCTATAGAAATTTCTCACAAGTGAATATCCATAAAATTCATGAAATTTCAACATTTTTCCTTCTTTTTTCTTCCTTTTCAATGAATTTTTGCAATAACGAAATAAACTTTGACTGCTGCATATCACTCAACGATAAAAAAAATTAATTTAAATAAATCTTAATGATAAATAATTCAAAGTACAACGCACAATAATTCTCCAATAAAAAAAAAGCCCAAAACCCAATTATCAATGTTTTACCTCTAATTTATCAATGAAAAAAAAAAAAAAAACATTAAAAAAAATTAATAGTCTGTATCATCACAGAATTGATCTGTTAATTAATCTATCCACTATGAATTTTGATTAAAAGAAAGTCAGAGAGAGAGAAAGTTGGAATAATTAAAAAAGAAAAAAAAGAAAAAATTTAAAAAAAAATTCAAAATCTTTATAAATTTCGAGATTAAAATTAAACCAAAAAAAAACACGACGAAGTGCATATTAATGTAAGAATTGTTAAAAAAAAAAAATTGGTTTTTGTTGAATAGTTGTAAGATTTTTCTAATAATGGTACTTAGAAGGGATCATTGTCATTCGTGGTGAGAGAGAGAAAAAAATGAGACCATCCAAAATAATTAAAAAAAAAAAAAAACATTGAAACAATGATTTGGATTAAATTAGGAATTAGCAAGATTTTGAAGAAAAAAGCGTTATTAAAAATATTTCGATGGTTAGCACATGATTATGAGAAATAAATAATTAAATTCATTAATATGTAATTAAGTAGTGAAGGGGTAAAGATAAATTTGAAGATTCATCTTATTTAATCTCCCAAAAAAAAATGAATCGCAATCAAAATTATGAACTTTACCACTTCACTATGAAATTCTTTTGTTATAGCCAAAATGAAAATAGGCTTTTTCGAAAAATTCAAAGCATTTAAGAATCTTTGGACCATTGATCAAAGTTTTTATTCGAAAAAAAAAAAAAAAATAGAATATACTTTAAGTAGATGCAAAAAGTGTCATTTCGGACTCTTTCGTGCTTCGGAAAACTAAAAAAAAATTTTTATAATTTGAAAATAGCGTTGCCTTAGAAATAAAGGGGCGTAAGTGCTGTATATAAGTATAGCACTTACGCCCCTTTGATTCTAAGGAAACGATATTTTTATTGTTAAAATTTTAGTAGTAAAGTGGTGAAATACAAAACCTTTTTTTTAAGAAAAAATTGAGAATTCACAAAAAAAATATGAAGATGATTCAAAAAAATTGAATTGGACCCCCCCCCCCCCCCTCCAATCGAATGGCAATCAAATAGTAATCGATGGATCCACCAGGGATTTCTTGAATTTTTTAAAATCTAAAATTAATTCAAGAAATAAAAAAAAAATAATTAAAAAAATATGCACATTAGTGCGTATTACTGCAAAATATTTCAGATGATTGCTAATTTGATTAAATTATCATTAAATTAGTCATTTGCCCTTTCACTACTAATTTTTTTTTTTATTTTTTGAATTAAGTTATGTAATTAACAGATAAGTGATGCGATAAAAATATCAACTTCATATCAAAATTAATTTTTTTTCAATTTTTCAATAATTCCAATAATTTGATAGAAATATTTAAATATGAATTCGATGCATGAAAGAGTCTGTAAGATATTTTTATTCGCTGTAGTTATAAAAAGAAATATAAAGTATCACATATCTACGAACAAAATGACTGTGAATAGCACTTTCTGATGAATTAATTAATCATAACAAGCAGTTATTTAAGTTTTTCCACTGCCATTTTTAGAGTAGATTTTCATTCTCATTGATTTAACAACGAATCTGATTGTAAAAAATATTATGAATGAGAAAAAAATATTATGTTTAAGAGAAAAATGAATTAAAATTCAGTCAAATTGATTTTTTTTTGTGCAATTAACTTCGATTTTTTTTAATTTTAAATCGAAATTTTACTTATTTGATGAATTTATCATTAAATTATTTTTTTTTTATCATTAAATTAAATAGAAAAAAAAATTCTTGTTACTCTGATCGATTAATTCATCGGAAATTAATGAAAAACATAATGATAGTGAATCGAAAATTCCGTTTTTTGAATAATTCATAAATTATGTAAAAGAAAAAAATCGATAGAAAGCAAGAAATTATATATATGTTGAAGATAATTCGAAGATAATAATCAAATCGAATTTTTTATGTAAAATTTTCATAATTTTCGTCGAAATATTCATGAATTATTATTAAAATCTATCTTTAAATTAAAATAGAAGAAAAAAAATCATAATCTCATCTGATGGAGAGATGTTTGAATTGAAAAAAAGAACGAAATCGTTGAAATTAGATTAAAAAAAAAAAAAACGAGTTGATACATATCTTTAATTAAAGATCCTGCTGAATCATTGGTAGAAGTGAAATGGGAAAAATATTCGATGATTTAATTGAGATTAATAAGAGTGTGAAAGATTATTAATGAGTGTGTATGAATTAAAATGGATTTTAAAAAAAGTTAATGTGAAAGAGAAATAAATCTCTGCAGAATACTTGAATCGCATATCCAAGAATTAAAAAAAAAAATTAATAACAAATGGAACAAACTAATGAATCTTTTCATTTTTTGGGGCCAATTGGAGGTTTGAATGAGAGTTTGAGTATTTCAATGATTAACGAAAGGTGTTCTTTACAGAAAAAAAAAAGAAATTCTTTGTAAATTTCATTAAAAATGATCATTTTTACTCTTATCATTAAAAAAAAATGGGAAATTGTTTTTTTTTTCTCGTATATAAAATATAAGTAGTGAAGCAACTTAATTAATATAGAAAAGAAATAAAAAAATATTTTGCAGTTTCTCTTTCTCTCAGACATTGAAATCATTTTTTTCAATTATGAACAAAATAAAAAGAAAAAAAAAAAGAAGAATTTTAATACAAAGTGTCGGATAAAAAACCGACAGATACGTTTTGTAGTTAATAAATTATGTAAAATAATTATATTATTGTAGAATAATGGAGGTGGTTTATTAAAAATTGATGCTTGGAAGGCTATCCAAATATTACTTGATCACAAATTAATTATTTTGATGAACAATTTGTATTTCTTTGTTCTCATCCTTAGATATTTGTTCATTTGCCCAAATAATTTCGAATGGATTTTTTTAATTTTTTAAATTTTGTATTTTCCCCGGGAAAAAATGTTCAGATCTAATTAGATCTGACAAAATGAAAATTTTTAACATGAATAGATCTGATCAGATCTAATTAGATCTAATTAGATCTAATTAGATCTGATTAGATCCAATTAGATCTAAGTCTGATCGGATCTGTTTAGATCTAACTAAATCCGATTAGATCCAACTAGATATGATCAGATCTAACTAGATCTGATCAGATCTAACTGGATCTGATTGAGTTTATTCATATTGGCTCGTCAGATCTGATCAGATCTAGTTGGATCTGATCAGATCTGATTAGATCTGATCAGATCAAATTAGATCTGATCAGATCTGACGAGCCAATATAAAATAGCTCTTTTTTCGAGCGTTCAAAGTAGAATACTGCCTTAACTTCACATTGAGGGTCATCGAAAACTACCTACAAAAGAAAATCAAGAAACTTTTCCACGTGGCTCACGAATTATGAATAAAGTCTCACCTTCCGAAAAGATATTAATTCCTGATATCACATGAATAATCTTCTCATAAATTTTCATTATCTTAGTACGAAAAAAAATTATTACAACTGCTCAGCGCATGGAACTATTTGAAGTCAGAAGATTAGAATTATACAAATTATTCAAATATTCAATTCAGTAGCGAAAAGATAGTTATTTGAAGATATCTTGGAATGTAAACGAGATAGAGCGATTTTGCCCGAATGCTCTCTCGTAGAGAATTTCAAGAGCAACAAAGAAGAATTAGAGCAAAATTGCACTATCTCACTCAGTTTCCAAAGCATTCTCAAAAATATCGAGCAAAAATAATTGACTCATTCTGTTTGGCTCTTTTTTACGGAAGTTATTTTCCAATTGAACTATTCGAATTTAATTTGGTGTGATTAATTCGAAATTTCCAATATTCGTACATTCTTAATTAATAACACAAAACATATGTTACTGCGGAAAAATGATGAAAATCTTCAAGAAAAGAAGGAATTTGAAGAAAAAAAACTTTGGCCTCATTATTGATAAAAAAATAGTTCCTCCCCTCCTTTTGACTCAAGATTAACATATATGAAGATATTTTTCATTAACCATCGAATTACCGTTAGAATTCCTCGACGGAACGGAAAAACATCACGTGTTTAATGGTAGAATGAATTTTTCTATCAGTCTTTGGACATTTTGAGTGATATAAGTGTTTGTTCATGGATGAATTTTATCACTAACTGTTGATTTTCTTCCTAAAAATCACGTATAAGTTATGATTTCCGTTTAAAATTAGTGATAAATGAAGGAGTATATATAGTGTCAGTTCCGTCCGGGGAATCAGTATTAAAAACAATTGAATAGTTTCTCACTGCAGAACGTTAGAATTCCCTTCTGGAGAACCATAGCAATATAATTATTCATCTGATAATTTCTTCCTCAACCAGAAAGGAAAATGTTCAGGGGTCTATATTTTATAATTTTCATCATTAATATACGTACATCATTATGCGTCATTGAGGACCTATACGGAGCAGGTAATAGTGATAATATTAATTTACTGAGTCAGATTAAGGGTGTGCGAATATCTGAAACTCTAAATAATCCGCGATGAATTGTAACCTGATAATCAAATATTCATGAGTGATGAATTCGGTAGACGGAAAAAATAGCCTCTGGAAAAAATAGACCACGCGATGAACCCTCCACACACATTTGGAGATGCAACCACGCACTCGACTGGGGCTATTTTTTCCAAGGATTATTCTTTCCGGACCTCGATGAATTCAGTAGTGAAGGGGTAAAAAATCGCCCTATCTCATTTAGCTTTCTAGATATTCGCAGAAAAATATTTCAAAAAATCGACTTATCTCGTTTTTCCTCTTCGCTTAGATTTGAATTGAAAAAAAAATATAATTGCAGGACAACAGGTATGGGAATTGTACACAATCATAGATAATGGGGAATTGAATACTCCCCATAATGCTAAGGATAGTGAGCAACTGAAGGATCACCCAATGATTCGAGAGATGAAAAAACAAGTGGATAAAATTCATGAGCAGTTGAATCAATTGGACAAGTTCATAGGTTATAAGAGAATCCTGTATGCACTTAGATCATGGCAACTCAGCGCACTACTAATTTGGAAAATTGATACGTTTCAACTATTCATTGAAAACATTGATGAATATTATAAAAAATTTGATGACCTTAGGAATGAGAGCCGTCGTTCTTATACTTCATTTGAAGTGCTTATGAAGGATGCTTTTCCGAATCTTCATGGCGATATTGGAATTATACGAGAGATTGCGACTAATGAAAAAAAATCTCAATCGAATAAGGAAGATTTAGTAGCTGCGCTTGCCGGTTTCGCAAGGGTAAAAATAATTTTTCAAAAATTTAGTTTTTTTTCAAGCTATTGTAGTAGCTATTGAGCATGTCAGTAGTGAAGACACAGAATTGCATAAGCCGTTCGTTCCGCTCATCATTCTTCGAGAATATCTCGGAAACTGAGCTAGACGGCGTAATTTTGTGCGATTTTGTTTTGGAGCTCTTGAAATTCTGTATAACAATGAATGAGGGTAAAATCCCTCTCTCCTACTTAGTAAGCAGCTGCTGAATTTTCACACTTCACAAATGAACATTTCTTCATTCATTCGATCTAACCACTATCGAAGCTATCAGAATACCCAACGGGAAATTTTCTGTAGAATAATCGATTTTTTTTTCCATTCCAGGCTCGTGGTGCAGAACTCTGTGGGACTCCTCGAATATTTTCAAATTTTTTGATACAGCTACTCACAATAATAATTGTAGCTGAACTGAAAGTGAATACCATGTTAGCCTATGATAATATATATAGATATGTGAAGAATGAAGGTAGGCTCTCATAGAAAATAGGAGATGGTATCCAAATGATGGATACCTGGGAATTTGAAAACAAAAATATAATTATACCTTATTAGAAACGCAAACCCAACAGCGATCTAGGAACAGTCCAGATCTGCATCGGATATGCTTCTATATATTTAGATTTTGATGGATCTGTGATTTGATATAATTGAATCTGATCGAATCTGAAGTTAAGAATTTTTTGGCATCTTTCGAGATCTAAATATATCTGATTATATCTGTTCATATCCGAATATTGAAAAAATTCGGATCTAATGATATGTAATTAGGTATAATTATATCAGATTTTTTTCCCGAGTAGCCCGGAGTGATTCTTCCTATATTTGTTGAGTTGAATAGGCAATCTGTTTTGCCTCATTCTCTCTCCCTCTCTGAATTACCAGTGATGTAGGAATCTATATTTAATAATATATATTCTTTAACAGATAAACAAGGATGGCGAAAGAGTAATTTATTGGCAAGAGAAAAATTAGAGAAACAATTTGCAGCTTATATGAATGTATTTTCATTGAATATACCAGTGACTGACGTTGTATACAACAGAGCTTGTGATCCTCCCGGTGGCAAATGGATTAGAGGTAATTTGATTATTCTGAATATAATTGGGTAAATGAAATTAGCAACTCTTATTTCAGTGCTGAAGAATAATTTGAACAAGTTAATTTTTCTGCCATTTGTTTTTTGAAAACGTCTAAGAAACTAATGAAGATCTGCCTTGAAAAAAAAAGTTCGTGCAAAATCACTGTATCTCATTCAGTTTCCATGATATTTCCAAAGAATGAATGATAAAGAAAGATTGGTTCATTCTGTTTCATCTTTTCATCATCGATTTGTTCGGATGTTCATTCTGTATGTGGAATAATTTACAGATGAATCCTTCTATGAATTAGAGAGGCACTTTCAGCCACTAGTGTTTGGCTATAATTTACATGCATGTAAATTCCAAAGCTGTAAAGAACTGCCGTATGGTAAAATCGACCAATGTAACCTAACTCCCTACGGTGCAATTGTTGGAATGAGCTTTGAATATCGTCTTGTTGGTGAATGTGATTACTTAGGCCATATGAAAATTTGTCTCTCGGTAAAACGATATTTTTCAAAATTTTGAAATTGAATATTCAGATTTAGAATGCGAATAATATATATTGTTGATATGTCCAATAAAAACAGGAGAATGGTCCCTATAGATATCAATACATCGATTCGGAAGTAGTAGGTTTTCTTGGAAGGAATGATTCATGCCCAATAGGTGACGAAGTTGTAAGTTCATCAAAAGGGCCTCCTCCCTATCTCACTTGTGTGTGTAATATCTACAGCAGTCAGAATAGCATCAGTCTCTTGATGATAGAAAGTGACGTGGACTCTAATAAGTGAGTTTATGAATTATAGTTAATGCGCAATGAAACTATTAATACGCCGTTCTTTTTTGAAAAATATCTCAGGAACTAAGCGAGATAAGGAAATTTTACCATAATTTTTTTCGTAGCCTTTGAAAGAAAGAAGCATCAGGGCAAAATCACGCTATTTCGCTCACTTACCGAGATATTCTTCAAAAAACACTTTTAATAAAAATAAAATTGATATTAAGTTATCACTTGATTGAAGGGTTATCACAGGCTTACGATTCTTTCGTAAGAATAAAGTTCTCTACATTCAACCGAGAGAAGGAACATTGAAACCTAATGGTTATATTGATGAATCCTCACAGAGATGGATACGTATTCCAGAAAATATAAATTCATCTCTGATTGAGCCGATAAGAGAAAATAACTGCGTATTTTTCCTTGACGATCTAATTCTCCCAAAAAACTACGTTTTAACAGGTATTTTTGATGAGCTTTCCTTGAGTACTTGGATATGAATATGGAGGGCTTATTTTAATTTGGGTTAATTTATTTTTAGGGATTAAGTTGAACAAAGAAACGAGAGGAGATGTCTCAGGATTTGCCATTGAGATATTTGGTACAATCTTCGAATATAGAACTGGTATATTAATCACTTCAGATTTCAAGCCATCACGGCGAATATCAGATGAAAAGTCTGGGTAAGCAAGGCTAATTAATCAAATTCATTGAAATAATCATTATCTTCATGAATATCAATGAATTTAAGAGACAATGCAGTCATGATGAGATGAAAGAAAATGAAGGATACTCATTTTTGAGACTATATAAGAAATTAAGCAAAATAGTGAAAATTTTCTATAGAAAGAGAATTAGGGCAGAATATGTCCTTTTGTTTCTATGATATTCTACAAAAACGATCTTCTTTCATTAATTCTTCTATTCATAAAAACCTAGTCTTTTTATCCCATTTCTTTATTTATAGGGAACGTCTGTCATTTACGCCAGTCAGTTCAATCTTCACAACGTTGCCTCATAAAGTTACTCCGTCAGGCTCAAAATACGTCTTATTGGAACCGTCAAGGCTGAAAGAAGATATCGGACAGTCAACGCTACCACTATTCGATGCTGTTCCAATTACATTAGAAGTCCCATCAGCATTAGGTGGAGTTGGAATGTTCCATAAAGGCGTTGAGGGTTACGCTGGATTAATTTCGCTTAGAGTTTATGGAATTCAATATGAAGAATATTTCAATAATTTCAAATTGTCTCATATCATCAATAATAGAGTATCATTCAACGCATCTCTTCATTGAGTGTAAACGTTATAATTGAATCACCTCAGAGTCAAGGAGACGTAACTACTAGTGTATAGAATAAGAAGAGCGTATGCTGAGTATATTTACCATTCTGTTATTAACAATTTCGTTATAATTTTTAATTCACTTCAAAAAATTCGATGCTAAGAAAAAATGTGTATTTTGGAAATATGCCCTTTTTTAATTACCATCATTAAATTCAGAAATTATGATTGAAGAAATGGTTTTGAAAAAATAAAGGAACTAATGTACAGAAGATATGCAATATCGTTATTAGATCTTCTATGCTGAAAATTTAGGATTGCAATGAAAATTCAAAAGCGAAAGGGCGTATGTATAGGAGATACGTTCCTTCAATATTGAAAATATAGACATAGGTACGCTCATTTGTTATTGAAAAACAAAATACCTTTTATTAAGCAGAAGAAAAAATTTTCCTTTTTAGATATTCTCAAAAAATTAAATTTTTGCACAAAAAATTTTCCATGGAACAGCCCAGGAAGAGGTACTATTGAACCACTGCCTACGATATTTCGGAAGAGGGAACCCCATATTCTCCTGTTTGGGGCAACGCGAGCTGCGGAATTTGATTTTCCCATGCAAAATCGATTGATTTGCCTTCTTTAAGTCCTGGAAGACCTCGAAGTAAAGAGAAAATTATTAGGAAGCCGATAAGAGTAGTATGGAAACTTTCTTAGCGCTCGCGCAGTAACATAGATTTCGTGCTAACCTTATCGGTTTTCCATATCTCTACGTGTAAAACTCGTAACTTAAAAAAAAAAATTCTTGGAAAATTATCTCCTAAATCATTTCAAATTTTGACAGGATATTCCTCATCATTTAAATGATAAATTGTCAAATTTTGGGAAATTTCTCATTGCAGAGGGTTTTCTTCTGAACAACCTCAATAAGGAATATAGATGCAGGATTTGTTAGGCATGATAAAGACACGACTCTTGGAATACATAGAAAAAAAAATTTCATTCCATTACTTTTTTGTAAGTCTTGATTATTTTTTCACGTACATCAAGAATTTTAGTTCAATCTGCTGGCGTTATATTGAACCTCAACCTTTTTAATTTCTCAGTTTCGTATGACCTATTTTTAATATTTTAACATCAGCGCTGACTCACTCACTAATCGAGGCATTGTATTCAAATGATGTTTTTGTGTATAAAAAGTGCATAAAATCCATCAATTTTTTTTTTTCAAATGTATTTCAAAAGTGTATTTATCAAGTCTAACCATCTTCACATCAATATCTTTATTAATAATCTCATTAAAAATTCATAAGAATAGCTCTTTTTTCGAGCGTTCAAAGTAGAATACTGCCTTAACTTCACATCGAAGGTCATCGAAAACTACCTACAAAAGAAAATCAAGAATCTTTTCCACGTGGCTCACGAATTATGAATAAAGTCTCACCTTCCGAAAAGATATTAATTCCTGATATCACATGAATAATCTTCTCATAAATTTTCATTATCTTAGTACGAAAAAAATTATTACAACTGCTCAGCGCATGGAACTATTTGAAGTCAGAAGATTAGAATTATACAAATTATTCAAATATTCAATTCAGTAGCGAAAAGATAGTTATTTGAAGATATCTTGGAATGTAAACGAGATAGAGCGATTTTGCCCGAATGCTCTCTCGTAGAGAATTTCAAGAGCAACAAAGAAGAATTAGAGCAAAATTGCACTATCTCACTCAGTTTCCAAAGCATTCTCAAAAATATAGAGCAAAAATAATTGACTCATTCTGTTTACTTCTTTTTTACGGAAGTTGTTTTTCAATCGAACTATTCGGATTCAATTCAGTGTGATTATTTTGAAATTTCAAATATTCGCACATTCTTAATTAATAACACAGACATATGTTACTGCGGAAAAATGATGGAAATCGATTTTCCATCGAAGATCTTCAAGAAAAGAAGGAATTGAAAGAAAGAAAAACTTTGGTCTGATTATTGATAAAAAAAGAGTCAACTCCCTCCTTTTGACTCTAGGTAAACACATATAAAGATATTTTCCATTTACCGACGATTCAGTGTCAGAATTCCTCGTTGGAACGATAAAACATGACGTATTTGATGCCAGAATAATTTTTTCTATCAGTCCTTGGACATTTTGAATCATACAAGTGTTTGTTAATGGATGAATTTTTATGACTAACTGTTGATTTTCTTTATCTAGGTAAATGAGAAGTATATATAGTGTCAGTTCCGTCCGGGGAATCAGTATTAAAAACAATTGAATAGTTTCTCACTGCAGAACGTTAGAATTCCCTTCTGGAGAACCATAGCAATATAATTATTCATCTGATAATTTCTTCCTCAACCAGAAAGGAAAATGTTCAGGGGTCCATATTTTATAATTTTCATCATTAATATACGTACATCATTATGCGTCATTGAGGCCCTATACGGAGCAGGTAACAGTGATAATATTAATTTAGTGAGTCGGATTAAGGGTGTGCGAATATCTGGAACTCTAAATAATTCGCGATGAATTGTAACCTGATAATCGAATATTCAGGAGTGATGAATTCGGTAGGCGGAAAAAATAGCCTCTGGAAAAAATAGACCACGTGATGAACCCTCCACACATATTTGGAGATGCAACCGCGCACTCGACTGGGGATATTTTTTCCAAGGATTATTCTTTCCGGAACTCGATGAATTCAGTAGTGAAGAGGTGAAAAATCGCTCTATCTCATTTATCTTTCTAGATATTTGCAGAAAAATATTTAAAAAAATCGACTTATCTCGTTTTTGCTTCCGAATGGAAGCTATGTAATCATGACAATTTTCGATTCCAATTTTTTGAATAGAAGATACTTAAAATGGTCTAAAAAGAAAGAAAATGACATTTTTAGCGCATGTCTGTGTGTGTGTGTGTGTGTGTGTGTGTGTCCGTATGTGCATAAAAGTCTCAACCACAGTGAAACGGTTTTATAGAAAAATTTCATATTTTGTGGAAAACTTCCTCTCGACGAACTCTATTTTTTAAGCTTTATTTGAAGAGAATCGAATCAGTACTTTTTGAGATATATCCATTTTTTGAAAATCAGTTTTTAATGGAATTTCTGGAAACTATCCAACTAATTTTATTCATACTCATATATTATCTCAAGAGTTGTATCAGTTAGATGCCTGTCACTTTTGAGATTATTTTCATGATTAGTTCTCGAGTTATTGCTGTTTTAGTGAATTTGTCAAAATTTGATATTTCGATGATGGTTTCGAAAAAGTTATATCAGTGCTTTTGAAAGTGTTGCGGCTCTGAGTGGATAGAGAATAGAATGCTGCATTCATTAAAATCGTCCATAGTTCTGCCAGATCACTGGATTAAAAAAGAATGCATGAAATGCATCCATCTGAGAAACTCCTGTTTTCAGCCATTATTGAGTTCTGAGCTTTGAATAGATGACGAATCCGTAAGCAAAGGTTATCTATCGCTTCATAAATGATAGTTTTCAAATATTCAGGTCAGTATTCTGAATTCAGGACAGAATTCATGAGTACTTGGGTCAGGTTAGGCAACAGAGGAAACAAGGTGAATAATTTGCATCTCATACTCGCCTAATATTTACCTCAATATACTATCCTCAATGGATATAATTATTCAATCATATACAGTACACTTTCGATATAGTGCCACTCACGGGACCGTAGGGGAAGAATGCCCGAGAAATAGGCTTCCCCAACTATATATCAGTAGGCCAGCACTATTGCGAGCGTGCTGCACGTTCGATATAGTGCCAACGGCTTTGTCTTTATCGTAAGAATGTAACTGCACAATAGAATCAATAATACAGCATAATCTACTGATTGTTCATAGGGATATTGAAAAAACATAAACAACATCAAAATATTGTCAAATCGCGACATATTGTTGGAACGCTTAGCTGAACAATAAATAGCTTCAAGGTTTGGTTTCAGAGCCTGAAGAAGCTGGCATTATCCAGCGAAACGTCGCGATATGATAATATTTTGATGTGGTTAATGTTTTTTCCAACATGCCTATGAACAATCAGTATATGAACTCATAAAATTGAAATGAATCCGGTAATTATAGAGCATAATCTTCGATTTTTGAACCTCATTGCTCAGCGGCACTATTGCGAACGTGTTGCACGTTTGCAATCGTGCCGCCAAAGGAATGAGATAGCAAGCGTGGTGGGACATGATCGGAGCTCGCTTCGAAAGAAAGGACACTCTATCGAAGGTGTACTGTACTGCTAAATTAGATATTGAAGTTTATTTAACAAATTAAGTTTTCTATTTTGGGGTTGATGAATATAATAATAACATACTTTCGGTAATTTCAAATTAGTCTCCGTGGAGCACTTTTGTATGAAAAGGTTACCGTTGGAATGAACAGATCGTCATAAGCTAATGATCTCTAAAACTAGAGATCAGAAAGGAACGAATGACTTCAACCAGCTCGAATAACATCTGATTATCGATTCGTAAAAAATCGATTAATACAAAAAAGACAATTACGGGATATGAAATTCATTAAGAATCACACGATAATGGACAAATTGAATGAATAACTTCCATTCGGAAGCATATTGCTAAAGTATTAGCAGAAAAAGCTCTATCAGTTGGAAAGCAATACTATTATCCACTTATTCCTCTTCGCTTAGATTTGAATTGAAAAAAAAATATAATTGCAGGACAACAGGTATGGGAATTGTACACAATCATAGATAATGGGGAATTGAATATTCCCCATAATGCTAAGGATAGTGAGCAACTGAAGGATCACCCAATGATTCGAGAGATGAAAAAACAAGTGGATAAAATTCATGAGCAGTTGAATCAATTGGACAAGTTCATAGGTTATAAAAGAATCCTGTATGCACTCAGACCATGGCAACTCAGCGCACTACTAATTTGGAAAATCGATACGTTTCAAATATTCATTGAAAACATTGATGAATATTATAAAAATTTTGATCACTCTAGGAATGAAAGCCAATGTTCCTATGCCTTATTGGAAATGGTTATGAAGGATGCTCTTCCGAATCTTCATGGCGATATTGGAATTATACGAGAGATTGCGACTAATGAAAAAAAATCTCAAATGAATAAGGAAGATTTAGTAGCTGCCCTTGCCGGTTTCGCAAGGGTAAAAATAATTTTTAAAAAATTTACTTTTTTTTCAAGGTATTGTGGTAGCTATTGAGCAAATCAGTAGTGAAGACACAGAATTGCATAAGCCGCTCAGTCCGCTCATCATTCTTCGAGAATATCTCGGATACTGAGCTAGACGGCGTAATTTTGTACGATTTTGTTTTGGAGCTCTTGAAATTCTGTGTAACAATGAATGAGGGCAAAATCCCTCTCTCCTACTTAGTAAGCAGCTGCTGAATTTTCACACTTCACAAATGAACATTTCTCCATTCATTCGATCTAACCACTAGCGAAGCTATCAGAATACCCAACGGGAAATTTTCTGTCGAATAATCGATTTTTTTTCCATTCCAGGCTCGTGGTACAGAACTCTGTGGGACTCCTCAAATCTTCTCAAATTTTTTGATACAGCTACTCAGAATAATAATTGTAGCTGAACTGAAAGTGAATACCATGTTAGCCTATGATAATATATATGGATATGTGAAGAATGAAGGTAGGCTCTCATAGAAAATAGGAGATGGTATGGTATCCAAATGATGGATACCTGGGAATTTGAAAACAAAAATATAATTATACCTTATAAGAAACGCAAACCCAACAGCGATCTAGGAACAGTCAAGATCTGCATCGGATATGCTTCTATATATTTAGATTTTGATGGATCTGTGATTTGATATAATTGAATCTGATCGAATCTGAAGTTTAGAATTTTTTGGCATCTTTCGAGATCTAAATATATCTGATTATATCTGTTCAGATCCGAATATTGAAAAAATTCGGATCTAATGATATGTAATTAGGTATAATTATATCAGATTGTTTTCCCGAGTAGCCCGGAGTGATTTTTCCTATATTTGTTGAGTTGAATAGGCAATCTGTTTTGCCTCATTCTCTCTCCCTCTCTGAATTACTAGCGATGTAGAAATCTATATTTAATAATATATTTTCTTTAACAGATAGACAAGGATGGCGAAGGAGTAATTTATTGGCAAGAGAAAAATTGGAGAAACAATTTGCAGCTTACATGAATGTATTTTCATTGAATATACCAGTGATTGACGTTGTATACAACAGGGCTTGTGATCCTCCCGGTGGCAAATGGATTAGAGGTATTTCGATTATTCTGAATATAATTGGGTAAATGAAATTAGCAACTCTTATTTCAGTGCTGAAGAATAATTTGAACGAGTTAATTTTTTTGCCATTCAGTTTTTGAAAACATCTAAGAAACTAATGAAGATCTGCCTTGAAAAAAAAGTTCGTGCAAAATCACTGTATTTCGTTCAGTTTCCGTGATATTTCCAAAGAATGAATGATAAAGAAAGATTGGTTCATTCTGTTTCATCTTTTCATCATCGATTTGTTCGGATGTTCATTCTGTATGTGGAATAATTTACAGATGAATCCTTCTATGAATTAGAGAGGCACTTTCAGCCACTAGTGTTTGGCTATAATTTACATGCATGTAAATTCCAAAGCTGTAAAGAACTGCCGTATGGTAAAATCGACCAATGTAACCTAACTCCCTACGGTGCAATTGTTGGGATGAGCTTTGAATATCGTCTTGTTGGTGAATGTGATTACTTAGGCCATATGAAAATTTGTCTCTCGGTAAAACGATATTTTTCAAAATTTTGAAATTGAATATTCAGATTTAGAATGCGAATAATATATATTGTTGATATGTCCAATAAAAACAGGAGAATGGTCCCTATAGATATCAATACATCGATTCGGAAGTAGTAGGTTTTCTTGGAAGGAATGATTCATGCCCAATAGGTGACGAAGTTGTAAGTTCATCAATGGGGCCTCCTCCCTATCTCACTTGTGTGTGTAATATCTACAGCAGTCAGAATAGCATCAGTCTCTTGATGATAGAAAGTGACGTGGACTCTAATAAGTGAGTTTATGAATTATAGTTAATGCGCAATGAAACTATTAATACGCCGTTCTTTTTTGAAAAATATCTCAGGAACTAAGCGAGATAAGGAAATTTTACCATAATTTTTTTCGTAGCCTTTGAAAGAAAGAAGCATCAGGGCAAAATCACGCTATTTCGCTCACTTACCGAGATATTCTTCAAAAAACACTTTTAATAAAAATAAAATTGATATTAAGTTATCACTTGATTGAAGGGTTATCACAGGCTTACGATTCTTTCGTAAGAATAAAGTTCTCTACATTCAACCGAGAGAAGGAACATTGAAACCTAATGGTTATATTGATGAATCCTCACAGAAATGGATACCTATTCCAGAAAATATAAATTCATCTCTGATTGAGCCGATAAGAGAAAATAACTGCGTATTTTTCCTTGACGATCTAATTCTCCCAAAAAACTACGTTTTAACAGGTATTTTTGATGAGCTTTCCTTGAGTACTTGGATATGAATATGGAGGGCTTATTTTAATTTGGGTTAATTTATTTTTAGGGATTAAGTTGAACAAAGAAACAAGAGGAGATGTCTCAGGATTTGCCATTGAGATATTTGGTACAATCTTCGAATATAGAACTGGTATATTAATCACTTCAGATTCCAAGCCATCGTATCGAGGATCAAATGAAAAGTCTGGGTAAGCAAGGCTAATTAATCGAATTCATTGAAATAATCATTATCTTCATGAATATCAATGAATTTAGGAGACAATGCAGTCATGATGAGATGGAAGAAAATGAAGGATACTCATTTTTGAGAATATATAAGAAATCAAGCAAAATAGGGAAATTTTTTCAATAGAAAGAAAATTAGGGCAGAATTGCTGTATGTCCTTTGGTTTCCAAGATATTCTACAAAAACGATCTTCTTTCATTAATTCTTCTATTCATAAAAACATAGTCTTTTTATCCCATTTCTTTATTTATAGGGAACGTCTGTCATTTACGCCAGTCAGTTCAATCTTTACAACGTTGCCTCATAAAGTTACTCCGTCAGGCTCAAAATATGTCTTATTAGAACCGTCAAGGCTGAAAGAAGATATTGGACAGTCAACGCTACCACTATTCGATGCTGTTCCAATTACATTGGAAGTCCCATCAGCATTAGGTGGAGTTGGAATGTTCCATAAAGGCGTTGAGGGTTACGCTGGATTAATTTCGCTTAGAGTTTATGGAATTCAATATGAAGAATATTTCAATAATTTCAAATTGACTCATATCATCAATAATAGAGTATCATTCAACGCATCTCTTCATTGAGTGTAAACGTTATAATTGAATCACCTTAGAGTCAAGGAGACGTAACTATTAGTGTATAGAATAAGAACAGCGTATGCTGAGTGCATTTACCATTCTGTTCTTAACAAATTCGTTATAATTTTTAATTCACTTCAAAAAATTCGAGGTTAAGAAAAAATGTGTATTTTGGAAATATGCCCTTTTTCAATTATCGTCATTAAATTCAGAAATTATGATTGAAGAAATGGTTTAAAAAAAATAAAAGAACTTATGTACAGAAGATATGCAATATCGTTATTAGATATTCTATGCTGAAAATTTAGGATTGTAATGAAAATTCAAAAGCAAAAGGGCGTATGTACAGGAGATACGTTTCTTCAATATTGAAAATATAGACATAGGTACGCTCATTTGTTATTGAAAAACAAAATACCTTTTATTAAGCAGAAGAAAAAATTTTCCTTTTTAGATATTCTCAAAAAATTAAATTTTTGCACAAAAAATTTTCCATGGAACAGCCCAGGGAGAGGTACTATTGAACCACTGCCCACGATATTTCGGAAGGGGGGACCCCATATTCTCCTGTTTGGGGCAACGTGAGCTGCGGAATTTGCTTTTCTCATGCAGAATCGATTAATTTGCCTTCCTCAGGTCCTGGAGGACTTCGAAGTGAAGAAAAAATTATTAGGAAGCCGATAAGAGTAGTATGGAAACTTTCTTAGCCCTCGCGCAGTAAGATAGATTTCGTGCTAACCTTATCGGTTTCCCATATCTCTACGTGTAAAACTCGTAACTTGAGAAAAAAAATTCTTGGAAAATTATCTCCAAAATCATTTCAAATTTTGATTATTTTTGCACGTACATCAAGAATTTTATCTCAATCTGCTGCTGCCGTTATATTGAACCTCAAACTTTTCAATTTCTCTTTTTCGTATGACCTATTTTCAAGATGTATTTTAAGATATATTCAAAAGTGTATTTATTGAGTCTAACCATCTCCACATCAATTTTTTTATTAATAAACTCATTAAAAATTGATAAATATAGCTCTTTTTTCGAGCGTTCAACGTAGAATACTGCCTTAACTTCACATTGAAGGTCATCGAAAACTACCTACAAAAGAAAATCAAGAATCTTTTCCATGTGGCTCACGAATGATGAATAAAGTGTCACCTTCCGAAAAGGCTTAATGCTATTAATCATGATATCACATGAATAATATGTTCGTAAATTTTTCATTATCTTAGTACGAAAAAAATTATTACAACTGCTCAGCGCTTGGAACTATTTGAAGTCAGAAGATTAGAATTATACAAATTATTCAAATATTCAATTCAGTAGCGAAAAGATAATTATTTGAAGATATCTTGGAATCTAAACGAGATGAAGCGATTTTGCCCGAATGCTCTCTCGTAGAGAATTTCAAGAGCAACAAAGAAGAATTAGAGCAAAATTGCACTATCTCACTCAGTTTCCAAAGCATTCTCAAAAATATCGAGCAAAAATAATTGACTCATTCTGTTTACTTCTTTTTTACGGAAGTTGTTTTCCAATCGAACTATTCGGATTCAATTCAGTGTGATTATTTTGAAATTTCAAATATTCGCACATTCTTAATTAATAACACAGACATATGTTACTGCGGAAAAATGATGGAAATCGATTTTCCATCGAAGATCTTCAAGAAAAGAAGGAATTTGAAAGAAAGAAAAACTTTGGTCTGATTATTGATAAAAAAAGAGTCAACTCCCTCCTTTTGACTCTAGGTCAACACATATAAAGATATTTTCCATTTACCGACGATTTAGTGTCAGAATTCCTCGTTGGAATGATAAAACATGACGTATTTGATGCCAGAATAATTTTTTCTATCAGTCCTTGAACATTTTGAATCATACAAGTGTTTGTTAATGGATGAATTTTATGACTAACTGTTGATTTTCTTTCTAAAAATAACGTATATTACGTCTTCATGATCAAATACGAGTAAAAATTAGTGGTAAATGAAGGAGTATATATAGTGTCAGTTCCGTCAGGGGAATCAGTATTAAAAACAATTGAATAGTTTCTCACTGCAGAACGTTAGAATTGCCTTCTGGAGAACCATAGCAATATAATTATTCATCTGATAATTTCTTCCTCAACCAGAAAGGAAAATGTTTAGGGGTCTATATTTTATAATTTTCATCATTAATATACGTACATCATTATGCGTCATTGAGCCCCTATATGGAGCAGGTAACAGTGATAATATTAATTTACTGAGTCAGATTAAGGCTGTGCGAATATCTGAAACTCTAAATAATCCGCGATGAATTGTAACCTGATAATCGAATACTCAGGAGTGATGAATTCGGCAGGCGGAAAAGATAGCCTCTGGAAAAAATAGACCACGCGATAAGCCCCCCACACACATTTGGAGATGCAACCACGCACTCGACTGGGGCTATTTTTTCCAAGGATTATTTTTTCCGGAACTCGATGAATTCAGTAGTGAAGAGGTAAACCACATCGATTGATGTTTGTGATCAATGTCAATGCTTCTATATGAAAGCATAATTTAATCAAAATAATGAAGTCTACTAATGTTATGTCCAGATTTGTCCTTGCGTCAAAGGGCAATTTTGATATTAGATTTCTGACATGAGGTTAAAATTATAATTATCAAATTTTAAAGGACGATGTAATTCCAAGATCCACCGAGAAAGATTTGGATGAAATCCTCCTATCTGATTTAGCTTTCTAGATATTCGAAGAAAAATATTTTTAAAAAATCGACTTATCTCGTTTTTCCTCTTCACTAAGATTTGAATTGAAAAGGAACATATTTGCAGGGCAACAGGTATGGAAATTGTACACGATCATAGATAACAGGGAATTGAATATTTCCCATAATGCTGCAGGTAGTGAGCACCCAATGATTCGAGAGATGAAAAAACAAGTAGATGAAATTCATGAGCAGTTGAATCAACTGGAGAAGCTCATAGGTTATAAAAAAATTCTGGTTGCACTCAAACCATGGCAACTCACCGCACTACTAATTTGGAAAATTGATACGGTTCAAATATTCATTGAAAACATTGATGAATATTATAAAAAATTTGATGACCTTAGGAATGAGAGCCGTCGTTCTTATACTTCATTTGAAGTGCTTATGGAGGAGACTTTTTTGAGTCTTGAGGCAGATATTGGAATTATACGAGAGATTGCGACTAATGAAAAAAAAACTCAATCGAATCAGGAAGATTTAATAGCTGCGATTGCTGGTTTCGCAAGGGTAAAAATAATTTACATTTTTTACAAGGTATTGTAGTAGCTATTGAGCAAGTCAGTAGTGAAGACACAGAATTGCATAAGCCGTCCGTTCCGCTCATCATTCTTCGAGAATATCTCGGAAATTGAGCTAGACGGTGTAATTTTGTACAATTTTGTTTTGGAGCTCTTGAAATTCTGTATAATAATGAATGAGGGCGAAATCCCCCTCTCCTACTTAGTAAGCAGCTGCTAAATTTTCACACTTCACAAATGAACATTTCTTTATTCATTCGATCTAACCACTATCGAAGCTATCAGAATACCCAACGGGAAATTTTCTGTAGAATAATCGATTTTTTTTCATTCCAGGCTCGTGGTCCAGAACTCTGTGATACGCCTCGAATCTTTTCAAATTTTTTAATACAGCTATTCAGAATAATAATTGTAGCTGAAGTGAAAGTGAATACCATGTTAGCTTATGATAATATATATGGATATGTGACTAAAGGAGGTAGGCTCTCATAGAAAAAAGGGGACGGTATCGAATGATGAATACCGGGGAAATTACAAAAATATAATTATACCTTATTAGATATAGTTAGATACAAACAGATCGTATCTCGTTAGATGTGACGTCATATCTGTGAAGATATAGACAGATAGGCTAGTAGATCTGACCAGATCTCATAAGATCAGACTACTGCAAACCGGAACGATCCAGATCTGAATCAGATATGATGACATATTATTATATCTCCCTAGATCTGTGGTCAGATATGACGAGATTTGCTCAGGTCTAGGAACGCGAACCCAACAGTGATCTAGGAACAATCTAGATCTGCATCAGATATGCTTCTATATATTTAGATCTTGATAGATCTGTGATTTGATACAATTGGATCTGATCAAATCTGGAGTTAAGAATTTTTTTGCATCTTTCGAGATCTAAATATATCTAATTGTATCTATTCAGATTCGAATATCGAAAAAATTCGTATCCAATGATATCTAATTAGGTATAATTACATCAGATTTTTTTTTCCTGAATGATTATTCCTAAATTTGTTGAGTTGAATAGGCAGTCCATTTCGTCTCAGTCTCTCTCTGAATTACCAGTGATATAGGAATCTATATTCAATAGGTTTTTTTCTTCAACAGATAAACAAAAATGGCGGAGGAATAATTTATTGGCAAGAGAAAAATTTCAGAAACAATTCGCAGCTTACATAAATGTATTCTCATTGAATCTGGCAGTGATAGACGTTGTATATAACAGAGCTTGTGATCCTCCCGGTGGCAATTGGATCAGAGGTATTTCGAGTATTCTGAATATAATTGGATAAATGAAATTAGTAACTTTTTTTTCAGTAGCGAAGAATAATTCGAGTGAGTTCATTTTTTCACCATTCATTCTTTGAAAATATCTAGGAAACTAAGTTCGTGCAACATCACTCTATCTCGTTCAGTTTCCGGAATATTTTGAAAGGAAGAATGAAAAAAAAAAAAATTGACTCATCCCATTTCATCTCTACGTTATTGATTTGTTCAGATGTTTATTTTGAGTGTGGAATAATTTACAGATGAATCCTTCTATGAATTAGAAAAAAACATTCAGCCACTATTGTTCGGCTATAATTTCCCTAAATGTAGATTTCAAACTTGTAAAAATATGATACATTCTCATATCGAACGATGTAACCTAACTTTTTACGATGGAATTATTGGAAGAAACTTTGAATATAGTATTGGTGAATGTGATTCCTTGGGTCATATAACAGTTTGTATATTGGTAAAAGAATATTTTTCAAATTTTTGAATGTAATATTCGGATTTAGCCTGTAAATAATATATATTGTTTATATGTCCATATAAAAACAGAAGAATACTTCCAACATATATCAATACATCGATTCTAGAAAAGTAGGTTTTTTTGGAAGAAATGATCCATGCCCAATACCTAATGGTCAAGAAGTTGAAAGTTTTCTAATGGGGCCTCCTCCCTATCTTACTTGTGTGTGTAATTACTACAGCAGTCAGAATAACATTAGTCTCTCGCTGATAGAAAGTGACGTGGCCTCTAATAAGTGAGTTTGTGAATCATAGTTTGTGCCTCATGAAACTCTTGAATCACCGTCCTTTTTTAAAAAATATCTTGGGCACTAAGGGAGATAAAGAAATTTTGGTAAATTACTTCTGAAATTGAATTATGATAAAGTTTGAGTGTTATATTTATTGAGTTGTTGAAAACAATTAATTACTCAAGGTTTTTTTGACTCAAAGTAGACAACTCAACTCATTTTTTTTGAAATATTAATAAAATCAAAATTTTCAAAAACCAAACTCAATGCGACAATAGAATACCCAGGAAAAAATGTTCAGATCTGATCAGATCAAATTAGATCTGAGCAGATCTAATCAGATCTATTCATATCAAATTTCTCAATTTAATCAGATCCATTCATAGTAAATTTCTCAATTTAATCAGATCTAATCAGATCTGATCAGATCTAAACATTTTTTCCCGGGTAGGCATATTGAATAAGGTGGACGAAAAAAATTATAAATAAAATGCTAAACCGAGATATTCTTCAAAAATGATATCAGTTATTTTAGCTGTTTTCTTTTTAAGAAACACTTTTAATAAAAGAATTGATATTGAGTTATCACTTGATTGAAGGGTTATCACAGGCTTACGATTCGTTCGTAGAGATAAAGTTCTCTACATTCAACCGAGAGAAGGAACATTGAGACCTAACGGTTATATTGATGAATCCTCACAGAGATGGATACCTATTCCAGAGAATACGCCTTGTTCACTGGTTGAGCCAATAAATAGAGACAACGGATATTTTTTCCTTGACGACCCAACTCTCCCAATAAACTACGTTTTAACAGGTATTTTTGATGAGCTTTCCTTGAGTACTTGGATATGGATATGGAGAGCTTATTCTCATTTGGGTTAACGTATTTTTAGGGATTAAGTTGAACAAAGCAACGAACGGAGATATCTCAGGATTTGCCATTGAGATAATTGGTACACTCTTCGATTATAGAACTGGTATATTAATCCCTACATATTTCAAGCCATCGTGGAAAGGATCAAACAAAAAGTGGTGAGCAAGACTAATGAATCAAATTCATTGCAATAATCATTATTTTCATGATTTTAAGAGACAATGCAGTAATGACGAGATGATAGAAAATAAATTATACTCATTTGTGTTTATATTGAAAACTTAGCGAAATACCGAAACTTTTCTATAGAAAAAAGAATTAGGGTAAAATTACTCTATAGGTAAAATCTTGTTTCCAAGATATTCTACAAAAATGAATAACAGAATAAATCTACTTTTGCCCGATCTTTTTTGCACTACTGTATGAAATTTTTTTCAAAACTTTTTCTGAAATTTTTTCAAATCAAACTCCGGCAACCTTTGTTTGCCCATATACATTCCAAAAATCAGTTTTATTTTAATATTTGAGTCTTATTTTTTTAATTTGTGATTTTTTTTCTTCTAATTCGAAGTCTTGAACTTATTTTCTTTGATTAATTCCTCTAATTCATAAAAAAGTAGTCTTTACATCTTGTTTCTTTATTTATAGGAAACTCCTGCAATTCACGCAAGTTAGTTCAATCTTTACAACGTTGCCTCATATAGTTACTCCGTCAGACACAAATTACATTCCATTGCTACCGTCAAGGCTGAAAGAAGATATTGGACAGTCAACGCTACCACTATTCGATGCTGTTCCAATTACATTGGAAGTTCCATCAGCATTAGGTGGAGTTGGAATGTTCCATAAAGGCGTTGAGGGTTACGCTGGATTAATTTCGCTTAGAGTTTATGGAATTCAATATGAAGAATATTTCAATAATTTCAAATTGTCTCATATCATCAATAATAGAGTATCATTCAACGCATCTCTTCATTGAGTGTAAACGTTATAATTGAATCACCTTAGAGTCAAGGAGACGTAACTATTAGTGTATAGAATAAGAAGAGCGTATGCTGAGTGTATTTACCATTCTGTTCTTAACAATTTCGTTATAATTTTTAATTCACTTCAAAAAATTCGATGTTAAGAAAAAATGTGTATTTTGGAAATATGCCCTTTTTCAATTATCGTCATTAAATTCAGAAATTATGACTGAAGAAATGGTTTTAAAAAAATAAAGGAACTTATGTACAGAAAATATGCAATATCGTTATTAGATATTCTATGCTGAAAATTTAGGATTGTAATGAAAATTCAAAAGTAAGGGAGGCATTTATGCCCTTTTGACGTGGGACTTGAGTGACAATATATATACATATAGATATATACGTTTTTGCGTTTTTTTTCCTTCCTTTCTTATCAGAATTTACCGACAATTTCGCGGTAATGACAACTGCTGTTAGTATCGGTCATTGAACTTAGAAGGAAAGACGAGATTTAATCTCAAGATACATTAATTCATCATTTCTATGAGATTTTGGGGAATGTAACTATTTATTCATAGATAAAGCTTATCTGACTATATTTCTTTTAATTAGCACTGTTACCGCTTTCTCGAGTCATATCTGCGATAATTTTCGTGTAAATTGGTGGTAAATTAAAGAGGAAGATATTTCATATTGAGTACGCGGGATTATTTCTACATAAGTGAGAAGTTTTTTTTTTCGATAAAATGATGAATAACGACAATTGAATATAATAATAGTTCTTTGCTGCGAAACGTTAGGATTTTTTTCTAGAGAATCATAACAATATAATCATTCATCTGATAATTTTTTCCTTAATTAGGACATAAAATGTTTAGAGAACTATTTTTTATAGTTTTCATCATCAATATACGTACTTCATCATGCGCCATTGAAGCCTTATATGAAGCAGGTAACACTAGCGAAATCACTTAAAGTTTTTTTAAAATATCTCGAAAACTCATCGAGACACATTTTTCCAATTTTTTTTGGTTTTTTTTTGAATTTTTCAAATTTTTTTCAATTTTTTTGGATTTTTTTTGAATTTTTCCAAATTTTTTTGGGATTTTTTTAGTCTGATTCTTTTTTGTAGGAAATTTTAAAAGCCGCAAAAAAATATAACGACAAAAAGGGTGTGTATCCATTCAAAAAAATCTCATTTTCAGGCAAACTAGTATGGGAATTGTACACGATAATAGATAACAAGGGATTAAACATTTCGCACGATGCCGAGACAACTGAGCACCTCAGTGATAATCCGATAATTCGAGAGATGAAGAAACAAGTGGATAAAATTCATGAGCAATTGAATGAACTAGAGGAGTTTATGGGTTCGAAAAAAATTCGAGATGAAATTATATCATGGCCACTCGGTGCATTGGCAATTAGGGATATTGATACGATTGATCTATTCATTCAAAGTATAGATGAAAATTATAAAAAATTTAATCAATGTAGGAATGAGAGATATTGTTCTTATGCCTCATTTGAAGTTCTTATGAAGGATATTTTTCCAATTCTCGAGGGTGAAGTTGAAATTATAAGAAAGTTTGCGATTAACGATGATAAATCTCCATGGGATGAGAAAGGTTCAGTAGCTACGATTGCTGGTTGTGCAGTTGTAAGAATCATTTTTTAATAATTTACATTTTTTTGAAGCTATTGCAGTAGTTATTGAGTAATTTAGTAGTGGAAAACGGGATGAAGTGTTTTTTTTCGCCCATTGTTTGTTGATAATATCTCGAAAACTGAGCTTGATAGCACAATTCAATTTCAACGTCTTTTGTACAGAGATCGGCAAAAAAAAATCGCATTTTCAATTTTTGAATTTTTCCTATTTCTGCGATTTCCATCGAAAAAATTTTAATTACTTTCTTAATAAAAAATTCGGAGTTTTTAATTTTTCATTAGTTTGAAAATTAATTTTTTTTTTTAACAATTTTGATTACTATTGTAATTTAAAATTTGACTGATGGAATTTCATAATTATTTTCTTTATCAAACTTATTAACATTTTTATTAGTTAAATTGAATTATAAATGTCATATAAGCGGCATTTAGATTGGATTAAATTATAAGTTCTTATTTGTGTTACATTTAGTTAAAAATCTCAACTCAAAATTTTTGTCTGAAAGACGGTTATATTTGGGAAGATTAAACATAGTAGCGTTGATTTTATTATAAAATTAATTATTCCAATCAATTAATAAGTAAGAAAGAATCAAAATTTCGAATAAGAAAAAGAATTATAAAATTTCATCAGTCAAATTTTTAATTGCAATAGTAATCAAAATTGTTGAAAAAAAAAAATTAATTTTCAAACTAATGAAAAATGTAAAAATCCAAATTTTACATTAAGAAAGTAATTAAAATTTTTTCGATGGAAATTACAGAAATAAAAAAAATTAAAAAATTAAAAATGCGAATTTTTTTCTTACCGATCTCTGCTTTTGTAATTCTTGAAATGCTCTACGAAAGAAGGAATTAGGGGCAAAATCGTCGTATCTTGCTCAGTTTTCGAGATATTCTATAAAAAAGATCATAGAAAAATCGATTAATCCAGTTTTAGCTCATCACTGCTGAATTATTTCTCTGTTCATATGAATATTTTCTTTTTCATTCGTTCTAATCTCAATTGAAGCTACCAAAGTATTTGGCGAGAAATTTTCACTAGAATAATGGGATTTTTTTCTTCAGGCTCATGGTGCAGAGAAATGTGGGGCTCCTCAAGTAATTTCAAATATCTTGATCAAGCTGTTCAGAATGATAATCATAGCTGAGCTGAAAACAAGTACCATGTTAGCTTATGATAATATATATGGATATGTAGAGAATGAAGGTAGGCTCTCATAGGAAATAGGGGGAAATATCGATAGTCATGTGAAAATCAATGTATTTTTTCACAGATAAGGAAGTACGGCGGAGAATGAATTCATTGGCAAGGACAAAATTCGAGATGCAATTTGCAATTTACATAAATAGTTTTTCATTAAATATGGCAGCGATAGACGATATTTCTCACAGAGCCTGCGATCCTCCTGGTGGCAATTGGATTCGAGGTATCCTTCATTATCCTGAATATGATTGATTAAATCGAATTAGAAACTGTTATTTCTGTGGTTAAGAAAAAAATCTGGATAAAGACTTATCTATCTTTTTTTAAAAATTTTACAACTAATTTGCGTGAATATTCAGCCAGAATATGAAATTATTTACAGATGAATCCTTCTATGAACTGGAAAACACTTTTCATACAGTTATTTTTGGATTCAATTGGAGTAATTGTAAATCCAAGAGTTGCAACAGTATAATGTCTGGTGAATTCAGGCAATGTCTACCATCATTTTACAAAGAACCTTGTTATAGAAACCCTGAGGATACTATTGCTGAATGTGCTTACTTGGATCGTATAAAAGCTTGTGTATTGGTACAAGAATATATCTCAAATTTTCAAACGAAATAACCAGATTTAGCCCGTAAATAATACATTATTTATATTTCTAATAAAAACAGAAGGATGGTTCCTACGAATTTCACTACGTCCATTCAGCAAAATTAGGTTTTCTTGGGAGAAATTCTTCGTGTCCTGATAATGCTGAATTCATTGAAAGTAGCAGAAGGGCGACTGGGACCTATGCCGCTTGTGTATGCAATTCTTACAGCAGTCATAATAAAATCAGTCTCTTGTTAATAGAAAGTGACATCGAATCTGATCGGTAAGTATATGGATAACAGAAGGCAACGTTGAGGATGTATGATCATGACAAAAAATTTCGATTTGGGGGTTCAAAATTTTTTTAGAGTTAGATTATTCCTTAAAGAATTTTACTATAAAAAGTCCGGGGTAGGTAATCATTCATATAAGAAAGAAAAAAATTATTGAAAATTGACAGAAAATACATGGGCTCTTATGGAGGAATGGAGGTTATGATGATAAATTAATAAATATCCAATTTTCAAGCTCCCGTAGTACAAAAATCAAAATTTGAATGTTATTCCATCCGTGAATATATATTATATTCCCATCTTTGAATGGATGAAATAGAATAAATATGGGATTGGCTTCAATCAATTAGAGAGGTATTTTTTGTCGGAATTAGTTTCTTGTATCTCCTGTAGTTTGGATCTGTATCATGAAAGGAATAAATATGCACATTCAAAATTCCAGAAAAACAAGAAATGAATCATTTGAATTTATATCAAGATTGAATATCGTTTAAATAGACAGCTGGAAAAAAAGCTAATATTTGAAAATAACCTCTTTAACACATGAAAGTGATGTATGTGCTCTCAATCTCTGGTAGAAAGTAGTGGGGGCTAGTAGGCGGGGCTAAAGTTGCAAACTGCGGGGTAAAAAAGTTGCAAATAGCGGAGCTGTCCTGTAATTGAATAAATATCATGGGAGATTCATAACCTTCCAATTTCCCATCATATTTTTTCAATTGATAAAACGAATATTCTTAATTTCACTATTAATAGTGAATAATATATTCCTCAATTTCCATAATTGATAGATCAATAACTAAATATCGTCTGAATTTCTGCGGAAGAAATCGAAAATATATTGGGAAAAAAAACGACAATAAAAATGTATTTTTTTTTTGATTGAAGGGTTATCACAGGCTTACGATTCGTTCGTATACATGAAACTCTATGGATTCAACCAAGAGAAGGAATATTGGAGTTCAATGGTTACATTAATCACTATTCACAGAGATGGATACCTATTCCGAAAAATATAAATTCTTCACTGACTGAACCGATAAATCGAAATAACAGAGTATTTTTTCTTGATGACTTAACTCTACCAGCAAGCTACGTTTTGACAGGTAGTTTTAATGAGATTTTAGAAAATATTGGAAGATGGATATGGAGAGGCGTTTTTTAAAAATGAGAATGGATGTTATTTAAGGAGTTAAGTTCAACAAAGTAACGAGAGGAGGTGTGTTAGGATTTGCCATTGAAATATTTGGTACACAGTTTGATTATAGAACTGGCCAATTGATCCTTGGAGAAGATTTTATGCAGTCGCAAAAACGATCGAATGAAGAGTCTGGGTAAGCTGAGCTAATCAATCGAATTCATTGGAATAATTATTATTTTCATGAATATCAATGAATTCGAAAGACAATGCTTCAGACATATTTTCTGAAAAACAAATTCTCAAGTTTTGCCTTCTTGCATTAATTTTCCCATCCATAAAAACGTAAACTTTTTTATTCCATTTCCTTATTCATAGGAAAAAACTGTCATTCAATCCAGTGAGTTCAGTTTTTACAAAGTTGCCACATACAGTTACTCCGTCAGACATAAAATATGTTTCATTGGAACGATCAGCGTTGAAAGAGGACTTTGGACAGTCAACTCTACCACTATTTGATGCTGTTCCAATTACATTTGTAGATCCATCAGCATTAAGAGGAGTTGGAATTTTCCACAAATACGCTGAGGGTTACGCTGGATTAATTTCACTTAGAGTTTATGGAATTAAATATGAAGAATATTTCAATGAATTTAAGGTGTCTCATATCATTAATGATAGAGTATTATTCAACTCTTCTTTCAGTTGAATGTAGAAATGAAAATTGAATCATTACTCCAGAGTCAAGAGAATGTGGCTACCAATGTATAGAGTAAGAAGAGCGTATGTCCAGTAGTATATATGTCATTCTATTATTAATAATGATTTTTTTGCAATTTCCCATGGATTTGAAAGAATTTTATGGTAAAAAAGAGATTTATATTTTGGAGATATGCCTTTTTGTAATTATGATTATATCACGTTTGAAAATTATAATTGAAGAAATGATGAATGAATAATAAAAGGGCCTATGTACAATTTTCCCCTCGTTTCAATTTTTTTCGTATTAAAATCCACCGATAATTCAAATAAACCCAACTGCTGGTCGAATAGTTCATTGAACTAGAAAAGAAGACGTGTTCAATCTAAAAATAGACTAATTCATCATTTTTATGGAGTTTTGAGGAATTTACCTATTTATTCACAGATAAATCTTATCTGATGATATTTCTCTTAGCGCTGTTACCACTCTTATCATCAGTTATAAATGGTAGAGAAAGGTATTTTATATCAAGTACGCAGGATTATTTCAACATCAGTCTCAATTTTTCGAAAAAATCATGAATAAAGATAATTGAATATAAAAATAGTTCTTTGCTGCGAAACGTTAGGATTTTCTTCTGGTGAACCATAACAATATAATCATTCATCTAATAATTTTTTTCTCAATAAGGAAAAAAAATGTTCAGAGGACTATTTTTTATTATTTTCATCATCAATATACGTACTTCGTCATGTGCCATTCAAGCCCTATATGAAGCAGGTAATAATAATAATATTAATCAATTAAATACAGATAATTAAATTTAATGATGAATTGAATACTTAGAAGCTATGAATTCAGTAGTGAAGAGGTGAAACACGTCAAATTTGTCATTATGATCGTTCTCAATGGAATATCTCGGAAATCAATGGAAATGCGCCTTTTTTGCCTCAATTTTTTGGGGCAAAATTGCCCTATCTCACTTAGTTCCCGAGATATTATCAAGAAAAGATTTGAAAAAAATGAACTTATCTTGCTTTACTGCTTCACTACTGAATTTCTGAGTTTTATTCACAAAATATTTATAAAACTAACGGAGATACGTCCTTTTTTCGCCGACTGAAAGAGAATTTCAAGAGCTACAAAAAAAGATTAAGACAAAAAAGGTGTATCTCCATTTTTAAAAAAATCTAATTTTTAGGCCAGAAAGTATCGCAATTGTACGCGATAATAGATAACAGGAAATTGAATATTCCGCGCGATGCTGAGGCCACTGAGAGCCTCAGTGATCACCCAATAATTCAAGAGATGGAAAAACAAGTGGATGAAATTCATGAGCAGTTGAATCAACTGGAAAAATTCATGGGTCCTCAAAAAATTAGTGATGCAATTAAATCATGGTCATTGAGCGCACTGACAATTAGAGATATTGATACGATAGAATTATTCTTTCAAAGCATTGATGAATATTATGAAAACTTTAATCAATATAGGAGTCAGAGCTATAATTCTGATGACTCATTTGAAATTCTTATGAGGAGGATTTTTCTGACTATCGAGGGCGATATTGGAATTATACGAAAATTTGTGACTAACAAAAAAGAATCTCCATCGATTGAGCAGGATTTAGTAGCTGTGATTGCTGGTTACGCCGTTGTAAGAATTATTTTTTAATAATTTACTTTTTGAAAAAAGATTAAGGCAAAGTTGCCGTATTTTACTTAGTTTTGGAAATATTATCCAAAAATAATCACATTATCCTGTTTTATCTCTTCATTACTGAAATATTACTTCATGCAGATGAATGTTTTTTTATTCATTCGATCTAATCTCAGTTGAAGCTACCAAAATACCTGTAGGAAGATTCCCTGTAAAATAATGGAGATTTTTTTTAGGTTCGTGAAACAGAGATTTGTGGAACTCCTCAAGTCATTTCAAATATCTTAATTCAGTTGTTCCGAATGATCATCATAGCTGAGCTAAAAACAAGTACCATGTTAGCTTATGAGAATATATATGGATATGTGAAGAATAAAGGTAGGCTCTCATAGAAAATATTGAATATTTTTCCATTATTCGGAAATGAATGATTTATCAGAGGATCCGGAAAAAACAGAATCAAATCTACCTAGATCTAAGTAAATCTAAGTAGATCTAAGTAAATCTAAGTAGATCTAAGTAAATCTACCTAGATCTAAGTAAACCTAAGTAGATCTACCTAGATCTAAGTAGATCTATCTAGATCTAAGTAAATCTAAGTAGATGTACCTAGATCTGAGTAGATCTACCTAGATCTAAGCAGATCTAGAAAATGAGAAAACGGAGATCTATCTAGATCTCTGAAGATCTCAACAGATCGGTGTTGATCTTGCCTATGAGATATATTGAGATCTACTGAGATCTACGCAGATATAAGTAGATCTAACTCGTTCGACCTCTTTGGATCTCAATACGTCTGAATTGGTTCAAGTGGATGAATGAAAACGCAATACAGATTGATGGAAACGACCTAAGTAGATCTACATTGATCTACTTAGATCTACAGTAATCTACTTAGATCTACAGTAATCTACTCAGATCTCCATTGATCTACTTAGTCTGGTAGAATCTAAGGAAATGGAGATCTATCTAGATCTACGTAGATTCACGTAGGTCTACGTAGATCTAAACAGGTCGAGAGGTATTCCTCCTAGCAGATCTACTGAGGTCTAAAGAGATCTAACAAATTAGATCTATTTAGATCTCAGTAGATCTACGTGAATCTACGTAGATCCAAACAGGTTAAATGTTATCTCTTCCATTAGATCTACTGAGATCCTGTTAGATCTAAACAGCTCTCCAAAGATCTACATCGGTAGTGATGTAGGGATCAATGTATTTTTTCGCAGATAAGGGAGGATGGCAGAGGATAAATTTATTGGCAAAAGAAAATTTGGAGAAGCAATTTGCTATTTATATAAATGTGTTTACATTACATATGGCAGTGATAGACGGAGTTTATAACAGAGCTTGTGATCCTCCCAGTGGCAATTGGATTCGAGGTATCTATATTATCCTGAATATAATTGAATCAATGAAATTATCAACTATTATTTCAGTTATGAAGAATTGTTAGTTTAACAATGCGAGATATTCTGTTTTTACGTCTTTACTAGTGAATTTTTGCCGTTTTTTGATGAAGAATATCTCAGAAACCAAGCGAAATAGCAAAATTTTTCCTGAATCTCTTCTCTAAGCAATTTCGAGAGCCACTAACATCGATTCAGGAGCCCTATTTTGCTTAATATCCAACATATTTTTGAAAACTTGATGATAAAAAAAATGGTTATTTTACTTTTTCGCAACTGATTTGTTCGGATATTCATTATGAATGTGGAATTATTTACAGATGAATCCTTCTATGAACTAGAAAAAACATTTCAGGCAATTATTTTTCGCTACAACTGGCGTCATTGTCAAGTCGAAAGTTGTAACAGTATAATGATTGAAAAATTCATGAAATGTCGGCCATTATTTTCCCCAGAACCTGTTTTTAGAAGTGGTGAAGATACAGTTTCTGAGTGTACTTATTTGAGTGATATTGAAGCTTGTGTATTGGTAAATGGATATTTTTTTCAAATATTGAAGTAGAATATTCAGATTCAGCCAGTGAATACTACATTATCTATATTTTCAATAAAAACAGAAAAGTGGTCCTCACCTATATCAATACGTCCATTCAGCAAAATTAGGCTTTCTTGGGAGGAATTCTTCATGTCCAAAAGATAATGGTGAAGTTATTGAAACTAGAAGAACACCGCTTTTTAGCCACTCTGCTTGTGCATGCAATTTTAAAAGCAGTCATAATAAAATCAGTCTCTTCATGATAGAAAGTGACGTGAAGTCTAACAGGTGAGTTCATGAAGAGTATCCCGATTTAGGGGAACTTCCCCTATTAGTGGACATTTCCCTATTAAGCAAATTAATTAATTTTTTGTTTTTTTTATGAATGACAAAATTTTTTAGGGAATATCTCGGAAACTGAATGAGATAGGACAATTTCCTCATGATCCTTCTTTGTAGCTCTTGAAAACTAAGGGTTAGGGTGAAATTGCCCTATCTCCTTCAGTTAGCGAGATATCATTCAAATATTATTTGAGCAATTTTAGCTGTTTCGTTTTTGAGAAATACTCTCAATGATGGAATTGATATTGACTTATTACTTGATTGAAGGGTTATCACAGGCTTACGATTCGTTCGCAAGAATGAAGTTCTTCACATTCAACCAAGAGAAGGAACATTGGGATCCAATGGTTATATTAATCAGTACTCACAGAGATGGATACCTATTCCAGAGAATATAATTTTCTGGCTGATCGAGCCGATAAATAAAAAGAACAGCGTATTTTTTCTTGACGATCTAACTCTACCAATAAACTACGTTCTAACAGGTATTTTTGATGAGTCTTCATGGAATACTGGGAGATGGATCTAGAGAGCCTATATTTATTTGGGTAAACGTAATTCTAGGAGTCAAGTTCAACAAAGTAGCAAGAGGCAATGTGTCAGGATTTGCCATTGAAATACTTGGTACACACTTCAATTATAGAACTGGGAGATTATCATTTCTTGGGAATGTCAGGCGACGTCTGACAGGATCGAACGAAACGTCCGGGTAAGCAGGGCTGTTTAATCAAATGCGTTGAAATAATGATTATTTTCATGAATGTTAATGAATTGGAGAGACAGTTCGATAGTGAAGAGATTGGATAATTTACTTCTTGGTACTCATGTTTCGAAGATATCTTGGAAACTGGACGGAATAACGGAAGTTTCGAACTGACCTTTTGTGTAGCTCTTGCAATTCCCTTCAAAAAAGGATTCAAATAAAATCGCCCGATCTCTCTTTTCTATGAGGAGAATGATTTTAGGGGGTCAAGAGGTGGGAAGAGAAACTAGGTTTCTCAAAAGATAACTATCAATTTTATTGCACAATTAATATGGATAATTTACACCGATATTTACAAAAAGTGAACTGTATGATGTCCGAATCATTAACCGTGATGAATAAGACCGTTCGAAACGTAACCGTTTAAACTCGAAGATTGACCCTCAGTTTCCGAGATATTCACCAAAAACGAATAACAAAAGAAATCGACATTTGTTCGACCTTTTTCTACAACTGAATTCTTCAATTCACGTTCTTTTATTGATTCTCCTATGCATAAAAACGTAGACTCTTCACCCCGTTTTCTTATTCATAGGAAAAGCCTGTCATTCACGCCAGTAAGTCCAGTCTTTACAACATTGCCTCTTTCGGTCACTCCGTCAGACACAAAATACGTTTCATTGGAACGATCAATGTTGAAAGAGGATTTTGGACAGTCAACGCTACCACTATTTGATGCTGTTCCAATTACATTTACAAATCCATCAGCATTGGGTGGAGTTGGAATTTTCCACAAAGGCGTTGAGGGTAACGCTGGATTAATTTCACTGAGAGTTTATGGAATCAACTATAAAGAATATTTCAATGATTTTAAAGTGTTTCATATTATTAACGATAGAGTATTATTCAACTCTTCTTTTAATTGAATGTACACGAAATAAATTGTATCATCACCTCAGAAACAAGAGGATATAACTACTAATGTATAGAATAAGAAGGGCGTATATCAAGCGCATAGTTCATTCAGTCATCAAAAATTTTATTATAATTTTGAAATTTTCTTTGAAAAAGTTTCGTGATAATAATAAAACATAAATTTTGAAATATATTTCCATTCGTGTGTTTTTCTCATTCTCCAATACATCAAAATCAACCGAAAATTTATATAATTACAGCTGCTGTTAGAATGGTTCGTTGAACCGGGAAAAAAACGTGTTTAATCTTCACATTCATTTATCATTTTCATGAAATTTTAAATAGTGTAACTATTTATTCATAGATAAAGCTTATCTGATTACACTTATGATAATTACCAACGTCACCACTTTTGATAGTTAAATCTGCCATAATTTTCGTGTGAATTGGTCGTGAATAAAAGAGAAAAGTATTTTATACCAAGTACACAGGATTATTTCAACATCAGTATCAATTTTTTCGAGAAAAATCATGAATAAAAATAATTGAATACAAAAATAGTTTCTTGTTCCGGAAAGTTAGGATTTCCTTCTGGAGAATCATAACAATATAATCATTCATCTGATAATTTTTTCCTTAATTAGGAGACAAAATGTTTAGAGAACTATTTTTTATAGTTTTCATCGTCAATATACGTAATTCATCATGCGCCATTGAAGCACTATATAAAGCAGGTAATGATAATAATATTAATTTATTGATACGGATTAGTAGAAAACTAATGAAGATACGCTCTTTCTACTCTGATCCTCTTTTGTAGAAAATTTCAAATGTTCGAAAAAAAAGATCACGATAGAAAGATTGTATTTGTATTCTAAGAAAATCAAATTTTTAGGCCAGCAAGTATGGAAATTGTACGCGATAATAGATAACAAGGGATTGGATGATGCCGAGGCCACTGATAACCTCAGTGATAACTCGATAATTCGAGAGATGAAAAAACAAGTGGATGAAATTCATGAACAGTTGAATCAACTGGAAAAGTTCATGGGTCCCAAAGAAATTCGGAATGCAATTAAATCATGGCCACTTGGTGTACTGACTATTAGAGATATTGATACAACAGATCTATTCATTCAAAGTATCGATGAATGTTATGGAAACTTTACTCATTATAGGAGCAAGAGCTACAGTTTTGATCCTTCATTTGAAGTTATCATGAATAAAATTTTTTTGACTCTCCAGGGCCATAGTGAAATTATACGAAAGCTTGTAACTATTGAAGAAGAATATCCACACGATGAGGAAAATTTTTTAGCTGTCATTACTGGTTACGCAATTGTGAGAATTATTTTTGAAAAATTTACATTTATTTTCAAGGCAGTCGCAGTAATGAAGAGCTTAAACTGCAAAAGTCTTATTTTTGAGCCCATTTTTCTTCAGAGAATATCCCTTCTGGGAACTGAGTAAAATAGAGCAATTTTGTCCTAATCTCTTTTCGTAGATCTTGGAATTTTCTATAAAGAAATTTTTTTTTTCTTTTTTCAGTGAATAGCAAAAAAAAATCACATCATCCTGTTTTATCTCTTCATTGCTGAATGATTGTTCCATACAGATGTATATTTTTTTTATTCATATGATCTTATCTCAGTTGAAACTAGCAAAAATACCTGGAAAGAGATTTCGTGTAAAATAATGGAGAATTTTCTTTTTAGGTTCGTAGTAAAGAGATATGTGGCATTCCTCATGTAATTTCGAATATCTTAATTCAGCTGTTCCGAATAATAATCATAGCTGAGCTGAAAGCAAGTACCATGCTAGCTTATGAGAATATCTATGGATACGTTGAGTATAAAAGTAAGCTATCATAGGAAATATTGAATATTTTTTTATTATTCCAATACATTTTCTTTTTAATCAGGGGAGAGTTGTGCGAGAGGGAAGATGTCTATTTTTATCTCAATTTGTTGCGTTGGACTGAGGAAATTCATTGTCTCATCCTCTCAATGAATCGATAGTGCTGTGATGATCAATGTTTCTTTTTTGCAGATAAGGAAGAAAAGCAGAGGATAAATTCCTTGGCTAGAGACGATTTAGAGAAGCAATTTGCAATTTACATAAATATATTTTCATTACATATAGCAGTGATGAACGGAATATATAACAGAGCTTGTGATCCTCCCGGTGGCAATTGGATTCGAGGTAGCTATATTATCCTAAATATAACTGAATCAATGGAATTATTAACCATTATTTGATCAGGAAAGAGGGAAACCTGAATAACTCTGGCGGATCACTCGATTGGGAGGGGTCGACTTGTGTACTCACCTAATCACTAGTCGAGCATTAGTCGATAGTAATATGAATAACGAGATGACCAGCGATCAGCTGAACATTGGGTTGACTGTCGGTCGATCCCAAGGGGAAACCTTGACTTGACTAACGATCGACCATGAACATTTTTTGAGCACTTTTCGATCATGGATGATAAATGGCTTCATTGATGCGCGTCTGACTATGTATAGAGTCGATCGTTAGTCGAGTCGAGGTTTCCACTTGGGATCGACCGACAGTCGATCCAATGTTCAGCTGATTGCTGGTCATCTCGTTATCTATATTACCATCGACTAATGCTAGACTGGTGATCAAGTGAGCGCACAAGTCGACCCCCCAATCGAATGGCAATCAAATAGTAATCGATGGATCCACCAGGGAAGCATTTTCTTTGCCATTTTTTGTTTGGGAATATCTTGAAAATATCACAAAAATATCTTTTCGTTGATGGATATCTCGGAAACCAAGCGAGATAGTGAAATTGTACCCTAATCCTTTTTTGTCGAGAATCTCAAGGGCCACGAATAACGATTGAAGTGAAAAGGTGTGTGACTGAGGTGTGTTGCCTCATCTCGCTCGGTTTCCAAGATATTTTCGAAAACTTGATCATAAAAAAACTGACTTAATCTGTTTTACATTTTCACAACTGACTTGCTTGAATATTTATTTTCAATGTGTAATAATTTACAGATGAATCCTTCTATGAACTAGAAAAGACTTTTCAGGCAATGATTTTTGGCTATAAGCTGAGTAACTGTAAATCACAAAGCTGCAACCATATATGGCTTCAAAAACCTAAGCAATGTCAGCCAGTGTTTTACAAAGAACCGGTTTTGACAAGCCCTGAAGATAGTATTGCCGAATGTGCTTATTTAAATCAAATAACAGCTTGTGCATTGGTAAACAAATTTTTTTTCTTCAAATATTCAAATGGACAATTCAAATTCAGCCAGCGAATAATTATGTATATGACCAATAAAAACAGGATAGCGGTCCCTACAAATTTCAGTACGTTAACTCATCAGAATTAGGTTTTCTTGGGAGGAATTCTTCATGTCCAACGGATAATGGTGTACTAGTTGTCACTAGCATAGTGGCGGGTGATACCTATGCTGCCTGTGCATGTAGTTCTTACAGCAATCATAATAAAGTTAGTCTCTTGATGATAGAAAGTGACGTGAACTTTAACTGGTGAGTTTATGGATGATAGAGGGCATCTTAGTTTCCGAAATACTGTTTAAGAGAAACATTCTCAATGATAGAATTAATATTAACTTATCACTTGTTTGAAGGGTTATCACAGGCTTACGATTCGTTCGCAAGAATGAAGTTCTCTACATTCAACCAAGAGAAGGAAAATTCGTGCCCAATGGTTATATTCATCGGTATTCACAGAGATGGATACCCATTCCAGGAAATATAAATTCCTCACTGACTGAGCCAATAAATAGAGAGAACAGAGTATTTTTTCTTGACGATTTAACTCTACCAACAAACTACGTTCTAACAGGTATTTTTTATGAGTCTTCATGGAATACTGGGAGATGGATATAGAGAGCCTATATTTATTTGGGTAAACGTAATTCTAGGAGTTAAATTCAACAAAGTAACGAGAGGCAATGTGTCAGGATTTGCCATTGAAATATTTGGTACACACTTCAATTATAGAACTGGGAGATTATCATTTCATGGAAATGTCAGGCGACGTCTGACAGGATCGAACGAAACGTCTGGGTAAGTAGGGCTGTTTAATCAAATGCGTTGGAATAATGATTATTTTCATGAATGTTAATGAATTGGAGAGACAGTTCGATAGTGAAGAGATTGGATAATTTTCTTCTTGGTACTCATGTTTCGAAGATATTTTGGAAACTGGACGGAATAACGGAAGTTTCGAACAGACCTTTTGTGTAGCTCTTGCAATTCCCTTCAAAAAAGGATTCAAACAAAATCGCCCGATCTCTCTTTTCTATGACGAGAATGATTTTAGAGGGTCAAGAGGCGGGAAGAGAAACTAGGTTTCTCAAAAGATAACTATCAATTTTATTGCACAATTAATATGGATAATTTACACCGATATTTACAAAAAGTGAACTGTATGATGTCCGAATCATTAACCGTGATGAATAAGACCATTTGAAACACAACCGTTTAAACTCGAAGATTGACCCTCAATTTCCGAGATATTCTCCAAAAACGAATAACAAAAGAAATCGACATTTGTTCGACCTCTTTCTACAACTGAATTCTTCAATTCACGTTCTTTTATTGATTCTCCTATGCATAAAAACGTAGAATCTTCACCCCGTTTCCTTATTCATAGGAAAAGCCTGTCATTCACGCCAGTGAGTCCAGTTTTTACAACATTGCCTCTTTCGGTCACTCCGTCAGACACAAAATACGTTTCATTGGAACGATCATTGTTGAAAGAGGATTTTGGACAGTCAACGCTACCACTATTTGATGCTGTTCCAATTACATTTACAAGTTCATCAGCATTGGGTGGAGTTGGAATTTTCCATAAAGGCGTTGAGGGTAACGCTGGATTAATTTCACTTAGAGTTTATGGAATCAACTATAAAGAATATTTCAATGATTTTAAAGTGTTTCATATTATTAACGGTAGAGTATTATTCAACTCTTCGTTTAATTGAATGAAGACTTAATGAATTGCCTCATCATCTGAGAATCAATGAGACACAACTACCAGTGTTATAGAATATGAAGGGCCTATGTCAATCACATGAGTTAGTCAGTCATTAACAATTTTATTGTAATTCCCAAATTCCCTTCCAGAATATTTAGTGATAATAATAAAATATAAATTTCGAAAATTCGAAGAAATGATAAGAATAAAATAAATACGCTCATTTACTAAAAATATGCAATATTGTTATTATCAATTTCATGTTTAAAATTTTTATTTATACTAAAAAGAATCCAAAAAAGTAACACTTATGTCCTTGGCTTACGATAATCTTTAATTATTCAAAAATGGTTAAATGAATATTTTTTTTCCCCATTTTTCCTGTGTTTCATGCACGTTTCTCTATCTATTCACATTTGTGTGTTTCTTCATTTCTTTGTTCCCCCAACATCCATCGACAATTCAGGTACTTACATCAGCTATTATAATCGTTCATTGAACCGGGAGGAGGAGCCGTGTTTAATCTCACAATACATTAATTCATCACTTTTAATAAAATTATCGAGAATGTTACTTTTTCTTCATAGATAAAGCTTATCTGATAAGATCTTTGGTATTTAGCGCTGTGATCACTTTCATAATCAGTTATTTCTGCGATAATTTATGTGCAGACTGGTGGTAAATAAAAGAAATAACTATTTTATATCAAGCACGCAGGATTATTTCAAAATCAGTATCAATTTTTTCGAGGAAATGATGAATAGAGACAATTGAATATAAAAATAGCAGCGAAGCATAAGGATTTTTCTGATAATTTTTTTCCTTAATTAGGAAATAAAATGTTTAGAGGACTATTTTTTATAGTTTTCATCATCAATATAGGATCTTCATTATGTGTCATTGAGGCCCTATATGAAGCAGGTAATAGTAATAATATTAATTTATGGATTCGAATTAAAGATGGATGAATATTTCAAATTTTGAAGAATTCACGATTAATTGAATTTAATGACGAATTAAATCTTTAGGAGTTCTAAACTCAGTGGTAAAAAGGTTAAACACATCGATTTTTGTTCGTGATCATTCTCAATGAAATGTCTCGGAAACCAATGAAAAGACATCTTTTTTTATTCTTCATCTTTTTTGTATAGAAAATTTGAAAAGCTACACAAAAAGATCACAAAAAAAAGGCTGTACCTCAATTTAAAGAAAAAATAATAATTTCAGGCCGACAAGTTTGGAAATTGCATACGATCATAGATAACAGGGAATTGGATATTTCTCACGATGCTGAGGCCACTGAGCACTCCAGTGATAACCCGATAATTCCAGAAATGAAAAAACAAATGGACGTAATTCATGAGCAATTGAATGAACTGGAGAAATTCATGGGTCCCAAAAAAATTAGGGATTCAATGAAATCATGGTCACTCAGCGCCCCCATAATTTGGAAAATTGACACAATAGAACTATTTATTCAGAATATCGATGAATATTATGAAAAGTTTAATCGATATAGGAATGGGAGTTCTTATGTCTCATTTGGAATTGTCATGGATGAAATTTTTCAAACTCTTAGGGGCGACATTGGAATTATACGAGATTCTGTGACTAACGAAAACAAGTCTAAGAAAAATAAGGAAGATTTAGTAGCTGCGATTGCTGGTTTTGCGAGGGTAGAAATAATTTTTTAATAATTTACGTTTCTTTCGAGCTACTGCAGTATTGCTGTTGAGGCAATTCAATGGTAGACGTGTAAAGCAGCATAAGTCATTTTTTCACCTATCATTTTTTTCAGAAGATCTTGAAAATCAAGCGAGACAATGCAATTTCGTATTAATCCTTTTTTGCAGCTCTAAAAATGTTATATATAAAAAATTAGTGCAAAATTGCTCTATCTCGCTTAGTTTCAAATTAATATTTTTTTATTCATTCGATCCAGCCCCAACCCTGGTGGATCATTCGATTAGGAGAGGTCGACTTGTGCACTCACCTAATCACTAGTCGAGCATTAGTCGATAGTAATATGAATAACGAGATGACCAGCGATCAGCTAAACATTGGGTTGACTGTCGATCGATCCCAAGTGGAAACCTTGACTCGACTAACGATCGACCATGAACATTTTTTGAGCACTTTTCGATCATGGATGATAAATGGCTTCATCGATGCGCGTCTGATTATGTATAGAGTCGATCGTTAGTCGAGTCGAGGTTTCCACTTGGGATCGACCGACAGTCGACTCAATGTTCAGCTGATCGCTGGTCATCTCGTTATCCATATTACCAACGACTAATGATCAGGTGAGCGCACAGGTCGACCCCCCCCCCCCCCCCAATCGAATGGCAATCAAATAGTAATCGATGGATCCACCAGGGAAATGAAGCTCCCGGGAAAAAAATTCCCAGATCTAATCAAATTTAATTGGATCTGACCAGTTTTTTTTCATTTATCTTTCATTTTCTCTAACTATTTTGATTAAAATTTTTTTTGTTCATTTCGGATTCTGTGCAGATGTACTTGCATCTAATCTGATTAGATCCAATCATTCTCCAATTAGATTTGGTTAGAGTGTGTCAAATTCTGCACTTGGATTTGATCAGATCTCGAATTTTTTCTTCAAGCTGCCACAATGTCTGGAGGAAAATGTTTGGTAAAATATTTTTTGTTTTTCAGGCTCGTGGTGCAGAGATATGCGGGACTTCTCAAATTATCCCGCGTATCTTGATTCAGCTGTTCCGAATGATAATCATAGCTGAACTGAAAACAAGTACCATGTTAGCTTACGATAACATATATGGATATGTGAAAAATGAAAGTAGGCTCTCAAAGGAAAAATTAAATAATTCTCCATTATCCTGATGCATGCTCATTTCAATCAGGACAAAAGGGACATTATCATATATCTTTTTGAATAAATTTGTATATTTTTTACACAGATAAACTCGTATGGCAGAGAATTAATTCATTGGCAAGGGAAAAATTGGAGGAGCAGTTTGCAATTTACATAAATGTATTTTCATTCAATATGCCAGTGATAGATGTAACATATAATCGAGCTTGTGATCCTCCCGGTGGCAATTGGATTCGAGGTATCTTCATTATCCTGAATATCGTCACTTTAGAAACAAAGGGGCGTAAGTGCTATGTTTATGCACAGTACTTACGCTACTTCATTTCTAAGGTGACAATATGATTGATTCTATCAAATTAGGAACAATTATTTCGTTCCTTTTTCGATAACTTCAAGATTTTCGAAAGAATCAATGATAAAAAAGAAAAGAAAACGTTGAATTATCTTGTTATGTTTCTTCATTAATCATTTCTTCATTCAGATGAATCCTTCTATGAACTAGAAAAGATGTTTCCGCCAATTCTGTTTGACTATAATTCCTATAAATGTAAATACAACAATTGCAATAATGTAACGAGTCAAGATGTCAGGCAATGTGAGACAATATTCTACGGTAAACATAATGAAAGCAGTGTTGAAGATACTGGTGGTGAATGTGCTTATTTGGGTCATGTACTAGCTTGTGTATTGGTAAAAGGATGATCTTCAAATATTTGATACGTAATATCCAGATTGAATCAGCTAATAATTACTATACATTACTTTTATGTCCGATAAAAATAGGATAGTGGTCCCCACAGATTCCATTACGTCGAGTCAGAAGAATTAGGCTTTCTTGGGCAGAATAATCCATGTCCAACTGGTCAACTAGTTGAAAGTCGCCTAACTGGATCTGCTCACTATGCTGCTTGTGTATGCAATTCTTACAGCAGTCAGGATAAAGTCAGTCTCTTGATGATAGAAAGTCAGGTGGACTCTAATTGGTGAGTTTATGGATGACAGAAAGCATCCTGGAACTACACTGTAAAAACAAATTAGAAAATTTAAAAAAAAATCGAGGTGGTAATGTTTCATTATGCTTCAAAGGATCGAAGATGATTTCAGTAATTTTAGCTCCGTTTTTGAAGAACAAATTCAATGTTTGATATTTCATCATATAAATATACATTTAATGTATTGAATATAAAAATAATTTTTTTTCTCAATTCCGTTTTTTAAGAATGGAATCAATATTAATTCATTGCTTGTTTGAAGGGTTATCACAGGCTTACGATTCCTCCGCAAGAATAAAGTTCTCTATATTCAACCAAGAGAAGGAGCATTGGAGTCTAATGGTTACATCAATCGATATTCACAGAGATGGATACCTATTCCAAGAAAAATAAATTCCTCACTGATTGAACCGATAAATAAAGATAACAGAGTATTTTTCCTTGACGATTTAACTCTATCAACAAACTCTGTTTTAACAGGTATTTTTGATGAGTCTTCATGGATTATTAGATGAATGGGTATGAAGAGCTGAATTTTTATTGTGGTAAACGTAATTCTAGGTGTTAAATTCAACAAAGTAACAAGAGGAAAAGTGACAGGATTTGCCATTGAAATATTTGGTCAATATTTCGATTATAAAACTGGTAAATTAGTCCTTACAAAAAATTTCAGACCATCACGGCGAGAATTCAACGATAAGTCTGGGTAAGTAGGACAAATTAATCAGTATAATTTTCATGAATATCATGAATATCGCTCTATCTCCCTTTGTTTCCGAGATCTTCTTCGAAAACGAATAGCAAAAAAAAGTTGATATTTGTTCAACCTTTTTTGCTTTCGAATGAAAGCTTTCTAATCGTAATTTTTTTGCAAGTTTAAGATTTTATCATAATATGACTGCAAATGACCCGATCCTATTTTGGATCGATGATGTAAGATTAAAAATTTTGCATTGGCAGAATATCAAATGTATTATGTTCAAATTACGCACAAATAGTGGGGCTTCTGTTTGTTTTATCCATAAAAACGTAGACTTTTTATTCCATTTCTTTATTCATAGAAAAAGCCTGTCATTCAAGCCAGTGAGTTCAGTCTTTACAACGTTGCCTCATAAAGTTACTCCATCAGACACAAAATATGTTTCATTGGAATCATCAAGACTGAAAGAGGATTTTGGACAATCAACGCTACCACTAATTGATGCTGTTCCTATTACAATTGGAGCTCCATCAGCACTAGGCGGAGTTGGAATTTTCCATAAGGGCATTGAGAATTACGCTGGATTAATTTCACTTAGAGTTTATGGAATTCAATATGCAGAATATTTTAATTATTTTCGATTGTTTCATATCGTTAATGATAGAGTACTATTTAACTCTTCTTTCGGCCCAGTGTAGGTTTGGGTAGTTGACCTCGAGTTGTTTACTTGATCAGATGCATTTTCGTTGAGCTCATTTAAATCAAATATTTCAGTGTTCAAATTAATTGAAATACTGTCAATCACTATTACACAGATGTATTATTATTGAAGCAATAAATGATCATTGGAGTGATTAATTTTGAGTTTTTATCGATTATTTAATAAGATGAATTGCTTTGATACCCCTACAAATCTTGGCCTAAAAGTCTAAGGCCTAAAAGTGATGTCACGAAATAATAAATAATCCATACACCGTTGATCAAATTCAATTCCATCAGAAAATCTATATTTCAAACCGTTTCCTGGAATATTTAGTATTTTTTTTCTATCATTCGTTCAAAGCTGTTAGAAACTAACTATAAAAAAAATGAAAAAAATTTTCCACGTGTCTCAGGAATTGTGAATAAAATCTCATCTTCCAAAAAGATATAAAAACATGATGACACATGAATAATACCTTCATAAATTTTCATATCTCAGTATAAAAAGAATTATTTCAACTGTTCAAATATTCAATTTAGTAGCTAAGATGTCATCACTAGGAGATATCTTAGAATGTAAGAAAGATAGATATACCTAGCCTCAATGCTTTTTGGTAGAGAATTTCAAAAGCAACAGAGAAGAATTGAGGAAAAATTGCTGTTAGAATTTTTTTGTCAAAAAAGAAGTCATCTGTCTAATCTCATAGTTGTAAATAGAGGAGTATATATAGCATCGTTTTCCTCAAGATAATCATTTTAAAAATAACTAAATACAAAAACAGTGTTTCGCTGCAGAACGTTCGGATTTTTTTCTGGAGAACCATAACCATAGAATTATTCATCCGACATTTATTTCCTCAATTAGAAGGAAAAATGTTTAGAGGACTATTTTTTATAATTTTCATCATCAATATTCATAATTCATCATGCGCCTTTCGAGGCCTGTACGAAGCAGGTAATAGTAATAATATTTATTTATCAATACAGATTAAGTGTCTGTGATTATTTGAAACTTTAAATAACATTAGAGGTGATGAATTTAGTAAAAAGAAATGAGACAGGAAAAATTATCTGGTTTTACGCCTTCGCTTATGATTTGGCCTCTAGAGGGCTGGGATGACGCCTTGAGGCGTAATAATTTTCTTAGTTCAGTAGGAACAAAGTGGTTTCTTAGGAGAGGGAGGAGAGAAAATATTTTCAAGCTTCGGTATGTTTTTACAGATCATTTCAATCATAATCAGTGAAAAATATCGAATTTATTTCAAAAAGATAGCCATATGGCTATATATATATTGTATCTGCCATTACGTATTTTACAATTCTGACTACAAAATTGTGTTCAGCGACCTTGAGAACTTGTATCTGTACATTTTGAAACCTTGATAAGGTCTTCTAACTGTTTTCATCAACTTTTCAAGAAATCACATAATTTGACATGGGTTTGGTTCTAGCTTGGGGAACTCAGTTCTCTTTTCAGTACAAATTATGAGCTTTGAAAATTTTTGAAATTCCGGACCTCTAAAGGTTAAATAAAATTTTGCAGGCCAACAAGTATGGAGACTTTACTCGATAATAGATAACGAGGAATTATGTATTTTGAACGATACTGAGACCTCCCAGCACTCCAGTAATGACCCAATAATTCGAGACTTGGAAAAACAGATGGATGGAATTCATGAGAGCTTGGAAGAGCTGAGAAAGTTCATGAGTCCTAAAAAAATAGTGGATATAATAAGATCGTGGCAAATGAACGCATCGATAACTAGGGATATTGATATTATTGAATTATTCGCTCAAAGTATTGATGAACAGTATGACACATTTGAGCAATATAGAAATGCCACCCGGAATTCTGATGTCTCATCCAACGTGCAAATGGACGAGATTTTTGCGTTCCTTCCGGGCGAAATTGCAATTGTGCAAAGGCATTCTCAGAAAGGAAAATTGCAAATTAATGAGGAAGATCCAGTAGCAGCTATTGCTGGTTTTGCAAGGGTAAAAATAATTTATAAATAATTTACTTTTTCTTCATCGAGGCAGCAGTTATTCAGTAATTCAGTAGTGAAGAGATGAAATTGCATAAGCAGTTCCGTTCACCCATCATTTTATGTGAATATTTTAGATGACTAATTGAGCGAGATAGTGTTCATCCCGATTTTTCTTGTAGATTTTGAAATTCTGAACAAAAATAGATTTGCAAAAAATTGACTTCCCAGGAAAAAATGTTCAGATCTGATCAGATCAAATTAGATCTAATCAGATCTGAGTTCCTTAGATCTGATCAGATCTGAGAATTGGCACGCTCTGATCAGATCTAATTTGATCTGATCAGATCAAACTAGATCTGAGTTCTTGAGATCTGATCAGATCTAGTTTGATCTAATTAGATCTGAGTTTCTCAGATCTGATCAGATCCAGCTAGATCTGATCAGATCTGATGAGCCAATATAGATAAACTCAATCAGATCCAGTTAGATCTGACCAGATCTAGTTGGATCTAATCAGATCTAGTTAGATCTAAACAGATCCGATCAGACTTAGATCTATTTGGATCTAATCAGATCTAATTAGATCCAATTCGATCTGAACAGATCTATTCATATCTATTCATATTAAAAATTTCCATTTTGTCAGATCTAATTAGGTCTAATTAGATCTGATCAGATCTGATCAGATCTAATTAGATCTGATCAGATCTGAACATTTTTTCCCAGGTTGTCAGTTTCATCTCTCCACTGATGAATTTTTTCATTCATTTGATTTAATCTTAATTGAATGTACCAGAATTCTTGGAGGGAATCTTTCGGTAGAATAATGGAGATTTTTTTTGCAGGCTCGTGGTGCAGAGATATGTGGGAATTCTCGAATCATCTCACATCTCTTTATGCAGTTGTTTAGAATGCTAATCATGACTGAACTACAATCAAGTACCATGTTAGCTTACAAAAATATACATGGATATCTAATGAATGAAGGTAGGTTCTCATAAGAAAATTAGGGACAGTATCAAATGGTAAATATCCCTTAATAATCTTTCCTGAATTTGTTGAGTCGGATTGAAGGATATCAAAGTTGTATGTGATCCGTTCTGTTGAAAATTGGCCCCTGAAGCCCCTAAAGATGCCACAAAAAGTAGCAAGATATCGTCCGACTCGGGATCTTTCAAATCCTAGAATCGTCTTTTGAGAAATTCAGGTCGGATTTCTAACATGTTCTCGATTTTTCCTCTAAATCAGTAATGATATAGGAATCAATATATTTTTTTACAGATAAACAAGAATCAAAAATGAGAAATTTAATGGCAAGAGATAACTTTGAGCAGCAATTTACAACTTACCTAAATATATTTTCATCAAATATTGCAGTTATAGATGTAGTATATAACAGTGCATGTGATCCTCCTAACGGCAATTGGATTCGAGGTATCTTCATTATTCTGAATATAATTGAGTGAATGAAATGAAGAACTATTAATTCAGTGATGAAGAGGTAAAACTGAATGAGAAAATTTTTTAAACATTCGTTTTTGGAGAATCTTCAAAAACTAATGGAATCCAAATCTGTTTTTATAGCTCTTTGAGAATCTCTACAAAAAACGGTCTATCTTCCTTAGTTTCCGAGATACTTTCAAAGTATGGATAATAAGAAAAGTTTACTTATCCTGTTTCATTTTTCAATCATTGCTTACTCCGGATATCCACTCTGATAGTGATATAATTTACAGATGACTCCTTCTATGAACTAGAAAAGAGCGTTCGTCCAATTTTGTTTAGCTATAATTCTCATAAATGCAAAACTGACAGCTGTTACAATATGATGTTCGAAGATATCAGCCGATGTGAGATTATGTTTTACGGTGACCCTCCTGCACCAAACCCAGACTTTGCTATTGGTGATTGTACTCTTTTGGGTCATATAGAAACTTGTGTATTGGTAAGAGAATATTTTTCAAAATTTTCAACCTTTAGCTGACACTTTAGTCTGATCAATGTAACCTCAATCAAACAGATAGCAACAATTCATTATATGTTGAAGGTAGTTGAAACATCTGATGAGCCGATATAGATGACCTTGATTAGATCTAGCCAGATATAGATTTGATTGGATCAACGGGCTGGTGTACTGGTGACCCCAAGATGTCAGTTAAGGGTTGAACAAAATATTCAGATTTAGCCAGCGAGTAATCCATTATTTATATGTCTAATGAAAATAGAATAGTAGTCTCAACAGATTTCATTACGTCAAATCAGAAGTATTAGGTTTTCTTGGAAATAATACTTCATGTCCAGAAGATAATGGTCGAATAATTGAAACTAACCCAACGCCGCCTGGTCGCTATGCTGCCTGTGAATGCAATTTTTGGAGCAGTCCAAATAGAATCAGTCTCTTGCCGATAGAAAGTGACGTACGCGCCAATCGGTAAGTTGATGGATCACAAAAGGACATCGTTGAGGATGTTAGGGCGAGATGGTCGGACATAACCTTAATTTTTTGTATAAAATCGTAAATAACAACGTATACACAATGAATGTCTCAAAAATCATTTTCCTAATATTTGACGAATGCAATGAGGAACAAAATAAGCTTTAGAAACAAAAAATTGCTTGAAAATTGAAAAATTTCCTTCATTTTTTACATTTTTTGAATCTTGAAAAATTTGAAATATGTAAAAAATGCAGCCAATTTTTCAATTTTCAATCAATTTTTTGTTTTCAAGGCTTATTTTGTTCCTCATTACATTCTTCAAGCATTAGGAAAATGATTTTTGAGACATTTATTGTGTATACGTTTTTATTTACGATTTTATACAAAAAATTGAGGTTATGTCGAACCACCTCGCCCTAACATCCTTAAGTCACGAATCATTGTTTTCCTTTACGGAAAATCTTGGAAACTGAGCGAGGCTAGAAGAACTTTAGTGATGGTCTTTTTTTGTAGCTTTTTGAAATTCTCTACAAAAAAGGATCGAGCTAAAATCAGCCGCAAAATCAGTTTTCGAGATATTGTTGAACAACTTTACAGCGATTTTGACTGTTTTGTTGTTAATATTAGTTTATCATTTGATTGAAGGGTTATCACAGGCTTAAAATTCGTCCGAAAAAATAAAGTTCTCCACATACAATTGAGAGAAGGAGAGTTAAAGCCCCATGGTTATATCAATGATTCTTCACAAATATGGATAGATATTTTTGAAAATGAGACGTCTCCCATGAGTGTACCGATAAATAAAGCCAATAGAGTATTTTTCCTTGAAGATTTAGTCCTTCCAACAGGATACGTTTTAACAGGTATTTCTGATGAGATTTTATGGATTATTGAGGGATGGATATGAAGAGTCAATTTTTATTAGAATAAACGTTATTTTAGGAATTCAATTGAAGAAAGTAACAAGAGGATTCGTGACCGGATTTGCCCTGGAGATATTTGGTAGCCCCTTCGATTATGAAACTGGTAAAGTATCGTTTAAATCACGATTGCAGCGATCGTGGGAAAAATCGAACGAAAAGTCTGAGTAAGTAGGGCTATTCAATCAAATTGATTGGAATAATTATTATTTTTATGAATATTAATGAATTGGAGAGACTATTCAGTAGTGAAAGAGGATGAACCAATTTTTTTGCTACTCATTAATTGGGAATATCTTAGAAATCAAGCGAGATAACGAAATTTTAGTGGAAACCTACTGAGTAGCTCTTGAAATTCTTTGAAAAAATGATCAGGAAAAATCATTCTCCTCTCATTTCCGGGGTAATTTTCTAAATCATTTCTTTATTCATAGGAAACGTCCATCATCCCCGATAGCAAAACCAATCGTCTCAACGTTGCCATATATAGCTACTTTGTCAGACACAAAATACATTTCATTCGGTCGATCAGCGTTGAAGGAAAATTTTGGACAATCAACACTACCATTATTTGATGCTGTTCCAATTACATTTGAAAGTCCATCAGCATTAGGTGGAGTTGGAATTTCTCATAAAGGCATTATGGGTGCCATGGGATTAATTTCACTTAGAGTTTATGGAATTCAATATGAAGAATATTTCAATGATTTTAAATTGTCTCATATGATTAATGATAAGGTATCATTCAATTCTTTCTATTCATTGGAAAAAGGAAAACGTGAAAAGTGAATCACCTCAGAATTGAGAGGTCGTAACTACCAATGTATAGAGTAAGAAGGGGGTATGTTCAGCACATTTGCGCATTCTGTTATCAATAATTTTATTGTAATTTTAAATTTCATTGGAATAAAGGAAACTTATAAATTAAAACCAATGCAATTATATTCCACAACTCTCTTACACATCCCTGTCAAAATAACAATAATGAATCAATATCTATTGAATGTGATAAGAATGTCATGTTTATAATTGAAAATATCATAATTATCATAAATTTTCGAGAACAAATGAAAATATGTTCTCTTGTTAATTTTTTTGTTCTTAAAAAAAGTTACTTACGCTATCTCGATGTGTGACTTTAAATATCATCATATTCATATTTCTGTGATTTTTGGAGTTCTTATCTATCAAAATCTACCGACAATTCAAGTAATGGTGAATATGCAGAATAGGGGCTTACCATAAAAATTAATAATAACCAGAATCAAATCTTCAGAAAAAATATGAAATTTGCGGGCGAGGTTTGAACTCACATCCTTTAAATTACCAGTCTGATGCTCTACCAACTCAAAATTTTGGTTTTTGAGGTCTCTGTTCTGCATATTTATCCAAGTAATTACAACTGCTAAAGTTAGAATCGTTCGTTGAATCAGGAAGGAAAAACGTGTTTAATCTAAAAATAAATTCATTTATCATTTTTATGAAATTTTGAGTAATAGATCAACATATGTAACTATTTATTCACAGATAAAGCTTATCTGATAATATTTCTGATAAATTAGCGCTGTTACCACTTTCGATAGTTAAATCTGCCATAATTTTCGTGTGAATTGGTCGTAAATGAAAGAGAAAAGTATTTCATATCAAGTACGCAGGATTATTTCAACATCAGTATCAATTTTTTTCGAGAAAATCATGAATACAAAAAATTGAATATAAAAAGTGTTCCTCGCTGCAAAACGTTAGGATTTTCTTCTAGAGAATCATAACAACACAATCATTCATCTCATAGTTTTTCTCTTAATTAGAAGAAAGAATGTTCAGAGAAGTATTTTTTATAGTTTTTATCATCAATATACGTACTTCATCATGCGCTATTGAGGCTCTATATGAAACAGGTAATAATAATATCAATTTATTCATACGGATTAGAAGTGGGTAAGGATTTCAAACTTCGAATAATTCACGATTAATTGAATACGGATGATTGAATTCAATGATTAATTGAATATTTAGGAGTAATGAATTTAGTAGTGAATAGGTGAAACACAGTCTCCGAGATATTCACCAAAGAAGATTTTAAAAGAAATTTAAAAATGAATTTTTCAGTTTTTTTCTCAATTTCTCGAAAACTAATGGAGATACATTCTTTTTACCCCGACTGAAAATTTTTTTTCGCAGAAAATTTCAACAGCTCCAATAAAAGATGACAAAAAAAGTGTATCTCAATTTTAAAAAAATTCAATTTTCAGGCCAGCAAGTATGGAAATTGTACACGATCATAGATAACAGGGGATTAAATATTTCGCATGATGCTGACGCCACCCAGCGCCTCAGTGATAATCCGATAATTCAAGAGATGAAAAAACAAGTGGATGAAATTAATGAGAGCTTGAATCAACTGGAAAAGTTCATGGGTCCCAAAAAAATTCGAGATACACTCAAATCATGGTCCCTCGGTGCATTGACAATTAGGGATATTGATACGATGGACTTATTCATTCAAAGTATTGATGAATATTATGAAAAATTCAATCAATATAGGAATGAGAGCTATTGTTCTCATGCCTCATTTGAAATTCTCATGAAGGATATTTTTTTGAGTCTCGAGGGTGATATAGAAATCATACGAAAGTTTGCAACTAACAAAGATAAATCTCTATGGAATGGAGAAGATTTAGTAGCTACGATTGCTGGTTATGCAGCTGTAAGAATCATTTTTAGATAACTTACATTTATTCCAAAAAGTCCCCTGAAAGGAGATTCTCTGTAAAATAATGCAGATTTTTTTTTCTTCAGATTCATGGTTCAGAGATATGTGGGACTCCTCAAGTCATTTCAAATATCTTTGTGAAGCTGTTTGGAATGATAATCATAGCTGAACTCAAAACAAGTACCATGTTAGCTTATGAGAATATATATGAATATGGAAAGGATGAAGGTAGGTTCTCTTAGGAAATAGGGAGTAGTATCAAGTGGTGAATAACCCTGTATGAAATTTTTCCTGAATATGTTGAGTCAGATCGAAGAAAATCAATGATCCTATTCATTCTTTATATTAATCTGTAGTGATTTGGGATGAATTTATTTTTTTGTAGATAAGAAATTAAGGCAGAGAATGAATTCATTGGCGAAGGAAAAATTGGAGAAGCAATTTGCTATTTACATAAATAGATTCTCAGGATATATTGCAGTGATAGACAGAGTATCTAACAGAGCTTGCGATCCTCCCAGCGGCAATTGGATTCGAGGTATCTATGTTATCCTGAATATAACTGAGTGAATGGAATTAGCATTTCAGTGGTAAAAAAGGTAAAACGTGATTAGAATAAGTGAACTTTTTTGCCATTCACTTTTTGAGAATGTCTCGGGAACTAAACGAGTTAGGGTCATTTTTTCATAATTCTTTATTAGCGCTGTTGTAAATCTACAAAAAAAAAGAATCAGGGCAAAATCGCTCTATCTTCCTTAATTTTCGAGATATTTTCGAAACAAATGTTGGAAGAAAGAATTGAGTGATCCATTTATTCTTGCCGAATATTTTGGAAAGTAAGGGAAATACCGCTATTCCGCCATCATGTCTTTTTTGAAGAGGCACTATAGAAAATTGGGGCAAAATTATCCTATCTCGCTTAGTTTTCAAGATAATTTCAAAAAATAAATGATAAAAAAAAAATTGACTAATCCTGTTTTACCTTTTCACAACTGATTTGTTCGGATATTTCTACTGAATGTGTAACAATTTACAGGTGAATCATTCTATGAACTAGAGAAGACTTTTCAAGCAATCACATTCGGCTTTAATTTGTATAGATGTCAACTAAAAAGTTGTAACGATATACTAAATCGAGAATTCACGCAATGTCAACTATCGTTCGACGAAGTACCTATCTCAAGAAGCCCTGAAGATAGTGTCACTGAATGTGCTCTATTGGGTCATACAGTAGCCTGTTTATTGGTAAAGAAATATTTTTCAACTATTTCAACGGAATATTCAGATTCAACCAGCGATTAATACATCATTTATATGACCAATAAAAATAGGGAGGTGGTCCCTACAGATATCATTTTGTCAATTCAGAAGAATTAGGTTTTCTTGGAAGGAATACTTCATGTCCAAAAGATAATGGTCTACTAGTTCAAAGTAGCTTAACGCCGGATGGTCCCTATGCTGCTTGTGCATGCAATTTTTACAGTAGTCGTAATAAAGTCAGCCTCTCGATGATAAAAAGTCACGTGGAATCCAACCGGTAAGTTTATGAATTACAACCCGCGAAAATTTTTTTAAATATAATTATACCTCATTACATATATTCAGATCTCGTAAAATATTGAAAAAATCTGATTTTCAGATCTGATCAGATCCAACTCTATCAAAATTCAGATCTGCCGAGATCTGAATATTCATGATTATATCTGATTCACATCTGTGCCATTCCGTTGTGGGGTTGCCAGATCTCATCAGATCTGGTCAGATCTACTAGCATATATGCCTATATCTACACAGATATGACGTCATATTTACCGAAATATGACTGCAGATCTAATGCTATCTAATTCTATCTGATTCTATCTAATTAGATCGAATTATATTGTTATGTCCGAAGATGTCCATCGCGTCTGAGGACTAATTTATTTATATTCGAACACTAAACTTGAATTATAATTTTATGAAAAATGAACGCAACTATTTTTTGTACCTTTTCGTGTCGTGTTGAGGGAATATGTTCCTAACGGATTTTTAGGAATTTAGGGAAAAAGAGATTTTAAATGGTTTATAAAAGATCGACAAAGATAACTGATTGAATTTTGTAATATTTCAAACAATGATGATTTAGCAGAATTGACAAATGAGGTTTCACAATTTTAATTGACGTTGAAAGTTTGGAATTATGATGTTTTTAGGTTGACGGTACTCACTCCTCGTTTAATTGTTTAGGTTTTTGAATCTACACCTTATCTAAAAGGTGATTCTTTCGACCGTCTTTCGTAAAGGCTTTTTAATATCAGGGAAGTTATCTTCAATCACTGTAATTAATTAACTCATATGAAAAGAATTTGGTTGTTACATGAGTTCGTTCATAGTTGGAAATTTCTAGCACTTTAACTTGAACAACGAGAGACTACTTTCGATTGAAGGCTGCAGTTTGCCCGATAACCCGCTAATAAGTCCCCTTTCACGGTTAATAAAGACTTCGACTAGTAGTTAAATGATTTCAGCTATTTCAGCTGTTTTGTTTTTAAGAAACACTCTCAATAATGGAATTGATATTAATTTATCACTTGACTGAAGAGTTATCACAGGCTTACGATTCGTTCGCAAGAATGAAATTCTTCAAATTCAACCAAGAGAAGGAATATTGGAGTCTAATGGTTACATCAATCAGTACTCACAGAGATGGATACCTATTCCAGGAAAGATAAATTTCTCGCTCATTGAGCCGATAAATAAAAAGAACAGAGTATTTTTTCTTGATGATTTAACTCTACCAGCAAACTACGTTTTAACAGGTATTTTTGATGAGATTTTACGAATTATCGAAAGATGAATGTAGAGAGCCGATTTTCATTGGAGTAAACATTATTTTAGGAATTAAGTTCAACAAAGTAACGAGAGAAAATGTGTCAGGATTTGCCATTGAAATATTTGGTACACATTTCAATTATACAACTGGTCAATTGAAACTTGAAAAAGATTTCGAGCAATCGCGAAAAGGATCGAACGAAAAGTCTGGGTAAGCAGAGTTAATCAATTAAATTGATTGGAATAATCATTATTTCAATGAATTAAGAAATTGGATGGATAATACAGTAGTTACGAGATAAAAAAAACATGCCAACACTTGTTCGATATCTTTTCACTACTGAATTCTCAAATTTGCCCACTTTCACTAATTTGACTACCCAGGAGAAAATGTTCAGATCTGAGTTCCTTAGATCTGATCAGATCTGAGAATTGGCACGCTCTGATCAGATCTAATTAGATCTGATCAGGTCTAATTAGATCTGATCAGATCTAATTAGATCTGATCAGATCGAATTAGATCTGATCAGATCCAACTAGATCTGATCAGATCCAACTAGATCTGATCAGATCCAACTAGATCTGATCAGATCCAACTAGATCTGATCAGATCCAACTAGATCTGATCAGATCCAACTAGATCTGATCAGATCTGATGAGCCAATATAGATAAACTCAATCAGATCCAGTTAGATCTGACCAGATCTAGTTAGATCTGACCAGATCGAGTTGGATCTAATCAGATCTAGATAGATCTAAACAGATCCGATCAGACTTAGATCTAATTGGATCTAATCAGATCTAATTTGATCTGATCAGATCTGAACATTTTTTCCCGGGTATCCATCAAAATCTAAATTTTTCATCAAGTTTCTTTATTCATAGGAAAAGTTTATTATTCACACCAGTGAGTTCAGTTTTTACAAAATTAACTCATACAGTTACTCCGTCAGACACAAAGTATATTTCATTAGAACGATCAACTCTTAGAGAAGATTTTGGACAGTCAACACTACCATTATTTGATGCTGTTCCAATTACATTTGAAAGTCCATCAGCATTAGGCGGAGTTGGAATATTTCATAAAGGTGTTGAGAATTTTGCTGGTTTTATTTCACTTAGAGTTTATGGAATTAAAAATGAGGAGTCCTTCGAAAATTTTCAATTGTCTCATATCATTAACGATACAGTATTATTCAACTCTTCCTTTCATTGAATGTAGACGTGGTAATTGAATCATTAACTCAAAGTCAAGAGTGTGTTCAACACATATGCTGTTCTATGATGAATAATTTTATTATAATTTTCAAATTTTCATTGGAAAATCGAATGATACTTGACAAATATGTGCTTTTCAGATGCACCTTTTCGTAATCATGATTATTGAGTTAAAAAATTATAATTTAAGAGATGCTAACAAGAATGAAATAGAAAAGCGCCTTCACAAAAGATGTGCATTATTGATATTATAGATTCTATGTTGAAAATTGTAGTTTGTACGACAAAAAAAACAATAAATATGGCACTTATGCCCTTTTGATCCTAGGCTTTTCTCATTATTATTATGATAGCAATGATGACTATTAAAATTCAGAATTTATCATATCTTTGGATTTTGATATTAATCAAATTTGTAGTCTCGACGTTGAAAGAGGAATTCTCCAATTGAGAAAAAAAAAATTTGAAGCAAGATAAAAAGTTTATGAGAACCTCGAAAAGGTGACGATTTATTCCTAATTCGTGAGTTACGTAGAAGAACAAAAAAAATTATGCTCAAATGTGAATTTTAAAAAATGTTAATCCCGCCCCGTTTAACTTTACAGAAACATCTATAAATATCTCTCTCATTTACTGGCCAATTACCGTTGGAATCCCTCGTCGAAAGGAGAAAGCATCATAAATTTAATCTAGAAATAAATTTTTTTATCGTCGTTGGAACATTTTGAGTTATCTAACTCTGTTTGCTAATTCATAAATTTCATGACTAACTGTTGACTTTTTTTCTATAAAATCATAGATAATTTATAATTTCTGTAAAAATTGTGGTAATTGAAGGGGTATATATAGTATCGCATTGCTAAAGAAAATCATTATTCAAGACAATTGATTACGAAAATAGTTTCTCGCTGCAGAACGTTAAGATTTCCTCCTGAAGAACCATAACAATATAATCATTAATCGGATTATTTGTTCCTCAATTAGAACGAAAAATGTTCGGAGGACTGTATTTCATCATTTTCATCATCAACATTCGTACTTCATCATGCACCATTGATGCCCTCTATGAAACAGGTAATAAGAATAATATTAATTTATTAATACAGTCGGGGGGATGTGCGAATATTTGAAAATGAATCATTTACGATGTATTGAATACGGATAATTAAATTTAATGATGAATTGAATTTCTGAGAGTGATGAATTCAGTAGTGAACAGCACTTCGACTTATGTTCGTCATCATTCTTGTTGTAACTTGGAAGTAGGTATACGAGAGAAATGACAATTACGTTGTTGTTTATTTAGATTTATTTAATTAATCTTGTAGTGAGAAAAGTAACAAGGAAAAGAAAAGGCGCCTGCAATAAAACATAAATCAACATATGAATGATCTGGCCGCATGACAAACTATTCGCATGTTACGTACCTTTAATCCTGTCAATACAATCTAAATTTCCTTATAAAGCTTTCATCCTTTCCTTTCGCATTTATACTGACTAACGATTGCTTCCATAAAACTTAATCTCGATGGATTATTATTTTTCTTACAACAGACAAACATTCACATTTCCGACATGTTCTTTTCGAGTCTCCCCCTCTTCTTCCTTTCCCCCACTACGTATGAATAAAATCACGTTTCCATGAGGATTTCGCGCCAGTAAAGTAATTAATTTCAACAATTCTCAATGGAATTTTTCAGAAATAATAGTGACACACTTTTTTTTATCTCTACCTGGTAATTTTTTTAGATATAATTCTATCAACGTCTAGAAAAGTGTATCACAATAAAAAAAAATCAAATTTTTCAGGCCAGCGAGTATGGAAATTATACGCAATAATAGATAACAAGGGATTGAATATTTCGCATGATGCCGAGGCCAATGATAACCTCAGTGATAACTCGATGATTAGAGAGATGAAGAAACAAGTGGATGGAATTCATGAGAGCTTGAATCGACTGGACAAGTTAATGGGTTCAAAAAAAATTCGAGATGCGATTAAATCATGGCCCCTTGGTGCACTAACAATAAGGAATATTGATACGATGGACTTATTTATTCAAAGTATTGATGAATATTATGAAAAATTCAATCAATATAGGAATGAGAGCTATTGTTCTCATGCCTCATTTGAATTTCTCATGAAGGATATTTTCCCAACTCTCGAGGGCGATATTAGAGTTATACAAAATTTTGCGACTAACGAAGATAAATCTTCATGGAATGAGGCAGACTTAATATTTACGATCGTTGATTATGCAGCTGTAAACATCATTTTCGAATAATAGGGAACTTGCATATTTTTTTTTTATTTTTTTTTCTCAATATTTATTGATAGTGATTAACAGAAATGGCGAGAAAAAAATTTTTTATTCGTTAATTATATCATAAACATTAATTAAAAAATCATTTTTTTGAACGTCTCCAAATCGGACATGACGTCAGAATACCAAAATCTTTGTGTGCGCCATCTGTAGTCACCTGTCGTTACTCATTGACAGGCGTATGAAGGTTATGGTGATTGTCAAAAAATGCGTATTTCTTTATTTTCCTCTTCTTTACTTCAAACATTGTTTAGAGAATTTCAATTAAAAACGTGTTTTCTTCCAAAGAAATTTATACACATAACCTCTTTATGAGTATTGCGCATCGAAAATTCAAATATCCTCCAGCCGCGCCATCACTGGCCACCGCTTGAATTACGCATGTGGTATTATGACGTCAGAGCCGTTTTTAGAGATGGGCGCCCGTCACATGACGCGTCACAAGACGGTCATATGACGGTCATGTGACGTCACGCGACGAAGTAGTTGTGACCGGGACAGAATTCGGTCACAAAATTTCACTGAATGACGGTCATAAAACGAAAATAAATGATGACCGTCATTCAAATCAAGTGTATCAAATTCCCACAGATTTATAAAATTAACTGAATAAATGTCGGTCATAAATTGAAAAAATTTAATGACGGTCATTTTACATCTACATAGATGTTTTAGCATCAATTATTTTTCATTCCTTGGCAAGTGTAAATGAATTTGGTTATGAAAGACTCAATTGAAATACGTTTGAATTGAAAAACAAAAAATTCATATTGCAATCAAATGTATTGAATATTTACTGATTTTTCAAATTGACTGAAAAAAATGACCGTCACAGAAGAAAGAAATTTAATGACGGTCATTTTACATCTATATAGATGTATTTTACTATCTCACTCATTTTCCAGTCTTGGACAAGCATGAATTTAATTATGACTGTCATTTTTCATTTGAAATTTTGTGACGTCATGTGACCGTCACAAGACGATCATTTTTTGGTCATATGACGTCGGTCCAAAAATGACCGTCATTGCCCATCTCTAGCCGTTTTAGAGCAGTATGAAATTTGGAGATTTTTAATTGTAAATTTCTCCATAATTAACAATTTAAGAACAAAAAAAAAATTCCCTAATTTCAGACAATACTGTAGAATGCATAGAAATGAAAAAAAATAAATAAAAAAAAAATATGCAAGTTCCCTATTATTTGATTCGATCTAATCTCAATTGAAGCTACCGAAATATCTGGAGGAAGATTTTTTGTTAAGTAATAAGGAATTTTTTTTCAGTTTCATCGTGCAGAAATATGTGGGTCTCCTCAAATAATTTCAAGTATCTTAATACAGCTTTTCACAATGATAATCATAGCTGAACTGAAAACAAGTACCATGTTAGCTTATGATAATATATATGGATATGTGAAGAATAAAAGTAGGTTCTCATAGGAAATAAGGACCGTATCAAATAATGAAGATTTCCGGATGATTTTTTTCTGAATTTTTTGAGTCGAATCGAAGAGAATCGATGATTTTATACGGTCCATTCGCTTTCTAAGTCTGTAGCAATGGAGAAATAAATATATTTTTTTGTACAGATAAACAAGGATGGCAGACTACGAATTCATTGGCAAGAGAAAAACTGGAGAAGCAATTTGCTATTTATGCAAATATGTTTTCATCACATATGGCTGTGATAGACGGGGTATATAACAGAGCTTGTGATCCTCCTGGTGGAAGATGGATCCGAGGTATTTTCATCATCCTCAATATAACTGAGTGAATAGTATTAGTCACTATTATTTCAGTGATGCAGAGGTAAAACAGAATAACGATTTTTTTCTGCCATTTCGAGATATTCTCGAAGAATTGTCGAAAAAAAATCGAGTCTTCTGGTTTTGCCTCTTTGATAGTGAGTCATTTGCCATTTATATTTAGTAATATTTCGGCAAAATTGTCCTATTTCCCTTGATTTTCAAAATATTTGAAGAAAAAATGAATGAATGAAAAAAAGTTGACTTATTCTGTTTCATTTCTTTATCATTGATTTGTTCAGATTTTTATTATGAATGTGTAATAATTTACAGATGAATCCTTCTATGAACTAGAAACGACCTTTCGCCCAATTATGTTTGGCTATAATTTCCATAAATGTCGTTCCGATACTTGTAACAATATAATGAATCGAGATGTCAGCCAATGTGACTTAATGTATTACGGTGAACTTATTGGAAATAATACCGACTATACTGTTGATGAATGTGGTCCCTTGGGTTATATAAAAGCTTGTATATTGGTAAAAAAATCATTTCCAAATTTTTAAATCGAATAACCAGATTTAGCCAGTAAATAATATATGATTTATATCTATATGACCAATAGAAACAGAATAGTGGTGACTACAGATTTCACTACGTCAAATCAGATTTATTAGGTTTTCTTGGAAGCAATGATCCATGTCCAAGAGATAATAGTGAACTTGTTGATAGTAGCATAATTCCAAATGCTCCCTATTTTGCTTGTGTATGCAATTCTTCCAGCAGTCATAATAAAATTAATCTTTTGATGATGGAAAGCCACGTGGAATCAAATCGGTGAGTCTATGAATCACAAAACGGCGACGTATGACTATCGATTCGCTGTTTTTCTGGAGGAAATATCTCTAAAATTAAGTGAGATAGGGCAATTTTTTTAATGATCTTTCTGGTAGCTTTTATGGAGCCCTTATTTAGCGCTTATTACTATCAACAGAAATTTTCCTATCTCAATTATTTAGCGAGATATTCCCCCCTAACAGTGACAAAAGCCATTGCACTTGTCTCGAAATGGACAATTAGAAATTATTTCAGCAATTTAAGACGTTTCATTTTCGACATACACTCTTAATAATTGAATTTTGATTAATTTATCACTCGACTGAAGAGTTATCACAGGTTTACGATTCCTCCGCAAGAATAAAGTACTCTACATTCAACTAAGAGACGGAATATTGGGGCCCAATGGTTATATTCATCGGTTTTCACAGAGATGGATACCTATTCCAAAAAATATAAATTCCTCACTGCTTGCACCGATAAATAAAGATAACAGAGTATTTTTTCTCGACGATCTAATTCTACCAACAAGCTTCGTATTAACAGGTATTTCTAATGAGTAGGGCCCCAGTCTTTAGTTATTATTTTGTCCGGTTAAGTTGTTAGGCAACCGTTCGGATTCCAAATGTGTTGAATGTTCAGTTGTCAGACTGTTTCACACATTTAAGTAATTAAAATGAGAATTCTCCCTAATATTCTCCTTCAAGCCCCCCCAAGATCCCCTCCAATTCCCCCCAAAATCCCCTCCAATTCCTCCCAAAATCCCCTGAGATCCCCCGTCAAATCCCCCTCAAATTCCGCCTGAGATTTTCAACATTCTGACAAATTTGATTCTACACATTTGAAATTGTGCGAACGGTTACCTAGCAGCTATACCGGACGAAATAATAACTAAAGTCTGGAGCCCTACTAATGAGATTTTATGAATTATTGGAAAATTCATATGAAGAGCTGATTTTCATTAGGGTAAACAATATTTCAGGAGTTAAATTCAACAAAGTAACGAGAAGAAATGTATCAGGATTTGCCATTGCAATATTTGGTACATACTTTGATTACATGACTGGTAAATTACTACCTGCAAAAGATTTCAGGCCATCGCAGCGAATATCGAACGATGAGTCTGGGTAAGCAGGGCTAATTCATCAAATTCATTGAAATAATTATTATTTTCATGAATATTAATCAATTTTTTTATACATAAAAACAGAGACTTTTCATCCCGTTTCATTATTCATAGGAAAAACCTGTCGTTCAAGGCAGTGAGTTCAATTTTTACAACGTTGCCTCATAAAGTTACTCTGTCGGACACAAAATACGTTTCATTGGAACCATCAGAGCTGAAAGAGGATTTTGGACAATCAACGCTACCACTAATCGATGCTCTTCCAATCTTAATGGATGTTTCAACGGCATTAGGTGGAGTTGGAATGTTTCATAAAGGTGCTGAGGGTTATGCTGGTTTAATTTCACTTAGAGTTTATGGAATTCAATATGAAGGATATTTCAAGGATTTTAAATTGCATCATATTACGAATGATAGAGTATCATTCAACTCTTCTTCTCATTTAGTATAGACGTGGAAATTGAATTACCCTAGAGTCAAGAAGACGTAACTACTAATATATAGAGTAAAAAGGACTATGTTCAGCAGCACATATTACATTTAGTTATTAAAAGTGTAGTTGTAATTTTCAAATTTTCTCTGAAAAACATCCAGTTCTAATAAAAAAATATCAACTTTGAAGATACACCTTCTTATAATTATTATTATCATGTTTAAAAATTATAATTAGGGTCAGAGACTTCATTTAAATTTGAGTCATGGCGTTTTCGATTTTCACAATTCTACACCGGGGCAGTGTAGAACTAACCTTACCCGAGTTTTCTCACTAGATTTTCAAATGTCTGGTTACTGCGATACATAACGGTTTGTCGAAATCTTTTTTTCTTGAATATTGTCAAAGCCGAGTAAACTGCTCGACTCTGATGAATCCATCAATTCATAAATTAGAAGTTTGCGCAATTTATTACGATCCATCGTTTATTCTTTATTATTATTTATTTTTTCCACCAAATGTATTCTTTTTCAACAGCTTAGAGCTTTTGAATTGCCACCACTGCAAAAACCCTAGGGTAAGGTTAGTTCTACACTGCCCCGGTGTAGAACTGAGAAAATTGAAAACGCCATCACACTAAGTTCCTAAGCAACTAAGCAACTAGGATAAAAAAATCTTCAATCTTCGATTAATAAATAAACTTGATGATTAAATAAAATTTTAGATGTCAAAGTGACGTTTGTGAGAGTTTTCGCACGTTTGAATTCTGAGGAGATCTCTGAACGGTACTCGGAGGCAAACTTTCAAACACCTGAAAACTCACAAATGTCACTTCGACATTTCAACCTTCATTAAATCATCAACTTTATTTATTGATTTGAGTATTCTAGTTGTTTAGCAACTTAGTGAGACTCAAATTTAAATGAGGTTCATGCTGTTTCAGCTTTGAAAAGCCTCAACTTTCCTCAAGTACCCCTTTTTGCCCCGGTCTCCCCTAAATACACTCGTGTATTTTTTGTCGTTCTTTGTTTCGTCGAAATCTACTGACAATTCAAATAACCACAGCTGCTTTTAGAAGCGTTCATTGACCTGAGGAATAGAACGTGTTTAATCTCAAAATACATGGATTCATCACTTTTATGGAAATTTTAAAAATGTAAATCATTTCGTTGTAGATAAAGCTTATCTGATTATATTTCTGATACTTAGCATTGTCACCACTTTTGATAGTTTAATGTGCCATAATTTTCGTGTGAATTGGTCGTGAATGAAAGAGAAAAGTATTTTATATCAAGTACGCAGGATTATTTCAACATCAGTATCAATTTTTTTCGAAAACAAATTATGAATAAAGACAATTGAATATAAAAATAGTTTCTTGCTCCGAAACGTTAAGATTAACTTCTAGAAAACCATATCAATATAATCATTCATCTGACAATTTTTTCCTTAATTACGAGGTAAAATGTTTAGAGGACTATTTTTTATAGTTTTCATCGTCAATATACGTACTTCATCATGCGCCATTGAAGCCTTATATGAAGCAGGTAACAATAATAATATTTATTTATTGATATGGATTAGGGACGTGTGAATATTCGAAATTTTGAGTGATTAACGGCCAAAAATGGATAACTCTAGAAGTGATAAATTCAGTATTGAAGAAACATAACAGGAGATATCGATCCATATATCGACCCATATATGACCAGATATGCCCTTCATATCATGATCTTTTTTTGTGAAAAATTTCAAAAGCTACAGGACAAAATTGAAATAGAATCACCCTATTGTGCTTAGTTTCCGAGTTTTACTCAGAAAAATTACAAAAAATGAACTTATCCTGTTTGATCTCTTCGCTATTGATTCGAATCAAATTTTCAGGCCAACGAGTATGGAAATTATACGCAATCATAGATGCTATGGGTTCAGATATTCTGCACGATACCGATGTCACCGAGCACCTCAATGATAATCCGATAATTCGAGAGATGAAAAAACAAGTGGATGAAATTCATGACAGTTTTTGTGTGCTGGAAAAGTTCATTGGTCCTAAGAAAATTTTGAATGAAATTGAATCATGGCCACTTGACGCACAGATAATAAGGGATTTTGATATGATTGAAATATTCGTTCAACGAATTGATGAATATTACAAAAAATTTCATCAATATAGGAATGACATCCATCGTTCTAATGTCTCATTCGAAGTGCTTAGGGACGAGATTTTTCAGGCTCTTCCGGGTGAAATTGGAACCATACGAAAGTTTGCTTACGAAGAAAAATCTCGAATCAATGAAGAAGATCCAGGAGCGGCTGTTGCTGGTTTCGCAAGGGTAAAAATCATTTATGAATAATTTACATTCTTTTCGAAGTATTCCAGCAGTTATTGAGCAATCGTGAAGAAATGAAGCTGCATAAGTCGCTTCTTTCGTCCATCATTTCTTGTGAATATCTCGGCAATTCAACAAGATAGCTTAATCTTTCGCCGATTCTTTTTTGTAGCTTTTAAGAGCAATTATCAACGAAAAAAATTCGCAAAAAATTGACTTTTTTAGTTTTACCTATTTATTCCTGATTTTCTTACCAATAAATCATGGGAGAATTCCGGTTTAACATTGGATGTATATATGAATATTTGACGAATGTGCCGACAGATTCCACTAAGATGTCTTGGTGGGACTAACGCCTGAGATAATATGATTTGTAATGAAATCTAAGGATTTTGTCGTTAGATAATTTTAGCCTCAATTGAAGCTATAAAAATACTTAATAGAATCCCTGGTGGATCCATCGATTACTATTTGATTGCCATTTGATTGGGGAGTCGACTTGTGCGCTCACCTGATCACTAGTCGAGCATTAGTCGATGGTAATATGGATAACGAGATGACCAGCGATCAGCTGAACATTGGGTCGACTATCAGTCAATCCCAAGTGGAAACCTCGACTCGACTAACGATCGACTCTATACATAGTCAGACGCGCATCGATGGAGCCATTTATCATCCATGATCAAAAAGTGCTCAAAATATCTTGATGGTCGATCGTTAGTCGAGTCGGGGTTTCCACTTGGGATCGACCGACAGTCAATTCAATGTTCAGCTGATCACTGGTCATCTCGTTATTCATATTACTATCGACTAATGCTCGACTAGTGATTAGGTGAGCGCACAAGTCGACCCCTTGATTTTTTTCAGGCTCGTGGTTCAGAGATATGTGGAGCTTCTCAAATCACCTCAAATATCTTCATACAGCTGTTCCGAATGATAATCATAGCTGAACTGAAATCAAGTACCATGTTAGCTTATGAGAATATACATGAATATGTAATGAATAAAGGTAGGTTCTCATACGAAATAGGGAACATTATCGAATGGTGAATATTTCCGAATCATTTTTGCTGAATTTGTTGAGTCGAATTGCAGAAAATCAATCATTTTCTTGCAGATAAACAAGTGTGGCAGAGAATGAATTCACTGGCGAGAGAGAAATTTGAGAAGCAATTTGCAATTTATGTGAATATATTTTCATCAAATATTGTAGTAGTAGACGTTGTATATAACAGAGGATGCGATCCTCTCCTTGGCAAATGGATCAGAGGTATCTTTATTATCTTGAATATAATTGAGTTGATGAAATTAGGAATTATTATTCCAGTGGTGAAGAGATAAAACCGAATAGGTCAATTTTTTTGAGAGTGGTTCGGGGAAAATCGCCACATCTCGCTTAGTTTTCAAGATATTTCCGAAGAATGAATGATAAGAAAAAGTTGACTTATCCTTTATCTATTCATTACTCCTTTCTTCGGATGTTTATTCTGATAGTGAAATAATTTACAGATGATTCCTTCTATGAACTAGAAAAGAATGCTCAACCAATTTTGTTTCGTTATAATTCCTATAAATGTGGATATAAATGTTATCAAATAATAAGTCAAAATGTCAGCCAGTGTGAGGCAATGATTTACGGTAGAGCTTTTGGAACAGACACCAACTATACAATTGGTCAATGTGCTTACTTGGGTCATATAGAAGCTTGCCTATTGGTAAACAAATCTTTTTCGAATTTTTAAACGTTTTTAAATGTTTTTCGAAGCTAATTCAGATTCAGCAAGCAACTAATACATTATCCACATGTCCCATCAAAACAGGATAGTGGTCCTCACAGATTTCAATACGTCAATTCAGATATATTAGGTTTTCTTGGAAGAAATGATTCATGTCCAAAAGATAATGGTCAAGTAGTTAAAACTAGCGCAATGCCAACTGTTAGCTACCCTGCCTGTCAATGCAATTATTGGAGCAGTCAGAATAAAATCGGTCTTCTAATAATAGACAGTGACGTGAAATCTAATCGGCAAGTCTATGAATCGCTGTTTTTCTTTGGAGAATATCTCGCAAATTAAGGGAAATGCAAAAAAATTTTTGGCTCTCGAAAATTTCTACAATGAAAGGATGAGGACGAAATCGGCCTATCTCCTTTAGTTTTCGAGATATTATCAAAGAATGATTTCAGCCATTTTAGGTGTTTCGTTTTTGAGATATACCCTCAATGATAGAATTAATATTAATTTATTAATTTGATTGATTAAAGGGTCATCACAGGTTTGCGATTTGTTCTCGAGAATAAAGTTCTCTACATTCAATCGAGACAAGGAGAATTGGGGCCCAATGGTTACATCAAAAAATATTCACAGAGGTGGATAGATATTCCAAAAAATATACATCCTTCCCTGATTGAACCAATAAATAGAGAGAACAGAATATTTTTTCTTGATGATTTAATCCTACCATCAGGATTTGTTTTAACAGGTATTTTTAATGATGTTTCATGGTGTACTGGAAGATGGATATGGAATAGACCCGGGACGTTGGTGTACGGTTCGATCTAGGCTGAAGCTGCCTCTAGATCAAACACATTCTAAATGGTTATGAATGTTAGACTGGCATTTATAAACGTCTAGCTAACTTTATGAATATTAAAAGCGCTTAGGGGAACTTCCGCAAGAACTCTTAGCGGAATTCTTAGGGGAACTTGAGGAGAACTCTAAGGGAACTTTCAGGAGAAGTCTTAGGGGAACTTTCAGGAGAACTCTAAGGGAACTTTCAGGAGAACTCTTAGGGGAACTTTCAGGAGAACTCTCAGGGGAATTTTCAGGAGAACTCTTAGGGGAATTTTCAGGAGAACTCTTAGGGGAACTTTCAGGAGAACTCTCAGGGGAACTTTCAGGAGAACTCTTAGGGGAACTTTCAGGAGAACTCTCAGGGGAATTTTCAGGAGAACTCTTAGGGGAATTTTCAGGAGAACTCTTAGGGGAACTTTCAGGAGAACTCTCAGGGGAACTTTCAGGAGAACTCTTAGGGGAACTTTCAGGAGAACTCTCAGAGAAACTTCAGAAGAACTCTCAGGGGAACTTCAGGAGAACTCCGAGGGGAACTTTCAGGAGAACTCTAAGGGGAACTTTCAGGAGAACTCTTAGGGAAACTTTCAGGAAAACTCTCAGGGGAACTGTAGGAGAACTCTAAGGGGAACATTCAGGAGAACTCTAGGGGGAACTTTAGGAGAGCTCTAGGGGGAACTTTAGGAGAACTCTTAGGGGAACTTTCAGGAGCACTCTTAAGGGAACTTTCAGGAGAACTCTTAGGGGAACTTCCAGGAGAACTCTTAGGGGAACTTCCAGGAGAACTCTTAGGGGAACTGTCAGGAGAACCCTTAGTGGGAACTTTTGAGAGGGAACTCATTACGATTTTAATAATAGTATCAGAATGTTAACCAATTCTTGAAATTATTGGAGAACACGAATCCTTTAACGTTTATAGATGTCAGTTTGACATTCATAACCATTTAAAATGTGTTTGATCTGCAGGCAAATTCAGCCTAGATCACACCGTGCATCAACGTCTTGACTCTAGATATGAAGAATCGATTTTTACTGGGGGTGAACGTTATTTTAGGAATTAAATTCGACAAAGTAACGAGAGAACATGTGACAGGTTTTGCCATTGAGATATTTGGTACGTCCTTCGATTATAGAACTGGTAAATTAATCTTTTCGAGAGATTCCGAGCGATCACAGCGAGAATCGGACTGCAAATTAGGGTAAGTAGAGTTAATTAATCAAATTAATTGAAATAATCATTATTTTCATAGATATCATTGCATTCAAACCTTTACAAAAAAGGATTCAAACAAAATCGCTCTATCTTTGTCCATTTTGAGATATTTTCCAAAAACGAATAACAGGAAGAATCTACTTTTGCTCTATTTATTTTCATTCTGAATTCTAAAGTTTGTCTTCTTTCATTAATTTTTTTATGTATAAAACCGTAGACTTTTTATTTCGTTTCTTCATTCATAGGAAACGGCTCTTATTCAATGCAGTGAGTTCAGTATTCACAACGGAGACTCATAAAGTTACTCCGTCTGACAAAAAATACGTTGTATTGGAACCATCAAGGCTAAAAGAGGATTTCGGACAGTCAACACTACCACAATTTGATGCTGATCCAATAATAATTGGAGTCCCATCAGCATTGGGTGGAGTTGGAATATTTCATAAAGGCGTTAAGGGTTATGCTGGATTTATTTCACTTAGAATTTATGGAATTCAATATGGAAAATATTTCAATGATTTTAAATTATCCTATATCTGTAATGATAGAGTACTATTCAATTGTTCTTCGTCAAGAGAATGTAACTGCCAATGAATGGAGTAAGAAGATCGTGTGTTCAGAATATTTCAATAATTTTTGTTCAATTCATTTGAAAACATTTGGTAGTAATGAGAAACTGTATATTTCGGAGATATGTTTTTTACTAATTATGATTATTAAGTTCAAAAATTATAATTGAAGAAATGATTCTTAAAATTGAAAAAAGGAAATATATAGAAGATATGCACTATTATTATATATTTTATGTTGGAAGTTCCTCTCTGCAGAAATTCCAAGATTCGAAATCATGTAAATGATCATTTTTCTGACGCTCATAAACCGTCAGTTTAAACTTAAAACGATTAACACGTGTTCGCATTTGCAGGCAGCTTCAGCCTATTAAAAATGCTACACCAAAATTTCAGCTCTAATTATATAGGACCTTAACCTCTTTTTCATTCTTCGCTCCATGAAAATCTACCGACAATTCCGATAATTACAGCTACTGTCAAGAGCGTTCATTGACCTGGAGAAAAAACGTGTAACAAACGTAATCTCATAATACATTAATCCACAATTTTTATGTAAATTTTAAGAATTTGACTCTTTCGGTATAGATAAAGCTTATCTGATTATATAGTAGACGGAGTCTTACTCTTCTCATTATACTCCTGATAATTAGCGCTGCTACCACTTTCATCATCAACTAAGTCTGCGATTATTTTCGTGCAAATTAGAGATAAATGAAAGAGAAGGATACTTTATCTCAAGTACGCCGGATTGTTTCAACATCAGTGTCTATTTTTAGAGAAAATTATAAATGAAGAAAATCATAAATTGAATATAAAAATAGTTTCTCGCTACAAAACGTTAAGATTTTCTTCTGGAGCATCATAACAATATAATCATTCATCTGATCATTTTTTCCTCAATTAGGAGATAAAATGTTTAGAGAACTATTTTTTATAGTTTTTATCGTCAATATACATACTTCATCATGCATCATTGAAGACCTCTACGAAGCAGGTAAGAATAATCATATTAATCGTGTTTTCGATTTGCTGCACTCGCACGGAGTAGTGTAGAGAACTAACCTTACCTGGGGAGCTATTCCCAGAGCATTAAGTTTGGGGTAGGATTATTTTCCCGGCAAGGGACAGCAGTGAGTTTCCGAAAAAAAATTGAGCCAATTTGAGAACGCTTCACTTTTGGAGAGCTGTTTAAATCTAACAGGATCTCAGGAGATCTAATGGAAGAGATACCATTTAACCTGTTTGGATCTATGTAGATTCACATAGATCTAGGGAGATCTAAGTAGATCAATATAGATCTACGTTGATATCCGTAGATCGATTGGAATTTGCTCATTCGTTTTCATCAATCTATGTTGCGTTTCCATTCATTCACTCGAACCAATTCAGACTTATTGAGATCCAAAGAGATCAAACAAGCTAGATCTACTTATATCTCCGTAGATCTCAATAGATCTCATAGGCAAGATCACCGCCGATCTGTTGAGATCTTCAGAGATCTAGGTAGATTTAGATAGATCTCCGTTTTTTCATTTTCTAGATCTACTTAAATCTAGATTAGTAGCTACCTAGGTAGTTCTAATTATGTTTTTTCCGGGTGAGTAAAACCTCCAAAGAGAAGAATAGTATATTACACGACTAGGGCGAGAAGAAGCCAATGTCTATAAAAATTTGCCTCTCGAGCGAAGCTAGGGTGCCAAATTTTTGCCGAGGCTGATTTCTTTCCATCCATGGTGTGTATTCTATTTTTTGCATCGAGGAAGCGGAAAACAGACGTTCTCAAGCAAACCAAGTGAAGTTAGAAACGTTTTTCTCCGCTGCGAGTTGCAAATCTCGAATTTTTGCATCCAGGAAGGGAAGAACTACCTTTTCTGCCTCGCTTCGCTCGGTCAGAAACGTGGTTCTTTTCTCCCTCAGTACGAAAAATATCATATGCACCGCGAATGGAAAGAAGTCAACTTCGAAAAAAATTTGGCAGTTTCACTCTGCTCGAGAGGCAAATTTTCGTCGAAATTGACTTTTTTCCACCCTAGGTATATAATATACTATTTCAGGCCAACAAGTATGGGAACTATACACGATCATAGATAACTGGGGATTAGATACTTCGCATAATGCCGACGACATGGAGCACCTCAGTGATACTCCAATAATTCGAGAGCTGATGAAAGAAGTAAATGAAATTCATGAAAGCTTGAATGAACTGGGAGAATTAATGAGCCTTGAAACAATTATGGATGCAACTAAATCATGGCCACTGAATGGACTACTAATTTGGAAAATTGATACGATTCAATTATTCATTAAAAATATTGATAAATCTTATGAAGAATTTCATAAATATAGAAATGAGAGTCATCTTTCTTATGTCTCATTCAAAATACTCATCGGGGAGATATTTCGGAATGTCGAGGGTGATATTGGAATTATCCGAGAGTTTGCGACTAACGAAAAAAAATCTCAATCTAATAAGGAAGATTTAGTAGCTGCTATTGCTGGTTTCACAAGGGTAAGTATCATTTTTTAATGATTTACATCTTTTCCAAGCTATTACAGTAGATATTGAGAAATTCAGTACAGTAGAGTTCCTATAAATTTTCGGGACCGAGGATTCTGAGAATCAAAAGTTAGAGAGTACCCGCCTCAAGGCGTCATCCCGACCCGCTGAAGGTTAATTACCGAGATATTTTCAAAAAAAAACATCAGCAAAAAGTTGAATCGTCCAGTTTCATCTCTTCATTCTATTTTTTTTCCACCGTGACAATGGATATTTCGTATTCATTCAATCTAACCTCAATCCGAGCTACTGAAATACCTCGAAGATGATTCTCTGTAAAATAATTGGGATTTTTTTTTTCAGGCTCGTGGTAGAGAAATATGTGGAGCCCCACAAATCCCTTCAAATACTTTAATTCAACTGTTCCGAATGATAATCATAGCTGAACTGAAAACAAATACCATGTTAGCTTATGAGAATACATATGAATATGTGACGAATAAAGGTAATACTTTCATCGGTAATAGGGGACATTATTAAATGGTGAATACAGTAGAATTCCCCTAAATCTGACGCGTCAGGCCAGGACCATTTCCTAAATCTGACATATTCTACACGTGTATGGGTCTGTGCAGCCAGATGCGCAGATCGGTGCAGTGAACATGAGTATGATTTGAGAATTTGAATGTCCACCCAAGTGCTATTTTTTGACTGGTTCTTCTGGCTGTCATAACAGGTCGTAGTATAAAAATTCTAAATGGAGATGAGAGATGAGATCATGAGCCAATTATTTATTGATTTATTCATTTATTTAGTATTGATTTTTGAGATAGTTAATGGGCAACAACGGATTCCTAAGGAAGGTTCCATACAGACAGACTTATGCTTTTTGGAGTTATTTTTTCGTTGTTTATTAATTAATTATGATTTAATCAGGAGTTATTTAGAAAAATAATTATTAACACGCATGTTATTTTTTTTTTTATATTTTCTCGTGGTAGTTATTAATGTTTCATGACAATACCACATGATATCCTTTCTTCATAGATAAACACGTATGGCGAAACAGCAATTCATTGGCAAGAGACAAATTAGAGAAGCAATTTGCAATTTACATGAATGTATTTTCATCTAATATGGCAGTAATAGACGTAGTATATAACAGAGCTTGTGATCCTTCCGATGGCCACTGGATTCGAGGTATTTTTATTATTCTGAATATAACTGGAAATAAATCATTATTCCAGTGTTGACTTAGTAAATTCAGATAAGTAGATAGGATTCAAAATAATTTTTTTGCCATTAATTTTTTAGAGAATATTTCGGAAACTTATGGAGATACGCCTTTTTTGCGTAGCTCTTAAAAATTCCTGCAAAGAAAAATTCAAGTGAACTCGCCCTATTTCCTTTAGTTTACGAGACATTCTTGAAGAATTGTTGCAAAAAAAATCGAATTATCCTATTTTATCTTATCTCGCTTAGTTTCCGAGATATTTTTAAAGAATGAATGATGGAAAAAAAGCGCTGATCCGTCCTATTTCATCTTTTTATCATTGATTTCTTCAGTTATTTGTACTGATTGTGAAATAATTTACAGATGAATCCTTCTACGAACTAGAAAGGAATATTCAGCCAATTTTGTTTGGCTATAATTTGAATGAATGTAAATACGACACTTGTGGAAATGTTACGAATCAAGAAATCGACCGATGTCGGCTAATATTTTACGATAAATCTGTTGGAGCAAGCCCTGAAGATACTATTGGTGAATGTGATGATTTGGGTCATAGCACAGCTTGTGTATTGGTAAAAGAAGATGATTTTCAAAATTTTTCAAACAGAATATTCACATTCAGCTAGCGAATAATACACGATTTATATGTCCAAATGAAAATAGGATAGTGGTCCTCACAGAATTCAATACGTCGACTCAGCAAAATTAGGTTTTCTTGGGAGAAAAATTGCATGTCCAGAAGATAATGGTCAAATACTTAAAATTGGCATAACGAGAGCTGCTGCATCTGTTACTTGTGTGTGCAATTCATACAGCAGTCAGAATGGAATCAGTCTCTTGATGATAGAAAGTGACGTAGAATCCAACTGGTAAGCTACGACAGAGATCGGCAAAAAAATCGGTTTGAAAATTAATTTCTTTTTTTTTAACAATTTTGATTACTATTGTAATTTAAAATTTGACTGATGGAATTTCATAATTATTTTCTTTATTAAACTTATTAATATTTTTATTAGTTTAATTGAATTCTAAATGTCATAGAATCATTTTCTCAGTGTGTAAGCAAGATTGGGCCAAATTTTCTGATCTTCTTTTTGTATCTTTTAATAATGGAATTATTCATTTATCTTTCGTTTGAAGGGTTATTACAGGCTTACGATTCCTTCGTAAGAATAAAATTCTATACATTCAACCGAGACAAGGAGAATTGGGGCCGAATGGTTATATCAAAAAATATTCGCAAAGATGGATAAATATTCCAAAAAATGAAAATTCTTTGCTGATTGAACCTATAAATAGAGGAAACAGAGTATTTTTTCTTGATGATTTAATTCTACCATCAAACTTCGTTTTAACAGGTATTTTTTGAGATTTTATGGAGTATTGGGAAATAGATGTAAACAAATGGAAGAAAATGGAAAAATCACGGTCATTTATTTAGATGAATATTTACATTCATTATTTCTGACTGACAATTCGAATTTCTAACGATCAATTTCCAACAAAATTTTGAAAGTCCAGTCAGAAATAGTCACAAGTCGGATAATTGATGAGTGACTAATTCACAAATTGACTGTCATTTTACATCAATTAATAGATATGAAGAGCCAATTTTTACTGGGGTAAATGTTGTTTTAGGAGTTAAATTCAGTAGAGTAACGAGAGAACATGTGACAGGATTTGCCATTGAGATATCCGGTAGATTATTCGATTACAGAAGTGGTAAACTAATTTCTGCTGAATCATTCAAGTTGTCGCAGCGAGAATTGGATGAAAAGTCTGGGTGAGCAAGGCTAATCAATCAAATTCATTGATATAATTTCGTCGCCTTAGAGTGAAAGGGGCGTAAGTGCCATTTTTCCATATTTTTTTTCTTCAAAATAACAAATAGGCGTATCTCCACTATTATTGCTCCAATAGGCTTTCCAAGGCTTTTTACGCAATATTAGTAAAAAAATAAAAAATAATAACATACAGGCGTAAGTACCCCTGACTAATAACAAAAGGGCGTAAGTACCGGAGATATGCCGTCTTTGTTTTTAGTGTATTCATTGAATTTTCTCTAATCATCGGAAAAAAATTGAAAACAAAGAGGCGTAAGTGCCATAGTTTAGATACAAATCGCTAAAAACAAAAAAGGCGTAAGTGCCAAAATTCAGATGAAAAATCCTAAAAACAAAAAGGCGTAACTCCAAATATTCTCATGAGATAACGGAAAATTATAAAAACAAAGAGGCGTAAGTGCGGAGATACGTCCTTTCTACTTTAACTTTAACAATTATATAGCGTTTAAAAAGAAAATAACAAAAGGGCGTAAGTGTAGAGATACGTCCCTTTCATTTTAAAATTGGTAATTACGCCACTTTGTTATTTCAATTTTTAATCATCCAAATAATGTTCCCAGAGGCCATAAAAAATATTTTGGAGTGATAAGTGGACATACGCCCCTTTCACACCAGAATTACGTGTTTTTGGCACTTACGCCCCTTTCACTCTAAGGCGACGATTTCTATTTTTATGAATATTAATAAATTGAAGAGACTATTCAGTAGTGAAGAGATGAAAAAAGATAAATCGGCTGTTCTTCTACTCATTTTCTTAAAAATATCCCAGAAATTAAGCAAGAGAGCGAAATTTTTGGAGAAATCTTTTTTTAAGCTCACGAAATTCTCTACCAAAAAAAGAAAAGGATTTGGATAGAATCGATCTATCCCTCTTTTTTTTCTGAGATATTCTCCAAGAATGAATAACAGAAAAAATTCAACTTTTCTTCACCTCTTTTTACTACTGAATTTTTACATTAATTTTTTTATCCATAAAAATGTAGATTGTTTATCTTGTTTTTTTGTTAATAGAAAACGCCTGTTATTCAAGCGAGTGAGTTCAGTATTTACAACGAAGACTCATACAGTTACTTCGTCAGACAAAAAATATGTTATATTGGAACCATCAAGACTGGAAGAGGATTTTGGACAGTCAACGCTACCACTATTTGATGCTGTTCCAATGACAATTGACATCCCATCAGCATTAGGTGGAGTCGGAATTTTCCATAAAGGCGTTGATGATTACGCTGGATTTATTTCTCTCAAAGTTTATGGCATTCAATATGAAGAACGCTTTAATGATTTTAAATTGTCTCATATTATTAATGATAGGGTATTATTCAATTCTTCTTCTCATTGAATGTAGATGTGAGTATCAGTGATCGGTATCATCGATTTTTTCGTCAACGATTTCGATTATATTGCTGATTTTTCATAAAAATTAGTAATTAGCCAAAGAAAAATATTAATTTTTATCGAAAATTAGTAAGTAGTAAAAAAAAATTATCAATTTTCATAGAAAATTGATAATTAGTCGGAAAAAAATATTAATTTTTCTAAAAAATAAGAAATTAGTGAGAAAATATTACTAATTACTCTTAAAAATTAGTAATCAAGAAGAAAATATTACTAATTACTTTCAAGAATCAGTAATTAGTGAAAAAAAATTACCAATTGTTTTCAAAAATTCCTGAAAATTAGTAATTTAATACATTAATAGACACAAATTTGGAACGGCGAATTGTGATGAAATGTAATGCTAGTATCACAAAAAGTAAAAATTAATAAGTGTAATAATAAATGATATTTGAAATAATAATATTTGGATTATGCGAACTCGGCCTAAAGCGGCCGAGATCATCGTAAAAAACTGTAAAACTCCCTGGTGATCCCAAATTACCGTCCATTTCGCTTTATCTCGCTTATTCACCGAATTAATCATAAAAAACTGTAAAACTCCCTGGTGATCCAAAATTACCGTCCATTTCGCTCTATCTCACTTATTCACCGAAATAATCGTGAAAAACTGTAAAACTCCCTGGTGATCCCAAATTACCGTCCATTTCGCTTTATCTCGCTTATTCACCGAGATCATCGTAAAAAACTGTGAAACTCCCTGGTGATCCCAAATTAACCTAAATTTCGCTTTATCTCGCTTATTCACCGAGATAATCGTAAAAATCCGTAAAACTCCCGGTAATCCCAAATTAACGTCAATTCCGCTTTATCTCGCTTATTCACCAAATTAATCGTAAAAAACTGTAGAACTCTCTGATGATCCCAAATTACCGTCCATTTCGCTCTATCTCGCTTATTTACCGAGATCATCGTAAAAAACTGTAAAACTCCCTGATGATCCCAAATTACAGTCCATTTCGCTCTATCCCGCTTATTCACCGAATTAATCGTAAAAAACTGTAGAACTCCCAGGTAATCCCAAATTAACGTCAATTCCGCTCTATCTCGCTTATTCACCGAGATCATAACGAAAAACTAGAAAAACTCCCTAGTAATCCAATATTAACGTCAATTTCACTCTATCTCGTTTATTCACCGAGATAATAGCAAAAAATTACCACTAAAATATATTCTTGTGAGAAGAGAGGGGGGCCAGCCAATCACGGGCCCCTGTATCCCCGCTCTCGACAATCCCCACTCTCGACAGTGCAGGTACGAACCTGTCCTCAGTAAGAGTTGGGGCTCCACCGAGCACAGACGTGTTTGTGTTAACATCAGGAAAATTCTCATATTTTCCAATTTTTATTGAATAATTAATGCAATATAAATATTAATGCATGATTTGAATCAATAATAATAGAATTTAATCATCACTATTGATTTTATTCGTATTTGGGGGCCCCGAAGAAGGATCGTACGGTATTACCTTACCGGCTTTTGTCCCGCCTTCTTGTCTCTTTGACAAGTGTGAAAGTGACTTTTAAAGTGTTTGACAGTGTTAAAATACTTGTTTTTATACAGTGAAAGTGACAGATACACTGAGAACACTGGGAAATTTTTTATTTGTGACTTTTTATTTGTGTGTGCATTATTGCGGATTATTCGGCGTTCATGTCATCGAAATGAGTAAGTAAATCCGAGTTTTTTTCACGCATTTCTTTTCCTCAATTTCCTCAATTCAGTAGTGCAGAGGTAAAACAAGATAAGTCTCTTTTTTTCTCATCAAGTTTTTTGAAAATACCTTAAAAAATAACCGAGAAAGAGCAATTTTGCCCTAAAATTCTTTTGGTACTCTTAAAATTCTCTACAAAAACAGATAAATAATATTACCTCATTTCACTTAGTTTCCGAGATATTTCCTTCGAAATGACCTCAAAGATAAGTCGATTTATCCTGTTTTACCTCTTCACTACTGAATTATTGTGGATCAATTATTAGTTCACCCTTTTCAATTAATTATTCTGCTGAAAAAATCAGTTAAAAATGGAAGGGAGGAGGGGGGAGACTATAATGATTATTACTTCTTTTTTTATTTGTGTCCATAGAAAAAATCCTCTTTTTTTTCCCTTAAATTTATTCGTGAAAGTTTATTCAGGGAAATGTAGGGCAAAATGGACATTGTCATGAAACAAAGTGGGAGATAGATTTTTTTTAATGATTCCATTGAAAAACTGAGAAAATTTTAGTCCAAAAACATGTACCAGAATTAGTTTTTTTTTTTTCAATGTTTTGGAAATTTGATTTTTTCGGGCATTTTTGAGGAGTAAAGGTTTTTCGATTTTCGAGCAAACTCAGTTTTTTGGGGATATCTTTGGTTCTATTGTTCGCAGCGATCTGGGACTGATTTTAAATGAAAGGTGAGATCATTTCCCATCGATTTATGGGGTTTTGAATTTAAAAATATTGATTTTTCAAATAGTTATGGGAACTTTTGTGAAAAATTATGATCATCGGTTTTTGTACTATAACTATGTAAAAAATCGATATTTTTGAATCCAAAACCCCATAAATCGATGGGAAATGATCTCACCTTTCATTTAAAATCGGTCCCAGGTCGCTACGACCAATAGAACCAGAGATATTTCCAAAAAACTGAATTAACTCAGAAATCGAAAGGCTTTTACCCCTCAAAAATCCCAGAGAAAATCGAATTCTCAAATAATTGAAAAAAATTAATTCTGGCACATGCTTCTCGACTAAAATTTCCTCAGCTTTCCGATGGAATCATTAAAAAAAAGTCCATCTCCAATATTTTCATCCATTTAATGATTTTTTAATAATATATACATAAAAACTCAAATGTGCCCATTTTACCCCTTATGTCCGTATTGCCCTATTTTCCCTTATTCATTTTTCAACATTTTTCTTTCGTGCACATATAATATTTCAAATGGTTGCGCGGGCTTCGACGCATTCGAGACGTTGTTCATTAATTTGCACGAATTTCAAAGTTCTTTGAATAAAGAGTTAGCATTTAGCAGTTTCTCGTTGTTAACAATAACAATTTTTCTCTGTCAAGTGAAAATTTTTCTCTACTTGATTGAAATCAAATGATTCGGAAGAAAATAAGACTGTGAAAGAAATTTATTCTTTTTTTCCTTTTTTCAATATGAAATTAAATTGACAGTGGGAATTTTTAATGACAAAATGGAAAAAAAGTGAGAAAATGTCGAGGGACAATAATCTGTCGGTGTCGAGTGGATTTTCTGAATATTTTAACGTATTTTCGGTTTAATTAATTCATTTTGATTGCAATAAACGGAATTCCTCAACGTTCAAGACACTGCTCACCCCCCCCCCTCCCTCCCCCTTATCGGCTCATAGAAATAACTGCGTCTTGAAGCAGTTATTGTCGAAAATATAATGTATTTTAATATAATATAGTTTTTATTTTTCATTTTTTTTCCTTGGAGCTTGCTAATTATTGGAGCGCTGTTCAATCAAATGAATTTTCGATAATTGAAGGGTAAATGGATAGATTTTTTGTGGAATAATTGAAATAGAAGTTGACAAAGCATTAGTTTTTTATATTACAAAAATGATAACAACGATGGAAAAAATAGAGAGCCCGTGAAAAATTATCAAGAACCAAGGAGAAAAAATAAATTTTTATTTTTGGAGAGACAATTTCCTGGATGTGTCTCACAGGGAAGGGCGGGGTTGGGGCTCTTTCTAATTCTGTATTGTTCTTTGTTATCGCGGGAAATTCAAGTTGTATTTCCTTTAATCAATTTAACAATTAGTTTTTTTGAGAGGGAAAATCTCTGTTCTTCGTCAGTCTACGGTTCTGATGGAGTTGAGCTTTTTCCTCAAGTATTTGATAAGGGCAATTGCCTTCATTTTCTTAAATTAATTTAATCATTAGTATTTTTGAGAGGGAAAGTCTCTGTTCTTTGTCAGTCTACGGTTCTGATGGAGTTGAGCTTTTTCCTCAAGTATTTGATAAGTGCAATTGCCTTCATTTTCTTAAATTAATTTAATTATCAGTATTTTTGAGAGGGAAAGTCTCTGTTCTTTGTCAGTCTACGGTTCTGATGGAGTTGAGCTTTTTCCTCAAGTATTTGATGAGTGCAATTGCCTTTATTTTCTTAAATTAATTTAATCATTAGTATTTTTGAGTGGGAAAGTCTCTGTTCTTTGTCAGTCTACGGTTCTGATGGAGTTGAGCTTTTTCCTCAAGTATTTGATGAGTGCAATTGCCTTCATTTTCTTAAATTAATTTAATTATCAGTATTTTTGAGAGGGAAAGTCTCTGTTCTTTGTCAGTCTACGGTTCTGATGGAGTTGAGCTTTTTCCTCAAGTATTTGATAAGGGCAATTGCCTTCATTTTCTTAAATTAATTTAATTATCAGTATTTTTGAGAGGGAAAGTCTCTGTTCTTTGTCAGTCTACGGTTCTGATGGAGTTGAGCTTTTTCCTCAAGTATTTGATAAGGGCAATTGCCTTCATTTTCTTAAATTAATTTAATCATTAGTATTTTTGAGAGGGAAAGTCTCTGTTCTTTGTCAGTCTACGGTTCTGATGGAGTTGAGCTTTTTCCTCAAGTATTTGATAAGTGCAATTGCCTTCATTTTCTTAAATTAATTTAATTATCAGTATTTTTGAGAGGGAAAGTCTCTGTTCTTTGTCAGTCTACGGTTCTGATGGAGTTGAGCTTTTTCCTCAAGTATTTGATGAGTGCAATTGCCTTCATTTTCTTAAATTAATTTAATTATCAGTATTTTTGAGAGGGAAAGTCTCTGTTCTTTGTCAGTCTACGGTTCTGATGGAGTTGAGCTTTTTCCTCGAGTATTTGATGAGTGCAATTGCCTTTATTTTCTTAAATTAATTTAATCATTAGTATTTTTGAGTGGGAAAGTCTCTGTTCTTTGTCAGTCTACGGTTCTGATGGAGTTGAGCTTTTTCCTCGAGTATTTGATGAGTGCAATTGCCTTTATTTTCTTAAATTAATTTAATCATTAGTATTTATGAGGGGGGAGGAATATATATATATATATCTCTGTTCTTCATCAGTGTAAATAGATTTTCATTTTTGGAGAGACAATTTCATGGGTGTGTCTCACAGGAAAGGGCGGGGTTGGGGCTCTTTCTAATTCTGTATTGTTCTTTGTTATCGCGGGAAATTCAAGTTGTATTTCCTTTAATCAATTTAACAATTAGTTTTTTTGAGAGGGAAAATCTCTGTTCTTCGTCAGTCTACGGTTCTGATGGAGTTGAGCTTTTTCCTCAAGTATTTGATAAGGGCAATTGCCTTCATTTTCTTAAATTAATTTAATCATTAGTATTTTTGAGAGGGAAAGTCTCTGTTCTTTGTCAGTCTACGGTTCTGATGGAGTTGAGCTTTTTCCTCAAGTATTTGATAAGTGCAATTGCCTTCATTTTCTTAAATTAATTTAATTATCAGTATTTTTGAGAGGGAAAGTCTCTGTTCTTTGTCAGTCTACGGTTCTGATGGAGTTGAGCTTTTTCCTCGAGTATTTGATGAGTGCAATTGCCTTTATTTTCTCAAATTAATTTAATCATTAGTATTTATGAGGGGGGAGGAATATATATATATATATCTCTGTTCTTCATCAGTGTAAATAGATTTTCATTTTTGGAGAGACAATTTCATGGGTGTGTCTCACAGGAAAGGGCGGGGTTGGGGCTCTTTCTAATTCTGTATTGTTCTTTGTTATCGCGGGAAATTCAAGTTGTATTTCCTTTAATCAATTTAACAATTAGTTTTTTTGAGAGGGAAAATCTCTGTTCTTCGTCAGTCTACGGTTCTGATGGAGTTGAGCTTTTTCCTCAAGTATTTGATAAGGGCAATTGCCTTCATTTTCTTAAATTAATTTAATCATTAGTATTTTTGAGAGGGAAAGTCTCTGTTCTTTGTCAGTCTACGGTTCTGATGGAGTTGAGCTTTTTCCTCAAGTATTTGATAAGTGCAATTGCCTTCATTTTCTTAAATTAATTTAATTATCAGTATTTTTGAGAGGGAAAGTCTCTGTTCTTTGTCAGTCTACGGTTCTGATGGAGTTGAGCTTTTTCCTCGAGTATTTGATGAGTGCAATTGCCTTTATTTTCTCAAATTAATTTAATCATTAGTATTTATGAGGGGGGAGGAATATATATATATATATCTCTGTTCTTCATCAGTGTAAATAGATTTTCATTTTTGGAGAGACAATTTCATGGGTGTGTCTCACAGGAAAGGGCGGGGTTGGGGCTCTTTCTAATTCTGTATTGTTCTTTGTTATCGCGGGAAATTCAAGTTGTATTTCCTTTAATCAATTTAACAATTAGTTTTTTTGAGAGGGAAAATCTCTGTTCTTCGTCAGTCTACGGTTCTGATGGAGTTGAGCTTTTTCCTCAAGTATTTGATAAGGGCAATTGCCTTCATTTTCTTAAATTAATTTAATCATTAGTATTTTTGAGAGGGAAAGTCTCTGTTCTTTGTCAGTCTACGGTTCTGATGGAGTTGAGCTTTTTCCTCAAGTATTTGATAAGTGCAATTGCCTTCATTTTCTTAAATTAATTTAATTATCAGTATTTTTGAGAGGGAAAGTCTCTGTTCTTTGTCAGTCTACGGTTCTGATGGAGTTGAGCTTTTTCCTCGAGTATTTGATGAGTGCAATTGCCTTTATTTTCTCAAATTAATTTAATCATTAGTATTTATGAGGGGGGAGGAATATATATATATATATCTCTGTTCTTCATCAGTGTAAATAGATTTTCATTTTTGGAGAGACAATTTCATGGGTGTGTCTCACAGGAAAGGGCGGGGTTGGGGCTCTTTCTAATTCTGTATTGTTCTTTGTTATCGCGGGAAATTCAAGTTGTATTTCCTTTAATCAATTTAACAATTAGTTTTTTTGAGAGGGAAAATCTCTGTTCTTCGTCAGTCTACGGTTCTGATGGAGTTGAGCTTTTTCCTCAAGTATTTGATAAGGGCAATTGCCTTCATTTTCTTAAATTAATTTAATCATTAGTATTTTTGAGAGGGAAAGTCTCTGTTCTTTGTCAGTCTACGGTTCTGATGGAGTTGAGCTTTTTCCTCAAGTATTTGATAAGTGCAATTGCCTTCATTTTCTTAAATTAATTTAATTATCAGTATTTTTGAGAGGGAAAGTCTCTGTTCTTTGTCAGTCTACGGTTCTGATGGAGTTGAGCTTTTTCCTCGAGTATTTGATGAGTGCAATTGCCTTTATTTTCTCAAATTAATTTAATCATTAGTATTTATGAGGGGGGAGGAATATATATATATATATCTCTGTTCTTCATCAGTGTAAATAGATTTTCATTTTTGGAGAGACAATTTCATGGGTGTGTCTCACAGGAAAGGGCGGGGTTGGGGCTCTTTCTAATTCTGTATTGTTCTTTGTTATCGCGGGAAATTCAAGTTGTATTTCCTTTAATCAATTTAACAATTAGTTTTTTTGAGAGGGAAAATCTCTGTTCTTCGTCAGTCTACGGTTCTGATGGAGTTGAGCTTTTTCCTCAAGTATTTGATAAGGGCAATTGCCTTCATTTTCTTAAATTAATTTAATCATTAGTATTTTTGAGAGGGAAAGTCTCTGTTCTTTGTCAGTCTACGGTTCTGATGGAGTTGAGCTTTTTCCTCAAGTATTTGATGAGTGCAATTGCCTTCATTTTCTTAAATTAATTTAATTATCAGTATTTTTGAGAGGGAAAGTCTCTGTTCTTTGTCAGTCTACGGTTCTGATGGAGTTGAGCTTTTTCCTCGAGTATTTGATGAGTGCAATTGCCTTTATTTTCTTAAATTAATTTAATCATTAGTATTTATGAGGGGGGAGGAATATATATATATATATCTCTGTTCTTCATCAGTGTAAATAGATTTTCATTTTTGGAGAGACAATTTCATGGGTGTGTCTCACAGGAAAGGGCGGGGTTGGGGCTCTTTCTAATTCTGTATTGTTCTTTGTTATCGCGGGAAATTCAAGTTGTATTTCCTTTAATCAATTTAACAATTAGTTTTTTTGAGAGGGAAAATCTCTGTTCTTCGTCAGTCTACGGTTCTGATGGAGTTGAGCTTTTTCCTCAAGTATTTGATAAGGGCAATTGCCTTCATTTTCTTAAATTAATTTAATCATTAGTATTTTTGAGAGGGAAAGTCTCTGTTCTTTGTCAGTCTACGGTTCTGATGGAGTTGAGCTTTTTCCTCAAGTATTTGATGAGTGCAATTGCCTTCATTTTCTTAAATTAATTTAATTATCAGTATTTTTGAGAGGGAAAGTCTCTGTTCTTTGTCAGTCTACGGTTCTGATGGAGTTGAGCTTTTTCCTCAAGTATTTGATGAGTGCAATTGCCTTCATTTTCTTAAATTAATTTAATTATCAGTATTTTTGAGAGGGAAAGTCTCTGTTCTTCGTCAGTCTACGGTTCTGATGGAGTTGAGCTTTTTCCTCAAGTATTTGATGAGTGCAATTGCCTCCATTTTCTTAAATTAATTTAATTATCAGTATTTTTGAGAGGGAAAGTCTCTGTTCTTTGTCAGTCTACGGTTCTGATGGAGTTGAGCTTTTTCCTCAAGTATTTGATAAGGGCAATTGCCTTCATTTTCTTAAATTAATTTAATTATCAGTATTTTTGAGAGGGAAAGTCTCTGTTCTTTGTCAGTCTACGGTTCTGATGGAGTTGAGCTTTTTCCTCAAGTATTTGATAAGTGCAATTGCCTTCATTTTCTTAAATTAATTTAATTATCAGTATTTTTGAGAGGGAAAGTCTCTGTTCTTTGTCAGTCTACGGTTCTGATGGAGTTGAGCTTTTTCCTCAAGTATTTGATGAGTGCAATTGCCTTCATTTTCTTAAATTAATTTAATTATCAGTATTTTTGAGAGGGAAAGTCTCTGTTCTTTGTCAGTCTACGGTTCTGATGGAGTTGAGCTTTTTCCTCAAGTATTTGATGAGTGCAATTGCCTTCATTTTCTTAAATTAATTTAATTATCAGTATTTTTGAGAGGGAAAGTCTCTGTTCTTCGTCAGTCTACGGTTCTGATGGAGTTGAGCTTTTTCCTCAAGTATTTGATGAGTGCAATTGCCTCCATTTTCTTAAATTAATTTAATTATCAGTATTTTTGAGAGGGAAAGTCTCTGTTCTTTGTCAGTCTACGGTTCTGATGGAGTTGAGCTTTTTCCTCGAGTATTTGATGAGTGCAATTGCCTTTATTTTCTTAAATTAATTTAATCATTAGTATTTATGAGGGGGGAGGAATATATATATATATATCTCTGTTCTTCATCAGTGTAAATAGATTTTCATTTTTGGAGAGACAATTTCATGGGTGTGTCTCACAGGAAAGGGCGGGGTTGGGGCTCTTTCTAATTCTGTATTGTTCTTTGTTATCGCGGGAAATTCAAGTTGTATTTCCTTTAATCAATTTAACAATTAGTTTTTTTGAGAGGGAAAATCTCTGTTCTTCGTCAGTCTACGGTTCTGATGGAGTTGAGCTTTTTCCTCAAGTATTTGATGAGTGCAATTGCCTTCATTTTCTTGAATTAATTTAATCATTAGTATTTTTGAGAGGGAAAGTCTCTGTTCTTTGTCAGTCTACGGTTCTGATGGAGTTGAGCTTTTTCCTCAAGTATTTGATAAGTGCAATTGCCTTCATTTTCTTGAATTAATTTAATCATTAGTATTTTTGAGAGGGAAAGTCTCTGTTCTTTGTCAGTCTACGGTTCTGATGGAGTTGAGCTTTTTCCTCAAGTATTTGATAAGTGCAATTGCCTTCATTTTCTTAAATTAATTTAATTATCAGTATTTTTGAGAGGGAAAGTCTCTGTTCTTTGTCAGTCTACGGTTCTGATGGAGTTGAGCTTTTTCCTCAAGTATTTGATGAGTGCAATTGCCTCCATTTTCTTAAATTAATTTAATTATCAGTATTTTTGAGAGGGAAAGTCTCTGTTCTTTGTCAGTCTACGGTTCTGATGGAGTTGAGCTTTTTCCTCAAGTATTTGATAAGTGCAATTGCCTTCATTTTCTTAAATTAATTTAATTATCAGTTTTTTTGAGAGGGAAAATCTCTGTTCTTCGTCAGTCTACGGTTCTGATGGAGTTGAGCTTTTTCCTCAAGTATTTGATAAGGGCAATTGCCTTCATTTTCTTAAATTAATTTAATCATTAGTATTTTTGAGAGGGAAAGTCTCTGTTCTTTGTCAGTCTACGGTTCTGATGGAGTTGAGCTTTTTCCTCAAGTATTTGATAAGGGCAATTGCCTTCATTTTCTTAAATTAATTTAATCATTAGTATTTTTGAGAGGGAAAGTCTCTGTTCTTTGTCAGTCTACGGTTCTGATGGAGTTGAGCTTTTTCCTCAAGTATTTGATAAGTGCAATTGCCTTCATTTTCTTAAATTAATTTAATTATCAGTATTTTTGAGAGGGAAAGTCTCTGTTCTTTGTCAGTCTACGGTTCTGATGGAGTTGAGCTTTTTCCTCAAGTATTTGATGAGTGCAATTGCCTTCATTTTCTTAAATTAATTTAATTATCAGTATTTTTGAGAGGGAAAGTCTCTGTTCTTTGTCAGTCTACGGTTCTGATGGAGTTGAGCTTTTTCCTCGAGTATTTGATGAGTGCAATTGCCTTTATTTTCTTAAATTAATTTAATCATTAGTATTTTTGAGTGGGAAAGTCTCTGTTCTTTGTCAGTCTACGGTTCTGATGGAGTTGAGCTTTTTCCTCGAGTATTTGATGAGTGCAATTGCCTTTATTTTCTTAAATTAATTTAATCATTAGTATTTATGAGGGGGGAGGAATATATATATATATATCTCTGTTCTTCATCAGTGTAAATAGATTTTCATTTTTGGAGAGACAATTTCATGGGTGTGTCTCACAGGAAAGGGCGGGGTTGGGGCTCTTTCTAATTCTGTATTGTTCTTTGTTATCGCGGGAAATTCAAGTTGTATTTCCTTTAATCAATTTAACAATTAGTTTTTTTGAGAGGGAAAATCTCTGTTCTTCGTCAGTCTACGGTTCTGATGGAGTTGAGCTTTTTCCTCAAGTATTTGATAAGGGCAATTGCCTTCATTTTCTTAAATTAATTTAATCATTAGTATTTTTGAGAGGGAAAGTCTCTGTTCTTTGTCAGTCTACGGTTCTGATGGAGTTGAGCTTTTTCCTCAAGTATTTGATAAGTGCAATTGCCTTCATTTTCTTAAATTAATTTAATTATCAGTATTTTTGAGAGGGAAAGTCTCTGTTCTTTGTCAGTCTACGGTTCTGATGGAGTTGAGCTTTTTCCTCGAGTATTTGATGAGTGCAATTGCCTTTATTTTCTTAAATTAATTTAATCATTAGTATTTATGAGGGGGGAGGAATATATATATATATATCTCTGTTCTTCATCAGTGTAAATAGATTTTCATTTTTGGAGAGACAATTTCATGGGTGTGTCTCACAGGAAAGGGCGGGGTTGGGGCTCTTTCTAATTCTGTATTGTTCTTTGTTATCGCGGGAAATTCAAGTTGTATTTCCTTCAATCAATTTAACAATTAGTTTTTTTGAGAGGGAAAATCTCTGTTCTTCGTCAGTCTACGGTTCTGATGGAGTTGAGCTTTTTCCTCAAGTATTTGATAAGGGCAATTGCCTTCATTTTCTTAAATTAATTTAATCATTAGTATTTTTGAGAGGGAAAGTCTCTGTTCTTTGTCAGTCTACGGTTCTGATGGAGTTGAGCTTTTTCCTCAAGTATTTGATAAGTGCAATTGCCTTCATTTTCTTAAATTAATTTAATTATCAGTATTTTTGAGAGGGAAAGTCTCTGTTCTTTGTCAGTCTACGGTTCTGATGGAGTTGAGCTTTTTCCTCAAGTATTTGATAAGTGCAATTGCCTTCATTTTCTTAAATTAATTTAATTATCAGTATTTTTGAGAGGGAAAGTCTCTGTTCTTTGTCAGTCTACGGTTCTGATGGAGTTGAGCTTTTTCCTCAAGTATTTGATAAGTGCAATTGCCTTCATTTTCTTAAATTAATTTAATTATCAGTATTTTTGAGAGGGAAAGTCTCTGTTCTTTGTCAGTCTACGGTTCTGATGGAGTTGAGCTTTTTCCTCGAGTATTTGATGAGTGCAATTGCCTTTATTTTCTTAAATTAATTTAATCATTAGTATTTATAAGGGGGGAGGAATATATATATATATATCTCTGTTCTTCATCAGTGTAAATAGATTTTCATTTTTGGAGAGACAATTTCATGGGTGTGTCTCACAGGAAAGGGCGGGGTTGGGGCTCTTTCTAATTCTGTATTGTTCTTTGTTATCGCGGGAAATTCAAGTTGTATTTCCTTTAATCAATTTAACAATTAGTTTTTTTGAGAGGGAAAATCTCTGTTCTTCGTCAGTCTACGGTTCTGATGGAGTTGAGCTTTTTCCTCAAGTATTTGATAAGTGCAATTGCCTTCATTTTCTTAAATTAATTTAATCATTAGTATTTTTGAGTGGGAAAGTCTCTGTTCTTTGTCAGTCTACGGTTCTGATGGAGTTGAGCTTTTTCCTCAAGTATTTGATAAGTGCAATTGCCTTCATTTTCTTAAATTAATTTAATTATCAGTATTTTTGAGAGGGAAAGTCTCTGTTCTTTGTCAGTCTACGGTTCTGATGGAGTTGAGCTTTTTCCTCGAGTATTTGATGAGTGCAATTGCCTTTATTTTCTTAAATTAATTTAATCATTAGTATTTTTGAGAGGGAAAGTCTCTGTTCTTTGTCAGTCTACGGTTCTGATGGAGTTGAGCTTTTTCCTCAAGTATTTGATGAGTGCAATTGCCTTCATTTTCTTAAATTAATTTAATTATCAGTATTTTTGAGAGGGAAAGTCTCTGTTCTTTGTCAGTCTACGGTTCTGATGGAGTTGAGCTTTTTCCTCAAGTATTTGATGAGTGCAATTGCCTTCATTTTCTTAAATTAATTTAATTATCAGTATTTTTGAGAGGGAAAGTCTCTGTTCTTTGTCAGTCTACGGTTCTGATGGAGTTGAGTTTTTTCCTCAAGTATTTGATGAGTGCAATTGCCTTCATTTTCTTAAATTAATTTAATTATCAGTATTTTTGAGAGGGAAAGTCTCTGTTCTTTGTCAGTCTACGGTTCTGATGGAGTTGAGCTTTTTCCTCAAGTATTTGATAAGTGCAATTGCCTTCATTTTCTTAAATTAATTTAATTATCAGTATTTTTGAGAGGGAAAGTCTCTGTTCTTTGTCAGTCTACGGTTCTGATGGAGTTGATCTTTTTCCTCAAGTATTTGATGAGTGCAATTGCCTTCATTTTCTTAAATTGATTTAATTATCAGTATTTTTGAGAGGGAAAGTCTCTGTTCTTTGTCAGTCTACGGTTCTGATGGAGTTGAGCTTTTTCCTCGAGTATTTGATGAGTGCAATTGCCTTTATTTTCTTAAATTAATTTAATCATTAGTATTTTTGAGTGGGAAAGTCTCTGTTCTTTGTCAGTCTACGGTTCTGATGGAGTTGAGCTTTTTCCTCGAGTATTTGATGAGTGCAATTGCCTTCATTTTCTTAAATTAATTTAATTATCAGTATTTTTGAGAGGGAAAGTCTCTGTTCTTTGTCAGTCTACGGTTCTGATGGAGTTGAGTTTTTTCCTCAAGTATTTGATGAGTGCAATTGCCTTCATTTTCTTAAATTAATTTAATTATCAGTATTTTTGAGAGGGAAAGTCTCTGTTCTTTGTCAGTCTACGGTTCTGATGGAGTTGAGTTTTTTCCTCAAGTATTTGATGAGTGCAATTGCCTTCATTTTCTTAAATTAATTTAATTATCAGTATTTTTGAGAGGGAAAGTCTCTGTTCTTTGTCAGTCTACGGTTCTGATGGAGTTGAGTTTTTTCCTCGAGTATTTGATGAGTGCAATTGCCTTCATTTTCTTAAATTAATTTAATCATTAGTATTTTTGAGAGGGAAAGTCTCTGTTCTTTGTCAGTCTACGGTTCTGATGGAGTTGAGCTTTTTCCTCAAGTATTTGATAAGTGCAATTGCCTTCATTTTCTTAAATTAATTTAATTATCAGTATTTTTGAGAGGGAAAGTCTCTGTTCTTTGTCAGTCTACGGTTCTGATGGAGTTGAGCTTTTTCCTCGAGTATTTGATGAGTGCAATTGCCTTTATTTTCTTAAATTAATTTAATCATTAGTATTTATAAGGGGGGAGGAATATATATATATATATCTCTGTTCTTCATCAGTGTAAATAGATTTTCATTTTTGGAGAGACAATTTCATGGGTGTGTCTCACAGGAAAGGGCGGGGTTGGGGCTCTTTCTAATTCTGTATTGTTCTTTGTTATCGCGGGAAATTCAAGTTGTATTTCCTTTAATCAATTTAACAATTAGTTTTTTTGAGAGGGAAAATCTCTGTTCTTCGTCAGTCTACGGTTCTGATGGAGTTGAGCTTTTTCTTCAAGTATTTGATAAGTGCAATTGCCTTCATTTTCTTAAATTAATTTAATCATTAGTATTTTTGAGTGGGAAAGTCTCTGTTCTTTGTCAGTCTACGGTTCTGATGGAGTTGAGCTTTTTCCTCAAGTATTTGATAAGTGCAATTGCCTTCATTTTCTTAAATTAATTTAATTATCAGTATTTTTGAGAGGGAAAGTCTCTGTTCTTTGTCAGTCTACGGTTCTGATGGAGTTGAGCTTTTTCCTCGAGTATTTGATGAGTGCAATTGCCTTTATTTTCTTAAATTAATTTAATCATTAGTATTTATGAGGGGGGAGGAATATATATATATATATCTCTGTTCTTCATCAGTGTAAATAGATTTTCATTTTTGGAGAGACAATTTCATGGGTGTGTCTCACAGGAAAGGGCGGGGTTGGGGCTCTTTCTAATTCTGTATTGTTCTTTGTTATCGCGGGAAATTCAAGTTGTATTTCCTTTAATCAATTTAACAATTAGTTTTTTTGAGAGGGAAAATCTCTGTTCTTCGTCAGTCTACGGTTCTGATGGAGTTGAGCTTTTTCCTCAAGTATTTGATGAGTGCAATTGCCTTCATTTTCTTGAATTAATTTAATCATTAGTATTTTTGAGAGGGAAAGTCTCTGTTCTTTGTCAGTCTACGGTTCTGATGGAGTTGAGCTTTTTCCTCAAGTATTTGATAAGTGCAATTGCCTTCATTTTCTTAAATTAATTTAATTATCAGTATTTTTGAGAGGGAAAGTCTCTGTTCTTTGTCAGTCTACGGTTCTGATGGAGTTGAGCTTTTTCCTCAAGTATTTGATGAGTGCAATTGCCTTCATTTTCTTAAATTTATTTAATTATCAGTATTTTTGAGAGGGAAAGTCTCTGTTCTTTGTCAGTCTACGGTTCTGATGGAGTTGAGCTTTTTCCTCGAGTATTTGATGAGTGCAATTGCCTTTATTTTCTTAAATTAATTCAATCATCAGTATTTTTGAGTGGGAAAGTCTCTGTTCTTTGTCAGTCTACGGTTCTGATGGAGTTGAGCTTTTTCCTCGAGTATTTGATGAGTGCAATTGCCTTCATTTTCTTAAATTAATTTAATTATCAGTATTTTTGAGAGGGAAAGTCTCTGTTCTTTGTCAGTCTACGGTTCTGATGGAGTTGAGCTTTTTCCTCGAGTATTTGATGAGTGCAATTGCCTTCATTTTCTTAAATTAATTTAATTATCAGTATTTTTGAGAGGGAAAGTCTCTGTTCTTTGTCAGTCTACGGTTCTGATGGAGTTGAGCTTTTTCCTCAAGTATTTGATGAGTGCAATTGCCTTCATTTTCTTAAATTAATTTAATTATCAGTATTTTTGAGAGGGAAAGTCTCTGTTCTTTGTCAGTCTACGGTTCTGATGGAGTTGAGCTTTTTCCTCAAGTATTTGATGAGTGCAATTGCCTTCATTTTCTTAAATTAATTTAATTATCAGTATTTTTGAGAGGGAAAGTCTCTGTTCTTTGTCAGTCTACGGTTCTGATGGAGTTGAGCTTTTTCCTCAAGTATTTGATGAGTGCAATTGCCTCCATTTTCTTAAATTAATTTAATTATCAGTATTTTTGAGAGGGAAAGTCTCTGTTCTTTGTCAGTCTACGGTTCTGATGGAGTTGAGCTTTTTCCTCAAGTATTTGATGAGTGCAATTGCCTTCATTTTCTTAAATTAATTTAATTATCAGTATTTTTGAGAGGGAAAGTCTCTGTTCTTTGTCAGTCTACGGTTCTGATGGAGTTGAGCTTTTTCCTCGAGTATTTGATGAGTGCAATTGCCTTTATTTTCTTAAATTAATTTAATCATTAGTATTTATGAGGGGGGAGGAATATATATATATATATCTCTGTTCTTCATCAGTGTAAATAGATTTTCATTTTTGGAGAGACAATTTCATGGGTGTGTCTCACAGGAAAGGGCGGGGTTGGGGCTCTTTCTAATTCTGTATTGTTCTTTGTTATCGCGGGAAATTCAAGTTGTATTTCCTTTAATCAATTTAACAATTAGTTTTTTTGAGAGGGAAAATCTCTGTTCTTCGTCAGTCTACGGTTCTGATGGAGTTGAGCTTTTTCCTCAAGTATTTGATGAGTGCAATTGCCTTCATTTTCTTGAATTAATTTAATCATTAGTATTTTTGAGAGGGAAAGTCTCTGTTCTTTGTCAGTCTACGGTTCTGATGGAGTTGAGCTTTTTCCTCAAGTATTTGATAAGTGCAATTGCCTTCATTTTCTTAAATTAATTTAATTATCAGTATTTTTGAGAGGGAAAGTCTCTGTTCTTTGTCAGTCTACGGTTCTGATGGAGTTGAGCTTTTTCCTCAAGTATTTGATGAGTGCAATTGCCTTCATTTTCTTAAATTAATTTAATTATCAGTATTTTTGAGAGGGAAAGTCTCTGTTCTTTGTCAGTCTACGGTTCTGATGGAGTTGAGTTTTTTCCTCAAGTATTTGATGAGTGCAATTGCCTTCATTTTCTTAAATTAATTTAATTTTCAGTATTTTTGAGAGGGAAAGTCTCTGTTCTTTGTCAGTCTACGGTTCTGATGGAGTTGAGCTTTTTCCTCGAGTATTTGATGAGTGCAATTGCCTTTATTTTCTTAAATTAATTTAATCATTAGTATTTATGAGGGGGGAGGAATATATATATATATATCTCTGTTCTTCATCAGTGTAAATAGATTTTCATTTTTGGAGAGACAATTTCATGGGTGTGTCTCACAGGAAAGGGCGGGGTTGGGGCTCTTTCTAATTCTGTATTGTTCTTTGTTATCGCGGGAAATTCAAGTTGTATTTCCTTTAATCAATTTAACAATTAGTTTTTTTGAGAGGGAAAATCTCTGTTCTTCGTCAGTCTACGGTTCTGATGGAGTTGAGCTTTTTCCTCGAGTATTTGATGAGTGCAATTGCCTTCATTTTCTTAAATTAATTTAATTATCAGTATTTTTGAGAGGGAAAGTCTCTGTTCTTTGTCAGTCTACGGTTCTGATGGAGTTGAGTTTTTTCCTCAAGTATTTGATGAGTGCAATTGCCTTCATTTTCTTAAATTAATTTAATTATCAGTATTTTTGAGAGGGAAAGTCTCTGTTCTTTGTCAGTCTACGGTTCTGATGGAGTTGAGCTTTTTCCTCAAGTATTTGATAAGTGCAATTGCCTTCATTTTCTTAAATTAATTTAATTATCAGTATTTTTGAGAGGGAAAGTCTCTGTTCTTTGTCAGTCTACGGTTCTGATGGAGTTGAGCTTTTTCCTCGAGTATTTGATGAGTGCAATTGCCTTTATTTTCTTAAATTAATTTAATCATTAGTATTTTTGAGTGGGAAAGTCTCTGTTCTTTGTCAGTCTACGGTTCTGATGGAGTTGAGTTTTTTCCTCAAGTATTTGATGAGTGCAATTGCCTTCATTTTCTTAAATTAATTTAATTATCAGTATTTTTGAGAGGGAAAGTCTCTGTTCTTTGTCAGTCTACGGTTCTGATGGAGTTGAGCTTTTTCCTCAAGTATTTGATGAGTGCAATTGCCTTCATTTTCTTAAATTAATTTAATTATCAGTATTTTTGAGAGGGAAAGTCTCTGCTCTTTGGCAGTCTACGGTTCTGATGGAGTTGAGCTTTTTCCTCGAGTATTTGATGAGTGCAATTGCCTTTATTTTCTTAAATTAATTTAATCATTAGTATTTTTGAGTGGGAAAGTCTCTGTTCTTTGTCAGTCTACGGTTCTGATGGAGTTGAGCTTTTTCCTCGAGTATTTGATGAGTGCAATTGCCTTCATTTTCTTAAATTAATTTAATTATCAGTATTTTTGAGAGGGAAAGTCTCTGTTCTTTGTCAGTCTACGGTTCTGATGGAGTTGAGTTTTTTCCTCAAGTATTTGATGAGTGCAATTGCCTTCATTTTCTTAAATTAATTTAATTATCAGTATTTTTGAGAGGGAAAGTCTCTGTTCTTTGTCAGTCTACGGTTCTGATGGAGTTGAGTTTTTTCCTCAAGTATTTGATGAGTGCAATTGCCTTCATTTTCTTAAATTAATTTAATTATCAGTATTTTTGAGAGGGAAAGTCTCTGTTCTTTGTCAGTCTACGGTTCTGATGGAGTTGAGTTTTTTCCTCAAGTATTTGATGAGTGCAATTGCCTTCATTTTCTTAAATTAATTTAATTATCAGTATTTTTGAGAGGGAAAGTCTCTGTTCTTTGTCAGTCTACGGTTCTGATGGAGTTGAGCTTTTTCCTCAAGTATTTGATAAGGGCAATTGCCTTCATTTTCTTAAATTAATTTAATTATCAGTATTTTTGAGAGGGAAAGTCTCTGTTCTTTGTCAGTCTACGGTTCTGATGGAGTTGAGCTTTTTCCTCAAGTATTTGATGAGTGCAATTGCCTTCATTTTCTTAAATTAATTTAATTATCAGTATTTTTGAGAGGGAAAGTCTCTGTTCTTTGTCAGTCTACGGTTCTGATGGAGTTGAGCTTTTTCCTCGAGTATTTGATGAGTGCAATTGCCTTTATTTTCTTAAATTAATTTAATCATTAGTATTTATAAGGGGGGAGGAGGAGAGAGGGCGCTACCGTCGTAACGGAAGGATCGGTCGAGATATCGCGGTGGAAAAAATTAGTGTTTTATTAAGTATAAAAGCGTTTTGAGATAAAGATTTTAGGTGTAAAAGGTGGTGGAATAGCTCATCGAAGGGAGGAGATAATAGTTTTATAAGGGGGAACTGCTGGAAAGGCAAAAAACGGTTTGTAAAATTCGGCTTGAAACAGGAAAGGTTAGGGAGTCATAACAGCCAAAAGCGAGGGAAAAAAAAAAAAAAAAAAAAAAAAAAAAAACATGACGAGCGTAGGAGAGGGAGAGAAGAGAGATGAAAGAGAGCAGGACTCTGACACACCGACAGAGTTCGACGACGAGGGGGAATGCCCAACAGATGGCGCGAGAGAGAATGTCAATACTGACTTGAAGTCCCAGGAAAAGGGTGCAAAGAAGAAAAGAGGAAGAAAATCAAAGGCAGAGAAGGCAGCAGAAGGTAACAAAAAGATTGAGGGATATTTCACAAGGGGGAAAATGCAACAAGCCCGGGAAAAGGGAGAAGAAGTGGCATTGGAATACACGCTATGCTTTGGGAAGGGTAAACTAGCGAGGACCCCCCCGCCGGTCAGGAAGAGACCACTGGATGAAACATCACAGGATAACGTGGAGAGGCCAGAAAGTGCGGCAAAAAGCACGGGCACACACGGAGACACTATCACCGAGGACCAAGACCAAGTCCAGACCCAGAGCCAAGGAGACGAAGATAGCACAAGCAAATTAGTGACACAAGGGAACGAGGGCTCCATGTTGATGGAAATATTGGAACCCCCGAAAAGTTGGGGCACATGTGCAGAAACTGCAAGAGAAATCCTGAGGAACAGGGAGCCAGTGGACACCTCAATGGAGGTGGACGTGGAAAAGATGGTGGACGAGAAAGTGAGCGTAGCCATCGAAAAGTTCAAAAATTGCTTCAATGAGCAAATAGAAGGAATACTGAACACCCAGAAAGAGAGAGCAAGAGCAGACCTGCTGAGAGAACCCACACAGGAAGGGAGAAAGGAAATATTGGAAGAGGTGAGGAGGCAGGGACAGGAAACGGCGGAGCGACTCCAAAAAGTGAGGGAGGACCTGGTTAACGGATGGGAAGCAGATAGGGAGACCTTCGTGAGACAGCTAAGTGAAATGAAAGAATTTTTCATGGAGAGAGCCAGGCAGATGGAAACTCAAGACACGGGGCCCTCGGACGAAGGTACCAGTAACGCAAGCCCACATGAAGAGGGGCAGGAGGTTAACCCAGAGGTCCAAGAACGGCAGCAGCCAGAGACACCTGAGGTGGACAGAGATGCAGGGGTGAGCACACAGGGGAACAATGCAACAAACCCCACCAAACCGGAACCGATCCCCGAGGCCGAATGGGAATGGGAGGAAAGAGAAAGAAGAATCAGAAAGAACAACATCTGCGTCAAGTGGATCAAAGACGAGGCTCCCCCCCCAGATGAAAGGAGTTTCCTAAGTGAGGTAAGAAGACTAACAGGCAAAATCCCCAGGTATCGCAGAATACTGGAAAAAGAAGGCACGCGCATAATAGCACTGGAGTCACTGACAGCCAAAAAGGGCATCATGCAGACGGGAATGAGGAGGAGGCTACGAGGAGCAGGATGGGAAGTGGACGACGACTACACCCCGAGAGAGTCGGAGATTCAAAGTTGGCTTGAAACACTGGCACTGGAAGAATCGGAAAAAGGCAACGAAGTCGAAGTGGGATATCAAAAAATAAAAATTGATGGAACGTGGTGGGAGTGGAGTGACCGTGACGGGCATCTAACCAAAGCGGTGACCAGGACAAGAAGAGCGGCTGACCCGAAGCAGAGGGGGTAGCGAAGGTCTAAAAGTCATTAGTTGGAACATAGCGGGTTTAAAGGGTGGGGGGAAGATTAAAAAAGCTTGGAATATGCTAAGGAACTTCGACGTAATAATTCTGCAAGAGACCTGGGTGGAACATAAAAACACACAGAAACTAATGGACAAACTGGATGGGAGCTATGATTGGGCAACAAAAGAGGCAACAAGGAAATTCAAAAAAGGGAGGGGCAGGGGGGGACTTCTAATAGGAACCAAAAGAAGCACAGTGGGGGAAGTGACGATAACCAAATGGGATCATGGACTAGTGATAAAAGGCATAAACCTGGAAAAAAGAAACGAGAGAGCAACGATAATAGTGATGTACAACAACGAAGGGCTAGGCAAAAGCCAACACGCATTAATCAACCTGATTGAAGAAGCGAGGGAAACGAACGAGCAGATAATAATCACCGGAGACCTGAACGCCAGGGTTGGGGAAGAGCAGGCGGGAGAAGCAGAAGGGCCGACAAAAAGATGCTCCAAGGACAAAATAGTGAACGCGGAGGGCAAAAAATTGCTGAACCTATGCGACGAGGAAGGACTGGTGATTGCAAATGGGGCAACTAAAGGCGACAGAGCAGGTAACATCACGTACACTGGAGATGCAGAAGAGAGAGGTGGAACAGTGCTAGACCTGGTGCTAGTAGAGGAGAATAGGAAAGATGACATTCTGAGGAGCATGAAAATAATCCCCAGAATTGACTCCGATCACATGGCGGTCAGCTTCTCACTGAACGCACGAAGGTTACAGGCACCAGCGGATCAAGGAACAGAAAAGCAGAGGAAAAGAGACAGAGAGAATGAGAGAGCAGGGGAGGAGAGAATCAGATGGAACAAAGACAAGTACATAGCATTCCAGGAAATCCTAGAGGGCAAATGGAACGAAGATATTGAAGCCCTGCCAATTGATGAAAAGTGGCAAGCAATAAGAGAGGCAATGGATGAAACAACCAAAGAACTTGACATGAGGAAGAGGCCCAGAAGAGGCCAAGCAGAAAGTGATGACAAGTGGCTCGGACAAGACTACGTAGACCAGAAGAGACGCACGTTCAGTTGCCTCAAGCACTATCTGGAAACGGGACACCCCCAACAGAAAAAAGCCCTGATGGAGGCAAGGAGAGAGCTCCACGCGCGGCTCAAGGAGAAATTAACGGAGATCAATGAGGAGAAACATCGGAAAATCAAGGAAAGCAAAGACATAGGAGAGTTCTGGCTAAGCATCAACGCGTTCAGGAGCAAAAGAGTGGCCAAGGGACAGAACATACGGAAAGAAGACTGGGAAACACACTTCGGAGACTTACTTGGCCGAGCTGAGCCAGCTGACCCCGGAGCGGAGGACTTTGAATGGGAAGACGAAGAAGAGAGAGAGGAGGTCTTGGAACTGGACGCGGACTTCACAGAGAAAGAATTTGCCAAAGCAATGGGGAAACTGAAAAACGGCAAAGCACCCGGCGAAGATGGTATTCCAGGGGAGTGTCTGAAAGCTTTACCCAAAAACTGGAGGACATGTCTGTTTCAAGTGGTTCAAGAAAGCTGGAGAACCGGAACAGTGAGGAAAGGGTGGGACACGGCCAGAATATACCCGATCCACAAGGCAGGAGACGAGAATAAAGCTGAGAACTACAGAGGAATTTCGCTGCTCAACCTAGGATATAAACTGATAACCAACATCATGACAGAGAGAATCAACGACTGGGTGGAAACAAATGGGAAACTGAAAGAAAGTCAAGGGGGCTTCAGAAGGAACAGAGGAACGAGGGACCAGATTTTTGCACTGAACGCACTGGCAGGGAACAAGCTGAAGCGGAAAGGTGAAAAATTATATACGGCCTTCATTGACTTTCGGGCCGCCTTTGACACCGTCAACCGGAAGCTGCTCCTAGAAAAGCTGTGGAGGAAGGGAATCCGTGGAAGGATGTACGTGATGATTAAAAACATATACAGTGAAACAAAAAATGAAGTCATCACTGGGGACGGAATATCCGGAAACTTCACAACAGGAAGAGGAGTTCGTCAAGGATGCCCCATGAGTCCCATCCTCTTCAGCATTTTTATCGACGACATCGAGGACGACTGGGAGAGAAAGAACGAAGGGGGCACAGTTGTGGGAAAAACCAAAGTCTTCTGTTTGAAATACGCCGACGACATCGCTGCAGTAGCTGACGACGCGGCAGGACTTAGAGACATGCTGAAAGACCTGGAACGATACGTGGCTAAGAACGACCTGGAAATTAACGTAAAAAAAACAAAAATTATGATTTTTAGAAATGGAGGGAAAAGAAGAAAAGAGGAGAAGTGGACGATTCACGGAACTGAGGTCGAGGTAGTCAGCAAATTTAAATACCTGGGTTTTTGGTTCTCCACCAAAAACGGGTTCGGAGACCACTCGCGAAAACTAGCAGGAAAAGCGAAGTCAGCAGTAAACACCACGTGGGGACTCTGCAGTAGGGCGAAAATAAACACGTTGAAAGGAAGGTGCTATCTAATGGACACATTGGGGAAATCAGGGGGGATTTATGGTATAGAGATCTGGGGCTGGAGGCGCAACGAGGCCATGGAAAAAGTGCAAGCCAAGCTAGTGAAAGCGGCAATCGGGCTGGCAAGGAACACGCCAGGATACCTCTGGAGAGGAGAAACCGGAAGAACACAAATAATCCAAGAAGCAAGAAGAAGGGCAGGAAAGTACCTGGTTGAAATCCTACAAATGGAGGACTCGCGAATCCCCAAATTGTGCCTTATGGAAGAAATCAGGGGTATAGGAAACAGGAACCCAACCAAATGGGGAAATGATCTAGCTGAGGCACTGGAAGAAATGGGAGGACTAGAAGTGATTGACTGGATTAGGGAACGAAGGGACCCAGGAGAAATTGCGACTAAGCTAGAAGAATGCTTCTTGGAACTGGCGGCGCAGGAGGAAACGAGAGATTGGGACAAAATCAAAGGCTCCACATACAATCCCTGGTATCAAAACATCACCACGGACCTGAAAGCGAAGAACTACTGGCAAGACCCTGAATCCAGCTGGGGAGACAAGGCACAATGGGCACGATTGAGGTGTGGGAACATTGGGAGGGCTGGTAACAAGGGCTTCAGGCAAACAGCCTGCCGTTTGTGTGGAGAAGAAGAGGAAGTTTGGACACACATAGTGGGTTGCCAGGAAACCAGAAAAGCTATTGTTAAAGATGGAACGGAAGAATGGGAGCAGTGGAAGCCTGAGGAAACTGAGGGCTGGAAATGGGAAACACTAAGAGGCAACCCGGTCTCGAAGATCTGCAAGATCACAAGGGAGTGGGGGAAAATCATTAAAAGACTTGAAAGAGAAAAGGAAAACGGCCAGACAGAACAGACTGGCCTAAGGAGATAGAGAATAGAGGAGAGACAGCTGAAGCCAAAGAGGGGCACCCAACAATAAGCAGCAGGTACATTAAACCACAAGTCTGCTAGGGTCAACTCATAACCAAAGACTGGGCAAGCACGAGAGAGACCTTGCCCTGCTGGAAGCATGGACTGGAACCAAGGAAGAGGACCAAAGGGTAGCAGGGACTGCAGCGCCTGCATACCCACTTTCCCATTGCCATTAATGTCGAGTCAATTTCAATTTAAATTTAATTAAGTTAACTCATTGTTTCAGAAATTCGATTATCAGAATATTAATACTAAATTAACTCATTGCTTTAGAGATTTAATTATCAGAATACCAAAAAAAAAAAAAAAAAAAAAAAGAAAAAAGGGGCAATTTCGATGTAAGGGAAGGGTTAACACTAAATGTAAAGAACCGAAAGGTTATACACGGAAAGGCAATAAATAAAATAAAAAAAATAATATAAGGGGGGAGGAATATATATATATATATCTCTGTTCTTCATCAGTGTAAATAGATTTTCATTTTTGGAGAGACAATTTCATGGGTGTGTCTCACAGGAAAGGGCGGGGTTGGGGCTCTTTCTAATTCTGTATTGTTCTTTGTTATCGCGGGAAATTCGAGTTGTATTTCCTTTAATCAATTTAACAATTAGTTTTTTTGAGAGGGAAAATCTCTGTTCTTCGTCAGTCTACGGTTCTGATGGAGTTGAGCTTTTTCCTCAAGTATTTGATAAGGGCAATTGCCTTCATTTTCTTAAATTAATTTAATCATTAGTATTTTTGAGAGGGAAAGTCTCTGTTCTTTGTCAGTCTACGGTTCTGATGGAGTTGAGCTTTTTCCTCAAGTATTTGATGGGTGCAATTGCCTTCATTTTCTTGAATTAATTTAATTATCAGTATTTTTGAGAGGGAAAGTCTCTGTTCTTTGTCAGTCTACGGTTCTGATGGAGTTGAGCTTTTTCCTCGAGTATTTGATGAGTGCAATTGCCTTCATTTTCTTAAATTAATTTAATTATCAGTATTTTTGAGAGGGAAAGTCTCTGTTCTTTGTCAGTCTACGGTTCTGATGGAGTTGAGCTTTTTCCTCAAGTATTTGATGAGTGCAATTGCCTTCATTTTCTTAAATTAATTTAATTATCAGTATTTTTGAGAGGGAAAGTCTCTGTTCTTTGTCAGTCTACGGTTCTGATGGAGTTGAGCTTTTTCCTCGAGTATTTGATGAGTGCAATTGCCTTCATTTTCTTAAATTAATTTAATCATTAGTATTTTTGAGTGGGAAAGTCTCTGTTCTTTGTCAGTCTACGGTTCTGATGGAGTTGAGCTTTTTCCTCGAGTATTTGATGAGTGCAATTGCCTTTATTTTCTTAAATTAATTTAATCATTAGTATTTATGAGGGGGGAGGAATATATATATATATATCTCTGTTCTTCATCAGTGTAAATAGATTTTCATTTTTGGAGAGACAATTTCATGGGTGTGTCTTACAGGAAAGGGCGGGGTTGGGGCTCTTTCTAATTCTGTATTGTTCTTTGTTATCGCGGGAAATTCAAGTTGTATTTCCTTTAATCAATTTAACAATTAGTTTTTTTGAGAGGGAAAATCTCTGTTCTTCGTCAGTCTACGGTTCTGATGGAGTTGAGCTTTTTCCTCAAGTATTTGATAAGGGCAATTGCCTTCATTTTCTTAAATTAATTTAATTATCAGTATTTTTGAGAGGGAAAGTCTCTGTTCTTTGTCAGTCTACGGTTCTGATGGAGTTGAGCTTTTTCCTCGAGTATTTGATGAGTGCAATTGCCTTTATTTTCTTAAATTAATTTAATCATTAGTATTTTTGAGTGGGAAAGTCTCTGTTCTTTGTCAGTCTACGGTTCTGATGGAGTTGAGCTTTTTCCTCGAGTATTTGATGAGTGCAATTGCCTTTATTTTCTCAAATTAATTTAATCATTAGTATTTATGAGGGGGGAGGAATATATATATATATATCTCTGTTCTTCATCAGTGTAAATAGATTTTCATTTTTGGAGAGACAATTTCATGGGTGTGTCTCACAGGAAAGGGCGGGGTTGGGGCTCTTTCTAATTCTGTATTGTTCTTTGTTATCGCGGGAAATTCAAGTTGTATTTCCTTTAATCAATTTAACAATTAGTTTTTTTGAGAGGGAAAATCTCTGTTCTTCGTCAGTCTACGGTTCTGATGGAGTTGAGCTTTTTCCTCAAGTATTTGATAAGGGCAATTGCCTTCATTTTCTTAGATTAATTTAATCATTAGTATTTTTGAGAGGGAAAGTCTCTGTTCTTTGTCAGTCTACGGTTCTGATGGAGTTGAGCTTTTTCCTCAAGTATTTGATAAGTGCAATTGCCTTCATTTTCTTAAATTAATTTAATTATCAGTATTTTTGAGAGGGAAAGTCTCTGTTCTTTGTCAGTCTACGGTTCTGATGGAGTTGAGCTTTTTCCTCAAGTATTTGATGAGTGCAATTGCCTCCATTTTCTTAAATTAATTTAATTATCAGTATTTTTGAGAGGGAAAGTCTCTGTTCTTTGTCAGTCTACGGTTCTGATGGAGTTGAGCTTTTTCCTCAAGTATTTGATGAGTGCAATTGCCTTCATTTTCTTAAATTAATTTAATTATCAGTATTTTTGAGAGGGAAAGTCTCTGTTCTCTGTCAGTCTACGGTTCTGATGGAGTTGAGCTTTTTCCTCAAGTATTTGATAAGGGCAATTGCCTTCATTTTCTTAAATTAATTTAATTATCAGTATTTTTGAGAGGGAAAGTCTCTGTTCTTTGTCAGTCTACGGTTCTGATGGAGTTGAGCTTTTTCCTCGAGTATTTGATGAGTGCAATTGCCTTTATTTTCTTAAATTAATTTAATCATTAGTATTTATAAGGGGGGAGGAATATATATATATATATCTCTGTTCTTCATCAGTGTAAATAGATTTTCATTTTTGGAGAGACAATTTCATGGGTGTGTCTCACAGGAAAGGGCGGGGTTGGGGCTCTTTCTAATTCTGTATTGTTCTTTGTTATCGCGGGAAATTCAAGTTGTATTTCCTTTAATCAATTTAACAATTAGTTTTTTTGAGAGGGAAAATCTCTGTTCTTCGTCAGTCTACGGTTCTAATGGAGTTGAGCTTTTTCCTCAAGTATTTGATAAGGGCAATTGCCTTCATTTTCTTAAATTAATTTAATCATTAGTATTTTTGAGAGGGAAAGTCTCTGTTCTTTGTCAGTCTACGGTTCTGATGGAGTTGAGCTTTTTCCTCAAGTATTTGATGAGTGCAATTGCCTTCATTTTCTTAAATTAATTTAATTATCAGTATTTTTGAGAGGGAAAGTCTCTGTTCTTTGTCAGTCTACGGTTCTGATGGAGTTGAGCTTTTTCCTCGAGTATTTGATGAGTGCAATTGCCTTTATTTTCTCAAATTAATTTAATCATTAGTATTTATGAGGGGGGAGGAATATATATATATATATCTCTGTTCTTCATCAGTGTAAATAGATTTTCATTTTTGGAGAGACAATTTCATGGGTGTGTCTCACAGGAAAGGGCGGGGTTGGGGCTCTTTCTAATTCTGTATTGTTCTTTGTTATCGCGGGAAATTCAAGTTGTATTTCCTTTAATCAATTTAACAATTAGTTTTTTTGAGAGGGAAAATCTCTGTTCTTCGTCAGTCTACGGTTCTGATGGAGTTGAGCTTTTTCCTCAAGTATTTGATAAGGGCAATTGCCTTCATTTTCTTAAATTAATTTAATCATTAGTATTTTTGAGAGGGAAAGTCTCTGTTCTTTGTCAGTCTACGGTTCTGATGGAGTTGAGCTTTTTCCTCAAGTATTTGATAAGGGCAATTGCCTTCATTTTCTTAAATTAATTTAATCATTAGTATTTTTGAGAGGGAAAGTCTCTGTTCTTTGTCAGTCTACGGTTCTGATGGAGTTGAGCTTTTTCCTCAAGTATTTGATAAGTGCAATTGCCTTCATTTTCTTAAATTAATTTAATTATCAGTATTTTTGAGAGGGAAAGTCTCTGTTCTTTGTCAGTCTACGGTTCTGATGGAGTTGAGCTTTTTCCTCAAGTATTTGATGAGTGCAATTGCCTCCATTTTCTTAAATTAATTTAATTATCAGTATTTTTGAGAGGGAAAGTCTCTGTTCTTTGTCAGTCTACGGTTCTGATGGAGTTGAGCTTTTTCCTCAAGTATTTGATGAGTGCAATTGCCTTCATTTTCTTAAATTAATTTAATTATCAGTATTTTTGAGAGGGAAAGTCTCTGTTCTTTGTCAGTCTACGGTTCTGATGGAGTTGAGCTTTTTCCTCAAGTATTTGATAAGGGCAATTGCCTTCATTTTCTTAAATTAATTTAATTATCAGTATTTTTGAGAGGGAAAGTCTCTGTTCTTTGTCAGTCTACGGTTCTGATGGAGTTGAGCTTTTTCCTCAAGTATTTGATAAGTGCAATTGCCTTCATTTTCTTAAATTAATTTAATTATCAGTATTTTTGAGAGGGAAAGTCTCTGTTCTTTGTCAGTCTACGGTTCTGATGGAGTTGAGCTTTTTCCTCAAGTATTTGATAAGGGCAATTGCCTTCATTTTCTTAAATTAATTTAATCATTAGTATTTTTGAGAGGGAAAGTCTCTGTTCTTTGTCAGTCTACGGTTCTGATGGAGTTGAGCTTTTTCCTCAAGTATTTGATAAGGGCAATTGCCTTCATTTTCTTAAATTAATTTAATTATCAGTATTTTTGAGAGGGAAAGTCTCTGTTCTTTGTCAGTCTACGGTTCTGATGGAGTTGAGCTTTTTCCTCGAGTATTTGATGAGTGCAATTGCCTTTATTTTCTTAAATTAATTTAATCATTAGTATTTATGAGGGGGGAGGAATATATATATATATATCTCTGTTCTTCATCAGTGTAAATAGATTTTCATTTTTGGAGAGACAATTTCATGGGTGTGTCTCACAGGAAAGGGCGGGGTTGGGGCTCTTTCTAATTCTGTATTGTTCTTTGTTATCGCGGGAAATTCAAGTTGTATTTCCTTTAATCAATTTAACAATTAGTTTTTTTGAGAGGGAAAATCTCTGTTCTTCGTCAGTCTACGGTTCTGATGGAGTTGAGCTTTTTCCTCAAGTATTTGATAAGGGCAATTGCCTTCATTTTCTTAAATTAATTTAATCATTAGTATTTTTGAGTGGGAAAGTCTCTGTTCTTTGTCAGTCTACGGTTCTGATGGAGTTGAGCTTTTTCCTCGAGTATTTGATGAGTGCAATTGCCTTTATTTTCTTAAATTAATTTAATCATTAGTATTTATGAGGGGGGAGGAATATATATATATATATCTCTGTTCTTCATCAGTGTAAATAGATTTTCATTTTTGGAGAGACAATTTCATGGGTGTGTCTCACAGGAAAGGGCGGGGTTGGGGCTCTTTCTAATTCTGTATTGTTCTTTGTTATCGCGGGAAATTCAAGTTGTATTTCCTTTAATCAATTTAACAATTAGTTTTTTTGAGAGGGAAAATCTCTGTTCTTCGTCAGTCTACGGTTCTGATGGAGTTGAGCTTTTTCCTCAAGTATTTGATAAGGGCAATTGCCTTCATTTTCTTAAATTAATTTAATCATTAGTATTTTTGAGAGGGAAAGTCTCTGTTCTTTGTCAGTCTACGGTTCTGATGGAGTTGAGCTTTTTCCTCAAGTATTTGATAAGTGCAATTGCCTTCATTTTCTTAAATTAATTTAATTATCAGTATTTTTGAGAGGGAAAGTCTCTGTTCTTTGTCAGTCTACGGTTCTGATGGAGTTGAGCTTTTTCCTCAAGTATTTGATAAGGGCAATTGCCTTCATTTTCTTAAATTAATTTAATCATTAGTATTTTTGAGAGGGAAAGTCTCTGTTCTTTGTCAGTCTACGGTTCTGATGGAGTTGAGCTTTTTCCTCGAGTATTTGATGAGTGCAATTGCCTTTATTTTCTTAAATTAATTTAATCATTAGTATTTATGAGGGGGGAGGAATATATATATATATATCTCTGTTCTTCATCAGTGTAAATAGATTTTCATTTTTGGAGAGACAATTTCATGGGTGTGTCTCACAGGAAAGGGCGGGGTTGGGGCTCTTTCTAATTCTGTATTGTTCTTTGTTATCGCGGGAAATTCAAGTTGTATTTCCTTTAATCAATTTAACAATTAGTTTTTTTGAGAGGGAAAATCTCTGTTCTTCGTCAGTCTACGGTTCTGATGGAGTTGAGCTTTTTCCTCAAGTATTTGATAAGGGCAATTGCCTTCATTTTCTTAAATTAATTTAATCATTAGTATTTTTGAGAGGGAAAGTCTCTGTTCTTTGTCAGTCTACGGTTTTGATGGAGTTGAGCTTTTTCCTCGAGTATTTGATGAGTGCAATTGCCTTTATTTTCTTAAATTAATTTAATCATTAGTATTTATGAGGGGGGAGGAATATATATATATATATCTCTGTTCTTCATCAGTGTAAATAGATTTTCATTTTTGGAGAGACAATTTCATGGGTGTGTCTCACAGGAAAGGGCGGGGTTGGGGCTCTTTCTAATTCTGTATTGTTCTTTGTTATCGCGGGAAATTCAAGTTGTATTTCCTTTAATCAATTTAACAATTAGTTTTTTTGAGAGGGAAAATCTCTGTTCTTCGTCAGTCTACGGTTCTGATGGAGTTGAGCTTTTTCCTCAAGTATTTGATAAGGGCAATTGCCTTCATTTTCTTAAATTAATTTAATCATTAGTATTTTTGAGAGGGAAAGTCTCTGTTCTTTGTCAGTCTACGGTTCTGATGGAGTTGAGCTTTTTCCTCAAGTATTTGATAAGTGCAATTGCCTTCATTTTCTTAAATTAATTTAATCATTAGTATTTTTGAGAGGGAAAGTCTCTGTTCTTTGTCAGTCTACGGTTCTGATGGAGTTGAGCTTTTTCCTCAAGTATTTGATGAGTGCAATTGCCTTCATTTTCTTAAATTAATTTAATTATCAGTATTTTTGAGAGGGAAAGTCTCTGTTCTTTGTCAGTCTACGGTTCTGATGGAGTTGAGCTTTTTCCTCGAGTATTTGATGAGTGCAATTGCCTTTATTTTCTTAAATTAATTTAATCATTAGTATTTATGAGGGGGGAGGAATATATATATATATATCTCTGTTCTTCATCAGTGTAAATAGATTTTCATTTTTGGAGAGACAATTTCATGGGTGTGTCTCACAGGAAAGGGCGGGGTTGGGGCTCTTTCTAATTCTGTATTGTTCTTTGTTATCGCGGGAAATTCAAGTTGTATTTCCTTTAATCAATTTAACAATTAGTTTTTTTGAGAGGGAAAATCTCTGTTCTTCGTCAGTCTACGGTTCTGATGGAGTTGAGCTTTTTCCTCAAGTATTTGATAAGGGCAATTGCCTTCATTTTCTTAAATTAATTTAATTATCAGTATTTTTGAGAGGGAAAGTCTCTGTTCTTTGTCAGTCTACGGTTCTGATGGAGTTGAGCTTTTTCCTCAAGTATTTGATGAGTGCAATTGCCTTCATTTTCTTAAATTAATTTAATTATCAGTATTTTTGAGAGGGAAAGTCTCTGTTCTTTGTCAGTCTACGGTTCTGATGGAGTTGAGCTTTTTCCTCAAGTATTTGATAAGTGCAATTGCCTTCATTTTCTTAAATTAATTTAATTATCAGTATTTTTGAGAGGGAAAGTCTCTGTTCTTTGTCAGTCTACGGTTCTGATGGAGTTGAGCTTTTTCCTCAAGTATTTGATAAGGGCAATTGCCTTCATTTTCTTAAATTAATTTAATTATCAGTATTTTTGAGAGGGAAAGTCTCTGTTCTTTGTCAGTCTATGGTTCTGATGGAGTTGAGCTTTTTCCTCGAGTATTTGATGAGTGCAATTGCCTTTATTTTCTTAAATTAATTTAATCATTAGTATTTATAAGGGGGGAGGAATATATATATATATATCTCTGTTCTTCATCAGTGTAAATAGATTTTCATTTTTGGAGAGACAATTTCATGGGTGTGTCTCACAGGAAAGGGCGGGGTTGGGGCTCTTTCTAATTCTGTATTGTTCTTTGTTATCGCGGGAAATTCAAGTTGTATTTCCTTTAATCAATTTAACAATTAGTTTTTTTGAGAGGGAAAATCTCTGTTCTTCGTCAGTCTACGGTTCTGATGGAGTTGAGCTTTTTCCTCAAGTATTTGATAAGGGCAATTGCCTTCATTTTCTTAAATTAATTTAATCATTAGTATTTTTGAGAGGGAAAGTCTCTGTTCTTTGTCAGTCTACGGTTCTGATGGAGTTGAGCTTTTTCCTCAAGTATTTGATAAGGGCAATTGCCTTCATTTTCTTAAATTAATTTAATTATCAGTATTTTTGAGAGGGAAAGTCTCTGTTCTTTGTCAGTCTACGGTTCTGATGGAGTTGAGCTTTTTCCTCGAGTATTTGATGAGTGCAATTGCCTTTATTTTCTTTAATTAATTTAATCATTAGTATTTATAAGGGGGGGGGAATATATATATATATATCTCTGTTCTTCATCAGTGTAAATAGATTTTCATTTTTGGAGAGACAATTTCATGGGTGTGTCTCACAGGAAAGGGCGGGGTTGGGGCTCTTTCTAATTCTGTATTGTTCTTTGTTATCGCGGAAAATTCAAGTTGTATTTCCTTTAATCAATTTAACAATTAGTTTTTTTGAGAGGGAAAATCTCTGTTCTTCGTCAGTCTACGGTTCTGATGGAGTTGAGCTTTTTCCTCAAGTATTTGATAAGTGCAATTGCCTTCATTTTCTTAAATTAATTTAATCATTAGTATTTTTGAGTGGGAAAGTCTCTGTTCTTTGTCAGTCTACGGTTCTGATGGAGTTGAGCTTTTTCCTCAAGTATTTGATAAGTGCAATTGCCTTCATTTTCTTAAATTAATTTAATTATCAGTATTTTTGAGAGGGAAAGTCTCTGTTCTTTGTCAGTCTACGGTTCTGATGGAGTTGAGCTTTTTCCTCAAGTATTTGATAAGTGCAATTGCCTTCATTTTCTTAAATTAATTTAATTATCAGTATTTTTGAGAGGGAAAGTCTCTGTTCTTTGTCAGTCTACGGTTCTGATGGAGTTGAGCTTTTTCCTCAAGTATTTGATGAGTGCAATTGCCTTTATTTTCTTAAATTAATTTAATCATTAGTATTTATAAGGGGGGGGGGGAATATATATATATATATCTCTGTTCTTCATCAGTGTAAATAGATTTTCATTTTTGGAGAGACAATTTCATGGGTGTGTCTCACAGGAAAGGGCGGGGTTGGGGCTCTTTCTAATTCTGTATTGTTCTTTGTTATCGCGGGAAATTCAAGTTGTATTTCCTTTAATCAATTTAACAATTAGTTTTTTTGAGAGGGAAAATCTCTGTTCTTCGTCAGTCTACGGTTCTGATGGAGTTGAGCTTTTTCCTCAAGTATTTGATAAGTGCAATTGCCTTCATTTTCTTAAATTAATTTAATCATTAGTATTTTTGAGTGGGAAAGTCTCTGTTCTTTGTCAGTCTACGGTTCTGATGGAGTTGAGCTTTTTCCTCAAGTATTTGATGAGTGCAATTGCCTTCATTTTCTTAAATTAATTTAATTATCAGTATTTTTGAGAGGGAAAGTCTCTGTTCTTTGTCAGTCTACGGTTCTGATGGAGTTGAGCTTTTTCCTCAAGTATTTGATAAGTGCAATTGCCTTCATTTTCTTAAATTAATTTAATTATCAGTATTTTTGAGAGGGAAAGTCTCTGTTCTTTGTCAGTCTACGGTTCTGATGGAGTTGAGCTTTTTCCTCAAGTATTTGATGAGTGCAATTGCCTTTATTTTCTTAAATTAATTTAATCATTAGTATTTATAAGGGGGGGGGGGGGGAATATATATATATATATATCTCTGTTCTTCATCAGTGTAAATAGATTTTCATTTTTGGAGAGACAATTTCATGGGTGTGTCTCACAGGAAAGGGCGGGGTTGGGGCTCTTTCTAATTCTGTATTGTTCTTTGTTATCGCGGGAAATTCAAGTTGTATTTCCTTTAATCAATTTAACAATTAGTTTTTTTGAGAGGGAAAATCTCTGTTCTTCGTCAGTCTACGGTTCTGATGGAGTTGAGCTTTTTCCTCAAGTATTTGATAAGGGCAATTGCCTTCATTTTCTTAAATTAATTTAATCATTAGTATTTTTGAGAGGGAAAGTCTCTGTTCTTTGTCAGTCTATGGTTCTGATGGAGTTGAGCTTTTTCCTCGAGTATTTGATAAGTGCAATTGCCTTCATTTTCTTAAATTAATTTAATTATCAGTATTTTTGAGAGGGAAAGTCTCTGTTCTTTGTCAGTCTACGGTTCTGATGGAGTTGAGCTTTTTCCTCGAGTATTTGATGAGTGCAATTGCCTTTATTTTCTTAAATTAATTTAATCATTAGTATTTATAAGGGGGGAGCAATATATATATATATATCTCTGTTCTTCATCAGTGTAAATAGATTTTCATTTTTGGAGAGACAATTTCATGGGTATGTCTCACAGGAAAGGGCGGGGTTGGGGCTCTTTCTAATTCTGTATTGTTCTTTGTTATCGCGGGAAATTCAAGTTGTATTTCCTTTAATCAATTTAATAATTAGTTTTTTTGAGAGGGAAAATCTCTGTTCTTCGTCAGTCTACGGTTCTGATGACGTTGAGATTTTTTCTCGAGTATTTGACAAGTGCAATTGCCTTTATTTTCTTAAATTAATTCAATCATTAGTATTTTTTAGAGGGGAAATTTCTGTTCTTCATCAGTCTACGGTTCTGATGATGTTGAGCTTTCTTCTCGAGTAGTTGATGGTGCAATTGCCTTGATTTTCTTAAATTAATTCAATCATTAGTATTGATAAGGGGGGGGGGGGGGGAATATATATATATATCTCTGTCCTTCATCAGTGTAAATAAATTTTCATTTTCGGAGAGACAATTTCATGGATGTGTCTCACAGGAAAGGGCGGGGCTGGGGCCCTTTCCAATTTTGTATTGTTCTTCATTATTGAACAAAATTCCACTGTTCACTACAATAAAAATTTGGAGAGATATGAAAATGCCAGTTTCTGAAAATGCCAGGCCGAAAATGGGTATAGAAGAAATGAGTAAGGTCATCTTTCGAAGCCATATAGGAATAATATTTTCCTATACTTCTGCCATCTGTTGGTTTTAATCAAAATTATTCACATACGGCACCCGAAGATGACGCTACTCATTTCTTCTATACCCATTTCCGGCCTGGTATTTGCAGAAACTGGCATTTTCATACACCTCTAACTCGTGCTTCCATTGAACTTATGGTGTTTCTTTGAGTGCAAGTGAGATGCTAGAAAGAGCGCAAGTTCTCAAGGGATAAAAACTAGAGAAACCGGCTAATGGCATTTGTTTTTTTGGTTATCATTTACAAAGAAGGCCTCTTTTCATTTTTCCCTAGATCCCATAATTTCCCCAAAACTCTCAACTTTCACTTTTTCCCCAAAAATTCATTCAAATTCCCAGTTTTTCAAATCTTCGTTAATTCTCGTTAGAACATCGGGAATTCCCGGCATTTTCAGTCCAATTCCACCGTTCCTCCATTTCCATTTTCCCCTAGATCCCATAATTTCCCCAGATATTCCCCAAAACTCTCAACTTTCACTTTTTTCCCCAAAAATTCATTCAAATTCTCATTTCCCCCATTTTTTCAAATCTTCGTTAATTCTCGTAAAAACTTCGGGAATTCCCGGCATTTTCAGTCCAATTCCACCGTTCCTCCATTTTCATTTTCCCATGTGCGCACGTGATACTAACACAAATGCCCCAACTGTGTCCATGTTAAAGTTCAATTGATAGAAGAACCAGAAATCACCGAAAAATTCACTCAATTCACGAGAAGAGAAAAAAAACGATTTTTTCTTTCAAACTAAATTGAATCATTTGGGAACAATATTATTGACAAATGTCGTGGCTATTGGGTTCACGTTATCAGCAACAGTCTCAGGACTTTTCACAGTATGTACAGCAACCGGCTGCTGGTTCTGGTGGTAATGCCGGGGATTCTGGAGACAATGGATCATCAAAAATTACGACTAAAGCACAAATGGATGCATACAGATTTGACTCAAGTGCACTCGAAAGAGCTGCAGCTGCTGCTAAACAACTCGAAAATTCACGTAAGAATTTTTCTATTTTAATTATTAATTTTTGTGATTTTTTTTTCAAAAATTTGATGAGATTACGTAATTTTTTTTATTTTTGAGGTTAGAAACACACACTAAGGGTGCACATGCGAGAGAGCACATGAGAGTGATGCAACAATGGCGCCGAAATTGCTCCTTTTGATTGAGGAAATAGATTAAAAAATTGTTTTATGGTTTTTTGGGGGAAATTAAGGAAAAGGGGAAAATATGAAAATATGAAGTTTTTACATGAATTGATTTTTTAATTAGTTTTTTGGAAATATCTCGGGAATTAAGGGAGATAGAGCGATTTTGAAAGAATGTATTTTTGTAGAGAATTTCAAGGGCTACAAAAAAGAATTCGGGTGAAATCGCTCTATCTCACTTAGTTTACGAGATATTTGGGGAAAATGAAAACTAAAGAACAAATAAATTTTTATTCGATTTTTTTTCTTTATTTGAATTTATTTTTTAATTAGTTTTTTAGAAATATCTCGGGAATTAAAGGAGATAGAGCGATTTTGAACGAATGTATTTTTGTAGAGAATTTCAAGGGCTACAAAAAAGAATTCGGGTGAAATAGCTCTATCTCGCTTAGTTTCCGAGATATTTTTTTAAAACTGAAATAAAATCTATTTTGAAAACTTCATAGTCATTTTTGCGGGTTTTCGATTGTAATTTTCAGAGATCGGGAAAAAAAAATTCACATTTTTAATTTTTTAAATTTTTTTATTTCTGTAATTTCCATCGAAAAAATTTTAATCACTTTCTTAATGAAAAATTTGGATTTTTAAATTTTTCATTAGTTTGAAAATTAATTTTTTTTTTATAACAATTTTGATTACTATTGTAATTTAAAATTTGACTGATGGAATTTCATAATGATTTTCTTTATTAAACTTATTAACATTTTTATTAGTTAAATTGAATTATAAATGTCATATAAGCGTCATTTAGATTTGATTAAATTACAAGTTCTTATTTGTGTTACATTTAGTTAAAACTCTCAACTCAAAATTTTTGTCTGAAAGACGATTATATTTGGGAAGATTAAACATAGTAGCGTTGATTTTATTATAAAATTAATTATTCCAATCAATTAATAAGTAAGAAAGAATCAAAATTTCGAATAAGAAAAAGAATTATAAAATTTCATCAGTCAAATTTTTAATTACAATAGTAATCAAAATGGTTAAAAAAAAAAAATTAATTTTCAAACTCATAAAAAATTCAAAAATCCAAATTTTTCATTAAGAAAGTGATTAAAAATTTATCGATGGCATGGTTAGTTCTCGAGTTATTGCCATTTCAATAAATCTCTTCAAAATTCGATATTTCGATGATAATTTGAAAAAAGTTGTATCACCTCGCAAGCATATTGCTGAAGTATCAGCAGAAAAATCCAGTAGTAAAGAGGTAAAACAGGATAAATCAATTTACCTTCGAGGGTCATTTCTGTTTTATCTAGAGAATTTCAAGAGTTACAAAAGAGTTTTAGTTCAAAATTGCTCTTTCTCGTTTATTTTTTAACGTATTATCAAAAAACTTAACGAAAAAAACAGACTTATCTCCTTTTACCTCTTCACTACTGAATCTCTATCATCCGCAAAGCAATCCCACTTCATAATATCCCCTCGTTTTTCCAAATTAATCAAAAAAACTCTTTATCCCCCCTCCAGCCCACGCAAAAGAGGCCCTCGAGCTGACCAAGCTCCAAGAATCCACAAAACAAGCCGAGATTTACAGCAAAGCCAAAGAGTACGAAGCCAGTATCGAGCAGTTAAAAATCGAGCAAAAGCGAATAGACGGTGAAGAGCGTCGAAAAACTCTATCCGAAGAGACAAAACAGCATCAAATGCGAGCACAGTACCAAGACTCATTGGCCCGTAAACGTTACGACGACCAATTAATCCAACAACAGCGTATGAACGACGAGAATCTTCGTCGCCAAGAGGAATCCGTAGCAAAACAAGAAGCAATGCGCAAATCCACAATAGAACACGAAATGGAGCTCCGTCACAAGAACGAAATGCGCAAATTGGAAGCAGAACTAAAAGCAAAAGCCAAAGTCGACCGTGAAAATCAGGACCTAAACCTCGAACAAATCCGCTTGAAAGCCTCCGAAAACCGCGTAACTGTCCTAGAATCAATAAAAACAGCCGGTTCAGTATTAGGCACCGGTGTGACGTCATTGCTTCAAGATTGGGACAAGATATTGGCTGCAGCTGGGGGTCTATCTCTTCTTGCCCTCGGTGTCTATTCGGCAAAGGGCTCAACAGGTGTCGCAAGTCGCTATATAGAAGCCAGACTCGGAAAACCGTCTTTAGTCCGCGAAACTTCAAGATTTTCCGCATTAGACGTTATTCGAAATCCTATCAAGTCTGTTAAAAAGCTTACGGAAAAACCGGCAGATGCACTATCTGGGGTTGTTCTTGCACCGAAACTCGAGGAGAGACTCAGGGACATTGCTATAGCTACGAAAAACACGAAACATAATAGGGGAATGTATAGGAATATTTTGATGCATGGTCCTCCTGGGACGGGAAAAACGATGTTTGCTAAGAAATTGGCGCAACATTCGGGTATGGATTATGCGATTTTGACGGGGGGAGATCTTGCACCGTTGGGGAGGGATGGAGTTACGGCTATTCATAAGGTCTTTGATTGGGCCTCAACTTCGAGGAAGGGTCTGCTGCTCTTTATCGATGAGGCAGATGCCTTTCTCAGGAAACGGTCCAGCGAACACATTTCTGAGGACCTAAGAGCCATGTTGAACGCTTTTCTCTACAGGACTGGGGAACAGAGCAGCAAATTCATGTTGGTGTTGGCTTCGAATACACCGGAACAGTTCGATTGGGCGGTCAATGATCGGCTTGATGAAATGGTCGAGTTTCAACTGCCTGGGAGGGAGGAGAGGGAACGACTTATCAGACTCTATTTTGATAAGTTTGTACTGCAACCGGCTACTGAGGGGAAGAGGAGACTCAAGGTCGCGCAGTTTGATTATGGGGTTCTCTGCATGAAGATGGCGGAAATCACGGAGGGCATGAGTGGGAGGGAGTTGGCGAAGTTGGGGGTCGCTTGGCAGGCCGCTGCTTATGCTTCCGAGGATGGGGTACTGACGGAACAGATGGCTATTGACAAGTGCTTGGATGCTGTCAAACAGCACAAGCAAAAGGTGAGAATTTAACAACATTTTTTTTTTCGAAAGTCCGGAGTTTCTTGAGCATTTTTTTTTTTAATTTGAAGTTTTTAGAAGATTTTTTTTTTCTTGGCAAATCTAAAGGTTTTTAAAGGTTTTTTCCTCGAAAATCCGAAGTTTTTAGAGCATTTTTTTTTTAATTTGAAGTTTTTAGAGGATTTTTTTTTTTTTTTGAAAATCTGAAGTTTTCAGAGGTTTTTGTTTTGAAAATTGAAGTTTTTAGATAATTTTCTTTTACCTTGGTGAATCTGAAGTTTCTAAAGGTTTTTTTCCGAAAATCTGAAGTCTTTAGAAGATTTCTTTTTGAAAATCTGAAGTTTGTCAGGGATTTTTTTTTTGAAAATCTGAATATTTTAGAGGATTTGTTTTTTTTTTGGAACTCTGATTATTTTAGAGGATTTTTTTTTGAAAATCTAATGTTTTTAGAGGATTTTTTTTTTAATTTGCAAATCTAAAGTTTTCAGAGGTTTTTTTTTTTAATTTGAAGTTTTTAAAGGATTTTTTTTCATTGGAAAATTTGAAGTTTTCAAAAGATTTTTTTTGAAAATTTAAAGTTTTTAGAGGATTTTTTTTTCTTTTCTTAATTTTATTAACTTCCAAGCCTCGAAGTGGGCTTATTCAGTATGAAAATGATGAAGCAGGAACCCGCATTAGGATACAACTGAATTTTATTTATTTTTTATTTTTTTTTAGAGCAATTGATGACGTTTTTCTCAGGTTTTTACATAGGATCTGGGAATCTAAGCGGGATAGGACAATTTTGGTAGAACACTTTTTTTAAGCAAATTTCAAGAGCTACAAAAAAGGTTCCTATTGAAATGTCCCTATCTCGCTTAGTTTCCGAGATCCTTATCAAAAACTGATTAATTTTAGTAAAAAAATGAAATTGTCATTGTCATTGATTTTTTGAGTTATCTCGGAAAATAAAGGAGATAGACAAATTTTAGTGGAAACCTTTTTTGTCGAAAATTTCAAGAACTACATAAAAAGGTGCCGAACAAAATTGCTCTATCTCGCTTAGTTGCCGAAATATTGGAAAAAGAGTAAATTAAGAATGATTAGATGGAAAAATCGAAAAAAAGAGTTAAATTTTTGTATAAAATCGTTAATAACAATTCATACAAAATGAAAATCTCAAATCTGATTCAGTGAATCTGTGAAAAATGTAATGAGGAATAAAATAAGCCTCAGAAACAAAAAATTAATTGAAAATTGAAAAATTTTAATTGTTTTTTACATTTTTTCAATTTTTCAAGATTTAAAGAAATGTAAAAAATGATGAAAAATTTTCAATTTTCAATTAATTTTTTGTTTCTGTGGCTTATTTTATTTCTCATCACATTCTTTACAGATTCACTGGATCAGATTAGAGAATTTCATCTTGAATAAATTGTTATTAACAATTTTATACAAAAAAAATCCACTTTTTTTCCCATTTTACCTCTCAATTATCCTTAATCCTACGAATTTCTTCGATTTACTGATTTTTCGTTTAATCCGCCTTTTTTACCTGTTTTTTTTGTGTAATTTAGGTTCAATGGCAGAGTGAACAGGAGAGGCAAGAGTCCAAATCAATTTATGCTGAGTCAGGAACTCCAATTGACGATAAAACGAGAAAACCAGAGCTTCTCGCTATTGAACATGCTTCTGAAGCCGAAAGATTAGCGACTGTCTAGTATTAGGCAATAAAATTAGGAGCTCGACAGCATTCATTAGATTATTGAATCGAGATAATCATCATCTGATTCGAATTACAAAAAAAAATTAAAAATTAAAAAATTATCTGAAGATGAAGAGTTACATTATATCTATTTGAATGTAAATATAAAATAATTTTTATTGTAAAAAAAAATTAATGATTTTATTAATTGTATTAATTATATTACATTAATTAATTAAGAGTCATTAATTTTTTTTTTTCAATGCAAATGGTCATGAGATAGAACACGAGTGTTGATTCCATTCAATTTTTTTAATTGTAGGATTTTTTGTATTAGAAATTGAATTATTCGTTGGTAGTGAAGTGATTTTTTTTGGTTATTTCGGAAAATAAAGGAGATAGAGAAATGGAGAATTTTTGAGAACGAACGTTTTTTGTAGAGAATTTCAAGAGCTACAAAAAAGGTGTCTAGCAAAATTGCTCTATCTCGTTTAATTTCCGAGATATTTATCGAAAACTGATGAATTTTGGGAAAAGATGCAATTTCAGTTACGGTTTTCTAAAGGGATCTCGGAAAATAAAAGAGATAGGGACATTTTGGTGGAGACCTTTTTTTTAGAGAATTTCAAGAGCTTCAAAAAAGGTGTCTAGCAAAATTGCTCTATCTCGCTTAGTTTCCGAGATATTTTTAAAAAACCGTGATTATTTTGGAAAAAAGAGATTTTATCACTTCATTACTGATATTCGAATTTCTTCAATTTTCATTATAAAATCAGATGATAATTTTTTTTTGTTGAAATGTTATTGTTGCCATAGAATTCTAACAGGTGTGGATTAAGTTATTACGGTAATAGTAAAAGGGAAAAACAGTTATAAAAGTGAAAAATAAGCAATTAAATGACAAATTTTGAAAATTCAATTCAGAATACGTCGAAATTAATTGAAAATTAATTGATTGGTGAAGTTGATATTCCAAGCATGACGTTCTATATTGTGAATTTCTTTTTTTTATGTAAAAAAATTGTAATAAATCTGAAAAGTTAACGTGAAACATTAATTTGTAATCTTAATTTAAATTAATTCCATCTAGTCGTTAAAAAAAAAGTTTTTCTTTCAGAATTTTCTAAGAAAAATCCGTAAATTTCGATTTTTTAAAGAATTTTCCAGAATTTTTCTTAGAAAAATCCAAAAATTTCGATTTTTTAAAGAATTTTCCAGAATTTTTCTTAGAAAAATCCAAAAATTTCGATTTTTTAAAGAATTTTCCAGAATTTTACTTAGAAAAATTAAAAAAATTTCGACTTTTTTAACAATTTTCTAGAATTTTTCTTAGAAAAATTCAAAAATTTCGATTTTTCAATGAATTTTCCAGAATTTTTCTTGTAAAAATTCGAAAATTTCGATTTTTTATTAAATTTTTCAGGATTTCTCCAAATCGAACTCCAGCAATCGTCCTTTACCCACATAATTTTATCCATGAAAATTAATATTTTATTTTCTTCAATTATTCAATTACATTTTTTTATTTGAGCAACGTTAATTCTAGACTCAATTTGAAATTAAGAAAAAAAAAAGAATAGTTTTTGTGAATATGCCTGTATACTATAGCTTTCACCAAAATATTTCAATAATAAATCACAAAAGAAAATTACAAAATCAGTTGATTCAATGGTGAAAAGAAAAAATTAGGTAACAAATAAATTCAATAAACTTAATTAATTAATTGACACCAAATATTACCAATTAATACAATAATCAAATTTTTATTCTTCTAAATTTGAAAAAAAAGGCACGACTTAAAATTATTATACGATATGAAAAAAAAAAAAAATCAACTGATCCAAATTTTTAGCAGCAACAATTAATGCAATAATAATTTTAATTATAAAAAATAGTTTTTTTTTTTTCTTCATTTATTTTCTCTTCGTTAACTTTCAGTTGTATATTTGGGTAATGTTTGGTGATAGAGATCTCGATGACAATGATTTTAAAAAATGAACCACAGCCCCTTAAATAATTATTTTCATGCTGTTTTGATGAATTTGGGAGTGGAAAAACGAAAAAAAAAAAAAAAAAATAAGAAATTTTTTTTTTTCAAATACTTTGATAGTAAAAATCTCGGAAACTAAGAGAGATAGCGAAATTTTCGTAGAGACCTTTTTTGTAGCTCTTGAAATTATCTAAAAAAAAGGTCTCTACAAAAATTTCTCTATCTCCCTTCGCGCTTTATATATCCCGAAAAAACAAAATAGAATAGCCTTTTTTCCTCGAAACAATTGTTTTTTAATTAATTTCAATAATTTTTCAGTAATCTGCCTTTCATCCCTCCCTCATTAATCCACTCCCCCTCTTAACTCCAGAAATATTAAATTCCCTTCCTCTTCCTTTTTCAATTCATTGAGTCCACGATAATAAATCTAATCAATAAAATCAAAAACTTAGTGTCTATTAAAAAAAAAAAAAAAGAAAAAAAAAAGGGGGGAACACATTACTGGCACTTATACTCGAGCAGAATAGTAATCTACCTAAAGCATCATTATCAATGACTCAAATGAAGAAGAAAAGAAAGAAAAATCCCATTAATTGTTACATTATTTTCATCAAAATTCAGTCTAAGCATTGAAAATAGGGGGAAAGTGGGGTAAAATGGGCATTAGAAGTAAAACGATTGGAGACAGATTTTTTTCGATGATTTCATTGAAAAGCTGAGGAAATTTTGGGCGGAAAACAAGTGGCAAGATTAATTTTTTCGAATTTTTCGAGAATTTTATTTTTTTAGAATTTTTAAAATTTTTTTAAAAATTCATTTTTTTTAAAATATCTCTAGTTCTATCGGTAATAGCTTGAAAAATACAAATTGAGGGGAGAGGTGAGATCATTTGCCATTGATTTATGTGGTTTTCAATTAAAAAATATCGATTTTTAAGGTATTTATAGGCTTTTTCGTAAAAAATGAGTTTTTGCCCCATAACTACCTTAAAAATCCATATTTTTAAATTCAAAACCCCATAAATCAATGGCAAATGATCTCACCTCCCCCCTCAATTCGAAATTTTTATGCTGCGACCAATAGAACCGGAGATATTCCCAAAAAAAAGAATTTTCTCAAAACCGAAAATTTCTACAAAAAAAAATAGAATTTTTTTAAAAATTGCAAAAAAAAATTTCTCACACATGATTTTTATCGCAAATTTTCTCAGCTTTTCGATAAAATGTTTATAAAAAATCTATCTCCAATATTTTCAACAATTTCAAGTGCTTTTTCATAATAATAGACATTAACATTCAAATATCTCCATTTTACCCCACCCCTCCCTATATATTTATTTAATTTTTTTTTTTTCATAAATTTTTTTGATAATGTAGAAAATTGAAAATTATTATCTAATCTCTAACACGAAGTCCCCATATACTTGTTCTTCTAACACCAACTGTTGGTCTAGCAACTGAACTGTATAAAAATTTATTAATTTCTGTACTATTGCAATTAGCCTGAAATGATTTAAGTGCAACATCTGTCATTAAACCAAATATATCAAGATACAATAATGATTGCATGTATGTTAATCTTGTGAATGAATAAAGTGGTATACCATAACAGCGACTCAATGATAAATGCTCTAATTGTTGTAGAGTTAAAAAACAATTGACTGATGTTGTTGTTAATAATGTACAATCACTTAGATCTAATTCAACGAGATCTGGACAGGTTTTTACGAGATCTTTGATATCTGAAAAAAAAAGAAAATGATAATTTTAGAATTTTTTTTTTTGAAGATTTTTCGGAAATTAAGGGAGGTAGAGCAATTTGGAGGAAATATTTTTTGTGGAGAATTTTGAAAGTTGATGAGAATGTTGGACAGAAGTCGAAATGGTGGGAGGATTGAATTTTTTTGAATTGATTTTTAAAATCGCAAAATTTAAACAAAATTGACAAGATGGTCTGGAAATTATTGGGGAAGGAGGGGTAAAATGGGGATTCCAATTGAATGGTTGGAGATAGAGATTTTCTGATGATTCCATTGAAAAGCTGAGGAAATTTTAGGTGGAAAACATGTGTCATAATTAATTTTCTGAAATTTAGGAAAAATTTTACTTTTTTGGGAAATTTTTGAAGGGGTAAACCTTTAGAAAATCGAAAAAATTCACTTTTTCGGGGATATCTCTGGTTCTGTTGGTCGTAGCGACCTGGGGTTGATCTTAAATGAAAGGTGAGCTCATTTCTCATCGATTTGTGTGGTTCAAATTTTTTTTTTATCAATTTTTCAAATACTTATAGGCCATTTTTCTGAAAAACAGTTTTTGCCCTATAAGTACTTGAAAAAATTGATATTTTTCTTTTTTAACCCCATTAATCGATGGGAAATGAGCTCACCTTTCATTCAAGATCAACCCCAGGTCGCTACGACCAATAGAACCCGAGATATTCCCGAAAAACTGAAATTTTTCAAAAACAGAAGACTTTTACCTTCAAATCTCGCGCCAAAAATGTGAATTTTTAAAAATTCAAAAAAATAACTTCTGACATATGATTTTCATGGGAAATTTCCTCAGCTTTTCAATGGAATCATCAGAAAAAATCTATCTCCAATATTTCCATCGATTTCGAGTAATTTTCGTAGTTTCAAATACCAAAATTGCGCTATCTCACTTAGTTTCTAATATATTAAATGGAAATCTTTCAAATACTCACTTGCATCAGTCATTGTTTTTCTGCAGCCTGATATGTTGACTCTGTTGATGGTTTTGGGGAGTGACTGACAGAGGAGTGTTATTGATTCAGGATCGAGTGAGCACCAAGCCATATTGAGTTCACTCAAACTGAAAAAAAATAAAAATAATTCAGTAATAAAATTCTATTGTATTTTCTTTTGCAAATATCATCGAAATATTGGAAATTTTTGAATTATTAGAAATTTTGGAATTATTCGAAATTTTTGAATTATTAGGAATTATTCAAATTATTAGAAATTATCAAATTATGAAAAAACTTCGAATTTTTAGAAAATTTTCGAATTATTCAAAATTTTCGAATTTTTAAATAATTCGAATTTTCTTGAATAATTCGAATTTTTGAATAATTCGATTTTTTGAATAATTCGAATTTTCGAATAATTCGAATTTTTGAATAATTCGAATTTTTGAATTTTCGAATAATTCAAATTTTCGAATAATTAGAATTTTTGAATTTTCGAATAATTCGAATTTTTGAATGATTCGAATTTTTTCGAATAATTCGAACTTCTCGAATAATTTGAAAATTTTCGAATAATTCGAACAGTTTCGAATATTTCGAATTATTCGATTCGATTCGAACACTATTCGCACACCCCTAATGAAAATACTTTAATTAAATTCCCCATTTCTCCAAAAATTTCCATCTCTAAAAATAATTAAACTTACTTTCTCAATTTAATCAAATGTCTAACACACTGAATATCAATTCCCTCGCACATAGTTAAATTAAGTACAGTTATTTCATTATTTTGACTGATTGCCTCACAACTATCACCATTGAGTGTACATTTTTCAAGTGACAATTTTTTTAATTGCCTACATTTTGACAGTAAATTGGCCAATCCATTTGCTGAAATAACTGACATTGATAGATCTAAATACTGTAATTTACTCGTATAATTATCACTTAGTGTCTCTGATCCACTTAAAAATATAGGATCAGCTAATTCAGCCTGTGCTAGTCTTAATATTTGTACACCACGTGGTAAAATGTGTCCAAGTGTTCCTTGACTCAAAACTTTGCCGCCAAGATCCAAACGTGTCCAAAGTGCCTCGTCCCTTGCAATTTGACACCATCTCTTGCAAACAAGCATTGAACGTACTAAACATTTTTTTGGCAGCCATTTAAGGATCATCAGAATCATTTCATCCGATAATTTCGAAAATTTATCCTCCTGCACAATTGTATTTCTTTTTCTTCGTCTGAATAAATAAAATTGCTCGATATTCGATGTTTCTAAATTTGAATTTGATGAATTTAATGTGCTCGCTGGTTTTTCCGTTGATAAATCAGCTTCCACTCGTGATGCATAACCAGATTCATTCTCTATAGCATTCAGAATACTCAGGGGATCGTCCAGATGCGAATGCGAATCTTTCTCCAATCTTTTTGAAGTTAAAAAATAGTAAAAAACAGAAGTTATTAGTGAATTTGATGGAATAAAATTTGAATTTAATTTTTTTAGGGGGGAAGGGGTTTATAAAAAAATCTGAAAAAATTTGAGAACATGCGAGAGTGTTTTCGGATTCTTGGTGAATTTTTTCAAATGAAAATAACGAAAACTCTGGGAATTAAAAATCATTTTCGAGTCACTTTCATCAGAAATTTTTTTAATTTGGTGGAAAAAAAATTTTTTTTAGTGGAGGGATTTTAATTAATTTTCTTTGAGGCAAGTGCAATGTGTCTCAATTGAAAATTAATTGATTTGAGGTATTAATGATTTTCTTGAACCACAAAATATTTATTTTCAAGAAAATAATTTAGTTAATTGATTAATTAAAATGTGGGAAAAAATATTACCTTTCTAAATCATTTTTTTCATAATTAGCAGCACGATAAGAATTCTCTTTTTCCTCGATACAAATTTTTTCATCAACAGTGTGTCTATTTGGCACTAAACTGTTCGGTGAATTTGAACATTCCTGTGATTGTGTTCTCTTCATACTTTCACAGCTTGTTTCATCATCTAGCATACTGACACCAAGATCCACCATAACTTCAGGCTCAACTATACTGGTATCACCTGGACATGTCCATCTACCTCCATTTTTTGATGCATTACTCAATGATGCATTAAGATTGTTGTTACAGCCATCATCCAAACGCATGCGTTTGCTGAAAATAAAATTTAAAAAATTAGAAAATTAATTGAAAAATTTATTTGTGAAATTTTAAAAAAATGATGCAAAAATAAAAAAAAATTTCATTGAAAAAAAATTTAATTTTTTGTCATTTGTTTCTTAATAAGATCTCGGAAACTAAGCGAGATAGAGAAATTTTGCAAGAGACCTTTTTTGTAGTCCTTGAAATTCTCTACAAAAAAGGATTCGTGGGGAATTGCTCTATCTCGCTTAGTTTCCGAGATATTCTTAAAAATTGAATGACAAAAATTGCCCTTGTTCAATTTAATTTAAAAAAAAAGAAATTATTCGTTAAAATATAAAGCAACCTTTGCCACCAAGGTGAAAAATCAGGAGATTCACTCATTCCGAAAGCCAACGAAACATTTACTACAGACAGGCAGAGATAAACTGAGGGAAAATCCGTTGTTCCAAATTAATAAACCCAAAACATCAACAAAAATAAAGACAAAAACGTTTCGAAAGCCCCGAATTATTCTCGAGACTTCGTAAATCATTACAAAATTAGAATAACAGTGAAATTAACAGAAAATAGGTGAATACAATTTTTCAACAATAACACAAACGTAGAAATCAATCGATAAATCGAGAAAAAAAAATTACACATGAAATTATCGAATTTTTAACTATAGAAAATTCGCAAAATATCGAAAAAATTGGAAAATTATCGAAAAATTCGAAAATGTCTCAAATTTCAAATTTCTAACAATAACACAAACTTAGAAATCAATAAATAAATTGAAGAAAAATAATTTACAAATAAAGTTATGTATTTTTTAATCCTCGAAAAATCCCAAAAGTCCTCAAATCTTTAATTTCCAACAGAAACACAAAAAAAATCAATTAATAAGCAATAAATAAATAAAATATTACACGAGAAATTATCGAATTTTCAAAAACTATTGAAAAAATTCCAAAAGTCTTAAATCTTAAATTCCCCCAAAAAAACACAAGAAATTATCGAATTTTTTAGATTAATCAAAAAATTACAAAACGTCTTAAATCTCCAAATTCCCCCCAAGAAACACAAAGAATCAATCATTAATCAATAAATAACTAAAAAATTACACACAAAATGATTGAATTTTCAAAAACTATCAAAAAAATCTCAAAAACGTCTTAAATCTCTAAATTTCCCCCAAAAAATACAAAAAATCAATCGATAATCAATAAATAACAAAAAAATTACACACAAAATTATGGAATATTTTAAAACTATCAAAAAAAATCTCAGAAACGTCTTAAATCTCCAAATTTCCCCCAAAAAAACACAAAAAATCAATCGATAATCAATAAAAAAATCCAAAATTACACAAAAAATTATCGAATTTTTTTTAAACTATCAAAACAAATCTCAAAAACGTCTTAAATCTTAAATTTTTGTTAAAACTATCGAAGAAAATCTCAAAAACGTCTTAAATCTCCAAATTTCCCCCAAAAAACCACAAAAAATCAATCGATAATCAATTAAAAAAATCCAAAATTACACACAGAATTATCGAATATTTTTAAACTATCAAAAAAATCTCAGAAACGTCTTGAATCTTAAAATTCACAAAATGCTCCACCTCTTCACAAGAGTTTTTTTTGGAGTTTGAGGGGGAGAATAGGGTCAAGATAATTTTCGGTGTCTACCTGCGATACCAAAACTCCATCATAACTCTCTTTCTCTTTCTCTTTCTCTCTCTCTCTCTCTCTTTATCCCAAAAGAAAGAAAAAAGAAGAAACGTTTGAATATCGGGGAAAAATGCGTTTAGAGAAGAAATTGGGGACTTTTCGGGTCCTCCAAGAAAAGGAGGGGGGAGAGGGGAAAGGGGGATTTGAGATTTGTGGCGTTTTTGAGGGGTGAAAAGTAGTTTTGGAAAATGGGGGGAAAATTCTTAACCTAAACTTACCTGCGCGGGCTTTTGTACCTCCAAAAACACACGCACACAAAAAAACACACATATATATATATATATATACATACAGACACTTGCAGAGGGGAAATTCGAGGGATTCGTACCTTTTTAGTGGCGAAGACGGCGAATAATCTCCAGGATTTTTGTAGATTTCGGACAAACGTGTGGATTCGTTGACGGTATTCATTTTTAATAGGTTTATTTAAATTATTTATTTATTTATTTTATTTTTATTTTAATTCATTAATCGGGAGATGCGATGGAAACGTATGTTACTGGCATCGCTGCGCGCAACACAATAACGAGGGAAATGTTGGGGTTAGGTTGGGTCGACAGTTTTGGCGCGCGACACTGCAGTCAATTGCAAATGGTAGGGGAAATTGTGCGCATGCGCAAAGGGGTGGGGGTAAGTGTGAAGGGGAAAGCGGGAGTTTTAGAGTTTTGGCGGGAACTTTGAGGGGGGGGGGGGGATGAAATCGGTTTAAATCAGATTTTTTAGCAATTTTAGAAGAAAAAAAAGGATTTACAGTCAAATCCTGAGGGCAGGAAGAGGTGGGGGGGTGGGGGGGAGTCAATTACAAATGGTAGGGGAAATTGTGCGCATGCGCGAAGGGGTGGGGGTAAATTTGGAGGGGAAAGCGGGAGTTTTCGAGTTTTGGCGGGAAGTTTGGAGGGGGGGGGGGATGAAATCGGTTTAAATCAGATTTTTTAGCAATTTTAGAAGAAAAAAAAGGATTTACAGTCAAATTCTGAGGGCAGGAAGAGGTGGAGGGGGGGGGGAGTCAATTACAAATGGTAGGAGAAGTTGTGCGCATGCGCGTGGAGAGGGGGTAAATTTGGAGGGGAAAGCGGGAGATTTGGAGGGAAGTTTAGTGGGAATTAAATCGGTTTAATTCAAATTTTTTAGCAGTTTTAGAAGAGAAAAAAGGATTTTCAGCGAAATTATGGGGACAGAAAGAGGTGGGGAGGGGGGGGGGGAGTCTATTGCGAATGGTAGGGGAAGTTATGCGCATGCGCAAAGGGGTGGGGGTAAATGTGAAGGGGAAAGCGGGAGTTACGGAGGGAATTTTAAGGAAAATTCACATTTTTTAGCAAAATTAGGATGAAATTTGTTTTATTTTTAAGGTTTTATTAGCATCTTTGGCATTAGAATTAATTAACGAAATTCTCTACTTTAAGGACACTATTAAATAATTGTTTATAGTAATAATAATTTTTTCTAAAATTAATTGCAGAGACCGCGTAATTTTTTGTCCTCGTACTGAATCATCAGGTTTTTTTCAACCATGTCCGAGGTTTTTCTGTGGAAATTAAAGCGGGGGTCTGTTGAGCCGAAGGCCTCGTCGTACCACCATCCGTAGCTGTAATCAAGCACAAAAAAATTCGCATTTTTAATTTTTTAATTTTTTTAATTTCTGTAATTTTCATCGAAAAAATTTTAATCACTTTCTCAATGAAAAATTTGGATTTTTAAATTTTTCATCAGTTTGAAAATTAATTTTTTTTTTAACAATTTTGATTACTATTGTAATTTAAAATTTGACTGATGGAATTTCATAATTATTTTCTTTATTAAACTTATTAACATTTTTATTAGTTAAATTGAATTATAAATGTCATATAAGCGTTATTTAGATTTGATTAAATTATAAGTTCTTATTTGTGTTACATTTAGTTAAAACTCTCAACTCAAAATTTTTGTCTGAAAAACGATTATATTTGGGAAGATTAAACATAGTAGCGTTGATTTTATTATAAAATTAATTATTCCAATCAATTAATAAGTAAGAAAGAATCAAAATTTCGAATAAGAAAAAGAATTATAAAATTTCATCAGTCAAATTTTTAATTACAATAGTAATCAAAATTGTTAAAAAAAAAAATTAATTTTCAAACTAATGAAAAATTTAAAAATCCAAATTTTTCATTGAGAAAGTAATTAAAATTTTTTCGATGGAAAGTAAAGTAATAAAATAATACAATAATTACCTCTGACTATTTAAAACCGGAAATGGATAAATATCCCGTGGACCGCGTCTTTCTCGGTCCATTCTCTCCTTAACAGCTTCACTAATTTCCTCAATTTCGCTGTTCTCTGATAAACTATCACTCCAAAATTTCGGTGTTATAAAAGTTGCTACGAATTTAATAACACCTTAATTCAATCGTCAGTTTGCATCAATTAAGCAGTGAAATGATAAAATCCAAATTTTCAAAAAAAAAATTTAAAAATCTAAGAAAAAAATTAAAAATTGAAGTGAAATGGTGATTTTTAGGAAAACGGTTGAAGATGGAATATTTTCGATGATTTCATCGGAAAGCTGAGAAAATTTCCCATGAAAAACATATATAACACTTCATTTTTCCATTTTTTTAAACAAATTTTCAATCGATTTTCGATTTTAACGATTTTTTCTATCGATTTTTAGCGATTTCTACTTTTCCCATCTTCTTTCTTTGATATCTCCGAAACGATTCGATTTATCGAAAAATGTCAAGAAACCTTTTTTGTAGCTCTCAAAATTCTCTACAAAAAAGGTCTCCTTACTTTTCCTCCTAAACCCACTCATTTTCAAATGCACGTAATTTCCCCAAAATTTCTTCGATTTCCTCGGATTTTTGGAAGTTACCACTTCACTGCGAATTAATGATGATTAATTAATGAATTTAATCGGAATCAATACCATCAATTCTCGATACTCGAACATCCGATCGTCCGCTCATTTGTTGTTTCGGAAAACACAATTTGAATGGCGGTTTTTCCGCGGGTCTTTTAGTTAAAGACGGAGTATTGCCGCTTCGTGAATCCGACTGATCTGTCGACATAATTCAATTAATCAATTTATTAAAATCAATTAAATTTTTATTCGAAATTTTCTCGCTTATTAATATTCACTCAGGATTCACCGAATCCACTGAAATGAGGGAAACTCAGTTGCATTATTTGATCAATACGAGACACAAATTTACTCTCTGAGTCCATCTCCATGGATTTTTTAAATACATAAAAATAAAATGAACTTATTCGTGTCGCGGAATAATAAAATGGATTTTTCTGATTATTATTGGGATTTTTACGAGGTTTTTTTTTAGGACATGAGAATTAAGGTCGTTTCCTAGGGAACTCGAGTACATGCTTTATTTTTTTGATGCTGTATCAAAAATGATTGTTTTTTACTAGGGGTGTGCGATTAATTCGAATTTTTTCGAATGTTTCGAATTTTTTCGAATAATTCGAATTTTTTCGAATAATTCGAATTTTCGAATAATTCGAAAATTTGAATAATTCGAATTTTCGAACAATTCGAATTTTCGAATAATTCAAATCTGTGAATAATTCGAATTTTCGAACAATTCGAATTTTCGAATAATCCGAATTTTCGAATAATTCGAATTTTTTCGAATAATTCGAACTTCTCGAATAATTCGAAAATTTTCGAATTATTCCCAAAATTTCAAATGATTCTAATATTTTCGAATAATTTCGAATAATTTCGAGTAATTCGAATTTTTGAATTATTCGATTCGATTCGAACACTATTCGCACACCCCTATTTTTTACATTTTTCTGAATTTTTTCATGATTTTTTTACGTGCAGTTTATGAGATATGAATCATCAAAGTTACTGAAAATAGCGGTGATGGGGATGAAACGCCCTAAATCGGACAGAAATAACGAAATTACTAAAAAACCACAGGGTTGACCCATTATTTAAAAACTATTGGCGAAGAGAACAGCATTTTAACTAAATAATAGAAGAAAAAAATAGTCAATTCACCGTAAAGTTATTGAGAAATTTTAATTAGAAGGTAGCCGTAACTATTTGCCTCTCTCTCTATCTCGTGCATGTAATCAAGAAAAATCTGGAAAAAAATTGAGATAATGCCCCAATATGTCTGCATTATTGTTGAATTTTTTCAGATTTTTTCTGGAAGTACTTGTCTCTGGAAAAAATTCTGGGAAAAAAATGAATTTAATAAAGAGAAATTTTTGAAAAATATATAAGGATTTTTTTCGGAGCCAAGGACTCTATGAAAAAATCTGAAAAAATTTGAAGAGATGCTCTGGCATGTCTACATTGTTGGTGAATTTTTTCAGATTTTTTTGTAGAGCTGCCTTTTCGAGAGAAATTCTGGAAGACAATAGATTCAGCAAAATGATTTTCTCCAATTCGTGAGGAGATTAGTAATGCAAAAAAAATTCGAGAAAAAAAAAATTATATTCACAACTTGAAAATATGACTTTCGAGTAGCTTAATCACTTTTTCGTCTAAATTTTTAAATTTTAATTAATTGGAAACCAAAAATCCACTAATTCTCTTTTTTTCCTCGTTTTACAAATAAATAAAGCACATTTTTTTTCATTATTCATCTTCTCTTTTTTATTGTGACTTCAATTTCTTCCATTTCGTGATAGTTTAATGGAGCAAAATCATACAGTATCGTTAAATTCTGGCCACTGGCACCAAATACTATTAAAAAATTCATTTATTTCGTATCAATGAACGAATGTCTTTTACTCAATTAATTAATTGAGATTTTTTTTCAGATTTATTTCTATATTTTAAGTTCAAATTGTCGAACGATTGATCTTTTCGCATTATTCTAAACATTGTTAATTAATTAATACGTTTCTTTTAGTATTTTTTTAACAATTCGTAGATCTTTCATTACGATAATTAACATTTGCCACTTTTCGCTAATAACGTACGTCAAAATTTTTGTAAATTTTTTTCTCAATATTTTCATTTTTTTATCGAATTGACGAAACTCTGTTTGTTTTTTTCAAATATCTCGGAAACTAAGAGAGATAGGGAAATTTTTGTAGAAACCTTTTTTGTAGAGAATTTCAAGAGCTACAAAAAAGGTCTCTTCAAAAAATGCTCTATCTCGCTTAGTTTCCAAGATCCTCTTTGAAAAAACAATTTTAAAGCAGTATCATCCTTTTTTTTCACTTTTTTCCTGATTTTTTATTTATTTTTAATGCAATTAATTTATTATGAATGATTGTGAAACGTTATTTACACAATTTCACTGATGTTTCATGATGATAATTGAATGACACAGTATTATGCCTATTAATATTAAACATTCCATGTTAAAATAGAATGAAAAAAAATTAAGCAAAATTTCAGTTTTTTAGGGGAAAGGATTTTTTTTAAGGATGAAGGACTCGACAAAAAAAATTGAAAAAATTCCCCAAAATTCTAGACATATTCATGCATCTTCTCAAATTTTTTCAGATTTTTTTGCGAAGTCCTTCCCTTTGAAAAAAAATCTTGAGTAATTTTACCCCATGAAAGGTCAATTTTTCACCTTTTTTCCTTTTTATTACCTTAGAATAAAAGGGGCGTAAGTGCCATGCTTGCATGAAGGACTTACGCCCCTTTGCTTCTAAGGTAACAATATATATATATATATATATAATATTGGTACCAGCACCGTCACATCATTTTTTCACATTATTATTTTATGCCAATTGTCATCGAGAAATGGCAATAAAAAAATAATTAAAATTAAATTAAATTGTTTAAAAAATTAATCATGACGTACAAACATATCACAATAATTCGTTTCATGGAATTAATTGATGAGAAAAATGAGAAAAAAAAATTTCCCTTTTTTTCTACGTTTTTTAAATTTTTTTTTCGAATTTATTGTCGATATTTAAATAAAAATCGATAATTTTTTTCTTTTTTTAATTTTTATTTATTTTTTTTCATTTTTCTCAAATTTTCCAGTATTCTCGCATCGCTCAATAATATTTTTAATTATTATTCTCATTTTTTTATTTTTTTTTTATTAATTTTCTTTTTTTTTTCTATTTTTTTTAAACTTTAATTTTATTAAAATATAGTAATTAATGAAGTTTTTTTTGTACATTCGCAATCCAGTCTCAACATTGAATATATTGATTTGCCGGGGGCTGGCTAAGACTCTCGTACTCCGAAAAAATTTTCACTTTTTTTCATTTATCAATGAATGATTAATTTTTTTCTGTTTCTTTATTGATTAATTTATCGATTTACTTCGTAAGAAAAATGACTTTTTCATTATTTCATTGATATCTCGAAAACCGTTGATTTTAGGAGAATTTATGAGGAGACCTTTTTTTGAGGAAAATAAATTCTCTAGAAAAAAGGTCTCTTCACATTTTTCTTTAAACTCAATAGTTTCGGAGATATTTGCAAAAAAAGTCGCGAGAAATTCAAAACGTGAAAAAATGACGACTTTTCGTCGAATTCATTACTCTCGGAAATATCTCGAAAACTATGGGGTTTATCGAAAAATGTGAAGAGACCTTTTTTGTAGAGAACTCAATTTAAAAAAAAAAAGGTCTCTTCATAATTTTTCATTAGCCCAATAGTTTTCGAATTATCATTAAAAAACGAAATCACTCGTGAATTTCTCGAAAATTTTGGTTTTTTACAGAATTTTCGAAATTGCAATTTCAATGAATTTTAATCGAAATAATAGATATAGACACATTTTAATGAAATTATTGATTAATGAGGTGAGGTAAGCAAGACTTTAGGCCTCTCGCACCTCAATAATTAATTAATTAACTAATTAACTAATTAATTAATTAATTCTCCCTTTTTTCCCACTAATTTTTCATTTAAAAAAATGAAAAAATGAAGAGAAAAAAGGGAATTTTACATAATTTTTTTTTTTTCATTAAAAATTGTGAATTTTTTTTTCTCTTTGTAACGAAGCGCATTAAACAATCTATGACGTCCATGCGTCTAAAAATGTTAATTTATCCAGCAGCAGTCAAAAATATATTATAATATTTTGAATATGATTAATTAAATTCTATATGTTGAATATTAACTGATGTTAAATGTTAATTTTTTAATTTTTTAAATTCTTTTTTAACTATAATTTACAACTACAAGTGGGTATGAAAAATAAAAAATATTTTTTGGCATTTTTTTTCTTTTTTTTCATAATTTTTTAACATTATGCTTTTATATTTTTTTTTTTACATTTTCTTTGAATTTTTTTTTTGGTTTCCAATTTTTTTCCCACGCTTAATGAGGAATGGGGGGGGGGGGGGGGAGGGATGAAATTTCAATCATTTTTTTTTTCGTTAATGTATTTCTATTTTTCTAATTATTTTTCTTCTTTTTTAAGAATTTTTTTTATTTTTAATGAATTTTTTTTTTCTATGATTTTTTTAAATTTTCAATGAATTTTTTTTTGTTTTCTAATGAAGATTAGGCACTAATAATGAGTTTATGCATTAAATTAAGTGATCAGTGGACACAGAGGAGTATGCAATTGATTTTTATGTACACATGGACGTGTTTCTGTTAGAAAATAAAAAATTGGAATTAAATTTCTAGGCTGAAATTGTGGAGTCGAGGTGATTTTCGGGTTTTTAATAGAATCTCGGAAAGTATGGGAGATAGAGAAATTTTTGAAGAGACCTTTTTTAGAGGGCTTTAAATTCTCTACAAAAAAGGTCTCCACCAAAATTTCTCTATTTCGCTCGGATTCGGAGATATCTTCACTCTAGACTCTGCAAGTATTTTCATAATTAAAATTTTTTTTTTTTTTCAATTTAATTCAATAATTCGTCGATGGAAAGAGGTATTGAATGGCGAGAGGTTTTTTCGGTGGGACTTTCAAGGAACTAATGAGGCGAGGGGTGTGCCAATTGCGATCGAATCGAATCGAATTGAATCAAAAAAATCGAAAAATTTCGAATAATCACGAAAAATCGAAAAATTTCGAATAATCTGAGAAATCGAAAAATTTCGCATAAATTGAATAATTTCGAAAAATTCACAAAATTCTGAAAAATTCGAAAAGTTTCGAATAATCCAAAAAATCGAAAAGTTTCGAATGATCTGAAAAATCGATAAATTGCGAGTCATTCGAAAAAATCTAAAAATTTCGAATAATTTGAATAATTTCGAACAATTCGGAAAACTGTAAAATTCTTCAAAAATTCCAATAATTTCATTCAAATTTCAAATAAAATCAATTATTAATATTCGATTCGATACGAATAATTCGTGAACTCTAATTATTCGCACACCCCCAAATGAGGCAAATTTAATAAGTAAAAGAAACAATAATGTTGTAAATAAAACTAAGAAAAAACTTCAACCAATTAAAATATGGTTTTTCTTTTATTTTTTTCTTTCTTTCATTTTTTGGAAAAATTTGTCTCACTTTCTTCAATTCATCGCTTTCTTTTTCATATAAAAAAAGGCAACAAACGTAAAATTTTCATCTCTCTCTCTCTCTTTCTCTCCCTGTCCTCAATTCTTTCTTTCTCTTTTTTTTTCCCCGGTTTTAAAATTTTAAGTGGTGACCAAAATTCAAAAATTCTCATTTTTTTCAATTTTTTCATTGCCATTCTCTCGGTCCTCTCAAAAAAGATGTTCAATAATTCAAAAAAAATCTGTAGAATGGTGTCTTTCGATGTTGCGCATTGGTACCACAAAGACCTATGTTATTATGGCTATTACAAGAAATTCTAAACTTGTAATTAATTTTTTTCTCCATTTTTTAATTTTTTTCAAATTTTCACTTCGATTTTGTCATTCGTTTTCTTGGAGTATCTCGGAAACTAAGCGAGATAGAAAGATTTTCGAAGAAACCTTTTTTGTAGCTTTTGAAATTCTCTACAAAAAAAGTAATAACGAAAATGTCTCTATCTCGCTTACTTTCCGAGAGCATAAAAGAAAACAAAAAAAAATTTGAATTATCAAATTTTTTTTTCGATTTTTCATTTTTTCGATTCAAATTTTTTCATCCACTCGATCGCCACAGACACATTTTACACATTTCACGCATGTAAATTATGAATTTCATTACACAATGTTAATTAATTCAGAACTGATAATTATGGCCATTCTTTATAATTTGCATGATTATTGAATTAATTAATTTATAATTAATTAATTAATCAATTATTCATTTTTAAATCTTTAATTCATGCAGAAATATCTCACTCACTCATTCATTCGAAAAATTGGATTCACGCAGATGCATTTTGGTGAATCACCTTTTTTTTTTAATTTTTTTTTCGCATTTTGTAATATTTTTAAAATTTTTTTCATTATTTTCTTTATTTTTTTTCGTTTTTTTATTAAGAGGAAGCTTTATATTCGCCACCACGTGGCATTAAATTCACTAATTTTTATTTTTTTTCTGTTTTCTAAATTTTTCCCTTTTTTCTTCAATTTAATCAATGAAATGATGAAAATCTAATATTCGTGTGACAATTAATTTTTTTTCCAATTTTTTTTCATATAATTCTCATACTTTTTTTTTTTTTTCCTTTTTTTCTCATTTTTTTCTTGAAAATTATCGTATAAATTTCATTTGTACAATTGAGATTTGCAAAAAATTTACAACTGATTATACAGAAAAAGCGTCTCGAGAGCTCTGACACACAATTATTAATGGACTTTTTCTTTTTTTTTCTTAATTAATCGAATTAATGAAAATTAATCATTTTTTTTCACTCTTTTTTTCTTTCTTCAAACTTTTATGGCAATTTTTTTCCCTCTTTGCTTTTTTTTTTTTTTTTAAATCAGTTATTACGAATCGGTTCGAGTATCGATCTTATATATCATCTCTATACATTAATGATTTTTTCATTATTTACATTAAATTGTACAACACTTGGGAGAACTCCTGAAAGCCACAATTTTCACGATTTTATCCAATTTTTTTTTTTTTTTTTTTTTTTTTTTTTTGTGCACTTTTTGGAGTTCTTCTCCCCAGTGAGGATAAAAAAAATCCATACTTTTAAATGAATTACGTGTTTACGAAGCCTTCTCACGTGAATTCTGAGTTTTTCAGAGACTGAAGGAAGAGCTGATAATTAAATTTAACGTATCAATACATCGAAAATTAATTTTTTTTCATCATAATTATTTTTTTTCTATTTTTTTAAAGAAATAAAATAATTCACGTGAGTTGACACTCGTTGATAAAGGCGTTTCATCTTTTATTTAGGATTTTCTTGGATTTCGTAATCATAATCTTCAGGTAAATCTGATTTTTTTAATATAAAAAAAAAAAGATTTCCTTTTTTTTATATTAAATTTGATGTTTTTTTGCCTTTTTTTACATTACAAAAACATCAAATTCTCACAATTTTTTTTCAGAATTTCACAATTTTTTTCTTTTTTTTTCAATGAAAAATCTACTGAATATATTTTACCTCATTCTAACACAAAAATTACGTACAAAACATATTTCATTCAATTTTTTTAAACTAATTTTAGAGGTAAAAAAATAAAATTTACAAGCAAATAATTAAAGAAAAAATTTAATTTTAGGTTTTTTTTTTTTTTTGTTAAAATTGAGGCAAAATATTTTCAGAGACTTTTTCTTTTTTTACTTCTTTTCTTTTTTTAGTCAAGAAAAAAAATGATAGAATTATGGAGAATGTAAGATAGTGATTGATGATGTGAAAAATACTGTTTTTATTTATTTAACAGATCGACAGAACGTGTGGAACGTAGTTGAATTTCAATTTTTTTCAAAATTAATCAATAAAATGGTGAAAAATTCGATTTTACATTTCAAAAAGAAAAATATCTCCGAAATTAATGGATTTAGAGAAAATTTACAGGAGACATTTTTTCAAGAGAATTAAATTCCCTACAAAAATGGTCTCTTCATAAATTCTCCTAAATCTCACGATTTACGAGATATTTTTAAAATACAGAAAATGTGATTTTTTTTTGTATTTTTCTTAAAAAATTCGAATTTTGTGATGTTCCACTTTTGTTTCGGAAAAATCTCCAAAACGAGTGAATTTAGAGAAAAATCACAAGAGACCTTTTTTGAAGGAAATTGAATTTCCCACAAAAAAGGTCTCTTCATAAATTCTCGTAGACCTTATAATTTTCAAGATATTCTCAAAAAGCAGAAAATGAGATATTTTTCGAATTTTCACCACTTTCGAACTTTCCAATTTTTCCTTTTTTGAATTTAAAAATTTGCAATTATCAAAGATACACTGTAATTTCCAAAACAATCATTAATCCTGCCTTAATTATCCAATAATTCCATTCGTTTTGTCTCATCCACCTTTTACTCCAATTACAGGTACTAATTTTCCAATAATTTCCTTATTTTTTCATTAATATATATATTTTTTGAAAAATTTCTCAAATTATTTCGATTCACACTTGGTGAATGTCATCTAGACTACGTTCTACACATCAGCAATTAAATTTATGGCCTTGAATTACTCCATTATTTAATTTTTTTACTTTTTTTCTTCAATTTTCTCGATTACTCAATTTTTTTAATATAAAAAATTCATCTCTTCTGCTTCTGACGCGACATAATTTCGTAAAAATCATTTTTTTCACTTCAAAACAAACACTGAAAATGTAAAATTCAATTGAAGAGACTAGTGAAGCACCTAAATGTGCGTTTTCCATTTTTTTCTCAAGTGAAAATCTACAAAATACGTATTATTGTAAAAAAAACGTGTTTTGTTCTTAAAAAAAAAGATTTTTTTTTTTCAACAGAAAACAGTAAAAGAGATTAATTAATCAGAGAGCAGAAGAGTGACAATTTAAACGCCTGCGCATATTCACCTTTCTTGACTTAAATTCAATCCAATTAAAAAAAAATAAACTGGGAAAATAGCTTTAAAAAAAAATTAAATTATGTAAAGTGGCGAAAAAGGCGATTTCACGAGATTTTTCCACGTTTTAATGAGGATCTCGTAAACTATTAGATTTAGCGAAAAAAGTCAAGATACCTTTTTTGTAGAGAATTAAATTCCCCACAAAAAAGGTCTCTTGACAAATTCCCCTAAATGTCTTCGCCTCTAAGATATCAACAAAATAGACTGCAAAAACTCGTTTTCGCCACTTTACTACTTCATCTTCCTTTTTCACAGTAGAAAAAAATTCGTTTCGAAAGCAAAAAAAAGGGAAGAGTATGAAAAATGTCAGCGAATATATGTATAAAGTGTCCACTCGAGGGAGAAAAAAGAAAAATAAAATACTCGCGGAAAAGGAAAATACGAAAGAGCAAAAAAAAGAGAAAAAAAAAATTTGAAAAATGTATAAAAGAGAGAGAATTGTGAAAAAATTGATTCAGCCACTTGGTGATGCAACAATTGCTCGATTTTGACTCTCCAGGAGGCTAGAACGTGCCTTAATACGACGTTGCATCAATCTACTCTCACTTGGTGGTGATAAACCAAATAAATTCAATGATTCTTTAGCAAGTAAACGATTTTTTCCAATTATTTTTTGATGTTCATTTAAATCAACTGCAGAATTCATTGAAAATGACTTGCGTCTTGGACCTGGTTCAAATTCTTCAGACGAATGTGTTGCACAGTGTTTGCTTATTTCTGATAATTCACTGCTTGAATCAGATATATGACCATATGGATGATTGTCCTCGTCAGTTGATGATGTTGACAGTCTTGGCTCACGATTTTCAGCAAGATCACCGAGATTCATTGAAAAATGCTGATGTACTACTCTGTTTACTGCCATTGCTGATTCGGCAAATACAGATAATTCACGTGCTGAATTATTTCTCCTGAAAAGAAAGATAAAAAAAAAATTATTATCAATTTTTAAATCAAATATAAAACAAATAAAATAAAATTATTGGAGTTATTGATGGTTTTTTGAGAAAAATACTGGAAAATAATGGAGATACGTCTTTTTTTGCTCTAATCTTGTTTTTTTGCTCTGAAATTTTCAACAAAAAAAGTTTCTAAGAAATTTTCTCTATCTCGTTTAGTTTTCGAAATCTTTGTAAAACACTGATTTTTGAATAAAATTTAGTCAATTTGCTTTATTTTAGTGTAAAATTTATTATTACTTCATTTTTGTTATTTGAATTTATCAAATTTATTAAATTTATTGAATTTATTAAATTTATCATTATTATTTTATTTTTATTATTATTTTTTAATAAAATTTAGAGAATTTGCTTTATTTTAGTGTAAAATTTATCATTATTACTTTATTTTTGTTATTTAAATTTATCAAATTTATTAAATTTATCAAATTTATTAAATTTATTGAATTTATCAAATTTATCATTATTATTCTATTTTTATTATTATTTTTGAATAAAATTTAGTCAATTTGCTTCATTTTAGTATAAAATTTAGTCAATTGGCTTTATTTCAGTGTTTTAAGAATATATCGGAAAGTAAAAGAGATAGGACGATTGTGTATTAATTCTTTTTTTTATAGAAAATCTCATGGAATTTTCTGGGAAATCCGATTGAGGCAGAAAGAGCGTATCTCAATTATTTTCCAAGATATTTAAAGAGGAAAGATCATCAAAAAAATACAGTAATTATTTAATTAATTCAAAAAAATGAAAATTAATAATGAAGTGGTAAAAATTTTATCTCATTTCTCTTCAAAAAAAAACGAAAATTGAGCCTCAAATTTCAAAAACCCGAAAAAATATGTGCAAAATAAAAAAAAAAAATTTAACTGTATTAACAAAAGAATAAACAGATAAATGTTTTTTTTTTATACAAATATATCAATAATGATGGAGATACGCCCTTCTACCCCTGATTTATTTTGTAGCCCTTAGAATTCTTCACAAAATCAGATTAGAACCAAAAGAGCGTATCTCCATTAGTTTCCAAGATATTTAAAGAGAAAAGATCATCAAAAAAATACAGTAATTATCTAATTAATTCAAAAAAATGAAAATTAATAATGAAGTGGTAAAATCTTATCTCATTTCTCTTTAAAAAAAACGAAAATTGAGCCTCAAGCATCAAAAACCCGATAAAAACTACATAATTAAACAGAGAAGAAAACATGGAATTTCACGATGAAGTGGTGTAAAACATGAAAAAACTGAGTTCCTCGAGAAAATTCTTGGTACGTGAGTATCCTGGGGCAAAAATTCCGCATTAAACCGGTAAAAGAAGAAGTACTAGCAAGAAATACCACTTCAATACCGCTTCAACAACAGTTTTTCCTTCAATACTGAATTAATTTAATAGTACAGGAAATAATGTAACGCTCTTTTTTTCCCTTTTTTTTCTTGCTATTTACTAGGGGTGCGAATATTCGAAGTTTCGAATTATTCAGTGTGAATTGAATTTGAATAATTCAATTCGAAAACAAATTAAATTCTCGAATATTTGAATTATTCGAATATTCAAATTATTTGGATTTTTTGAATTATTCGAATTATTTGAATTTTTCGAATTTTTCAAAATATTCGAATTTTTTGAATGTTTCGAATCATTCAAATTATTTGAATCTTTCTAATTTTTCGAATTATTCAAATTATTTGAATTTTTTGAATTATTTGAATTATTGGAATTTTTTGAATTGTTCGAATTTTTCTAATTTTTCCATTTATTCGAATTTTTCGAATTATTCAAAAGATTTGAATTTTTTGAATTATTGAAATTTTTTGAATTATTGGAATTTTTTAAATTGTTCGAATTATTCTAATTTTTCGAATTATTCGAATTTTTCAAATTATTCAAATTATTTGAATTTTTTTAATTATTCAAATTTTTCGAATTTTTAAAATTATTCGAATTATTTGAATTTTTCCGAATTTTTTGAATTATTCAAATTATTTGAATTATATGAATTTCGTAAATTATTCGAATTTTTCTAATTTTTCTAATTATTCAAATTATTTGAATTATTCAAATTATTTGAATCCTACGAGTATTTCGAATTCTACGTATATTTCGAATTCATCGAATAATTAATCTTTCGAATATTCAAATCGAATTTCGAATTGAATGATATTATTAAATTCAATTCGATTCATTTAAAATTAGCAAATCCCAACTATTTACCTAATAATTACAGGTGTAATGAGTGGCCTGTCACCAGCAGTTGTTGATGTAGGTCCTGGATTAATCCATGGATGCTCAAGTACACACTGTGCACCTAATCTCTGATGTGCATCCTTGACCAACAGACCACGTATGAGATCCTTAGCATCATCAGATATATTTCTCCATTCACGTTCAGGAAAATCATATCTACCTTGCTGTATACTAGTAAATAATAATTCCTGACATGCCTGACAATTTTCACCTTTTTCCCATCCACATTCTGTACCACAATTACCATAAAATGGTGGATAACCACATAGCAATATATACATTATAACACCAAGACTCCATAAATCACATCGTTTATCGTAATAACTTGTTTCACCAATAAATGCCTCAACAACTTCTGGTGCCATAAATTCAGCACTACCAACTGGTGTTAATAATTGTGGTGTTGCTACTGGACTTGACATTGAATTATTAAATTTAATACCAGATCCCAAATCAAAGTCACATATTTTAACTGGTGTCAATTTGTCTGGATGAACACAAAGGATATTTTCTGGTTTTAAATCTCTGTGTGCAATTCCTGAAACATTAAAAAATTAAAAATTAATTAAAAATTTAGAGGGACAGTGATTTTGTCAGTGTTCCAGTCCCTGAACATGATAAAATGAGTCTTTAATTTCCTCATTAAAATTATTTTCAAGGAATTATGGAACACTGCAGGTATTCAAATATTATATTATTATCATTATATTTCACAGATATTTTTTTTATTCTTTATTTAATTAGTTTGAGAATTATTTTGAAAAAAAAGTGTCGAATTCTAGGAAATTCTGGCGACAAAAGTTGACATCATTTACGTGCCAGTGACAATTTTTCATTGATTTTTATTAATTTCAATGGCAAATCATCGATTTAATCATCGAATAAAAAAATAACGTTTATCTGTCGAGTAATCTTCAATCTATATCCAGAGTTTCATTGAATTTTGACAATTATTCGAAAAATTTCATACGATTTTAAGAATGTCCCATAAGAAAAATGTTCAACCAGGTTTTTTTAACGTTTTTTACAAAATTATAACTTTCTTTCGAGGTATGAAAAAAAATCAAAATTTTTTATACAGGCTCCTGATCTTTTAAAGAATCTAAAAAAAAAAAATCATGATTTTCTCATTTTTTTTTTATTTTTTAAAAATATCTGTAGAACATTCTTAATTATCGAGAATTCATTTTCATCATTTATAGGAGGAAAATGGGGCAAAATGGGCATTGTAATTAAACGCAGTGGGAGATAGATTTTTTTTGATGATTCTATTGAAAAGCTGAGGAAATTTTAGACGAGAAAGAAGAATTTTGACTTTTTTTGAGCATTTTTGAGGGTAAAAGGCTTTTGATTTTTGAAAAAATTCAGTTTTTTTGGAATATCTCAGGATTTATTTGTCGTAGCTACGTGGGACTGATTTCAAATGAAAGCTGAGATGATTTTCCATCGATTTATGGGGTTTTGAATGGAAAAATATCGATTTTTCAGATAATTATAGCAATTTTTGTGAAAAATTAGGATCATCAGGTTTTGGCCTATAAATATGTGAAAAATCGATATTTTTAAATTCAAAACCCCATAAATTAATGGAAAATGATCTCACTTTTCATTTGAAATTGGTCCCAGATTGCTAAAAGTAATGAAACCCAAGATATTTCCAAAAAAGCTGAATTTTCTCAAAAAATCGAAAAAAAATAAAATTAAAAAAAATTAATTTTCAAAGAAAAAGCAAAAAAATTACTTGTGACACATGTTTTCCACCCAAAATTTTCCCAATTTTCCAATGAAATCATCAAAAAAAATCCATCTCTATCCATTTCATTACAATCCTCATTTTTCCCCATTTTTTTTCTTTTTTTTTATACAAAAAATAAGAAATTTACCTTTCTTATGAAGAAAATTGAGTGCTCCAGCAATTTCCTTAATAATTTGACTTGCTTCTCTCTCACTGAAATGTACATGCTCCTGAATTCTTCTCAGTAATTGTCCTCCATTAATTTTTTCAAAAACAAGATAAAATCTCTCATCGTCCTCAAAAAATTCAATTAATTGAATAATATTTGGATGTCCATGACAATGATGAAATGTCTCAACTTCTTTGAATACACGTGTACGTGCATGACCAGGTATTTTGTCGATTATTTTAACAGCATACTCCAATTCAGTGTAGAGAGAGGTGCATGTTTGTACTGATGCATAAGCTCCTTCACCAAGTACCTCTCCAGTCAACTTGTACAATTCTGAAAAAAAAAAAGAGAAAAAAATGAAAAAAATTTAATAAAAATCACAAAATCATTTATTTATTGAAGAGTATCTTGGAAACTAAGGGAGATAGAGCATTTTTGCAAGAAACCTTTTTTGTAGAGAATTTCAAGGACTTTAAAAAAGGTCACCACGAAAATTGCTCTATCTCGCTTAGTTTCCGAGATCCTTTTAATAAACCAAAAGTAAAAAAAATCTCCTGAAAAGATTAATTTTAAAAAATCATAGAATTTTTTCAGTTTTTGAAGAGGATTTCGGAAACTAAGAGAGATAGAGCATTTTTGCAAGAAACCTTTTTTGTAGAGAATTTCAAGAGCTCCAAAAAAGTTCACGACGAAAATTGCTCTATCTCGCTTAGTTTCCGAGATCCTTTTAAAAATCTAAAAGAGGAATAATCTTCTAAAGACATTTTCATTGAAATGAGATACAATAACAACTTAGAAGCACTGAAATTACGAGAAAATGCATCGTGTATCGATTGCCGAGTATTCTAGAACATTTTACCGCAACACGTGACACTAAATTGTGTGTCTCGCTTTTTTTTGTATTTATGTTTTTTTTTTTACCAAATAAGGTAAAACGTCTAGATTATTAGCCACAAACACGTGGAATAATTGATTTTAAATGGTAAATTCAAAAAAAGTGATAAATGAAGCAAATCACGAAAATAAAGCATGAATTTTCCAAAAATCTATCAAAACCAAAAAAAAAAAAATTCTGATAAATATAAAAAATCGAAATTTTTCTAAAAAAAAATCAATTTTTTCGATTATTTTACATTTTTTTAAAATAAATTTTGTTTGAAATTCTCTGAAAAAAAAAGATTTCGTTTAAAATTTCATATTTTAAAAAATATAAATTAACAAAGATTATATAAAGAGGAAATGATTATGATGGCAAATGAATTTAGACATTAATACAAAAGATAATATAAAGAGAATGTTATTTCTAGATAGATATCAGAGGAGAGACACAGTGGTGTGGCGAGAGATGTCTGATTCGGTCATCGTCCGATGACGCAACAACGTGCGACCGAGTTAGAACTCCCTTCCAAAGCTATATACAAAGAGCCTTTTATTATTATTCACCTGGTGAATATTAAATTGTAAAGGAGTACAAATTCGGCTTATCCATTATTAATCATTTTGAGACAAAATGTGACTTTTTTTTTAAATTAAAGTGCGTTTTTTGCGATTTTTTGCGTATTATCGAGTTCATATCGTCGTCTTTCTTGGAAACAAAGTGAGTTAAGTGCTGTGTTTATACATGGCACTTATGCCTTTTTATTTGTAAGATTAGAAACAAAGTGGCGTAAGTGCTATGTTTATATATGGCACTTATGCCTTTTTATTCCGACGATTAGAAACTAAGTGGCCTAAGTGCTATGCTTATATATGGCACTTATGCCTTTTTATTTAGATGATTAGAAACTAAGTGGCCTAAGTGCTATGTTTATATATGGCACTTATGCCTTTTTATTTCGAGGATTAGAAACTAAGTGGCCTAAGTGCTATATTTATATATGGCACTTAAGCCTCTTTATTTCTAACATTAGAAACTAAGTGGCCTAAGTGCTATATTTATATATGGCACTTATGCCTTTTTATTTCGATGATTAGAAACTAAGTGGCCTAAGTGCTATGTTTATATATGGCACTTATGCCTTTTTATTTAGATGATTAGAAACTAAGTGGCCTAAGTGCTATATTTATATATGGCACTTATGCCTCTTTATTTCGATGATTAGAAACTAAGTGGCCTAAGTGCTATGCTTATATATGGCACTTATGCCTTTTTATTTCGATGATTAGAAACTAAGTGGCCTAAGTGCTATGTTTATATATGGCACTTATGCCTTTTTATTTAGATGATTAAAAACTAAGTGGCCTAAGTGCTATATTTATATATGGCACTTACGCCTTTTTGCTTCCAATATTAGAAACAAAGTGGCATAAGTGCTACGTTAAAACATGGCACTTGCGCCACTTTGTTCCTAATATTAGAAACTAAGTGGCCTAAGTGCTATATTTATATATGGCACTTATGCCTTTTTATTTAGATGATTAGAAACTAAGTGGCCTAAGTGCTATATTTATATATGGCACTTATGCCTTTTTATTTCGATGATTAGAAATTAAGTGGCCTAAGTGCTATATTTATATATGGCACTTAAGCCTCTTTATTTCTAACATTAGAAACAAAGTGGCATAAGTGCTATGTTTATATATGGCACTTACGCCTTTTTGTTTCTAATGTTAGAAACAAAGTGGCGTAAGTGCATCGCTTAAATATGTTCACCTCTACGCCTCTTTATATTTCGAAAAATTGAAGATATTATTATTGAATTCACGATGTCAGGCTGATAACGGACATGCGCGCCTCTTTAAATGGCTAAAACCCAGTGTACAACTTGTGAAGCAGGTTCAGCGAATGTTCTAGAAGCACTGCCAGTTGCCAATGCTCCTAGATAGATGAATGTAGGATAAAATAGGATTTATTGCGAATTATGAAACTTCATCTTTCTTTTTGTTGGCTCAGATGTTGAAGTTGAACTTCGTGAAATAAGAAGTTTATTATTGTAATGAATACGTAACGAATTGTTGATTTTTGAGATAATTTTGTGTTTTTTCGTGTGTTAAAAGCCACTGCCTCAAATACTAACGCACGTCACTCAACTAATTAATATTGATAATTGACCCAGAATAATTGAAGAACGATACATTTTCATTTTTTTGAGAATATCTATGGAAATAATGATTTTAGGAGAATTTATCAAGAAACCTTTTTTGTAGAGAATTCAATTCCCTTCAAAAAAGGTCTCTTCATAAATTCCCCTATCTCTCACCATTCTCGAGAGCCCTTTAAAATAGTCTCAACAAATTTTTTTTTTCTTTTTTTTCCAATTTTTCCATTCATCAATTGAAATCAATACTTCTCCCTTTCCCATCAATTTCTCAATAAAAAAAAATACAAACCTTGGAAGCATGACGAGACAAGTGATGAGCCTGAACGCTGCTTCCTGCGTCTCCTACGTCTCGCCTCCTCCTGTCTGGCCTGAACTGAACTCAATGATTCACCGGTTGATGCCACTTCTCTTCCATTTTCATCGACTATAAAAAAGAAAAAAAGAAGAAAATTAGAAAAAAAATGCCATTAATTATGATTGACTATTATTCATAAATAAAAAATATTTTTCATAAATACGTTAAAAATTGTAGTATTATAATAGGGCAAAGGGGGGGGGGGGGGGCTTAAAAAAATGATTTTCCTTTAATTAATAATATAATTGTGATTTATTATTATTTTTTCAATTAGCAAAGGTGTATTATCAAAGTTAAATATCCAAATCATTGATTAAAGATAAGAAATATTAATTAATTATTTTATTATGTTAAAATTAATTATTAAAAATGCAAGAAGTGTTCAAAAATGCCCCCCCCCCCCCCCTCTTCTATAATATAACATTATATATGACAATAACATTATACTATATACATGTATACTATAGATTTAATGAAAAATAAAGGAAAAAAAAAAATTTAATTAATTATGATTATTATTGTGGAAAATAGAAAGGTGTTCCATTCACACATGTCACGATGTCGATGACAATAATTCAAATTTAGTAATTAACGAATAAATAAATGATTCATGAATAATTCATGTAATTGCACTTTCCAATAAAAAAAAAAATTCAAGAAATTAAGGAGTCATTTGAAAATATTAATTAATTAGAAATTTCATGAATTTCAATTTTTTTTTTTAATTTAATTTCATGCAATATAGAAAATTCATAATTTCTCCTTGTTTAATTAGTCGAATCATTATTATTATTATTACTATCATTATTATCATTATTAATTGGGAATTTTGAGGACGAAGTCAATTTGTGACAAAATTTCGAAATTTTTTTTTAGAAATAATTTCGAAAAAAATTGACATTTCGAAATTTTTTTAAAAATAAATTCGAAAAAAAAATCGAAATAAATTTGAAAAAAAATCGAAATAAATTTGAAAAAAATCGAAATAAATTCGAAAAAAAATCGAAATAAATTCGAAAAAAAAATCGAAATAAATTCGAAAAAAATCGAAATAAATTCGAAAAAAAATCGAAATAAATTCGAAAAAAATCGAAATAAATGCGAAAAAAATCGAAATAAATTCGAAAAAAATCGAAATAAATTCGAAAAAAAATCGAAATAAATTCGAAATTTCTGCAAAAATTATAATAATAAAATATAATAAAATAAAATATAATCTTATATTTCATAAAAATCGAGAATCTATATATATTGAAATAAAACTGATGATTTATTTATTCAATGCACTTGGGATGATTTTTTAAATTAATTTTAAATTCGTGCTTTTTTTTGTTTTTTTGCAATTGTATTCATGAATATATATGTTGAGACTTCACTGGATATCTATTTCTAGACGAGGTACTCTCTCCTCATCCCTTGTGGAAATAACGTGGGTGTAGGTCGTGGATACTCCACTAGTTCGTTGACCGTCAGTGAAGAAAAATTGCTGTTTACTCAAAAGTATAGGAAAATGATTTTTTTATTATCGATTATTATTATTATTTTTTTTTTTATCAATCGATTATTATTGAAATGAAAAAAAAATCGACATTTTTTCGATAATCGTTTTTAAAGAAATATTTTGGAAATTAAGCGAGATAGAGCAGTTTAGATTCAATTTTTTTTTGAAAAACCCATTTTGCCCCATTTCTCTCTCATATCTCTAAAAATCAAGAATTCATCAATTTAAAATGAAAAAAAAAAAAAAAATTTCGTTTTAATTGAATCTGTCAATTTTCGATAGAAAAAAAAAATTAAAAAAAAATGATAAAGTCACAACAGATTTGGCTCACGAATGCGTGAGCGTCATCATTGCGTGGGTTGTTTGATGGTTGGTTAAGAGAAATCAGGCGAAACGAGAACACAAGTACATGTATACATATATTGATGATAACTGTATCGAGTCGGAGTGAAAGAAAGGAATAAAAGAGAAAAAAGCTGAGAGGTTTTGCAGGATGATGAATATATGCTAAAATGCAGAGTTTAATAGTGAGTGCATTTTTATAAGGAAATTACGAGTTTTCATGTATAATAATGGGCTGTAGTGATTCATCCACGACCATGACGCCTATCGTGCAGCTGTGACCTCGAGACAAATAAAGTTTTTTTTTTTTTCATCTAAGCTTGAAAATAATTATTTCCCCTCCTTCTATCATTAATATTATTATTGTGAAATGATGAAATATTGAGGGTGGATTGGTCGTCAGGAGTTTTTTGCGAATATCTTAGAGGCAGAAGGAGATAGAGAAATTTTTGAGGAACCCTTTTTTGTAGAGAATTTCAAGAGCTACAAAAAAGGTGATAATGAAAATTGCTCTATCTTGCTTAGTTTCCGAGTGCCTATCCAAAAACGAAATAGAGAAGCGTCATGACTCCAAAATAACTGAAATTGGATTGAAACAAGTGGATGATAGTATTGCGCTCCAACTGATATAGCTTTTTCTGCTCATACTTTAGCAATATGCTTTCGAATGGAAGTGATACAACTTTTTTTCAAATCATCATCGAAATATCAAATTTTGAAGAAATTCATTAAAACGAAAAAATAGAAAAAAAGCGAAATTTTTCTTTTTCTTCACTAAATTCTCAAAAAAACACCTCACAACTATTGCGAAAATAGAGAAATTCAGTTAACACACGCAAATTCTATATTTAATTTTCGCATAATTTTTGAATATTTTTTTTTTTTCTTCTTTTTTGTGTGGATAGAAACTGAATGATATTTTCGTAACGTTGTGTCGGTTCACCGAGTGAGAGTTCAATGACTGGCACAGAAAAAGGAGAGAGAGACGCCATCTTAAATGTTTCGTAGATATGCAAGTAAGATAACGTCTCTCTCATCCGCACTAAAAAAAAAAAAAAAAAAAAAAAAAAAAAAAAAAAAAAAAAAAAAAAAATTCTGCATAATGACAACTGATTTATGATTATAATGATAATAACAATAATAATGCATTTTTTTTAGCTTCAGCTACATATAAAAGATAATTTACAAAAAGAAAAAAAAAATAGGCGTAATTAAATGACAATTTATATCAATTTTCATTTAATTAATATTTTCATCTCAATTTTTTTTGAAAATAATTTCCAAAAAAAATTGTTACATTTACTGAATTTAGTTAATTAAAACAGATTAATTAGCTGAATTATGACACTGAAAATAACACAGATATCTGAAAATTTTAAGAATTCCTTTTTTTTTTCAACAAAATAAATTATTTTAAAAAATAGGCATATGTAAGAAATTCAAAAAAACTAGAATTGCAAATTTTTCAAATTTTTTTTTTTTTTTTTTAATAATTGATTTATTTTAAAAAAATCTAAAAATTTGTCAGATATCTGCAAACTTTATTATTTTGTTAAATTAACTAAATTCAATAAATTCAATATGTTTTCAAAATAATTATGAAAAAAAAAAGTATTTAAAAAGAACCAATGACATTAATATTTGATTATTTCTACTAATTTTTCTTTTCTCAGTGCATTTATATGATTATTAATAAATAATAATAATAATAATAATAATAATAATAATAATAATAGTGTTTCATAGATAATCTTCATTTCTCATGATTTATGCAAATTCATTTCTTTTTTTTTTTCTTCTTCTCAGCTTTATCAGCAAAAAATTGATAATTCATTTATTCAATGGCTTTTTTTTCTTTGCTCTAATTGACGCCTGTATTTCTTTAATGAAAGAGAAATTGTGTACTGTCGTTTCCGGCATATATGGATAAAAAAAAGAAAATCTGTAATTTCACGCTTGACCTTTCTCTGCACAATATATTTCGCAGTGATTGATAGAGACAGAATTAAACGTAAATTGACGGATAAGAAAGAAAGAATAAAAAAAAAAAAAGAAAGAAAAAGCGTTGATATGGCTTTATGTGTTCATTACGAGGAAAATTTGCTTTTCAAGGGGAGAATGAGAGTATTTTGAGATGAAAGATGATTGTACCCTTTTTTTTTAGTGAATTATGTTCAGAGGATAATTTTAGAATGAAGGGATTATATAAAACGAGTCAATTCTATTTTTTTTTTTTTTTTTCTAAAGAAAAACTCGATTCTGTATCATTTTTTTTTTTTAATATCTTGGAAACTAAGCGAGATAAAGAAATTTTTTATGAGGTTTTTTTCTATCAGCTTTCTATTAGAAAAAATTCGTATTTTTAATTTTTTAATTTTTTTTATTTCTGTAATTTCCATCGAAAAAATTTTAATTACTTTCTTAATGAAAAATTTGGATTTTTAAATTTTTCATTAGTTTGAAAATTAATTTTTTTTTTCTAACAATTTTGATTACTATTGTAATTAAAAATTTGACTGATGAAATTTTATAATTCTTTTTCTTATTCGAAATTTTGATTCTTTCTTACTTATTAATTGATTGGAATAATTAATTTTATAATAAAATCAACGCTACTATGTTTAATCTTCCCAAATATAATCGTCTTTCAGACAAAAATTTTGAGTTGAGAGTTTTAACTAAATGTAACACAAATAAGAACTTATAATTTAATCCAATCTAAATAACGCTTATATGACATTTATAATTCAATTTAACTAATAAAAATGTTAATAAGTTTAATAAAGAAAATAATTATGAAATTCCATCAGTCAAATTTTAAATTACAATAGTAATCAAAATTGTTAAAAAAAAAAATTAATTTTCAAACTAATGAAAAATTTAAAAATCCAAATTTTTCATTAAGAAAGTAATTAAAATTTTTCCTATGAAAATTACAGAAATAAAAAAAATTGAAAAATTAAAAATGCGAATTTTTTTCTTGCCTCTGTTTGGAAATTTCCTAAAAAAAAAAAGGTTTCAATGAAAATTTTTCTCATTTCCTCTCATTTCCTCGATATTTTCAAAGAAAATGTTATTACCAAATGAAATTGCCATATCTCCATTGACCATCAACTCAACATCGCAATAGCATTGATATCAAGGACAAGAGGTGATTGAATCGTCAGAACTTTTGCAATTGCCTTTAATCAGTTAATGATAAATAAATGGCCTTGATAGTATTATTGAATCAATAGATGAATTAAATTCATAGGCATTACCTTAAAAATAAAGGGGCATAAGTACTATATATAGTGCTATATATAGTCCTATAAATAGGCACTTAAGTCACTTTGTCTCTAAGATGACGATAGAATATAATTTTCACGAATAAAATAAAAAAATAATATGCATTTGCATCCTATGTCTTTTCCGCTCTGAATAAAATTGAATTAAATTCTTGTGAAGAGATTTTCAAAACTTTATCGCACGCCGTTCGAAAAGTGGTCATTTTCCACACGCTGTAAAATAAAATGCTGTTTACACGTGCGGAATAGTATATTCGCACATCTAGGAAGGGAAACCTAACTATTATGTCATTTATTACTAGTCGTTGAGTGTAAAATAAGAAAAGAACGAAAAAAACGCCCAAAAATTAATATTCACGATTAAAAACCTATTTCCTGTTATCAAACGCGAATTCAAAGAAGAATTGGTGAATTATATTAATTATTATTATTATTATTATTATTATTATTATTATTATTATTATTATAAGAAAAATGAGATCTAAAATATTTCAAATATTTTGTTTGAATTAATTAAAAACCAAAATCACTTGAAAATATTTTAGTGCACTTTAATAAATTTATCTTCAAAAATGTAAGAAATCTTCATTTATGACAATCGAATTACTTCGATATCAAAGAGATAATGATGAAAAAAAGAAGAATGGATATGAAAGCAAATGATAAAATAGTGGAATTAATTAAATTCTTCTTTAAAATAAGAAGAAAAAATGAATTAAATTCTTTGTTTTTCTGCTTTAAAGTACATTATTCTCTTTGAAAAGTTCGTATTCACTGGCTTTACTGAGTCAATGTCAAGTATCTGGACTTTGGCTCAGTAAATATTTCATTGATTCTCTTATTTACATGGTTATATAGTAGTGAGAGGATAATTTTACTGGTTTATGTTGATTTATAGTTTCACGTAGGATTTTTAAATTTTATTCGATTCATATCGAACGAAATATCTCGGAAACTAAGAGAGATAGGGAAATTTTTGCAGAGATCTTTTTTATAGGAAATTTCAAGAGTCACAAAAAAGGTCTTCACCAAAATTTCTCTATCTCACTTAGTTTCCGAGATATTTTTAAAAATGGAAAAAAAGTGGAATTTTACGTGAAAATTCGAGTTTCCAATGTTTGGGAGATATCTCGGAAACTAAGAGAGATAGAGAAAATCTCGTGGAGACCTTTTTTATGGGGAATTTTAAGAACTATGAAAGTAGTCATAACGAAAATTGCTCTATCTCCCTTAGTTTCCGAGATTTTGTATAAAAACTGAATTAAAAGGAGGATTTCTCTTGTTTTTGTTGAATATTTCGGAAACTAAGCGAGATAGAGCAATTTTCGTAGTCACCTTTTTTGAAGCTCTCAAAATTCTCTACAAAAAAGGTAACTGCTAAAATTTCTCTATCTCGCTTAGTTTCCGAGATATTTCCAAAAAACTAGTGGTTAAAAAAAGAACTTCCTTTTTTTTCCTTTACTCGCCTTTTATTTCAAAATAGACGAACGATAATGTTTTGATGAATAAATAGTCAACAGAGTGATTTGTGTCAGTTATATATACCCGAGAAGTTCGGTCATGCGCATTTTAAGGCCCCACGAAATTTCCCCTCACTGCATATATCCCGAAAAGTTCCACTGAAATATCCTTTGTTTCGATTTGCCCTACCGGCTTTTTTTCCCATTCTCTCCCTATTTCTTTGTTATTGCGTACGTTTATGGGAGTGTACGAAACCGTAAAACGCTTCCAACGGATATATCCTTGTTCATGAAATTGCATTACATTTGAGTTGGTACCCCAACGAACTAGGGTACATTTAACCCCTTATTTTTTTGATGCCGTATCGAAGATGATGGTTTTTTCACATTTTTCTGAATTTTTTCATGATTTTTGTACATGTAATTTATGAGATATGAATTATCAAAGTTACTGAAAATAGCGGTGATGGAGATGAAACGCCCCAAATCGAACAGAAATAACGAAATTACTAAAAAACCACAGGGTTGACCCATTATTTAAAAACCATTGGCGAAGAGAACAGCATTTTAACTAAATAATAGAAGAAAAAAATAGTCAATTCACCGTATAGTTATTGAGAAATTTTAATTAGAAGGTAGTCGTAACTATTTGCCTCTCTCTCTATCTCATGCATGTAATCAAGAAAAATCTGGAAAAAAATTGAGATAATGCCCCAATATGTCTGCATTATTGTTGAATTTTTTCAGATTTTTTCTGGAAGAACTTGTCTCTGGAAAAAATTCTGGGAAAAAAATGAATTTAATAAAGAGAAATTTTTGAAAAATATATAAGGATTTTTTTCGGAGCCAAGGACTTTATGAAAAAATCTGAAAAAATTTGAAGAGATGCTCTGGCATGTCTACATTGTTGGTGAATTTTTTCAGATTTTTTTGTAGAGCTGCCTTTTCGGGAGAAATTCTGGAAGACAATAGATTCAGCAAAAATGATTTTCTCCAATTCGTGAAGAGATTAGTAATGTAAAAAAAAATTATATTCACAAGCTGAAGATATGATTTTTGAATAGTTTAATCACTATTTCGGGTAAATTAAAGCACGTTTACCCGAATCATTAGGAATTACTTGAAAACCAACGTTCATAACTCTACTTTCATATCATCCGGTATGGTCTAGGGGCAGGATATCTGGCTCTCACCCAGAAGGCCCGGGTTCAAGTCCCGGTATCGGAATCTTTTTTTTTTCATCTAGCAGTCGAAAACGACATTTTTACATTTGGATTAATAACAAAAAATAATAATAATAATAATGATAATCATCCAACATTGTAATGATCGAAGATAAGTCATGAATATCAGTAAAAATCAAATAAAAAAGAATTCTACGTAAAATTTAATCAAATAAGTGTATTATCGTAATAAACACATAACGAATTGTTGATTTTTTGATAATTTTGTGTTTTTTCATGTGTTAAAAGCCACTGCCTCAAACACCAACGCACGTCACTCAACTAATTAACATTGATAATTGACCCAGAATAATTTAAAAACGATGAATTTTCAGTTTTTTGGGAATATCTTTGGAAATAATGGTTTTATGAGAATTTATCAAGAGACCTTTTTTGTAGATAATTAAATTCTGCACAAAAAAGATGTGGGATAAATTCTCCTAAACTCAGGAGTTTCTAAGATATTCACGAAAAACCACAAACAGTTCAGTATTGAAGAAATAAAAACAGAAAAAATCGATTTTTTGTCAATTTTTTTTGGAGAATATCTCGGAAACTAAGCAAGATAGCGTAATTTTTAAAGAAAAATTTTTTGTAGCTCTCGAAATTTTCTTCAAATACATATTTTTGGAGAAAATCCTGTCCTATCCCCATTATTTAACAAGATATTCCCAAAAAAAAATTAACAAATGTAATTTTTTTTTCTTCAATTTCATCATTTTTTTAATTTTCATTAATTCTAAATTTCTCTAATAAATTACCGAATTTGAAACAAATTTCTACGACATCTGGGAGCTACTATGGCTACCTTTGTGTCTGTGTTCTATATATATAGATATATATTCTGTGTATGTGTACACAAAGAGAGCATGGGAAACTCCAAAAAGACGCACTTATTCTCATGTTTTTTTTTGTATTTTAAGGATGATCGTGAGTTACAATCGGTAAAAAGAGCTAAATTATTGTATAAAATTGTTAATAACAATTTATAAAAGATGAAATTCTCAAATATGATTCAGTGAATCTGTAAAGAATGTAATGATAAATAAAATAAGCCCTAAAAACAAAAAATTATTTGAAAATAGAAAAATTTTCATTATTTTTTACATTTTTTCAAATTTTTCAAGATTCAAAGAAATGCAAAAAATAATGAAAATTTCTCCAATTTTCAATTAATTTTTTGTTTTTAAGGCTTATTTTATTCCTCATTACATTCTTCACAGATTCACTGAATCAGATTTGAGAATTTCATCTTGTTTAAATTGTTATCAATGATTTTACACAAAAATTCAATTTTTTTCTCGATTGTACTTCCCAATCATCCTTAAAAAAGCGAAAAAAACACTAGAAAAATTGGGAAAAAAAGGAAAAATAAGCAGAGATCGGCAAAAAAAATTCACATTTTAAATTTTTCAATTTTTTTTATTTCTGTAATTTCCATCGAAAAAATTTTAATTACTTTCTCAATGAAAAATTTGGATTTTTAAATTTTTCATTAGTTTGAAAATTAATTTTTTTTTTTTAACAATTTTGATTACTATTGTAATTAAAAATTTGACTGATGAAATTTTATAATTCTTTTTCTTATTCGAAATTTTGATTCTTTCTTACTTATTAATTGATTGGAATAATTAATTTTATAATAAAATCAACGCTACTATGTTTAATCTTCCCAAATATAATCGTCTTTCAGACAAAAATTTTGAGTTGAGAGTTTTAACTAAATGTAACACAAATAAGAACTTATAATTTAATCAAATCTAAATGACGCTTATATGACATTTATAATTCAATTTAACTAATAAAAATGTTAATAAGTTTAATAAAGAAAATAATTATGGAATTCCATCAGTCAAATTTTGAATTACAATAGTAATCAAAATTGTTAAAAAAAAAAATTAATTTTCAAACTAATGAAAAATTTAAAAATCCAAATTTTTCATTGAGAAAGTAATTAAAATTTTTTCGATGGAAATTACAGAAATAAAAAAAACTAAAAAATTAAAAACGCGAATTTATTTTTTGCCCATCTTTGAAAATAAGGAGAAAAAATAGTTCTCACCTCTGACAGCGTCCTGACGCTCGTCCTCCCTCTCCTCCAGTATTTTTTCCACCATTCTCCTCTTTTTCCTCCCAAAAATTCACTCAAACTCCAAAAAAAACCTCCAAAATCCCTTCAAACTCCAAGAAAAACTCCTGAATTTTCACTTAATTTTAAAGTTCTTTGCCTGAGTCTGCACCGGTTTTCCTTTTAATCAAAGATTCTCCTTCCTTCTTCCTTCTTTCAATAATCGTTATCGTAAAAAAGTCAGTCGTATATACAAAAAAATGCCTATCACCTATATTATTTGTTTATTTATTTACTGATACAATAAACGCTCCAATAATTCTTCCCACGATATAGTAAAAGCCCCTTTTTTCCTCTCCTCTCTCTCTCTCTTTCTCTCTTAATTTCCTTTCAATTCCCAAATAATTCGGGCTTTAGATGCAGGAACAATAGAGGATTCGATTTATTTGTATATATCAGTGTATCACAGATATAAATAAATATATAAAGCCTATCTAGAAAAATTCTTTACTTCGTAGTTTGTGTTTTTTTTTCCGCTTTTACATGAAATTCGACTAATAAAATCCCCAGAAAAAAAGCGGAATTTTTTTGTGTGTGTTCTTAAGAAAAAGAAGAGTAGATGGAGAATTTCTTCTTTTCTTGATTTTTTTTTTTTTTATATTTTTTTTCAATAAATACTATCACAGACTTTGTCACTACACTTTCTCCTTGGGTGAAATATATGTTGAGTTGGCTCCAAAAAACAAAAATTCCTGAGAATTCTCTTCCTCGAAGGGTGAAGATCCTCTTTCACCCCCCCTCCTCAAAAAAAGTGCACAAATTAACGCAAAAATCGCCTTTTAGGGCAAAATTTGGCAATTTTTGCTGGATCTTGAATTTTTTTCTCAAAAGGATTTTTCGAGAAAGAAAGAATTTCTCTCTGAAACTTCCTTAATACTCCGAAAAAACTGATGGTTATGTGCTTTTTTTAATTTAAGCAACTACACATACACAACACAGCCTCTTTATCGCAATAATGCGTTTTAATTGGGCTCGGAAGCTCATTTAATTATTATTATTTTTCCCCCCGGTCTAACACATCTGGCCTACACTTGACACACATCCACTCACTCTCTCTCTCTCCCTGACTGCTCTTTACTCGGCAGCTGGTTTCCGACTGAAGTCATCAAGATGGCGGACATACACACAACGACTACGCCGCATCTATCCCCACTCTTTTGGTGTGCACACGTCATACGTCTCATGTTATTCTATCCCCACCAATGGGAGAGCAATCGTTCGATGGTGCTCTGTCTCACTTGCACTCATTGGGTTTATATAGCTGTCTCTCTCGCACTCATTGAGTTTATATAGCTATCTCTCTCGCACTATTGGGTTTGTGCATCTCTCTCTTTCTTTCTCTCTCCCTCTCTCTTTCTTTCTCTATTTTTTTCTCTCTCTCTCTCTCTCTTTTTCTCCCTCTCTCTCTCTCTCTCTTTCCTTCTCTCTCTCTCTTTCTTTCTCTCTCTTTCTCTCTTTTTCTCTCTCTTTCTTTCTCTCTCTCTCTCTTTCTTTCTTTCTCTTTCTTTCTTTCTCTTTCTCTCTCTCTCTCTCTCTCTCTCTCTCTCTCTCTCTCTCTCTCTCTCTCTCTCTCTCTCTCTCTCTCTCTCTCTTTATCTTTCTTTCTCTCTCTCTCTCTCTAATTTAAACTCCCACGTATGTTGTTGACGATGCGATGTTGCCAACGCCCTCTGGTACACGCTTCTCGTCACGTAGGCACTATCGTGTTTCTCTCTGTACGGTTAAGCACATAGATAAAGGACGTATACACACTTATACACCTGCACACTCATACACATACACACACAATGATCCGCCCCTCTGCCGCATTTTCTTTTGTGAGCTTGTGTGTTTTTACTTGTGTTGATTTTTCATCAAAACAAATCCGCATGATGCAAAAAAAAAAAAATGTGTGTGTATCACTTGTGGGAAATATGGATGATGTAAAATCAGGTGAATTCTGGGCTGTCGAGGGCTTTCTTGGAGGGGGTGGATGATGGGGGGGAGGACAGGGGCGAGAGGGGGGGGGGAGGCAAAGTCTATTTTTTAGGTCATTTTTTTGAGGAAATCGAGGAAAAAAAGGGAGATACGACTTTTTTGAAAAGAGGAATTTTTTGGGAGGGGGGGGGGGATTTTTGAGAATTACGAACATTTTAGGGGGGGGGGGGGGAAGTTTATTATTTAGGTCATTTTTTTGAGGAAATTGACGAACGAAAATAAGAGAGACACGACTTAGAGATAAGGGATTTTTTTGGAGGAGGGGGGGATTTTTTGAGACATACGAAAATTTTGAGGGGGGGGGAAAGGGTGATGTCCATTGGCTTACGACATTTTTTGTAAAAAGAGATTTGGGTATTTTTTTTAAATTTATGTGTTCAATGGATTTTTCTGATTTTTTTTTGAATATCTTGGAGATTAAGCGAGATAGAGGAGATTTTGATGTGATGCCTTTTCGAAGAGGCTTTTGGGGACTAAAAAAAAGTAATTGGAGGGAGGGGGGGTAGGGGTGAGAGCTCATCTCATTATTTTTTGAAATATTTGAGAGAAATTGATGGAAAAACAATGAATTGTCTTTCTTCTTTTTTTTTCATAAATTTTTTGCAATTTTTAAAAATAAAAATATCGCGGAAACTAAGGGAGATAGAGCGAGATTTTGCCCCAATCCTTTTTTAACTTCCGCCCCTTCACCCCCCCCCCCCCTTTTTTTTATCCACAATAAAAGCCATTGCCCATGAAAATGAAGAAAAAAATGTAAAAAAAATTCCGATGTTATCGCGGAAGATTCCCGCGTATTTCCGGAATCTTCAACGCCTCTATTCTCTACCCCCCCCCCCCCCCCCCCCCCCCCCCCCCCCCCCCCCCCCCCCCCCCCCCCCCCCCCCCCCCCCCCCCCCCCCCCCCCCCCATCCGCAATACCCTGAATTAATTAGAATTTAATCTGCAAAAAATCACTTTTCACTCCAATAATTCCCTGACAATCTCCGATCAAGTGAATCTAATTTTTTATTTTTTTTTAAATCTCATTTAAATGTCGCATCTTCAACACTCTAAATTGGCAACCCTATTTTTTTTTACAAAGTTGCAGAAAAAAAAAAGAAACTAAAAAATCAAAATCTAACTTTCCTAAACAGAGAAAAAAAAAAATTCTTGTAACAAGTAAAAATTTAATTATAACGCAATTTTTCTCTTCAATTTTTATATATATTTGTTTCTAAAGTGACAATATTATAAATAATAATAATAACAAAATTTGCAATTAAGTGAAATTTTCTTCGTCACAAGATTTTTTTTTTTTTATTATAATTTCAAAAAATTTGAAATTTCAAAGATTGCTGAACAATCTCAAATTTTTGAAATAAAACTGTTTTTTAAATAATTTTTTTTTCATTGAAAAACTGAATAATTTACATATTTTTGATTACAAAAAAAAAAAAAAAAAAAAATACAGAATTGCCAGTGATGTGTATATATAAACGCGCATTGTGTTGTGCCTTGCGCGCGCACATTGTTGGCCACGTCTACGTTTATCATCCAAAGAGAATAAGAACGAAAAAAAAGGAGAAAAAAAAAGACAACGAATTTTTTGCCCTTTAATTGAGAAAGACAGAAGAAGAAACATCGCAGTATCACTGCATCTCTCTTTTCCCCTCTTTCTCTCTCTCTCTTCCTCCCTCTTTCACTTCATTTCGCTTCCGCGCATGCGCAGTAGATCATTCAAAATGGCGGTGTATACACACTGGTTTTTTATCCTTTTTTCTTTCGATTTTGCCTCTTCTGCTCATGTGTGTATATATATGTAAATACTCTCATTATTTCCTTTCTCACGTACACAGAAATACGTGAATTTCTTGCATACAATAATAATAATAATAATAATAATAATAATAATAATATTTATGAATAAGAACGATAATAATAATGATAATAATAATGATGCAATGATCGCGATTTTAATGAATTGATTACTATTTATAAACATCGCATTTTTTTTTTATAAACATTGTATTAATAAACAAATGTGTGATATATATATGTTATGAATTTTTTGAATCGTTTTTCCATTCGCGCGGGAAATAATTATCGGATGCGCGCTTATTTGAAAAGAGAATTTAGAATTTATTTTATTTACGTGAAAATTGATGAATTTAGTTTTTTTTGGGAATATCTTGGAAAGTAAAAGAGATAGAGCGATTTTTTGTAGTTTTTTTTGGAGCTCTTGAAATTTTATAGAAAAATTTGATAAAATAATTTGATAAAACAATAAAAATTGATTTTCAAGTGAAATTTTCTCTTTTTAACTGAATTTTTTTTTTTAGAGAATTCTTCGAAATTTTGGAAAATTAACGAGATAGAATGAAAGAAAATGTGCAGAGCGTTTTTTTGGAGCATTTGGAGTATTTTCATAGTCTTTTTCTTTTTATTTATGTAAAAATAGGTGAATTTATTTTTTTTTTGATTTTTGAAAAATAAATTTTTTTAAAATAAATTTTTGAAAAATAAATTTTTCAAAAATAAATTTTTGAAAATTTTGGAAAATAAGCGAGATAGAGCGAAAAAATGTGCAGAGCCTCTTTAAAGCATTTGGAGCATTTTCAGAGTCTTTTTCTGTTATTTACGTGAAAATCAGCGAATTTATTTCCTTTTTGAATGAAAATTTTTCAAAAATTGTGGAAAACAAGCGAGATGGAGCGAAAAAAATGTGCAAAACTTTTTTAAAGCATTTGGAGTCTTTTTCCTTTTATTTACGTGAAAATCAGCGAATTAATTCCCTTTTTTAAATGAATTTTTTTTGGTAAATTATGGAAAATAAGCGAGATGGAGCGAAAAAAATGTGCAGAGCCTTTTTAAAGCATTTAAAGACTTTTCATAGTCTTTTCCCTTTTATTCACGTGAGAATCAGCGACTTTATATCCTTTTTAAAGCGAATTTTCTTCAAAAATTGTGGAAAATAAGCGAGATAGAGCCAAAAAAAGGTGCAGAACCTTTTTAAAGCATTTGGAGTCTTTTCCCTTTTATTTACGTGAGAATCAGCGAATTTAGAACGCGGTGATGTGTTTTTTTTTTGCTACGCCCAAAAATTCGCCGGATCCACGTGTCCTAACACACTCACAACTCAGGCTTTTACGCATTTAAGATGTGGAGAGGGGGAGAGAGGGGAGGGGAGTGATTTCAAGGTCGTAGAGGGGACGGTATCGTCTTCTGGGATCTTTTGTGGAAGTTTTGGTGTAAAAAAAAACTTTCCACGTTTTGATGATATTCCTCTCTCGTGTGTTTTATTGCTGCTGAAGGCGTCCAGTATTTGCACCTGACAGCAGAGGGTCATTTTTGTTGGTCTAATGTCGGTTTTTTGAGTAGGAGCATTTGAGGGGAGGGGAGGTGCCAATGGAAAGGGTACGAGAGGAGAAAAACACACTTTTTCTGGGTTTTTTGAGGTTTTTAAAGCGATCTCGGAAACTAAGCGAGATAGAGCGATTTTTGTAGAGACCTTTTTTGGAGATCTTGAAATTGTGAACAAAAAAGGTCTCTATGAAAATTTCTCTATCTCGCTTAGTTTCCAAAATACTTGTGGAAACCTGATTTTTGGGGGAAATTAGGTCAATTTGCCCTTTTTTTAGTTTTTGAATGGGATCTCGGAAAGTAAGGGAGATAGAGCAATTTTTGTAGAGACCTTTTTTAAAGATCTTGAAATTTTCTACAAAAAAGGTCTCCACGAAAATTGCTCTATCTCGCTTAGTTTCCGAGATCCTAAACAAAACCTGATTAAATCCCAAAATTAACGAATTTAGTGTTTCATTTTGATTTTAAAAAATCTTTCATCACCTGATTTAAACACATTTCCTCATCAGCAATTCTAAACAATGATTTATTCTGTGCACGTAAAACTCCAAAAAAATATTCTAAACCATTGCCCTAAAAAAAATAACTTCCGTTACACTAAATTTCCTTTTGTTTTCTTTTTTTCAAGTTCCTCTTTTTATTTACTGAATAAAATGAAGAAATAGAGGAGAAAAATCAGGTTTTTACTCGAGAATTTAAAGGGATGTGCGTAGTGGCTTTTGTACAAGGGTACACGTAAAACTGGAAGGATAAAAGGAAGAGCGATGACGTCATTTGATAAACCGGTTTTTTTTTCTTCTTTAAATTACAGAAAACACAAGTGGAAGTTAATGCAACATTCGTGTTCTAATCTCCTCACGAATTGGAGAAAATCACTTTGTTGAATCTATTGTCTTCCAGAATTTCTCCCGAAAAGGCAGCTCTACAAAAAAATCTGAAAAAATTCACCAACAATGTAGACATGCCAGAGCATCTCTTCAAATTTTTTCAGATTTTTTCATAAAGTCCTTGGCTCCGAAAAAAATCCTTATATATTTTTCAAAAATTTCTCTTTATTAAATTCATTTTTTCCCAGAATTTTTTCCAGAGACAAGTTCTTCCAGAAAAAATCTGAAAAAATTCAACAATAATGCAGACATATTGAGGCATTATCTCAATTTTTTTCCAGATTTTTCTTGATTACATGCACGAGATAGAGAGAGAGGCAAATAGTTACGACTACCTTCTAATTGAAATTTCTCAATAACTTTACGGTGAATTGACTATTTTTTTCTTCTATTATTTAGTTAAAATGCTGTTCTCTTCGCCAATAGTTTTTAAATAATGGGTCAACCCTGTGGTTTTTTAGTAATTTCGTTATTTCTGTTCGATTTGGGGCGTTTCATCCCCACCCCCGCTATTTTCAGTAACTTTGATAATTCATATCTCATAAACTACACCTACAAAAATCATGAAAAAATTCAGAAAAACGTAAAAATCCATCATCTTTGATGCAGCATCAAAAAAGTAAGGGATCAACCATACTCGAGATCTCTAAACTACTCCAAAACTGGAAGAACAAGAACACAACCAATGACGTCATTCGTTGAACCCGTTCCTTTTTTCCCCTTTTTTTTCAAAACCAAACCACAAAACAAGTGGAATTGAATGCAACACTTTAAATATTTGTCTTTTCCATTTTTCCTGGACAATTGAAAATTAAAAAATTACATACAGTCCAAAGAATAGACGTTTGTTCATCAACATTCAATTCAAAGAATCATTTCTTTTTATTTCATTATTACTATCATTATTATTATTTTGAACGATTCATATGGGAATCATTTGAGTAAATACGAGGAAAGAAATTGTGGCAACGTTGCTTCTTGATTTACGATTAAGTATGAACGGTACGCATTAACTATGTTATTATCTGTGGGATCATGTTGTTATGTAGTTCAATAGAGGGAAGGGGGAGGGGGGATTGAGTAGTTAAGGGCGACTAGATCAGACGATACTGGTCAAATTTCGGTTTTTGGAGGATATTTCGGAAACTAAGGGGGATAGAGCAATTTTTGAAGAGACCTTATTTGTTCCTCTTGAAATTTTATACAAAAAAGGGTCTTTAAGATATTAAAAAACTAGATTTAAGGCTGATTACTACTGATTAATTTTTCAATTTTTTTTATTTCTGCAATTTCCATCGAAAAAATTTTAATTACTTTCTCAATGAAAAATTTGGATTTTTAAATTTTTCATTAGTTTGAAAATTAATTTTTTTTTTTAACAATTTTGATTACTATTGTAATTCAAAATTTGACTGATGGAATTTCATAATTATTTTCTTTATTAAACTTATTAACATTTTTATTAGTTAAATTGAATTATAAATGTCATATAAGCGTCATTTAGATTGGATTAAATTATAAGTTCTTATTTGTGTTACATTTAGTTAAAACTCTCAACTCAAAATTTTTGTCTGAAAGACGATTATATTTGGGAAGATTAAACATAGTAGCGTTGATTTTATTATGAAATTAATTATTCCAATCAATTAATAAGTAAGAAAGAATCAAAATTTCGAATAAGAAAAAGAATTATAAAATTTCATCAGTCAAATTTTTAATTACAATAGTAATCAAAATTGTTAAAAAAAAAAAATTAATTTTCAAACTAATGAAAAATTTAAAAATCCAAATTTTTCATTGAGAAAGTAATTAAAATTTTTTCGATGGAAATTACAGAAATAAAAAAAATTGAAAAATTGAAAATGCGAATTTTTTTTTGCCGATTTTTGATACTAGGAAATAGGTTTTTAATGGTGTATGATCGAACTACTTTTCAATTTTCTAATGATCGGAAGATGAAATAAAATTTTCATAAACTCACTGGTCGGTGCTAATCCATTGCTTGCGAGTTCCTTTGGTTTATCAGTCTTCTCATTGCAGTCATTTACCATCGTCGTCTCCTCATCGTCCATCTGGAAAATCTTCAACAATAAAATCCTCAATTAGTGTTTATATTGATCAATAAATGTATTAGGGGCTCTTCCAATTGTTTTATTCATTTACCAATAAAATTTCACTCGCTTGAACAAGTTTATTGATTATCAATTAATAGAACAATATCTTCTTATAAACAGATTACATGAAATTGTCTTCACTTCAAATTCATTAAATTCATAAATTTTTTGTTTTTTTCAAAATTTCTCACGGAAAGGCGACTTAAAAAAAAAATCTGAAAAAAATCACCAATAATGTAGACATATCGAAGCATCTCTTCAAATTTTTTCAGATTTTTTCATAAAGTCCTTCACTTCCAAAAAAAATCCTTATTCATTTTTCAAAAATTTCTCTTCATTAAAATCATTTTTTTTTCAGAATTTCTCAAGGAAAGGCGCCTTGACAAAAAAATCTGAAAAAATTCACCAAGAATATAGACATACCAGAGCATCTCTCCAAATTTTTTCAGATTTTTTCATCGAGTCCTTCATTTCTAAAAAAAATACTTATTCATTTTTCAAAAATTTCTCTTCATTGAATTGATTTTTTTCCAGAATTTTTTGCAAAGAGAAGTTCTTCCATAAAAAATCTGAAAAAAGAAACTAAGCGAGATAGAGCAATTGTTGTGAGCAAAAAAAAAGCAAATAGAGCAAAAGAAAGGTCTCAACCGAAATTTCTCTATTTCACTTAGTTTCCGAGATATTCTCAAAAAATGATGAGAAAAAAAAATTAATTCCTCAAATTTCCTCAAAATTGCTCTAAAAAAATCATAAAATAATTTTAAAAAAATTACTATAAATAATAATAAATCAAATTATTATTATCGAGCATCCAAAATTCAATAATAAGAAAGAACTGTTGAGTTCAAGGACATACACGCGCAAAAATTCTCCCCCAGAGTTTGCGAACAGGTAATACTATTACATGGGACGCGAAAAATGAGAAATAAAAAACCAAGACGAAAAGAAAAGAAAAAAAAAGAGCCGAGGAAGTACGAAAACCGGTCGTTGCCCATCGACGATGAAAAATGAGAAACAAGAATAACCCAAACAAGTTTATTGTTAGTATTCAAATGGTTATTTTATTCACTTTTTACTTTTTTTTCACTATTGACATGTTTCATTTCATTTTTTCCTTTTTTTTCACTTAATTTGTCTTTTTTCCCTTTTTTTCTTTTTTTTGCTTCCAAATGGAAGCTATGTAATCATCAGAATTTTCGATTGCAATTTTTTTAATAGAAGATACTTAAAATGATCTAAATAGAGAGAAAATGATATTTCTTAATTTAAGAATGTGCAGTCACTTAATTTAAGAATGTGCAGGTCACTTAAATTAAGAAAGAAAAAGTCACTTGATTTAAGTGAGAAAACGCACTTGATTTAAGTGAGTTTTACTTTCTTAAATCAAAAAAGATAAAGTCACTTGATTTAAGTGAGAAGAGTCACTTAATTTAAGTGACTTTTACTTTCTTAAATTAAGAAAGAAAAAGTTACTTGATTTAAGTGAGAAAATCACTTGACTTAAGTGAGAAAACGCACTTGATTTAAGTGAGTTTTACTTTTTTAAATTAAAAAAGACAAAGTCACTTGATTTCAGTGAGAAAACGCACTTAATTTAAGTGAGTTTTACTTTCTTAAATTAAAAAAGACAAAGTCACTTGATTTAAGTGAGAAAATGCACTTAATTTAAGTGAGTTTTACTTTCTTAAATTAAGAAAGAAAAAGTTACTTGATTTAAGTGAGAAAAGTCACTTGATTTAAGTGAGAAAACGCACTTAATTTAAGTGAATTTTACTTTCTTAAATTAAAAAAGACAAAGTCACTTGATTTAAGTGAGAAAATGCACTTAATTTAAGTGAGAAGACGCACTTAATTTAAGTGAATTTTACTTTCTTAAATTAAAAAAGACAAAGTCACTTGATTTAAGTGAGAAAACGCACTTAATTTAAGTGAGTTTTACTTTCTCAAATTAAAAAAGACAAAGTCACTTGATTTAAGTGAAAAAAGTGACTTAATTTAAGTGACCTGCACATTCTTAAATTAAGTGACTGCACATTCTTAAATTAAGAAAACATTTTCCTCTGTGTATTATCACGAGAATTGTATCAGTTAAGATGCCTGTGAGTTTTGAGCTCATTTGCATGATTAGTTCTCGAGTTATTGGCGTTTTAATGAATTTCTTCAAAATTTGATATTTTGATGATGGTTTGAAAAAAATTGTATCACTTCCATTCGCAAGCATATTGCTAAAGTATCAGCAGAAAAAGCTATATCAGTTGGAAAGCAATACTATCATCCACTTGTTTTTTTTTTGTTTTTTTTTTAAATTATTTTTGTCTGGAGCACGTGCGTGATACAGACACTTTTATCTCATTCTTTTTTAACTTCCAATGTGACTTTTCATATCAATTCTCAGTCAGTGTAGAGAGAATTCTAATGGCTCATAACGAGATACGTCTGATGATATAATTGATGATGAATATTTGGGGGAAAAAGTAAACGAGAGAAAAAAGGAAAAAAAAAAACTAAAAATAGATGTGTTTTTTGAGAGTCATGGGAATGATTTGGTTTTTGGAGAATATTTTGGAAACTAAGCGAGATAGAGCAATTTTTGTTATCACCTTTATTGCAGCTCTTGAAATTCTCTACAAAAAAGATTTCGTTGGAAATTCGTCTATCTCGCTTAGTTTCCGAGATAGTTGCAAAAAACTGATTTTTGAGTTGATTTACCTTTTTTTTAGGTTTTGAAGAATATCTCATAAACTAAGCGAGATAGAGCAATTTTTGTAGAAATCTTTATTGCAGCTCTCGAAATTCTCCATAAAAAAGGTCTCCACAAAAATTTCTCTATCTCCCATAGATTCTGAGATCCTTTTAATAAACTGATTTTCGAGTAAAATTGAGTCGATTTCCTTGTTTTTTTGGCTCTCAAGGACAGAAAAATTAAACTGATTTATTTTTGGTCTGAAAAGGCAAAGGAATAATTTTCATTTGCCCGAGACATTTCCTCTGGAATTATGTAATATGATAATTTTTGAATCATTAATTAAACAAAGGCATTGACAATATTTAAATGCGAATTGGCATTAGAATTGTTGTATTTTCAATTTTTCTTTCATATTTTTAAAATTAATTTTCATTAGCGACATTCTTTATTGTTTCGCGAGCTTCCACGTTTTGTTCAATTTTTTTTTTCTAAATTTCGTTTTATGAATAATTTGGAGTGTTTTTGAGGGAGGAAAGATTAATTGCCGAGGGACATCAGTTGCTAATGAATTCTTTCGCTAATTGCTTTTTTTTGGGAAAGTGGGAGGGGAGGGAGGGGAGGGGAAGGAAAAAAAAGGGGGGGATCCTCATAAAAAGGGTTAAGATAGAATTTTTTTTTCCAACAATTCCACTGAAAAACTGAGGAAATTTTCAGTGTAAAACATGTGTCAGAATTAAATTTTGGGAATTTTTTCTACGGATTTCTGACTGAAAACTAATTTCAAAATTTCCTGACTCTTCTATGACTTTTCCCTCACAAAAAATTCGATTTTTTGTAGAATTTCGCAAAAACATCGATTTTTTTTTGGATCAAATGGAATTTTAGGGAAATTGTTTTCTTGAAAATCGGTATTTTATGCTTAATTCAATTTTTTTTCAGATTTTCCAGAATTTTCTATTTTTTTTGCAACTTTTTTTTTAATTGCTCAGAATTTTTCGAAGTTAAACTCGAGATTCCTAGGATACAACCTTAAATCTAAAATAATAATAAAAAAAAAACCCTCACGATTAAAACCTTGAACGTTACTCGCACTTAATTCCACATAATTCACTGAATTTGTAAGTGCGTACATGATCAATCATTAAATCCAGTACAGTCCAGTGTCTATTCAGCATCCCCATGTTGCAAGTTCATCTCCATAATGCATTCCATATATAAAATTCAAATCACTCAAGATAATCCGTAGTAGCAGGTTCGAACTATCTACATTTATCATATTTTTTTTCCAAGTTAAGATTTCTGTAATTTCCATCGAAAAAATTTTAATTACTTTCTCAATGAAAAATTTGGATTTTTAAATTTTTCATTAGTTTGAAAATTAATTTTTTTTTTCAACAATTTTGATTACTATTGTAATTCAAAATTTGACTGATGGAATTTCATAATTATTTTCTTTATCAAACTTATTAACATTTTTATTAGTTAAATTGAATTATAAATGTCATATAAGCGTCATTTAGATTTGATTAAATTATAAGTTCTTATTTGTGTTACATTTAGTTAAAACTCTCAACTCAAAATTTTTGTCTGAAAGACGATTATATTTGGGAAGATTAAACATAGTAGCATTGATTTTATTATAAAATTAATTATTCCGATCAATTAATAAGTAAGAAAGAATCAAAATTTCGAATAAGAAAAAGAATTATAAAATTTCATCAGTCAAATTTTTAATTACAATAGTAATCAAAATTGTTAAAAAAAAAAAATTAATTTTCAAACTAATGAAAAATTTAAAAATCCAAATTTTTCATTAAGAAAGTAATTAAAATTTTTTCGATGGAAATTACAGAAATAGAAAAAATTGAAAAATTGAAAATGCGAATTTTTTTTTGCCGATCTCTGATTGGAGGATCCTCGGATTTTAAATACCAATATTCCCGCCAATTCATGTTTTCATGTAATTAATTGGATTAATCCTCGCTATTTGTCCGGTAACAGGCGTTTTTTTATGATTTGGAAAATTAATAGACATTCTGACGAACAAGAATATATATAGTAGGGGTATGCGAATATGTTATGAATCGAATTATAATATTCAATTCGGAAATCGAACTGATTATTCAGGTGCTTCGAATAATTCGAAGTATTCAAATTCTTCGGATAATTCAAATAATTTGAATTATTCGAATAATTCGAATTATGATAGAATGTTTTGGAATATTCAAATGATTTAAATAATTCGAATAGTTCAAATTAATCGAATAATTCGAATAATTTGAATTATTCTGATAAATTGAATTATTCGAATAATTTGAATTATTCGAATAAATTGAATTATTCGAATAATTTGAATAATGATGGAATATGTTTTGGAATATTCAAATGATTTAAATAATTCGAATAATTCAAATTAATCGAATAATTCAAATTAATCGAATAATTCGAATTATTTGAATAATTCTAATAATTCAAAATAATCAAATCATTCGAATAATTCGAATTATGATGGAATATGTTTTGGAATATTCGCATGATTTAAATAATTCAAATAATTTGAACATTTTTCATCATAAGAAACCTAAAAAAAAGGCAAAAGTCAATGCGCAATAATTTTCCCATTTAAAATTGTTGAAATAGCGATTTCGACGTTTTTTTATTCTTTTTGTTGTAGCCAGGGGCACGTTCATTGGATAAAAAATACAAAATACGTATGCAAAGAGGATATAGAGCATGAGAATATATACGTTCAGTTTGACGACTTAGCTACATTATTAGAAGCAGTTATTTACTGACCTCGTACAACTACGCGATAGTTGGACTAGTCTGACGTAGAGTCACGCAAATCCTGTGATTGGTACATGAGCCATTTCAGTGCCATCCAGCATCGTGCTTCTACTCGATCATCTCTATTAATTCGAATTTAGCAGTAGATTGATGAATCAAGGTCTTTTATGCAGTTTTTATTGAATGTCTAGGATAAGATAAGCGAGGTAGCGCCTTTTTTTTGTGATATTTTTTCTTTTTTGTAGAGAATTTCAAGGGCTACAAAAGAGGCAATGACGGAAATAGCGATTTTTCGGATAGTTTCTGAGATATTCGCTGATAAAGTGAAGAAAAAATGAATTAATTTCGTTTTTTTTTCAAAAAAATGAGTTAATTTACGGTTTTTTTTCAAATATCAACTGAATTTTCGTGATAATCTTATTTTTTTTTGATAAGACTCTTCTTTTTTTCATTTTTTTAAATTTTTTCTTTCCAAAAAAAATCGAAAATTTCGACTAATTTTGATTTTAAAAAATCTAAAAAAAAAATATCAATGAATGAAAAAACATTTTTCATTTGGCAAAAAAAGTGTAAAAATCGATTTTCGTGATCACTTTTTTATTATACGATAACTCTTTTTTTTTTTTAATTAATTATTAAAAATCTATGAGTATCGCATTTAAATCGCCTTTTTTTCGTAAAAAAAAGAAAAAATCGACGAAGTTTCATAAAAAAAAAATTATTCTGTAAAAAATGTGTAACAATATTCTGTATTGCCAGTAACTCGAATGAGATTCTATTTTAATGCAATGCAACAAAGAAAAAAAATCAACAATACTTCACTGAAGTTACTCAACTTCCCCCCCCCCCTTTTTTTCCCATAAACTAGTGGAATCTAGTGCATCTATCAACATAATGGGTTGAAACGAGTTGAAATTTTTTTTGTTTTATCTTCTTCACATCAAATGAAGTCTAAATTATTGTCAATGTGGGACATCATTCGACTTCATTTGTAGTTAACAGTATTAAAATTGTCCTTGAGCGTTGATATTCATTGCTTAACTTCAAAAAATACACACGGAAAATGTATTTAAATTTGGCTTTAGACCAGAATTTCATGTTTTACTACTGAAATAACGTTGGATCATTGTGCGATAGGCCTAAGAATAGGTGAAAATATGGGGCACAATTGGCCAGTCAACAGAAATCATGAATTTCTTTTTTTTATTTAATATTTAAGTTACAAAAAAACCGAAAAAATTGGAATTTCTATTGTTTTATTCATTTTTTTCCATTTTTTGATGTGCATTCAGAAACTAAGCGAGATAGAGCAATTTTCGTAGAGACCTTTTTTGTAGCTCTTGAAATTCTGTACAAAAAAGGTTACTACAAAAAACGCGCTATCTCGCTTAGTTTCTGAGATATCTAATGAAACGTGGTTGCACGCGAAATTGACTCATTTCCACCGATTTTGCAGCAATTTTAATTGACAATCAAAATGGCAGCTAATAAAAAAAAAAGAAGCAGCACATGATAATCCGCATGATTGACAATGTTTATTACACAAAGCAAAAAAGAAAAAGCAAATGAAACTATGCATCTAGTTATGCATGAACTAAATCTCAATTATTAATGCGTTGGGTATTGCATGAGATGGAGATTGACAGGTAGTTGAGAGTGAATAGTACTAAAGTTTATGTAATAATCTATTAGATGGATGGGTACAATGCTCTGATTTAGTTAATCGGCCTTGCTGACGTCACTATTATTGATTTCCTTTATTAAATTAATCAATATTCCTTATTTTCTTCCATGCATAAAGCGAGCTGCCTTGACCGAAATAGGAAAATTCAGAAGAAATTTGATGCAAATGAATGAATTTTGGGTGAAATGTTCCAAATTGATTCTTAAATTGGTGCCGCACCAAAGATGATGGTTTTTTACATTTTTCTGAATTTTTTCATAATTTTTTTACGTGCAGTTTATGAGATATGAATTATCAAAGTTACTGGAAATAGCGGTGGTGGGGATGAAACGCCCCAAATCGAACAGAAATAACGAGATTACTAAAAAACCACAGGGTTGACCCATTATTTAAAAACTATTGGCGAAAAGAACAGCATTTTAACTAAATAATAGAAGAAAAAAATAGTCAATTCACCGTATAGTTATTGAGAAATTTTAATTAGAAGGTAGTCGTAACTATTTGCCTCTCTCTCTATCTCGTGCATGTAATCAAGAAAAATCTGGAAAAAAATTGAGATAATGCCCCAATATGTCTGCATTATTGTTGAATTTTTTCAGATTTTTTCTGGAAGAACTTGTCTCTGGAAAAAATTCTGGGAAAAAATGAATTTAATAAAGAGAAATTTTTGAAAAATATATAAGGATTTTTTTCGGAGCCAAGGACTTTATGAAAAAATCTGAAAAAATTTGAAGAGATGCTCTGGCATGTCTACATTGTTGGTGAATTTTTTCAGATTTTTTTGTAGAGCTGCCTTTTCGGGAGAAATTCTGGAAGACAATAGATTCAGCAAAAATGATTTTCTCCAATTCGCAAGATGAGTAATGTAAAAAAAATCGAACTTGATGACTTCTAGCATTTCCACAGAAAAATCCAGAATAAAATTTCTCAATTTTCCTATTTTATCTCATTTTCCTACCAATTTCTTCATTAAATCATCACAATTATCATGACTCAATTACCAATTTCAATTAATTCTTTCCCTCTCTCTATCTTCTTCTTTTTTCATCCGAATCAGTAAGGTCACGATTACAACATCCGCAGAAATTACTCGAAAGGCTTCATATCTATTAGATAAATAGAATATGTCTACTGACATTATATTTTCTTGAAGACTCTTATGTCAAGGATAAAACCGACTTCATTTCATCATTCAACTTCACTTATAAGAATATTATATTGCAGTCAATGAGCGTAATAATCGCAAATTTTCTTAAATCTCATTTCAAATCATCAGTTAAATTTGTCATAAATTTTTTTTTTTTTTTTTAATTTTGAACGAAATTTTTTTTTTTTTTTTTGTGATCGAAATTTTTAAAAAATGAATAAATACAAAAAAAAACATTTTTAAAAATTAGAAAATTGTTTATTGGAAATCCAATAAATTTTCTTAAATTCACAGAAATACGTAAAAAAATGTGGCAACAAAATTCCACTTTATCCCAATAATTTATTAGTAATTATTATTATTATATTATTTATTATTATCTCTTAAAAATGCTCTATCTCGTTTAGTTTCCAAGATTTTCATCGAAAAACCGAATTATTTCCCCTTAATCTCTGAAATTTCACAAAATCCCAGCCAAAACTCTGACATTCCTAAAAAAAAAAGAAGGAAAATTGTTATTCACGTGATTTTTATTGTTCGACATTGAAATAATGTGATAGACTCTATTTTCTTGCTTGTATAAATTTACGTTACTGATTTTGTTCAAAATAAAGTCGAAGGTCTCACTTCATACACATTTATGTTTACGCATTCCACGTGATATCCTCACTTGGCATCTATAGTGTAAATTGGGGGTAAAATGGACCATTTGATTAAAATTATTTGACATTTTTTTTGAGAGTGAAAGAGTGCACAAAAAAATTTGAAAAAAATCACAAAAAATGTTCGCATATTCGATCATCTTCTCAATTTTTTGCAGATTTTTTGGTGAATTTCTTCACTCCGAAAAAAAATCCAACAATCATACTACTTCAAAGGTCCATTTTGCCCCACTTTTCCTTCTATTTATCCATACCTTTCTCTTCCTATCAGCATTGCGGATATTTTCATACTTCTGTTGCATTGTAATGGGTTGTGTATACGTGCTGGATAACTTGTGCGAGTATGAATTTCATATTATCGTTTTTGGAGACAAAAAGGCGTAAAAGTTCTATGTATAAGTATAGGATTTGCGCCACTTTGCCTCTAAGGCGACGATATTGTTGGCGAATAGATATGAATCATGGAAATTGATGGATTTTATTTATGTGTTTTTCTTTTTTAATGTTACATGTATTCTAATGGAAAACATGTAACATTTGACCATGGATTGACAATGTTTGTGGAAAATAAAAAGCGTGAAACAATGAATTTTTTAAAAATATAGTTTGATCACTGCACGAATTTAAAGATTAAAACATGAAATAAATTTTGAATGTAAGTTTATATGAATCTGAATGATCTCGTGAAATTTCAAGTCGATTGTTCGTTTTTGTATTGTCAAAAATAAATAGATAAATGATCGGCATCATCGATTTTTTCGTCAACGATTTCGATTATATTACTGATTTTTCATAAAAATTAGTAATTAGCCAAAAAAAATTATTAATTTTCATAGGAAATTAGTAATTAGTAAAAAAAAATTATTAATTTTCATAGAAAATTGATAATTAGTCGGAAAAAAATATTAATTTTTCTAAAAAATTAGTAATTAGCGAGAAAATATTACTAATTACTCTTAAAAATTAGTAATCAGGAAGAAAATATTACTAATTACTTTCAAAAATCAGTAATTAGTGAAAAAAAATTACCAATTGTTTTCAAAAATTCCTGAAAATTAGTAATTTAATACATTAATAGACACAAATTTGGAAGGGCGAATTGTAATGAAATGTAATGCTAGTATCGCAAAAAGTAAAAATTAATAAATGGAATAATAAATGATATTTGAAATAATAATATTTGGATTATATTTTGAAAGGAAATCGTAATTTTTGGCGGCTAATTATCAATTATTTTGAAAAATTAGTAATGAGCCGATAAGCATCATTCATTTTTCTAAAAAATTAGTAGTTTTTGTCGGCTAATTACTAATTTTTCAGAAGAATTACTGATTTTTAAGGAAAATTAGGAACTTTTCCCGGCTAATTACTAATTTTTCAGAAAAATTAGGAATTTCTCTCGACTAATTACTAATTTTTCAGGAAAATTAGGAATTATTCGCGGTTAATTACTAATTTTTCAGACAAATTAGGAATTTTTTCCGGCTAATTACCAATTTTTCAGAAAAATAAATGACAAATAATTAATATAATTCACCAATTCTTCTTCAAATTCGCTTTTAATACCAGGAAATAGGTTTTTAATCGTGAATATTAATTTTTGGGTGCTTTTTTCCGTTCGTTTCTTACTGTACACTCAACTGTACAGAATTTCAAGAGCTACAAAAAAATATTATCAAGACAATTACGCTATCTCGCTTAGTTTCCAAGATATTCTCAAAAAGCTAAAAAAAAATACAATTAGAAAAAAAAAATGAAAATTAATTTTCCAAAAAGAAAAAGGATAAAATCCCTCTAAAAACTACAAAATTTTCTAAAAATGAATTTTCTCGCCAAGTCTCTTTTAATAAATTATCAAATAAAAATTCGTGCAATCCTAATAATAGAAACTCGGAATAAACATCAAGTCAATTTAAAATTATCTCGCTTTGTTTACCAAAAAAATTCGATAGACAATTCAATAAACACGACAGATGAATTTATCGATCGATCAATCATCCGTTATCGTCATCTCGAGTTCTATAATTACATACAAAAATTGAATCCAAAAAACAAGAAAAAAAAGGCAAAATCAAATAAGACGGATCCGAATCTTCTTCATTTATTTTCAATTTTTTTTTTAATTTTCAAGATTATTGATTGAGAAAAAATTATATTAGTCGAACTGTGTTACATAAGAATCGGATGATAACAATATGGCTTGCGATTTTAATGACGTAAATTGCTTTTCTATGTCTTCTGAAGAGTATATATAGCTCAAAATAGTTTATTCATCAGTACAGTCAACTTTCCATGTAAAATACCGTCAGAAACTGCAGAAAAAATGAATTCTAAAAATTAGACTATCTCCACTTTACCTATTATTACGATGGGGAGGGGGGAGGGGGGGGGGGGGGGGATAAATCTTAACATTCTATATAAGAAACTTTTCAATTAGAGCCTCTTCTATAAAAAATTTTGCTGAATTTATTCTTGAGGATGAAAAGTAGGGGAAGGTGGGGCAAAATGCACATCAGAGGTAAAAAGGACACATCTGAATTTTTAGGCAAATATTATGGAAAACTCTCAATCATTTTGAATTGGAGAGTTGATGAAAAAGAAATCCTTCTTTTAGGGGAAGATGGGGTAAAATGGACCCAAGGGGTAAAACAGTCACGTGTTAGTTTTGGTATTTTATACTATGAAAATTACTCGAAATCGATGGAAATATTGGAGATAGGTTTTTTCTGACGATTCCATTGAAAAGCTGAGGAAATTTCCCATAAAAATCATATGTCAGAAGTTATTTTTTTGAATTTTTCAAAAATTACATTTTTGGCGCGAGATTTGAAGGTGAAATCCTTCTGTTTTTGAAAAATTTCAGGTTTTCGGGAATATCTCGGGTTCTATTGGTCGCAGCGACCTGGGGTTCATCTTGAATGAAAGGTGAGCTCATTTCCCATCGATTTATGTGGTTAAAAAAAAATTATCAATTTTTTTCAAGTACTTTTAGGGCAAAAACTGATTTTCAGAAAAATGGCCTATAAGTATTTGAAAAATTGATTTAAAAAAAATTTGAACCACACAAATCGATGAGAAATGAGCTCACCTTTCATTTGAGATGAACCCCAGGTCGCTACGACCAACAGAACCGGAGATATCGCCGAAAAAGTGAATTTTTTCGATTTTCGAAAGAAATACCCCTTCAAAAATTGTCCAAAAAAGGAAAATTTTCAAAAAATTGAAAAAAATTAATTTTAACACATGTTTTCCACCTAAAATTTTCTCAGCTTTCCAATGGAATCATCAGAAAATCTCTATCTCGAACCATTCAATAGGAATGTGTCCATTTTACACCACATTCCCCTACATTCTCTTCTATAATCACATTTTTTTGGAATATCTCAAAAACTAAGCGAGATAGGAAAAATTTCATAGAAATCTTTTTTGTAGAAAATTCGAAGGGCTCCAAAAAAAAATCATTCTCAAAAAACGCTCTATCTCGCTTACTTTCCAAGATATTCTAAAAAAAAACTGATTAAAAAAATCATTAAAAACATTAATTTTCATTTTTTTTTCCTCGAATTTTCATTTTTTTTTTCTTTTCAGACACTTATGCCCTTTCGTGTCTATCGTAATATGATCTATATAATTACTCAATTGTTTTGATATCCACTCGATCATGGACAGATAACTGCTCGCGTGTCATTGCACTCTCTTGGCCTTGAGTTTGTATTATGACAACATTATTATCATTATCATCATTATTTACATCTTTGATTTATTGAGAAAAGGTAGTTGAACTGATAATCCATTAATTGGATGAAATGGAAAAAAAAAACTATTGAGTCGAATTGCATCAACAATACTCGAAGTGATTAATAAAAATTATTTAAGAATTGGAGCAAATTTAATTGTCACGTGCATCTGATATCGAGATTTAATCATAAATAATAGGATTATTTATCTTATTAAAGAGATAATGAGAATTAAAAAAATAAGATTTATGATCAAAACACAGTATTTGGGTTATCAGATTTTAGGGGAAAAATTGTGACACCTTTTTTTTATCAATATCTCAATTATGAAATAAAAAATCAATTTTTTTCATGAAAACTTGAAATAGAAAAAAAATAATTTTTTTTGGTTTCATCGTGAATATCTCGGAAACTATTGGGTTTATGAAAAATTATCAAGAAACCTTTTTTGGAGCTCTTGAAATTCTCTAGAAAAAAGGTATGATGATATTTTTCGATAAATCCACTCTTTTCGGAGATCTTTATAGAGTTATCAAAATTTTCTCAAATCAGTAGTTTAATCAGAAAAAAAAATTATTTTATACTTTTCTAAAAGGATCTCGAAAATGAGTAGATTTAGAGGAAAATGTGAAGAAACCTTTTTTGTGTAGAATTTCAAGAGCTGCAAAAAAGGTCTCTTCACATTTTCCCCTAAACCCACTCATTTCCGAATTCCTTTTAAAATACTGCCAAAATAATTTTTTTAGCTTATTTCTCTAAATTTTTCAATTATTCCCAAATAAGAAAAATCAATATTTAATATAAAATAGCAATTTTTTTCATGTTTTTTATCATTATTATCATCACATGACGAATTAATTACCATTCGTCAATTAAAAATTTTCAGTACATTAATATTAATAATTAATGACGTCAATAATCGAGAAAAAAAAAATTTAAAGGTCATCAGTGAATATTATTCGAGAAAAGAAAATTAATTTATGAAAGATTGAGAAAAAATTGAAAAAAAAAAAAAATTATTTTTTGGAGACCAAAGTTTATCTTTGATTGAAATTTTTTTCTCCCCCCTCTTTCCTATATTTTTTAAATAAATTTATTAAAATTAATTATTATTTTTTTTTTAATAAATAAATTAATTATCATTCATAAATGTTGTTCACAAGGCCTACGTGTCACAGTGCATGCACTCGACAAAAACTGACTTGAGTTTATTCTGTGGGCCAATTAAAATCTATTTTGACTTGCGCACATGTTGTTTATCATTGAGCTCAACAAACGGAAACTAGATAGATAGTTATAAGTAGGGGATTGTGTCTAAATGAGAGGCATACGATATTAGGAAAAGATATATTGCTTGTTTACAGTTAGCAGGTATTATTTTGAAGTCAAAGTTGAGTCAACAATGTCAAGATATTTTGGTTTATTGAAAATATTGGGTAATAGATTAGGGAAATGGTGAAATTATGTCTTTTTCTATGAAATTATGGTTTTTTACATTTTTCTGAATTTTTTCATGATTTTTTTACGTGCAGTTTATGAGATATGAATTATCAAAGTTACTGAAAATAGCGGTGATGGGGATGAAACGCCCTAAATCGGACAGAAATAACGAAATTACTAAAAAACCACAGGGTTGACCCATTATTTAAAAACTATTGGCGAAGAGAACAGCATTTTAACTAAATAATAGAAGAAAAAAATAGTCAATTCACCGTATAGTTATTGAGAAATTTTAATTAGAAGGTAGTCGTAACTATTTGCATCTCTCTCTATCTCATGCATGTAATCAAGAAAAATCTGGAAAAAATTGAGATAATGCCCCAATATGTCTGCATTATTGTTGAATTTTTTCAGATTTTTTCTGGAAGTACTTGTCTCTGGAAAAAATTCTGGGAAAAAAATGAATTTAATAGAGAGAAATTTTTGAAAAATATATATGGATTTTTTTCGGAGCCAAGGACTTTATGAAAAAATCTGAAAAAATTTGAAGAGATGCTCTGGCATGTCTACATTGTTGGTGAATTTTTTCAGATTTTTTTGTAGAGCTGCCTTTTCGAGAGAAATTCTGGAAGACAATAGATTCAGAAAAAATTGATTTTCTCCAATTCGTGAGGAAATTAGTAATGTTAAAAAGAATTATATTTACAAGCTGAAGTACTATGACTTCAAAAAAATCGTGAAAAAATTCTCAAAAAAACAATTTCTCAATCTCTAGATTTCTCAATAATCAACAAAACAAAAAACGAAAAGTGAAATCGACTTATCTCGCGTCACTCCCCTTTTTTTTAATAACACTGACAAAGCATAAATCGATATTAAGTCCCTGTAAATCTGTTTACTACAAAATCCTAGATGAAAGTAAAATTAATAAAAAAAAAATAATAATAAAAATAATAATAACCATAATAATATCATAAAAACTAGTTATTAAGAACTTTCCACAGTGGAAAATACCAGAATTATCAATGATATTGATGAATTCTGGTTGGCCTACGTGCAAAAGATGCTAATGCATTGCTGATATACCAGTTGGGATGCTTACAATCAGATGCACTGTCCATGACCCACATTTCATGATTTTCTATAATTATTGGCTTTAATTTGTTTAAAATAATAAAAAAAAAAAAAAAAAAATTTGTTTGAAAAAAAAATGAAATTGAGTGAAAATGTCATTTTTTTAAATAAAATTTTCAAAACGCCTAATCTGCCTATTATCAGCACCCCCTCCCACCCCCTCCCCCTCCTTCCCCTTTTTTTCCATATTTTTGACGAATTTTTCGAGTTTTCCGAATTTTTTATATAAAAATCAGGAAAAAAAAAATGAAAAAAATTAAAGAAATTGAGTGAAAATTTTTTTTTTTTAAATTGAAACTTTTCAAAAAAATCCCCCCCCCCCTTCGCTCTTTTTTTGCATGATTGCGACGAATTTTTTGAATCGTTTTCAATTTTTCAATGAAATAAGGAAAAAAAAATGATTTTCAAGAAAAAAAAAAATGAGAAAAAATGATTAAATTGAAAAATATTTACTCAGATTTTTTTTTTGGTGATTATTGAGTAAATATTACGAATTTTAAATTACATGAGTTTTACACATGCCTCAAGAATTCCCACATGAGGCATATCAGCTACATAAATAATTCATAAATTTGCTGATATGAGACGAGAATGTATTTTTTTTTTTCCTGGATGACTAATACCAAATTCCAGAGTATTACGCGGTTTTTTACAAAAAATTTCAATTGTAATTTTTTTTTTATTGTAGAGATTAATTTGGTAAACACAATGATGTAATTGTGTGAGTAGAGCTTATCTTAACTGCGACATTGTTCGTGAAAACACCTGATGATGACTAAAAAACAGAGAAAAACACGTTTTTGAGGGGAAATCGAAGAAAATCGGTTGATTAATTCCAGTTTTTTGGGAATATCTCGGAAAATAATTGAAATAGGAGAATTTTTGAAGAAACCTTTTTTGTAGCTCTTGAAATTCTCTACAAAAAGCCCCCCCCCCCCCCAAAAAAAATCCCCCTATCCCCCCTCCATTCCAAGACATTTTCAAAAAAATCGAGAAAAATTGCATTTTTTGGTTTTTTTTGGAAATATTGAGAAAAAAATACATTTTTTAATGTAATAAGCGGAGAACTTTATCCAAAAATTCCAAAAATTGAGGGTTTTTTCAGCTCATGAAGACGAATTTTTTGAGCTTTGTCCCGATGAAATCGGATGAGAAGTTTGGAAGATACAGCCGATTTTCGGAGAAACTTCAATTCAAAATATCTCGAGATTCGTTCAGCCGATATTTCTCAGATCCAATCCCAATCATCTTTATCAGAAACTACATATACAGAAAAAATTTGAAGTCTTCAAGTCAATTATTGATTGAGCTATGGTGAAAACACCAAGTTTTTGAAAAAAAAAAGCACAAAAAAATTAATAACTAATAGAATAATGGAATTAAATTCCCAAAAATTTGCCAAAAGTTAGATATTATGTTTGCGAATCTTGAGTAAAATTTTGAACGGAATTCGTCTCACGTAAATTGAGAAATTTTGAAAAATACGATTTTTACAAAATCGCTATATCTCAGAAGCGATTTGGCCGATTTTGCTGAAATTTTTTATGGAACATACACTTCATCAAAACTGATATCTTGCCCAAAATTTCCGATTTTTATCTGTCACCGTTCTCGAGTAATAGAGAATCGTAAAGTCGTACATACAGACACACATATATGTCTACTTTTTTTCTCATTATGATCTCTCGACGTTTTGGAGCATTTTGTGTCGTTTCCAATGAAAATTGGCATTTTTAAAAAAAATTGCGAAAACAAAGCTTCCATTCGAAAGCAAAATCAATAAAAAAAAATCTGGATCAATCTCAACCCCTCGAGACATCAATCGATATCATCTCCCAAATAATCAAGCGATAAATAAAATTTAAAAAAAAATTAGATATCTTCTGACATATACACGATTAGACAAAAAACTAATTTATATTTTCGTCTGTTTTTTCCTTAATTCGTCTGGCAAATGGGTTATAAAGATAAAACATGTTACGTTAAAGACTGAGTGGCGTCACGCGATATGATACGAATTTCTCTCTCTCTCTCTCTCTCTTTCGAGAGAGAGAGAGAGAGAAAGAGAGACTACGCAGTAGTTTTGGCTCCAACCGAAAAAAAAACTGAAAAAAAAAGAAATAAAGTTCCACTCTTTGCCTACAGAACTAAAGAAAGAAAGAAAGAAATAGAAGAAACTGATGGTAAAATGGACCACTAGTGCAAAGTGATTCGCGATTTTTTTTGGGGATGAAAGACTCTGTAAAAAAATCTGAAAAAAATCAGGAAGATGCTGCAACATATTCCCATTATTTGCGAATTTTTTCAAAATTTTTGAGAGAGGCCTTGACTCCAAAAAAAAAATCTCAATTTATTTTTTCCTGAAGACCTATTTTGCTCGTTTTCCTTATGGATGAGGTAACAATAAAAAAAAGGGGGGAGGGGGTGATTGGGTCACTAACGTATTTCCTTTTTCCCCTCGATGGAACCCTCTTAGATCGTAAAAAGTAATTCAATGTGGGGTGAAGACTGAAGAGTATAATGTCGCCTTAGAAACAAAGGGGCGTAAGTGTTTATGCTTATGCACAAGACTTACGCCCCTTTGACTCTAACGCAACAATGTATATATATATATGTATATACATCGCAATCAACAAATTTCACATTTGACTTTAATTATTATGAAAAAAATCAATGACAATTAAGTTTATTCGAGGGAAGAAAGTGGTTATAAGAAAAACAGATGCATTAGGGATATTTAGCCTTTTTTTTAAATATTTAGATGATTTTGATGAATTTTTTTGGATTTCGAGGGGTTTTGGGGGAATTTTTTCGTAATCTTAAGAAGGCTTGGGAAATTTTTGTAGAGACGTTTCTTGGATAGAATTTAAAACACTCCAAAAAATGTTTTTACAAAAATTCTCATAAAAATCTTGGAATTTTAATCTTAGTCAGGGAAATTTGTAATTCATTTTTTATTATCTCTAGATTTTTTAGAAATTATAGATATTTAATCGAAAAAAATTGAACTTTTCGATGAGTCGAAAATCTGCAAAAAGCTCAACAGAAAATCACAGTTCCAAAAATTTAACGCAGTTTCAGGTATTATTGTTGAATTTTAATAAAAAATATTATTTTTAGAAATAACTAAGAATTTTAATGTATATAGGGGAAGGTGGGGCAAAATGGACACATCTAAATTTTTAGGCAAATATTATGGAAAACTCTTGAAATTAATAGAAATATTGGTGGTAGATTGTTTTTGATGATTTCATTGGAAAGCTGAGGAAATTTTAGACGGGAAACAAGTGCTGGAATTAATTTTTTTGAATTTTTGTCGATTTTGACTTTTTTGAGGCTTTTAGAGAGGTGAAATCCTTCCTTTTTTTGAAAATTTTCAGTTTTTTGAGGATATCTTCGGTTCTATTTGTCGTAGCGTAAAAATTCCGATTGGAGATGAAAGATGAGATCATTTGCCATCGATTCATAGGGTTTTCAATTTAAAAATATCGATTTTTAAGGTATTTATGAGCATTTTTGTGAAACAGTTTTGTGAAACAGTTTTTGGCCTATAACTATCCCAAAAATTGATATTTTTGAATTCAAAACCCCATAAATCGATGGGAAATGAGCTCACCTTTCATTTGAGACCAACCCCGAATTGCTACGACCAATAGAACCAGAGATATTTGCAAAAAACTGAAAATTTTCAAAAAAGGAAAGCCTTTTACCCCTCAAAAATCCCAAAAAATATAGAATTTTCAAAAAAATCGAAAAAAATACATCTGACACTCATTTTCCCGCTAAAATTTCCTCAGCTTTTCAATAGAATCATCGAAAAGAATCCATCTCAAACCGTTTCATTACAGTGTCCATTTTGCCCCATCCTCCCCTATATATATTCAAATTATATTTTTTTTGCAGGTCCTGGAATTTTTATTTTTTGTCAGGGAAGAGCCATGGAAAAGCGCGGAAATTTTGGAATTTGTTTTCAGTCAACAGTCTGAATAATAATAATAATAATAACAATATCCACTGTGTCCCCCCCCCCCCCTTTCTGCTGAGTCACCACCAAAAATCACCTGTTACCATAAAAAAAACAACATTCAAAATCACCATAAAACCTCTCTCCCCCCCCCCCCCCCCCCCCCAAGAAAATGATGCTCTAAACAATTCTCACCCCCCCCCTCCTTTCCCCTCAATTATCACGTGACATTCACAACCGCTCCAATTCCTTAAAAATAAAAAAAAAACAAAATAAAAAGATCTTATTTCAATTTTTTTAAATTTTCATTTCCACTAAATTTTTTTTAATTCAATAAGTGAAGTAAAACAAACAAGAAAATAAAAATCTGGATTAATCTCAATTGTTTGAAATATTGATTGATATAATCTCACAAATTATCAACCGATAAATAAAGTAAATAAAATTCAATTTAATTCAAATTTAAATTTATTTAAAAATTTTTAAAAATTTAAGTTTTAAAAATTAAAAAAATTGAATATAAATTTGAATTTTTTTTTTTAAATCCCCTCTCCCCCCCCCCCCCCCCTAGCAGAAGAATTCTATCGACAATTCTCGCCCCCTCCCCTCCCCTCCTTGCCCCTCAATTGTCACGTGACATTCACAACCGCTCCAAAACAACAAAAAAAAAAGAAAACACAAACAATAACAAAGTCTCATAATCAAAAACACACGAGGAATCATTTGTAATGGCGCCGACCTTGTGTGTCTTTTGTGGCGTCTCAAAAACAAAACATTGCTGACATAAACTTGTTCAATTAAATAATTGATAAATACAATTGTACTATTATCCAATGGAAAATAATGATTTTTTTGGGATAAAATTGGATTAAATATTTTATTTATTGACTGCTAAAATTTTGTTTATTACTTACTCTATCAGTACCGGCCATCTCGATGCTCCAACATCCCATGCTGTTTCAACACAAATTTATAAACACATACTGATACACGTGCACTTATATACACACACACACACACATAGAACGCCCGGTTCAGTGGCCGCCATCTTGTGGCGAGTTTTTGAATTAAAAGCGCGCGAATTTTGTTGAAGTTATTTTTGTGTTGTTTTTTTGGGGAATTTCTCAGAATTGGGGGGGGGGGGGGGGGGGGACGATTTTCGTATATTGCTTTTTGTAGAAAATTTTGAGAAGGACAAAAAAGGGCTCTTGGCAAATTGCTCTATCTCGCTTAGTTTCCAAGATATTTTTGAAAAACTAAAATTTAAGGGAATCAACTCAATTTTACCTGAAAATCAGTTTTTTTAAAGGATCTCAGAAACTAAGCGAGATGGAGTAATTGTTGTAGAGAGCTTTTTTGTAGATATTTTCAAGAGCTTCAAAAAAGGTTACCTCCAAAATCGCTCTATCTCGCTTAGTTTCCGAGATATTCTCAATAAACTGAATGTAAAATCAATTATTTTTTGAATTGATAAAAAAAATTGAAAAAAAAAAATCATTCTGAAATGTTTTTTCGTCGAATATCTTGGAAACTAAGCGAGATAGCACATTTTTCATTAATACCTCATCTTTTTTAGAGATATAACAAGAGGTTAAAAAAATCGTCACCACAAAAATTGCTCTATCTCGTTTAATTTCCGAAAATTAAAAAAAAAAAACTATTTAAAATCTGCATTTTTTAAAATTGTTTCAAAATTTATAAGAACACGAAACTTCGTTTGGTCCACTTTCCGCCATCTTGCGTCACTACTCCAAATTAAGCCCCCCCCCCCCCCTCAACCCTTCCATTGGTCGATCCCCGAAAACAAGATGGCGGCGCCATGTGTGCACATGTGTGTGCGGCAGTGAAAACACAACAAAACCGTTTTTTCCACGTTTTTCCAACCAAAAAAATGTTAAAAATATTAAATAAAACCGTAAAATTAATTATTTGAATTTTTTTACAAATGTTAATTATTAATTATTAAATTTTCAATGTCAAAATGGTGAATAAAAAAAGCAAAGACAAAAAAAAAGAATGATTTTAAAAAATTCATTGGTAAAATCGAGAAAATAAATAAAAAATTTCTTCAAAAATTGATCGATTTACCGAAAAAATAAATCAATAATTAATAATTAATTGCATAAAAAAGTGGAGAATTGCTTAAAAATGTTGACTGTCAATTCTTTGAATCGTGCATTTTTTTTGACCCCCAAAAATCCGGGGATTCCCCGAAATTTGAGGTTATGTTGGCGAAAAACTGCACGAACCTACGTAAATGCGGCTCGCCATCCCCTGGAAATAGATGAAACCGGTGGAGTTAAGCTGCAGCTTCCCCCAAAGATTGCAGCTTTGAAGGACAAATTGATTTACTGCGACTATATAGAGCGAAAACGTTTGAAATACGGTTACAATGTGAACAAGATGATAGAGGGGAAGTTTCAGTATCGGGAGAAGTGCGAGAGGCTGCGAGATGAGATGAACGCTGGAGACTCGAGTATTGCTTTGAAGTATCTGCGAGAGAAGCCGGAGGAGGGGGGAGGAGGGATTTTGGAAGCTGAGGGATTAGAGGAGGAGATGCCTAAGCCGATCCATATGCCTTATGCAGCGACAGATGATTTCGAGGAGCGGGAGATGGAGGAGGAAAAGGCTCCGGAGAGCCTCCTGATGAGGAGGCTGAACCCGGAGTATCAGCAGCTTTATGAGAAGTATCTGGAGGCGAAGGGGGACACGGAGATGGCGCCTCGACTGAAGAGGTACAGCGGAAGAGGGGTGGGCAATTTTTGAAGGGGTACTTCTTTCGAAAATCGAAAAAATCCACTTTTTCGGGGATATCTCCGGTTCTGTTGGTCGTAGCGACCTGGGGTTCATCTCAAATGAAAGGTGAGCTCATTTCTCATCGATTTAGGTGGTTCAAATTTTTTTTAAATCAATTTTTCAAATACTTATAGGCCATTTTTCTGAAAATCAGTTTTTGCTCTATAAGTACTTGAAAAAAATTGATAATTTTTTTTTAACCACATAAATCGATGGGAAATGAGCTCACCTTTCATTCAAGATCAACCCCAGGTCGCTACGACCAATAGAACCCGAGATATTCCCGAAAACCTGAAATTTTTCAAAAACAGAAGGCTTTCAACTTCAAATCTTGAGGAAAAAAATGAAATTTTTGAATAATTCAAGAAAATAACTTTTGACTTATGATTTTTATGGGAAATTTCCTCAGCTTTTCAATGGAATCATCAGAAAAAACCTGTCTCCAATATTTCCATCAATTTCGATCAATTTTCATTCTAGAAAATACCAAAACTAACATATCCGTGTTATCCCACCTTCCCCTATTATTCATATAGGGGAGAGTGGGGCAAAATGGACACTATAATGAAATGGTTAGAGATGGATTTTCTTTGATGATTCTATTGAAAAGCCAAGGAAATTTTAGCCGGAAAACAAGTGTCAGATGTATTTTCTCGATTTTTTTTGACAATTCGATATTTTTCGGTATTTTTGAGGGGTAAAAGGCTTTCCTTTTTGGAAAAATTTCAGTTTTTTGGAAATATCTCTGGTTCTATTGGTCATAACAATTTGGGGTTAGTCTCAAATGAAAGGTGAGCTCATTTCCCATCGATTTATGGGGTTTTGAATCCAAAAATATCAATTTTTGGGATAGTTATAGGCCAAAAACTGTTTCACAAAACTATTCCACAAAAATGCCCATAAATACCTTAAAAAGCGATATTTTTAAATTGAAAACCTTATTAATCGATGACAAATGATCTCACCTTTCACTCCCAATCGAAATTTTTACGCTACGACAAATAGAACCGAAGATATCCTCGAAAAACTGAAAGTTTTCAAAAAAAGGAAGGGACCCCTCTAAAATGCTCAAAAAAGTCAAAATCGCCAAAAATTCAAAAAAACTAATTCCGGCACTTGTTTCCCGCCTAAAATTTCCTCAGCTTTCCAATGAAATCATCAAAAACAATCTACCGCCAATATTTCCATTAATTTCAAGATTTTCCCACAATATTTGCCTAAAAATTTAGATGTGTCCATTTTGCCCCACCTTCCCCTATACAGGAGTGTTTGGTAAAAAAGTGTATTCCCTCCATTCAAATTTGAATTATCAAACATTAATATCAGCCTATGAATGCATGTTATTTCCCCGCCAAAAATCCAAGTGGCGTGTAAAAATGAAATAAGGTACGGCCTCATGCAGACGCTTGACGCTAGCGTCCAGCGTCAAATCAGGTCACGTGATACTATTTTGAATTTCCCGCCGCTGAAAAAAATCCAGCGAAAAAGCTGAACAATTTGAGCTTTTTGGCTAGAAACGCGAGCGTCAAAGTATTAATCCATACTAAATACGTGTTGTGCAATTTATGTAATAAATTGGTGCGAATAATCGCTTCAGACCAAATAAATGTCTCCCATGATTTAATTAACTAGTTAATGATGAAAATGTAGGTTCCAACGATAATTTTTTATTATTATGGAGTTTCATTTTAGTGAGGTTAACATGTTGAAAAAAGCAACTTTCCTTTTTGACGCGACCGCTTGCCGCTAAATTTTTTTTTCAGTGGCGGGAAATTTAAAATAGTGTCACGTGACCTGTTTTGACGCTGGACGCTAGCGTCAAGCGTCTGCATGAGGCCGTACCTATACACAGTAGAACTCCCCTTATATCAACTTTTCGGGACCAACCCACTTCCCTTGTATCAACTTCCCCTCAATCTCCCACCTGGGAGTCTCGACGCATGCGCAGTTCACAAAATGAGGTTATAAACACTAGATATCGATGCGCAGTAAATCGCGCACTAGTCCTCCGATCTTAAAGTGGGGATGAGGAAAAAGAGGGGAAATCGAAACAAGGGGAGTCGACATAAGAGGAGTTCTACTGTAACAAATAAATATTTCTGTACATCCACAGGAAGATGGAGGATTTGGGAAGACTTGTAGAGGGAATGGAGGCAAAACGGCCAGAAAACCGAGCTATCGTGCGACCGGTTGATGCCATTGATAACGTCCCTATCAACTGGATGACGGATTACGAGCAGTTTAACGACACCGAGGAACTCGACACGTGGGAAAGTAACTATGGAACTTCAGATGAGTCAATTCCCATCAGTTCTGTTCCTTGCGGAGGCTGTGGAGCGCTTCTCCACTGTCAAAATGCGGCAATTCCCGGGTATCTGCCGTCTGAACTGTTCAAAGGGCTCAATGTCGATGACTTGAAGAACACGATCTGCCAGAGATGCCACTTCATGCGAATCTACAACGTCACGCTCGAGGTCAAAGTAGCCACAGAAGATTATCCGGAGATCCTGAAGAAGATCAACTTTAAGAAGAAAAAAGCGGCGATCATTTTGGTGATAGATTTGACGGATTTTCCGTGCAGTATTTGGCCGGATTTACCATCGGTTATCGGAAAGTACACGCCCATCTTTGTGGTAGGGAATAAAGTGGATCTTTTGCCTAGGGATGGACGGAAGTTTTTGTGGAATGTGAAGGAGTCGCTGATGGGCGAACTGGAGAGAACGGGAATTAGAAGGTTCAATGTTAAACATGTGGAACTCATATCGGCACAGACTGGGTTCGGAGTTGAGAGGCTTATTAATAAACTGCATAAGATCTGGGAGTACAAGGGTGAGGATTTTTTGGGGGAGGATGGAGGAAATTGAGTAGTGAAGTGCGATTTTCGAAAAAAAAATCGTTTCTCGAAGAATTTTTTTTTTTGGAAAATACGATTTTTTGGAGAATTGATTTTTTTAAGAATAAGAAAAATCGAAGTGGAAAAATCGTTGAATCGATTAATCGATTGATGAATGAATAGAATGGAGAAAAGTAATATCAACTTAACTTCCAGATCGATTAATTTTAAATATTCGATTAATCGATGCGATTATGAAACACGAAAATTTCCCTATTTTTCCTTAATTTTACCGATTTCCTCAAAAAAAAATTAAAAGAGGCATTTTTGACCAAAATTCTTGGTTTCCAGGTGACGTCTACATGATAGGCTGCACGAATGTCGGTAAATCGACCCTCTTCAATGCTCTCCTCCAATCTGATTACTGCAAGGTATATATTTTCTGTATAGGAGAAAGTGGGGCAAAATGGACACATTTAAATTTTTAGGCAAATATTATGGAAAACTCTTGAAATTCATGGAAATATTGGTGGTAGGTTGTTTTTGATGATTTCATTGGAAAGCTGAGGAAATTTTAGGCGGGAAACAAGTGCTGGAATTAATTTTTTTGAATTTTTGACGATTTTGACTTATTTGAGGATTTTAGAGGGGTAAAACCTTCCTTTCTTTGAAAATTTTCAGTTTTTTGAGAATATCTTCGGTTATATTTGTCGTAGCGTAAAAATTTCGATGGAGGTGAAAGATGAGATCATTTGCCATCGATTCATAGGGTTTTCAATTTAAAAATATCGATTTTTAATGTATTTATGGGTATTTTTGTGAAACAGTTTTGTGAAACAGTTTTTGGCCTATAACTATCCCAAAAATTGATATTTTCGAATTCAAAACCACATAAATCGATGGGAAATGAGCTCACCTTTCATTTGAGACCAACCCCGAATTGCTACGACCAATAGAACCAGAGATATTCGCAAAAAACTGAAAATTTTCAAAAAAGGAAAGCCTTTTACCCCTCAAAAATACCAAAAAATATCAAATTTTCAAAAAACTCTAAAAAAATACATCTGACACTGGTTTTCCCGCTAAAATTTCCTCAGCTTTTCAGTAGAATCATCGAAAAAACTCCATCTCCAACCGTTTCATTACAGTCTCCATTTTGCCCCACTCTCCCCTACAATTTACCAAAAATCTCCAATTGTCTCAAAACCTCTAGACATAGCGAAATTTCCATATTTCCCGTCAAATCTCAAATCGTCTTTGAAATAAAACCCATTTTTTTTCTTCAAGGTTCATGCTGTCGATCTCATTCGTCGTGCCACAACATCCCCATGGCCCGGAACCACCCTAAATCTCCTGAAATTCCCAATTTTGAATCCAATCAAATGGAGATTGGCCCTACGTGCAATAAGGCGCAAATCCGAGCAGCTGGAAGAGCACTCAGAGATCAAAATTCGCAACAGTCAAACAACTGTTCTTCGCGACATTTCATTTGCCACATTGCAAGAAAGAATAGGCAGAACCTTCGACGTCAAAACAACGACTCACGGACAAACAAAAATTGCTTACGAAAAGCGAAAAGAAAGTGGACGACAATTTGGAATTGATGAAAAATCAGATGCTTTCAGAAATAGCAGATGGTGTTACGATACTCCTGGTGTAATTCATCCAGATCAAGTGCTTCATCTCCTCACAACCGAAGAATTACTACTAACTTTACCTAAAAAAATCATTTCCCCTCGTTCTTTTATCTTCAAGCCTGGACAAACCCTTTTTTTAGCTGGATTAGGGAGGCTGGATCTCATCACTGGTCCAGAATTCATCAGAATCACAGTTTTTGCGAGTTCAAGCCTTCCAATAACAATATGCAAAACACATGAAGCTGATAAACTTTATTATGAACTTTTGGAAGCTGGGGCTCTTGCTGTTCCTATTAATGATCCGGAGAGACTGAAAATATGGCCGAAATTTCAGTGGAAGGAGTTCAGTGCAGTTGGCATTGGAGAAAAAGAGTCAGTTTGTGATATACTGTTATCAAGCTCAGGTATTATTGTTATTATTATTTTACTATTATTAAAAGCTGAAGAAAAAACATTTTTTTTCAATATTTGAGATTTTTCAGAATTTTTTAAAATAATTTTGAAATTATTTTATGAATTTTTATAAAATTGCTCTATTTTCTTTGGTTTTTGAGATTTTTAGAGGAAGGTGGGGTAAAATGGTGATTCTAATTGAAGGGTTTGAAATGAAGATTTTCTGATGATTTAATTGAAAAGCTGAGAAAATTTTGGGTGGAAAACATGTGTTATTAATTTTTATCAATTTTTTGAAAATTTTATTTTTTTGGGCAATTTTTGAAGGGGTACTTCTTTCGAAAATCGAAAAAATTCACTTTTTCGGCGATATCTCCGGTTCTGTTGGTCGTAGCGACCTGGGGTTCATCTCAAATGAAAGGTGAGCTCATTTCTCATCGATTTATGTGGTTCAAATTTTTTTTAAATCAATTTTTCAAATACTTATAGGCCATTTTTCTGAAAATCAGTTTTTGCCCTAAAAGTACTTGAAAAAAATTGATAATTTTTTTTTAACCACATAAATCGATGGGAAATGAGCTCATCTTTCATTCAAGATCAACCCCAGGTCGCTACGACCAATAGAACCCGAGATATTCCCGAAAACCTGAAATTTTTCAAAAAACAGAAGGATTTCACCTTCAAATCTCGCGCCAAAGATGTAATTTTTGAAAAAATTCAAAAAAATAACTTATGACATATGATTTTCATGGGAAATTTCCTCAGCTTTTCAATGGAATCATCAGAAAAAACCTATCTCCAATATTTCTATCGATTTCGCGTAATTTTCATAGTATAAAATACCAAAACTAACACGTGTGTCCATTTCACCCCTGAAAATTATCCCATTTTATTAATTTACTTTATCAATTTGTCATCAGGCTGGATATCGATAACACCAGATCAAGATGAAAAAGTGACACTCAAAGCATGGACTCCAGAGGGCAGAGGACTTCATCAACGAATACCCGCATTACTAAGTAGGTCCATAACACTTCGTGGTGCGCGAATAAAATCAAGTGCTGCATACAGATGTGGACGTCAAGTTTACACAAACAAATAAATAATTATGTAATTATATTCATTTATCATTGTAATATATTGAGAGTGAATGGAGTTGTACAATAAATATTTTAGATTAATTCAAAGATTTTTTTGTAAAAAATTAACTTTGATTAATACTATTTAGTGAAAAAATACTCTGAAGATACTGCATGTTGTAAAATTCTGAAATTCACGTGATATTTTGATTTAATTAATAATTAATAACAGAAATCATGGTAGAATAGATCTCCGGCTCAAAATGATTAAGGATTTTTTTTCAAAGGAAAGCGCTGCACGAAAAAATCGGAAAAAATTTGAGAAAATGCTCCAAAAGGTCTCAATTTTCGGTGAATTTTTGCGATTTTTCTTTTGTGAAAGCCTTCATTCTTAAAAAAAAATCCCGAATCGTTTTAATCGACAGATCCATTTTGCCCCGGTCTCCCCTGCGTATTCTTTTAAGTAGATTGCTGCCAGTAGTTTAAGATTGTTTCAGTACTTTATAAATACTGCAAAAAGTTTTTTAGTTTCGTCTGTTGAAGACTCAATGACAATAATTTCTCCTGAATTGATTTATCATTTGCTAGAGAATTTACCGAACTTTCTACACAATTGCTGAGATAAATGCCACCTCTGTACTCAATGCTCGGGCTCAAAGCTGCGTAAACAATTCCAGTTGCTCCTTTTTCCGGTGTCTGTAATTATTAATTAATGATTATTTTAATATTTGTTTATAAAGAGGTGAAAATTTATTTTATTTTCAAAAGGATCTCGAAATTGGAGGGAGATATCGAAATTTTTGTAGAAACCTTTTTTCAAGCCCTTGAAATTCTCTACAAAAAAGGTCTCTACCCAAATTCTTCTGAACCTACGCGTTTCAGAGATATCAATAAAAGAATTTGAAAGAAAATGTTATATGTTGACTTTCACAATTAACACTCAGTTATTCACATTTTAGAAAATTGGTTTGAATGGGATAACATGTTATTTGCTTACTTTGAAGAATAAATTTCGCAGAAATGGGAAATTATTGAAGAAGTGGTATTTGAACAAATCAGTGTTAACAACACCTGGATGAACAGAGTAAGAACGAATTGGCAGATTGTTTTGTTGACAAATTTCATCCAGTGACTTTGTGAAAATCAATTGGGCCAATTTACTCTGAGCATAGGCTGCTTGTACATTGCATGATGATCTGAAAAATTAATTTTCTATGGATCCATTATCTTTCAGAATTTCTCCGGAAAAGGCAGCTCTACAAAAAAATCTGAAAAAATTCACCAACAATGTAGACATGCCAGAGCATCTCTTCAAATTTTTTCAGATTTTTTCATAAAGTCCTTCACTCCGAAAAAAATCTTTATATATTTTACAAAAATTTCTCTTTATTAAATTCATTTTTTTCCCAGAATTTTTTCCAGAGACAAGTACTTCCAGAAAAAATCTGAAAAAATTCAACAATAATGCAGACATATTGGGGCATTATCTCAATTTTTTCCAGATTTTTCTTGATTACATGCATGAGATAGAGAGAGAGAGGCAAATAGTTACGACTACCTTCTAAGAAATTATCATTAATCAGCAATAACATAAACATTAAATTTGTACTGAATACTTGTAATTAATATCGTCGAAATTAATATTTCCCAACAGTTGTGCACAAGAAGAAACATTTACGACTCTTGAGCAATTGTCTGCTGATCCAGCATTACGAAGTTGTGGCATAAGCATCGAAGTCAACAGAAAATGTGACAAATAATTAATTGCCCATTGCTGTTCAAAGCCATCGACTGTTGGCTCGTATGGTGGAAACATAACACCAGCTGTTGATGTAAAAACATTTTTTTTTTAATTATTAAAAAAAAAAATTCATGTTCATTAATGTCAGAGATCTTTAATTTTTTAATTTTTTTTATTTCTGTAATTTCTATCGAAAAAATTTTAATTACTTTCTTAATGGAAAATTTGGATTTTTAAATTTTTCATTAGTTTGAAAATTAATTTTTTTTTTTTAACAATTTTGATTACTATTGTAATTAAAAATTTGACTGATGAAATTTTATAATTCCTTTTCTTATTCGAAATTTTGATTCTTTCTTACTTATTAATTGATTGGAATAATTAATTTTATAATAAAATCAACGCTACTATGTTTAATCTTCCCAAATATAATCGTCTTTCAGACAAAAATTTTGAGTTGAGAGTTTTAAATGTAACACAAATAAGAACTTATAATTTAATCAAATCTAAATGACGCTTATATGACATTTATAATTCAATTTAACTAATAAAAATGTTAATAGGTTTAATAAAGAAAATAATTATGAAATTCCATCAGTCAAATTTTAAATTACAATAGTAATCAAAATTGTTAAAAAAAAAAAAAAAATTTTCAAACTAATAAAAAATTTAAAAATCCAAATTTTTCATTGAGAAAGTAATTAAAATTTTTTCGATGGAAATTACAGAAATAAAAAAAATTAGAAAATTAAAAATGCGAATTTTTTTTCGCCGATCTCTGATTAATTCGCGAATATCTCCAAAAACCAGTAGAGTTATCGAAAAAAAAAGTAAAGACACTTCTTTCTGCAGAGAATTTGATTCTCAACAAAAAACGTCTCTTCACATTTTTCCCTAAATCCAATATTTTCTGAGATATTTCTAAAATAGTTTTCAACAAACATTTTGTAAAAAAAAATAGGATTCACCGAATTTCAAGAATATTCCCAAAACCGTTAGACTTAGAGGAAAAAATCAGGAGGTCTTTTTTTAAGAAAATTAAAATCTCTAAAAAAAAGGTCTCTTCATAAATTCTCCTAAAGCCAATAGTTTCTGACATAATCGAAAAATAATTCACTGCAATTTTTAATTTTCTTCTTATTTTTTTTTCTCACCATTATTAACTAAAATATCGATTTTTTGGAATTTCTCGTGAATTTTATTAGCAAATTCCTTTACAGACTCCAGACTGGAGTTGTCGAGACGATAGACACTGGCCTGTCCCTTTAATGTACCCAATTGTCGAATTTCATCGAGAGCTTTTTCTCCAGCCTCGATATTGCGACAACCTGCGAATAATATTTGCAATTAGTAAGAAAATTCAATTTTTTTTTTTCAACAATTTTGATTACTATTGTAATTCAAAATTTGACTGATGGAATTTCATAATTATTTTCTTTATCAAACTTATTAACATTTTTATTAGTTAAATTGAATTATAAATGTCATATAAGCGTCATTTAGATTTGATTAAATTATAAGTTCTTATTTGTGTTACATTTAGTTAAAACTCTCAACTCAAAATTTTTGTCTGAAAGACGATTATATTTGGGAAGATTAAACATAGTAGCGTTGATTTTATTATAAAATTAATTATTCCAATCAATTAATAAGTAAGAAAGAATCAAAATTTCGAATAAGAAAAAGAATTATAAAATTTCATCAGTCAAATTTTTAATTACAATAGTAATCAAAATTGTTAAAAGAAAAAAAATTAATTTTCAAACTAATGAAAAATTTAAAAATCCAAATTTTTCATTAAGAAAGTAATTAAAATTTTTTCGATGGAAATTACAGAAATAAAAAAAATTGAAAAATTAAAAATGCGCATTTTTTTTTTGCCGATCTTTGCAAATAATTAATATAATTCACCAATTCTTCTTTGAATTCGCTTTTAATACCAGGAAATAGGTTTTTAATCATGAACATTAATTAAAACTGCACAAAAAAAAACTAGTATATAATTCCTCATTTCTAATTGTCGGAATTTTCCTTGCCACGTGTCATTTTCACATGTGCTATTGTTACTATTGATTTTTCCATTGATTTTTCATGTTTATTATTTTTTTATGTTTTACTTTGACATAAAACTGTCAGAAAATGGAGCCAACACGGTAAACTGTTGAAAAAAAAGGAAAATTTCATAGATAATTTGTTTAACAATGGAAAGATAATTCTGAAATTTTCAGTTTTAGAGAAAATTTGGAAAAATTCTATGAGTTTCAAGTAGAAATAAGACAAAAATTTTGCAATTTACTTTAATGTTAGAAAAAAATGGAAATTTCATAGACAATTTGATGCGAATTTTCATAAACGTGATATTTATTTTTTTTTTAATGGGAAAATTGTTATGATATCTGTGATTTTCAGAGGAAATTGAAAGAAATCAGTGAGTCTTAAGTAGAATTAAGACGAATATTCTACAAATTACTTGAATTTTGCAACTGAACATGAATATTTAGAATCAAAATGACTTGAATTTCCAATTTTTTTTTGAATTTTTCCTATTTTATCAAATTTTCATGAATATTCCAATGAAATTATTCGAAAATCAGCGATTTAGTTGATTTTTCAATGACGAGATTTGAAATTTTCGTAGAAATATGTTTTTTTTTTTTAAATTACCAGGATTTCACTCGAAAAATTGAGACAAAAATTTGTAAATTTGAAATTTTGAAAATCGCCCTTTAAAAAAATCTTCCTCCACAATTTCTATATCTACATATATTGAAATTTTCCGGAGTGAAGTAGATTTTCTTCAACTAAGTAAATTTTCTTACAACAAAAAATTTCTTTTTTTCTCAGTTTTTATTGTGAACGTTTCTAGTGGACAATTTACCGATAATGACATGCATTTCACACTCCAGAAGCATCTTGACGATGGATTTTCCAATGCCACGAGAGCCACCGGTAACAATTGCAACGCAGCCACCTTTAGACGGTAAATCTGCAAAAAAAAATAATGGAACATTACAATATGTCTAATTGTATTTTAAAATTCGCATTTTTAATTTTTTAATTTTTTATTTCTGTAATTTCCATCGAAAAAATTTTAATTACTTTCTTAATGTAAAATTTGGATTTTTGAATTTTTCATTAGTTTGAAAATTAATTTTTTTTTTTTAACAATTTTGATTACTATTGTAATTAAAAATTTGACTGATGAAATTTTATAATTCTTTTTCTTATTCGAAATTTTGATTCTTTCTTACTTATTAATTGATTGGAATAATTAATTTTATAATAAAATCAACGCTACTATGTTTAATCTTCCCAAATATAATCGTTTTTCAGACAAAAATTTTGAGTTGAGAGTTTTAACTAAATGTTACACAAATAAGAACTTATAATTTAATCAAATCTAAATGACGCTTATATAACATTTATAATTCAATTTAACTAATAAAAATGTTAATAAGTTTAATAAAGAAAATAATTATGAAATTCCATCAGTCAAATTTTAAATTACAATAGTAATCAAAATTGTTAAAAAAAAAAATTAATTTTCAAACTAATGAAAAATTTAAAAATTCAAACTTTTCATTAAGAAAGTAATTAAAATTTTGTCGATTTTAAAGTTGTTCTTTTGGAATATCTCGATAATTAAGCAGCATAGAGTAATTTTTTTTCATAATATTTTTTTAAGCTTCTAAAATTATCTACAAAAGACAGTTTCTATGAAAATTTTCTCTATCTCGCTTAGATTTCTAAGATATTCCTTAAAAAAAAAAACTCGAAAATAAATTCCATCAATTTTTGAACTTTTTCTTCTCAATTTTTCTCGGATATCTCCGAAACTAAGGGAGATAGAGCAATTTCTCTCGAATCATTTTTTGTAGCCCTCAAAATTCTCCACAAAACACATTCACATAAAAACTGCTCCATCTCCCTCACTATCCAAGATATTCCCAATAAAACAAAAAAAAATTCAAATCAGCCCAAAAAAACTCAAATAAAAACAATAAAAAAAAAATTCAAAATAACTCACCCACTTTGTTGTACCGTGCATAAACAAAATCCATAAGATTTTCACGTGCACCAAGTAAATTATACTTCATTCCAAGGATAATATTATTGCCCATTTCTGTCCAATAATTACGTGACTTCGTGCAGGCAAAGAAACTCAAAATAAATGCAACTGCCGATCCAACAATTACAAACATTTCATAACTTTTTTTTTGTAATGATTTTTTGTCAAAGTTATCAAGTTTTTTATCACTTTTACTTGATGAAAATTTAATGATGTTCGACATTTAGACTTCATGAGTAATTAAAATATCAATTTTTCGTCATTATTGAATTGTGAAATACGTGAATTTTCTTTGTCGTTTGTTATTCACTGGAATCACTGAAACTCGAAGTTTTCGAGTGAATTGCTTGAAGAATTTTCATGTTGAGCAATGTAGGCCGCTTGAAAGACACAGTGGAAAGTAGCACATTGACAGTAGAGAAATTATCGAATTAGCCAAAGAGAGATCTTCGGAAATATTCGGCTCCTATACAATAACATGTGAATTTCAGCTTCGGGAGGACTTCGGAAGATTCCTCTTTGGCTAATTCGAATTTACGTCAGGTGATATACCGCGGTATTTTCGTTGACATCCGGTTGCGTCAGTGGCGCGAATTTGAATTTAAATTTTTCGGGATTCAGCCAGTTTTTCGGAGTGCGCGAGTAAAATCAAGTGCTGCATACAGATGTGGACGTCAAGTTCACTCAAACAAATAAATAATTATGTAATTATTTTCATTTATTATTGTAATATATTGAGAGTGGATGGAGTTGTACAATAAATATTTTAGATTAATTCAAAGATTTTTTTGTAAAAATTAACTTTGATTAATACTTTTTAGTGAAAAAATACTCTGAAGATACTGCATGTTGTAAAATTCTGAAATTCACGTGATATTTTGATTTAATTAATAATTAATAACAAAAATCATGGTAGAATAGATCTCCGGCTCAAAATGATTAAGGATTTTTCTTCAAAGGAAAGCGCTGCACGAAAAAATCGGAAAAAATTTGAGAAAATGCTCCAAAATGTCTCAATTTTCGGTGAATTTTTGCGATTTTTCTTTTGTGAAAGCCTTCATTCTTAAAAAAAAATCCCGAATTATTTTAATCGACAGGTCCATTTTGCCCCGGTCTCCCCTGCGTATTCTTTTAAGTAGATTGCTGCCAGTAGTTTAAGATTGTTTCAGTACTTTATAAATACTGCAAAAAGTTTTTTAGTTTCGTCTGTTGAAGACTCAATGACAATAATTTCTCCTGAATTGATTTATCATTTGCTAGAGAATTTACCGAACTTTCTAAACAATTGCTGAGATAAATGCCACCTCTGTACTCAATGCTCGGGCTCAAAGCTGCGTAAACAATTCCAGTTGCTCCTTTTTCCGGTGTCTGTAATTATTAATTAATGATTATTTTAATATTTGTTTATAAAGAGGTGAAAATTTATTTTATTTTCAAAAGGATCTCGGAATTGGAGGGAGATATCGAAATTTTCGTAGAGACCTTTTTTGAAGCCCTTGAAATTCGCTACAAAAATGGTCTCTATGGAAATTCCGCTATCTCGCTTAGATTCCGAGAGTCTTTTAAAAAACGGTATTTTGAGCAGAAGTGAAGTGATAAGAGATAATTTCATGAAAATCAGCTTTACTCTGAAGATATCTCGTGAATGAAGAGGTTTAGGAGGTTCCATCAGGAGACCTTTTTTGTAGCCCTTGAAATTCTCTACAAAAAAGGTCTCTTGCAAAATTCTTCTCAATCTACTCGCCTCAAAGATATCAATAAAAGAATGAAAATTAAAAAAAAATGATATCTTTTTTCGAAATTACTACTTTTTTATAAATACTAAAAAAAATTGTTTTAGAAGAAATATAAATGTTATAAATGTTTTTCACTTACTTTGAAGAATAATCTTCGTAGCCATCCAAAATTACTGAGGGAAGTGTGCTCGAATAGATCAGTATCAACAATTCCTGGATGAACAGAGTAAGAACGAATTGGAAGATTTTTTATTTGAGCAATTTCATCTAGTGACTTTGTGAACATCACTTGTGCCAATTTACTCTGACCATAAGCTGCTTGTGCACTGTACGATGATCTGAAAAATTAATTTTTATTTAATTAGTAAAAGCAGTTAAATCTTGAAATTCTCTTAAAGATGATTGCGAGGTAAAATCGCGAAAAAAGGGAAATTTTTGTATAAAATCGTTAATAAAAATTTAAACAAGATGAAATTCTCAAATTTGATGAATAAAATAAGTAGAAGCAAAAAATTAATTGAAAATAGAAAAATTTTCATTATTTTTTACATTTTTTCAAATTTTTCAAGATTTAAAGAAATGTAAAAAATGATGAAAATATTTTTTATATACTTTATTAACGATTTTATATGAAAATTTAACTTTTTTCCCAATTTTACCTCTCAATCATCCTTAATACAAATTAATTAATTTCTTTTTCTAATTAATCATCAGAAAAATGAGATAAACATTTAATTTTTAGTACATACTTGTAATTAACATCGTCAAAATTAATATTTCCCAATAAATGTGCACAAGAAGTGACATTTACGACTCTTGAGCAATTTTCTGTTGATCCAGCATTACGAAGTTGTGGAATAAGCATCGAAGTCAGCAGAAAATGTGACAAATAGTTAACTGCCCATTGCTGTTCAAATCCATCAATTGTTTCCTGATAGGGTGTGAACATGACACCAGCTGTTGATTAAAAAACATTTTTAAAAATTGAAAAAAAAGGAAAAAAAGAAAATTAATTTTTTTTTAATTTAGTTTATTAATTTTCGAATATCTCAGAAAATATTAGATTTAGAAAAAATTGTCAAGAGACCTTTTTTTTTAAATATAATTCTATTTCCTACAAAAAAAAGGTCTCTTGACAAATTCTTTCAAATCCAATAGTTTCCAAGATATTTGAAAAAAAAAAAAAAATAAATGACTATTTAATTTCAAATTTCGAAATTCATTTCACATTTTCACATTTTTAAAAATTGAAAAAAAAAGGAAAAAAAGAAAATTAATTTTTTAAAAATTTAGTTTATTAATTTTCGAATATCTCAGAAAATATTGGATTTAGAAAAAATTATCAGAAAACCTTTTTTTTCAAATATAATTCAATTTTCTACAAAAAAAAGTCTTTTGACAAATTCTTTCAAATCCAATAGTTTCCAAGATATTTGAAAAAAAAAAAAATAAATGACTATTTAATTTCAAATTTCGAAATTCATTTCACATTTTCACATTTTTAAAAATTGAAAAAAAAAGGAAAAAAAGAAAATTAATTTTTTTAAAATTTAGTTTATCAATTTTCGAATATCTCAGAAAATATTGGATTTAGAAAAAATTGTCAGGAGACCTTTTTTTTAAAATATAATTCAATTTTCTACAAAAAAAAGGTCTCTTGACAAATTCTTTCAAATCCAATAGTTTCCAAGATATCTGAAAAAAAATAAAAAAAATAAATAAATGACTATTTAATTTCAAATTTCGAAATTCTTGAGAAATTTCTATTTTTTCTATGCGATATATCGTATTATATACATATTATCTCATATTCCACAAGATAATCTTCATTTCACAATAAATACAAATTTTAAAAAATTACCATTATTTACTAGAATATGGATTTTTTTGAATTTTTCCTGTACTTTATTTGCAAATTCCTTTACAGACTCCAGACTCGAATTGTCGAGATGATAAATAGTGGACTGTCCTTTTACTGTGCCGGATTGTCGAATGCTTTTGAGAGCTTTCTCTCCAGCCTCGATATTGCGACAACCTGCGAACAATATTTGTCGTTAATGAACAATTAATGAAAAAAAAAAGAAATCAGTTTTATTTTAGTATTTGCATTTTTTTTTAGAATTTTCGACATTGTTTTAAATTTTTTTGGAATTAGAGGCAGTGATGGGTAATTTTTAGGGGTGTGCGAATAATTCAAATCCACGAATTATTCGTACCGAATCGAATATTAATATTCGATTCGAAAGTTGAATTGAATAATTCGAATTGTCGAATATTTCGAATTTTTGAATTATTCGAATTTTTTCGAATAATTCGATTTTTTTTGAATAATTCGAATTTTCGAATAATTCGAACTTCTCGAATAATTCGAAAATTTTCGAATTATTCCAAAAATTTCAAAGAATTCGAATATTTTCGAATAATTTGAATAATTCGAATAATTTCGAATAATATTCGATTCGATTGGAACATTATTCGCACACCCCTAGTAATTTTGAATCAATCTTGTAAAATCGATTGCTTTTTTGAACAATCGACTTTTTTGAGAAATTTCCAGAAACTCGACTAATCGATTTTTCGATTGCTTTTTTTTTTTTTTTTAGAAAAATCGATATTTTTTGAACGATTTCGAGAAACTTGATTTATTCGAATTTTTTAATTGTTTTTTTTTTTTTTAAATTCTCAGAAAAAAGGAAAAATTCGTATTTTCGAAATATTGATTTTTCTTTCGGAGATCGCCCATCACTTATTACAGATAATGTCCAACAATTTTACTTGCGTGAGGATAATGAGTGTCGAAGACAATATAATTTACCGATAATCACATGCATGTCACACTCCAGAAGCATCTTGACGATGGATTTTCCAATGCCACGAGAGCCACCGGTAACAATTGCAACGCAGCCACTTTTAGACACTAAATCTGTTGGAAAAAGAATTCAAGATTACAATATATATGTCCAATTATCATAAAAGAAAATTACTCGAAATCGATGGAAATATTGGAGATAGATTTTTTCTGATGATTCCATTGGAAAGCTGAGGAAATTTCCCATGAAAATCATATGCCAGAAGTTATTTTTTTGAATTTTTCAAAAATTTCATTTTTGGCGCGAGATTTGAAGGTGAAATCCTTCTGTTTTTGAAAAATTTCAGGTTTTCGGGAATATCTCGGGTTCTATTGGTCGCAGCGACCTGGGGTTGATCTTGAATGAAAGGTGAGCTCATTTCCCATCGATTTATGTGGTTAAAAAAAAATTATCAATTTTTTTCAAGTACTTTTAGGGCTAAAACTGATTTTCAGAAAAATGGCCTATAAGTATTTGAAAAATTGATTTAAAAAAAATTTGAACCACATAAATCGATGAGAAATGAGCTCACCTTTCATTTGGGATGAACCCCAGGTCGCTACGACCAACAGAACCGGAGATATAGCCGAAAAAGTGAATTTTTTCGATTTTCGAAAGAAATACCCCTTCAAAAATTGTCCAAAAAAGTAAAATTTTCAAAAAATTGACAAAAATTAATTTTAACACATGTTTTCCACCTAAAATTTTCTCAGCTTTTCAATGGAATCATCAGAAAATCTCCATCTCGAACCTTTCAATCAAAATTTCCATTCTACCTCACATTCCCCATTTCCACAAATTTTGAAAATTCGAATTTTAAATTATATTTTTTTGGAGTAATCGAAGAAAAAATCTTGAAAATGAATGAAAATAATTTTTTTTATCAATGAGATAGTGAAGGGAATTATCGTGAAATGTCTTATTGAGCAAGTAATCTTGGATTATGCCCATTAATAAGCAATTACCAATGTTTAACAGGAATGTGCTGGAAAATAATGTGAAAAGAATGAAAATCGTAGAAAAAACAGGTAAAATCTCATTTATTTTAGTTATTGGAAAATATCTTGGAATCTGAGGGAGATCGAAGAATTTTCATAGAAACCTTTTTTGTAGCTCTCAAAATTCTCCACAAAACACATTCCCATCAAAACTGCTCTATCTCCCTCACTATCCAAGATATTCCCAAAAAAGCAAAAAAAAATTCAAATCAGCCCAAAAAAACTCAAATAAAAACAATAAAAAAAAATTCGAAATAACTCACCCACTTTGTTGTACCGTGCATAAACAAAATCCATAAGATTTTCACGTGCACCAAGTAAATTATACTTCATTCCAAGGATAATACTATTGCCCATTTCTGTCCAATAATTACGTGACTTCGTGCAGGCAAAGAAACTCAAAATAAATGCAACTGCCGATCCAACAATTACAAACATTTTATAACTTTTTTTTTCTAATGATTTTTTGTCAAAGTTATCAAGTTTTTTATCACTTTTACTTGATGAAAATTTAATGATGTTCGACATTTAGACCTCATGAGTAATTAAAATATCAATTTTTCGTCATTATTGAATTGTGAAATACGTGAATTTTCTTTGTCGTTTGTTATTAACTGGAATCACTGAGACTCGATGTTTTCGAGTGAATTGCTTGAAGAATTTTTCATGTTGAGCAATGTAGGCCGCTTGAAAGACACAGTGGAAAGTAGCACATTGACAGTGGCGCGAATTTTGAATTTGAACTTGAATATTTCGGGATCGAAGGAGTTTTTGGAGTTTTTTGGGAATATCTAAGAGGCGATTGGAGATAGGGGAAAAAGTGGAGAGACCTTTTTTGTAGAGAATTTTGAGGGCTACAAAAAAGGTCTCTAGGAAAATTTCGCTATCTCGCTTAGTTTCCGAGATACTTTTTAAGAAAGGAGAAAAAGGGAATTTCATCGATTTTCTTTTCAAAATCAGTTTTTTCTTTGATTTAAGAATTTTTATATTGAGCAATGTAGGCCATTTGAAAGACACGGTAGAAAGTAGCACATTGACACAGATGAGCGATACGTCCGGTGATATACCGGTATTTTTGTGGACTTCCGGTGGCGCGATTTGAATTTAAATTTTACGGTATTGAACAAGTTTTTAGAGTTTTTTAGGGATATCTAAGAGGCGGTAGGAGTTAGGGGAAAAAGTGAGGAGACCTTTTTTGTAGAAAATTTTAAGAGCTACAAAAAAGGTCCTGAGGAAAATTGCTCTATCTCTCTTAGTCTCCAAGATATTCAGTAATAAAGAAGTGAAAAGTGTTAAATTTCGCTACTTTTTCATTTTTGCTATAGCGAAACTTTGAAGAATTCCAAAAAAAAAACTAGACATTCTTATTTTTTTTCAATTTTTTGAAAATACCTGTAGAACATCCTTAATAAGCCAACTTCACGTCGTCAATAAACTCTTGTCACTGACTGTACACGTGATTGGTCGACTCGAGGTGCAGTTCACGAGACTCGACCAGTGATTCCTCCAATTCGATAGATTATTTTTCCTCAACAACTGCAAGCTATCACAAAATCACAGTAAACATCCGCACAATAAGTGTTGAATAAAGAGGAAAGCAAGGAAAAATAAAAGAAACAGAGTAAGTTTTTAAAAAAGACACTAATTCCCGCCCTTTTTTGAAGGTCGCACACCAATTATTTAATTTAAATTTCACGATAATCCAGAGAAATTGACGAGAAAAAAAGTGGGGCTAGGTTTTATCGTCTCGAATACATATATATACACATACACATACAAAAAAAGGGGGGGGGGACCTTTGAACACTTCTTGGCTTAATAAAAAATTAATTTAAACAAAAAAAATTAATAATTAAAAAAAAAAATTCAAAAAATTCGAATATTTAAAATTTATAAAAAACTTTTGTTAATTAAAAAAAAGGGGAAAAATTATGTTTTTATTAATTAAAAAAAATAATTTTGTTCAAAGGTGTCCCCCCCCCTTTTTTTTCCCTTAACTGTAAATTTTCTTGTCTTGATTGAGAAATAAATGAATATGCAGTGACAAAAATTGATGAGTTGAAAAAAAAGGAAAAAAAAATGTGGAATTTGTACTCTTGACATACATGTGATTTTTTTTTCTTAATCACCTGATTTAATGCACTTTATTCATTCTGATTTTTTTTTACAGATATATATATATATATATAGATATATATAGAGAATGGCTGACAGTCCAAGTGCAGGTGCAGGAGAAAGCCCAAGTGCTCCACAAGTTGAGAGGGGCTGGGGTGCACTTAAACAGCAAATTATTGATAATAAAATCAATGCTGCACAATGGGCAACGAGAATATTTACAATTCTATTTACTATAGGATATATTATTCCATTTTTTGGGTATGAAACTGTTTTTTTAGACAATATTTTTGGGTCAAGGAAAAATTGAGGGAATTTTTTGAAATATTTTTTTGGGGAATTCTTGGAAATTAAGGAGGATAAAGCAATTTTTTTGAAATTTTTTTATTAATAGTAATCATAATAATAATAATAATTTTAAAAAAAAATTTTTTATTAATAATAATAATGATAATAATAATTTTTTTTAAAATTTTTAAATTCTCTACAAAACAGGATTAAGACAAAATTGTTTTATCTCGCTTAGTTTCCAAGATATTCTGCAAAAATTCCATTTTTAAAAAATGGAGTTGCTCAATAAAAGTGCATCAATGATAATAAAATCAATGTTGCACAATAGGCAACGAGAATATTTACAATTCTGTTTACTACAGGATTTATTATTCCATTTTTTGGGTATGAAACTATTTTTTTTAGAGATTTTTTTGGTTCAAAGGAAATTTGAGGGAATTTTTTGAAATATTTTTTTGGGGAATTCTTGGAAATTAAGGGAGATAAAGCAATTTTTTGAAATTTTTCATTTTTATTTTTAAATTCTCTTCTAAACAGGATTAAGGCAAAATTGCTTTATCTCGCTCAGTTTCCAAGATATTGTGCAAAAATAATTCTGCACGATGGGTGACGAGAATTTTTAAAATTCTATTTATTATAGGATTTATTATTCCATTTTTTGGGTATGAAACTATTTTTTTTAGAGATTTTTTTGGTTCAAAGGAAATTTAAGGGAATTTTTTGAAATATTTTTTTGGGAATTCTTGGAAATTGAGGGAGATAAAGCAATTTTTTGAAATTTTTTTATTAATAATAATAATATTAATAATAATAATTTTTTTGAAATTTTGCTATCAATAATAATAATAATAATAATAATTTTTTTCTTAATTTTTGAATTCTCTACAATACAAGATTAAGACAAAATCGCTTTATCTCGCTTAGTTTCCAAGATATTCTGCAAAAATTCCATTTTTTTAAAATGAAGTTGCTCAATAAAAGTGCATTGATGATAGTAAAATTGATTTTGCACAATGGACAACGAGAATTTTTATAATTCTATTTACTATAGGATTTATTATTTCATTTTTTGGGTATGAAACTGTTTTTTTTTCAATTTTTTGAGTCAAGAAAAATTGGGGGAAATTTTTTAAAATAATTTTTTTGGGGAATTCTTGGAAATTAAGGGAGATAAAGAAATTTTTTTAATATTTTTTTAACTCTTTGAATTCTCTACGAAACAGGATTAAGCCAAAATCGCTCTATCTCGTTGAATTTCCGAGATATTCCACGAAACCTCATTTTTAAACAGGAGAATGTGGGGTAAAATGGACACATTCCAATTGAACGGTTCGAGATAGAGATTTTCTGATGATTCCATTGGAAAGCTGAGAAAATTTCAGGTGGAAAACATGTGTTAAAATCAATTTATTTCAATTTTTTGAAAATTTTACTTTTTTGGACAATTTTTGAAGGGGTATTTCTTTCGAAAATCGAAAAAATTCACTTTTTCGGCGATATCTCCGGTTCTGTTGGTCGCAGCGACCTGGGGTTCATCTCAAATGAAAGGTGAGCTCATTTCTCATCGATTTATGTGGTTCAAATTTTTTTTAAATCAATTTTTCAAATACTTATAGGCCATTTTTCTGAAAATCAGTTTTTGTCCTAAAAGTACTTGAAAAAAATTGATAATTTTTTTTTAACCACATAAATCGATGGGAAATGAGCTCACCTTTCATTCAAGATCAACCCCAGGTCGCTACGACCAATAGAACCCGAGATATTCCCGAAAACCTGAAATTTTTCAAAAACAGAAGGATTTCACCTTCAAATCTCGCGCCAAAAATGAAATTTTTGAAAAATTCAAAAAAATAACTTCTGACATATGATTTTCATGGGAAATTTCCTCAGCTTTCCAATGGAATCATAAGAAAAAACCTGTCTCCAATATTTCCATCGATTTCGAGTAATTTTCGTAGTATAAAATACCAAAACTAACACGTGTGTCCATTTCACCCCAACTCTCCCTAAAATTCCTAAATACTCTATTCATTTAATACAAAAATTTTAATCTTCCAGAAACCCATACAATGCTTATTACAAAGTACTGATGAGCAGTGCAGCAACAAGTGCACTTCGTCTTCATCAGAGGGTACCCAGGGTTCAGCTCAACACTCAATTTCTTGAGATGCTATTACTAGAAGATTCGTGCCACTATTTACTCTACTCATCTATATTTCTCTACGTAGCACCAGTAACTTGTATCCTTTACTCATAAAAAAAAAAAGAAAAAAAAATCGTACTCTTCAATAATTAATTTTTTTTTCAAAAAAAAAAATTTGTATTTTTCACTAATTAATTTTTTTTTTTTGAAAAAAATTCGTACTCTTCACTAATTAATTTTTTCTTTCTGAAAAAAATTCGTACTTTTCACTAATTAATTTTTTTTTTCAACAAAAAAAATCATTCTCATCACTAATTAATTTTTTTTTCTAAAAAAAAAATTCGTACTATTCACAAAATATTTTTTTTGTCTAAAAAAAATTATTTTCTGCTCCATTTTTTTATTTTTCTCTTCATCAATAATTTTTTTTCTTTATTTTTTTTTTATACTCTTCATTAAATTTTTAATGATACCTTTGCTATTTCATTTCCTGAACCGATATAAATATAGTGGTGCTTGTACCAGTATTACTTTTTGCAGTCATGCATTCAGCAAGCTACTCGCTAATTCTCCTCGACGTAAGTTAATTCTTCAGTGTAAAAACACCTGTTTTTTTTTTTTTCTTGTAATTATTAAAGTTCATGACTTGCAATTACAGAGTAAAATATGGAAAAATGGATCTCCCTTCAAACATGATTCAGGATTTTTTTTTTCGGAATGAAGGAGTCGATGGAAAAATTTGACAAAATTTGAGAAGATGCTCCAATGTGTTGAGATTGTTGCTGAATTTTTTCAATTTTTTCTGAAGACTCCTTAACTCTAAAAAAAATCCCAAATCATTTTTAACATGAAGCTCCATTTTTCTTCGGTTTTAAATTTTTATTTATTCGACTTTTTTTTTTATTCAACAGACACTGGGGCAAAACAGCATATGGCAGGCGAGACTCGTCATATCTCTCATTGAATTTCAATCACGTAATATTCTACGTCTCTGTGGATTGTGCGAAATCATCATTTTACCATTAACAATTATCCTTGTTTTTACGTGAGTTAAATTTAATTTTTTTAATTGACGAAAAAATTAAAAAAATAGAGAATCAAGGTCTTTTTGGTAGATATTTTGGAAACTAAGGGAGATAGAAGGATTTTCGTGGGGACCTTTTTTGTAGAGAATTTCAAGAGCTACAAAAAAGGTTTCCACGAAAATTGCTCTATCTCGCTTAGTTTCCAAGATATTAAAAAAAAACAGATGATTTAGTGGTAAAAAGTTAAAAAAACAGCAAATCACCCTTTTTTATCATTCTTCATTAAATATCTCGGAAACTAAGCGAGATAGCGAAATTTACCAGGAAACCTTTTTTGTAGCTCTTGAAATTCTCTGAAAAAAAGGTCTCGTCAAAATTTCCCCTATCTCTCACGGATTCCGAGATATCTTTAAAAAACTGTTTACCACTGAAATCCACGAATTTAATTTTTAATTTTTTATTCAATTAATATTAAAAAAAAAATTATGCAAAATATTTTTAATAAATTTTTCAATGTTTCAGTGGACGTGCTGGACTACTAACGCCCTTTATTTATTATCAATTTCTAAAAATGCGTTTATTATCGAGACGAAATCCATCAACACGTAATGTATTCCACGAGATTAGAAATGCACTAAGTCATTTTTCAACACAGCCATCAATTCCAGGAATACTTAAGACCCTTATTAATGGGCTACTTAGTATTACACAACAAATGGCACCAAATCCAGTTCAACAGTAACTATATCATGTTGTTGAATTGAATTCCTCAATTTTATATTTAAGAAAAAAAAGGAGAAACACAAAAAAAACAACAGAAAAATCGTGAATTAACACAATTATTCTTTTGATTTCTGGAGGAAAATTCAGAATGTTCTGAAAATATTGATTTTTCATTATTCAGAATGAACAAATAATGTCACAATTTTTCTTATTAATTTCCAATTAATTATTAATTACGATTTAATAATGATTAAATATTAAATTCTAAAATTTCATGAAAAAAAATGAAAAAAATAATAAAAATTGAGATAATCGAGATTTATCGACAAAAAATTAATTTCTGGGGAAATTAACGGTTTATTCTCAAGACAATACACATTATTATTTATTTAATTAATTTTGAAAGAAATTAATCTGTGTTAAAATGAGAATAAGAGAGAAAATTTCAGTAAAGTGGTGAAATAATAGATAAATTTGGGAATATCTTGGAAAATATGTGGTTTACGAGATTTTGGAGAGAAACCTTTTTTGTAGAGATTTTCAAGGTCCACAAAAAAGCTCTCTTGTGTTTTTTCTTTAAATCCACTTGTTTTCGAGATATTCAAGAAAAGCAATCTGGAAAAAAATAATTTTTCAATTAATTGAAAAAAATTTGTCGATTCTCTTGTATTTCTTATTTTTTTTCTGAATATTCCATTTCTCAGCATATCCAATTTTTCACCTGTGACACTCTATTACATGTTTATTGCCTGCGTGATGGTGTACATACTTGAAGTACAAAGTTTTTTCTTAAAATATGAATTTTCTCATTGCATTAGAGGAAAATGGGGTAAAAGGGACACGTGTTAGTTTTAGTATTTTATACTATGAAAATGACTCGAAATCGATGGAAATATTGGAGATAGATTTTTTCTGATGATTCCATTGAAAAGCTGAGAAAATTTGCCATGGAAATCATATGTCAGAAATTATTTTTTTGAATTTTTCAAAAATTACATTTTTGGCGCGAGATTTGAAGGTGAAATTCTTCTGTTTTTGAAAAATTTCAGGTTTTCGGGAATATCTCGGGTTCTATTGGTCGCAGCGACCTGGGGTTGATCTTGAATGAAAGGTGAGCTCATTTCCCATCGATTTATGTGGTTAAAAAAAAATTATCAATTTTTTTCAAGTACTTTTAGGGCAAAAACTGATTTTCAGAAAATGGCCTATAAGTATTTGAAAAAGTGATTTAAAAAAAATTTGCACCACATAAATCGATGAGAAATGAGCTCACCTTTCATTTGAGATGAACCCCAGGTCGCTACGACCAACAGAACCGGAGATATCGCCGAAAAAGTGAAGTTTTCGATTTTCGAAAGAAATATCCCTTCAAAAATTGTCCAAAAAAGTAAAATTTTCAAAAAAATTGAAAAAAATTAATTTCAACACATGTTTTCCACCTGAAATTTCCTCAGCTTTCCAATGGAATCATCAGAAAATCTCCATCTCCAACCGTTCAATTGGAATGCGTCCATTTTACCCCATCTTCCCCTAATTTTCTTTCCTTGCATTCTTCAGTTCCAACTATCGAGCTGCGAATTTTACACGTAAAAAAAAAAAAGAAAACTGTTTTTATGGAATTAATAAATGGAGAATATTGTGTGGGAGAGAGAAAAAAAATCTATGTGCCTAAAATTAAGAGCACTTCTTTTTTTTTCTTCGATGTAATAATTTAAATTTTTAAGTTCATGATTCGTTTATTTTTTGTGGTTTGGAGAAGATTAAAATCATCGTAGAGCACTAAAATAATTTTATGTTATGGTCTGTGGATGTTTTCAATAATAAAATATGGAGAATTGTTTATTATAAATATTTTTATATTTATTTAAATGTGAATTTTTTCCTTTTTAAAAGGAAAATTTTGAAAACTGAAAAAAAGGTTTCCTGATAAATCCTGTTATCTCGCTTAGTTTCCGAGATATTCGAAAAAAACGTAATTTTAACAGGAAAATCGATGAAATTCGTATTCTTTTAAGTTTTCCCAGATATCTCGGAAACTAAGCGAGATAGCGCAGTTTTACCCGAATCCTTTTTTGTAGATAATTTCAAGCACTACAAAAAAGGTTTCTACAAAAATTTCGCTATCTCGCTTAGATTTCAAGATATTCAAATATTCCGAAAAAAAAACAATTAAAAAGAATTTTTCCAGTTTTTTTCTCCAGGAAAAATGGGAAAATTCTTTCGTTTAGCCGAGGCGAATGAATTGTGTTTTATTCATAAGATGGAAAATCGATGAAAACAGAACACTGATGTCTATCTCCGCACATAAATTCATCGAATTTTAATGCAGAGAATTAAATTAAACTCGATAATTTTTCTAAAAAAATAATGAGTTTTTTAGAAAATTCGAGGAATTTTTTAGAAAAATAGTAATTTTTTAAAAAATTCTAGTGAATATTTAAAAAAAATTATTCGATGATAAATTTTCATTGAGTTCACATAAAATATGAGAACATGATGGTTCAGACTTAATAATTTAGATAACGCTAATGCATCTTCTGAATAATTCAAAATTTTGGCTTTTAGTCTTGCGCATAATTTCGTAGAGTTGAGTAGTATCAATTGAGTATTCAATTGTATTCCGATATCGCGTTTATTCCAGAGTATTTCATTTCGTATTTTATAGTTCCTAAAAGGTTCTTCTCATTTTTTAGAGATGATGAAATTATTATTATTGAGAAAAAATGGGTTTTTTATAATTTTTTGGGGATTTTTGAACTAATTAAAAAATCACGTTTTTTTTATTTTGAGAATATTTAAAAAACTATTGAGTTTAGGAGAATTCATCAGGAAATCTTTTTTGTGGAAAATTCAATTTTCTAAAAAAAAGGTTTCTTGATATTTTTTGATAACTCTATTAGTTTTCGAGATATTTGTAATGTTGTGAAGACGAAATTTAATTATTGATTGAAAAAAAATAGATTTTTATCGATTTTTCGAATTAAAAAATTTCAAAAAAATATGAATTTCGCGGGAATCGGGTTCACAACCCCTATCAAATAATCTCCCCCCTTCAAAAACCCTTTAATCCCCCCTTTTTGCCTCATTTCCAATGAAAAAAATTAAAAAATTGATATTAAAAAAATCCCTCAAAAAATTCCCTTTACACTATTCCCTAAAATATCTCAAAAACCCTCAACTTTACTAAAATTTCCCAAGACACCTTTTTTGTAGCCCTCGAAATTCTCCACAAAAAAGGTCTCCACCAAAATTTCCCTAAACCCACTCGCCTAAAAGATATCCTCCCCCAAACCCCCCAAAAAAAAATTATTTCACGAATCCTTAAAAATTAATTTAAAAAAAAATCCTAAAAAAATTCCCTTTACACTATTCCCTAAAATATCTCAAAAACCATCAACTTTATTCAAATTTTCCAAGATACCTTTTTTGTAGCCCTCAAAATTCTCCACAAAAAAGGTTTCTTCCAAAATTCTCCTAAACCCACTCGCCTAAAAGATATCCTTCCCCAAAGCTCCCAAAAAAAAAATTTCTATGAAAAAAAATTTCTTAAAAAAATTTGCTAAAAATTCAAATTCATTCAGAATATTCTATTAGAATGGCGCGAATTTTAATTAGAGCATAGCACCAACAACGAGTCATTCAAGATTATCTCCACAATACACTCACACATATATATATTATATATATATGCAAAAGCCTCTCCTGCCTTTAAGTATTGTGATATTAAATTCCACAGTGTTAAAGATATCTACATGAGAGAACTTTGCATTAGTCTTGTAAGTTGATCTGAAGTGCTTCAAGTTTTCGCATCAGTTCCAAAGGGGAATAAGCCAATTCGCATTGTCTTTTCCCTGTTAGTTTTGTGGAGAAGCCCTTCATGAACTTTATTGGTCTTATACCGGTTTGCGCGAAAATTATCATGCCAGATAGTCTGTTATGGAGTGGAGAACACTTGCAGTTACTATTTTAGTGATAAGTCTGGGATTTTTTGCAATACCTATCAAAGTATCTCCAGATAAAAGTGGCGAGGATGTGCACTTGTTTGAGTCTTATGTGAAGTCTTATAATAAGACTTATAGGCATGATGCGGATGAGTATGGCAGAAGATTTGAAAAATTTCAGGTAATTTTTTGGAATTTTTTTTTGGATTTCAATAGACAATTTTTCAAATTTTTTTCCACAATTTTTCAAATTTTTTTCCACAATTTTTCAAATTTTTCTCATAATTTTTAATGAATTATTACAAAAAAAATATTTAAAAAATTGGAACTTCTAGATTTTTGAATTTTGAGCATGCGCATATTTTTTTGATATTTTTTTTTTGAATTATTTGTTCGTTGGGAAAAAAATAGACTAAAAATTGTCGAATTTTAGTTTTTTCTTAGTAATTTTTTTATTTCTGTAATTTCCATCGAAAAAATTTTAATCACTTTCTCAATGAAAAATTTGGATTTTTAAATTTTTCATTAGTTTGAAAATTAATTTTTTTTTTTTTAACAATTTTGATTACTATTGTAATTAAAAATTTGACTGATGAAATTTTATAATTCTTTTTCTTATTCGAAATTTTGATTCTTTCTTACTTATTAATTGATTGGAATAATTAATTTTATAATAAAATCAACGCTACTATGTTTAATCTTCCCAAATATAATCGTTTTTCAGACAAAAATTTTGAGTTGAGATTTTTAACTAAATGTAACAAAAATAAGAACTTATAATTTAATCAAATCTAAATGACGCTTATATGAAATTTATAATTCAATTTAACTAATAAAAATGTTAATAAGTTTGATAAAGAAAATAATTATGAAATTCCATCAGTCAAATTTTGAATTACAATAGTAATCAAAATTGTTAAAAAAAAAAAATTAATTTTCAAACTAATGAAAAATTTAAAAATCCAAATTTTTCATTGAGAAAGTGATTAAAATTTTTTCGATGGAAATTAGAGAAATAAAAAAAATTAAAAAATTAAAAATCATCCTAAATCCCAAAAAATTGAGAAATTTCATAGCGATCACTTCGGAAAATCGAAGAACTAAATCGTCTGCGATCATCGCAAGAAAGTGCCTATTATGGACCAACCCAGTATTCAGATCTCTCAGAAGATGAATTCCTCAGCTTAACTCTGCGTCCAGATCTATCGGCTCTCAGTGAACTGCACAGAAAAAATAATCATCATAATCGCAAGCGATTGAATGCAATTGATTTGAGACACTTGAATCGCATCAAGAGATTGACTGGAATACCATTAAAATTTGACTGGAGAACTAAAGATGTTATTACAAGGGTCAGAAGCCAGGGATCGTGTGGTGCATGCTGGGCATACAGTACAGTAGAATGCATCGAATCAATGTTCGCTATTAAAAATGGAACACTAAGGTCCTTCAGTGTGCAAGAAGTAATTTCTTATTTTTTTAAATTTTTTATATACGACCTTAGATAGATGTACAATCGGAAAAAGTCAAATTTTTGTATGAAATCGTTAATAAATCGGTTAATAAAATCGTTAATCATTAAATTTTTGTATAAAAATTCAATTAATTTTTTGGGATGGTATGCAGAAGAAAAAGGCCAGCATCCCATGAAATTAATTTAAGTAATTTCTAATTTTTTTAACGAATTTTTTAACTCGATTTCTTTTTTTTCTGATTTATTTTGATGATTATCTTGATAATTAATGAAGATATGGAATTTTTATATGAAAAACGTTTTTTGCAGAGAATTTTGAGAGCTACGAAAGAAGTTTTTTTGAAAATGTTCTTATCTCGCTTAGTTTCCGAGATATTCATAGATTAATGATCATTAGAGTCGATTTTTATTTATATATTTTTTTTTTTAATTATTGAATTTTATTTTATTGATTTTTTTTTTTTTACTTTGATAGATGATTGATTGCGCGGGAAATGGTAATTTTGGATGCAATGGAGGCGATATTTGCAGTCTTCTTACATGGTTGGTGGAAAATAATGTGCCGGTTCTTGGGGAGGATACTTATCCTGTTACAGGAACTTCCGCTTTTTGTAAATTGGACAGGTGATTTTGTTGTTTGAATCTAAATTCGCGTTTTTTGCTTTCGGAGGGAAGCTATGTTATCAGAATTTTCGATTGCAATTTTTTTAATAGAAGATACTTAAAATTTCTATTTTTTAAGCTCCATTTGAAGAGAATTCGATCGAAACTTTTTGAGATTTGTCCATTTTTCGAAAATCAGTTTTTAAGGAAATTTCTGGAAATTAGTCAACTGATGTTATTTATACTCATATATTATCCAGTGATCGGCATCATGGATTTTTTCGCCATCGATTTCGATTATATTACTGATTTTTCATAAAAATTAGTAATTACCCAAAAAAAAATATTAATTTTCATAGAAAATTAGTAATTAGTAAAAAAAAATTATTGATTTTCATAGAAAATTGATAATTAGTCGGAAAAAAATATTAATTTTTCTAAAAAATTAGTAATTAGCGAGAAAATATTACTAATTACTCTTAAAAATTAGTAATCAGGAAGAAAATATTACTAATTACTTTCAAAAATCAGTAATTAGTGAAAAAAAATTACCAATTGTTTTCAAAAATTCCTGAAAATTAGTAATTTAATACATTAATAGACACAAATTTGGAAGGGCGAATTGTAATGAAATGTAATGCTAGTATCGCAAAAAGTAAAAATTAATAAGTGGAATAATAAATGATATTTGAAATAATAATATTTGGATTATATTTTGAAAGGAAATCGTAATTTTTGGCGGCTAATTATCAATTATTTTGAAAAATTAGTAATGAGCCGATAAGCATCATTCATTTTTCTAAAAAATTAGTAGTTTTTGTCGGCTAATTACTAATTTTTCAGAAGAATTACTGATTTTTAAGGAAAATTAGGAACTTTTCCCGGCTAATTATTAATTTTTCAGACAAATTAGGAATTTTTCTCGACTAATTACTAATTTTTCAGGAAAATTAGGAATTATTCGCAGTTAATTACTAATTTTTCAGACAAATTAGGAATTTTTCCCGGCTAATTACTAATTTTTCAGAAAAAATATCTAAATTTTTTTTTTTTCATTAGAAAATTTGCTAATCCTTACTTTTATTTATTTTTAGATCAAAAAGTTCTACTGTAAGAGTAATGGATTTCACTTGCGACAGGTAATATCATATTAATCTTATTCTCAATAACGTCTATTACGTAATTCTCCCTTTTTTATTACCACAAAATAATATAAAAATTGAATTTTAAATAAAATTACTCAATAATTCACAATTCTAAGAATCAGAAAATTATCGAGTAGTTACCTACAATTAATTACTCCAGTTATGTTGATGCTGAGGATGATCTTCTGACGACACTTGTCAATCATGGACCAGTTGCTGCTGCGGTTAATGCACTCACATGGCAAAATTACTTGGGTGGTATTATACAGTTTCACTGTGACGGTGCATTTTCAATGTTAAATCATGCAGTACAAATTGTTGGATACGATACAAGTGGACCTATTCCATTTTACATTGTTAGAAATTCATGGGGACCATTATTCGGCAATAAGGGATATTTGTACATTGCTATTGGCGACAATATCTGTGGTAACTTGATTTTTTTTCACTCAATTTTTTTTATCAAAAAAATTTAAGGTATTTTTGAGAGATTAAAAAAAGATGAGAATGTTCAAATAATTCGAATTTTCGAATAATTCGAATTTTTTTGGAATAACTCGAATTTTTTTTATATAACTCGAATTTTTTTTGAATAATTCGAATTTTCGAATAATTTGAATCTTCGAACAATTCGAATTTTCTAATAATTCGAATTTTTTTGAATAACTCGAATTTTTTTCATATAACTCGAATTTTTTTTGAATAATTCGAATTTTCGAATAATTTGAATCTTCGAATAATTCGAATTTTTTCGAATAATTCGAATTTTTGAGTAATTAGAATTTTTTTGAATAATTAGAATTTTCGAATGATTTGAGTTTTCGAACAATTTGAATTTTTGAATTTTCAAATAATTCGATTTTTTCGGAATAATTTGAATTTTTTTGAATAACTCGAATTTTTGAATAATTCTTTTTTTTTTTAATAATTCGAATTTTTTTGGATAATTCGAATCTTCGAATAATTCGAATTTTAGAATTTTTTTGAATAATACGGATTTTCGAATAGTTCGAGTTTTCGAACAATTTGAATTTTTAAATTTTCAAATAATTTGATTTTTTCAGAATAATTCGAATTTTTGAATAATTCGAATTTTCGAAGGCTTCAAACTTCTCGAAAAATCCGAAAATTTCCGAATTATTCCAAAAATTTCGAATAATTCTAATATTCTCGAATAAGCTCATTTTTTCATGTTCGAAAATTGGAACACTGACGAAATCACGTTCAATTTTGTAAAAAAATCTTTAATAACAATTTATACAAGTTGAAATTTTCAAATCTCATTCAGTGAATCTGCGAAAAATTTAATGAGGCTTCAAATAAGCCCTAGAACCAAAAATTCATTAAAAATTGAAAAAATTCACAATTTTTTACATTTCTCCAAATTTTTCAAGATTTAAAAAAAATTGTAAAAAATCGAAATTTTCTGATTACAGGAATCGCAAATCAAGTGGCTACACTGGACATAATCGAATAAATATCTCCAACAATAAAAAAAAAATTGTAATTTACCATTAACATTTATTTATACTGTATCTACAAGTATTTAATGATAAAGCAACAGGATGATGTATCGTAATCTTAGAAACAAAGTGGCTTAAGTGTAATGCTTGTTTATAGTACTTACGCCCTTTTATTTCCAAGATAACGTAGATGCTATGTTTTATTCATAGCACTTACGCCCCTTTAGTTCCAAGGCAACGATATCATGTGACGTAAATTAAGATTATCAATTAATAATTAATAATTAAAAATAATTATAAAAATCAAGTATTTTTGGATTATTAGAGGATTTCTATAGTTTTTTTTTATTCACAATGAACCCTCTACGGAGCTCTCTGATGCTGTTTGATCCAGTGATTCGTCCTCTGTGCCATAGCAACCCCAGGCTATCGACAATTTTGTTTTCATCTCTTTTGTTAATGGAGGAATTAAATTCCGAGGAATGAGAAAAGTCGAGAGGTTGAAGAGGTCCAAGAAGACTTTGTATCGATCACTAAAATGATGATAAATATATAAATATAGGGGAGAGTGGGGCAAAATGGACCTAAAAGATGAGATGACGCGAAAAAAAAAAAAAAAAAAATTTTTAAAAAGCCGCGGTTGCTTCGAAAAATCTGAAAAAATTTACGGACAATATAGACATGTTGGAGGATTTTCTCAAATTTTTTCAGATTTTTTTGTCAAGTCCTTCATTCCGAAAAAAAATTCCTTAATCATGTTACCATGAGGGTCCATTTTGCCCCACTCTCACCTATATGTATTGAATGTTTATTAAATATATATTCATATATTTAATATGTTAATGATATATATTGAATATAACATACATTAATATATGATAAATATATTTATTAAATAAAAAAATAAAACTTTAAAATTCTAATTTTTTTAATAGATTTTTTTGGCGGGAAAATGGGGAGTGATTAGTTTTCTTTTGAAATATTTCGGAAATTTAAGGAGATGGGGCAATTTTTGTGGAGACTTTTTTCGTCTTTTGCTCCTGAAATTCACTTTAAAAAGGATTTTAAGGCAAAATCGCCCTATCTCCCTTAGTTTCTGAGATATTTAAACGAAAATGTTGAATTTTTCGGTTTATGGGTTTAATTACCTGAGGGTCGACTTCAGATAATGATAACCGGAAGAGCCACCAGTGCCAAATTGCTGGGAGCCAATCATCCTTTGTACCATTATCACGTGATTATCTGCAAAGAAAAAAAAATTGAATAAATTTTAATTTTCGAAGTTAATTGGAAAAAAAAGAAAAAAAAATTAATTAAATTTGAAACATTAAGATTCTTTATTCTCCTAATTTTTTTAAAAGATATTCCGAAAACTGAGGAAAATAGAGAAATTTTCAAAGAAACCTTTTTTGTAGAGAATTTCAAGACCTCCAAAAAATGTTTCTACATAAATTCTTCAATCTCGCTTAGTTTCCGAGATATTCTCCATAATTCAAAAATCGAGCAAAACGAGTCGATTTTCCTCGAAAATCAGTTTTTTGAAAGGACCTCAAAAACTAAGCGAGATAGAGAAATTTTTAAAGAAACCTTTTTTGTAGAGAATTTCAAGACCCCCAAAAAAGGTTTCCGCATAAATTCTTCTATCTCGCTTAGTTTCCGAGATATCTCAAAAAATCCCATAAATCTCGGAATAAAACCCTAAAAAAATGAAAAATCTCACATCTCCACTTCGTAATGAGCGAATCAATATCCATCAATGCAGTGAGTACTTGATGTGGCTGACTGAATCGTGGTTCATCTCGATAAAGTGTAATCATGATAGCCCCCTGAAGTGCCCCATGATTGAATCGTCTCTCGCCTCTGGCAACTAGTGCATTGTGCAGTGATTCATTGAAAATTGATTCGAAAACAGCTCTTTTTGCCGAAACATTACCGCACATGTACTTGCGTAATGACTCTTTTGTTTGTTTCTGCAGAAACATAGAATTAATTATTATTCATTAAAAGGAATTAAATTAGGGGAAGATGGGGTAAAACGGACACTTGTTAGTTTTGGTATTTTATACTATGAAAATGACTCGAAATCGATGGAAATATTGGAGATAGATTTTTTCTGACGATTCCATTGAAAAGCTGAGGAAATTTCCCATGAAAATCATATGTCAGAAGTTATTTTTTTGAATTTTTTCAAAAATTTCATTTTTGGCGCGAGATTTGAAGGTGAAATTCTTCTGTCTTTGAAAAATTTCAGGTTTTCGGGAATATCTCGGGTTCTATTGGTCGCAGCGACCTGGGGTTCATCTTGAATGAAAGGTGAGCTCATTTCCCATCGATTTATGTGGTTAAAAAAAAATTATCAATTTTTTTCAAGTACTTTTAGGGCAAAAACTGATTTTCAGAAAAATGGCCTATAAGTATTTGAAAAATTGATTTAAAAAAAATTTGAACCACATAAATCGATGAGAAATGAGCTCACCTTTCATTTGAGATGAACCCCAGGTCGCTTCAACCAACAGAACCGGAGATATCGCCGAAAGAGTGAATTTTTTCGATTTTCAAAAGAAATACCCCTTCAAAAATTGTCCAAAAACGTAAAATTTTCAAAAAAATTGAAAAAAATTAATTTTAACACATGTTTTCCACCCAAAATTTTCTCAGCTTTTCAATGAAATCATCAGAAAATATCCATCTCAAACCGTTCAATTGAAATTGAATTATTATTATTATTATTATTATCATTACTTGAGCAATTTTGTCCTGTTCTTCGAGCATTTGTTCAACCGAGGCTTTGTATTTTCTCCAAAAATTAAAATCACAGTCAAGACCAGGTGTTCTACCAAGCCATCCTTGAACAAGTGAACTCAAACTTGGCTCACTCTCTGATTTTTTAATTGCCTCAACTGCCTCTGGATCTTTACCAAATACTTTTGTATAGCATTGATTGTATCTGACACGATGAATCTGTTTTATCCCAAGTTTATTCTCAATCAGGCGAAATTGAAGAGACTGAAAGCCAGATGCTGGACAAAGATAGTCACGAAATGCCATGAAATCGAGGGGTGTCATGGTTTCGAGAATGGTGACTTGATCGACAAGCAGCTGAAAATAAATCGAATAAATTGGAGCTTTACAAGATTTAAAAAATTGTCAATTCGCAAGGAAAAATTGCATTTTTTTGATTTTTTTTTTGAAAATATTGAGAAAAAAATACATTTTTTAATGGAATAAGCGGAGAACTTTATCCAAAAATTCCAAAAATTGAGGGGGTTTTCAGCTCATGAAGACGAATTTTTTGAGCTTTGTCCCGATGAAATCGGATGAGTAGTTTGGAAGATACAGCCTATTTTCGGAAAAACTTCAATTCAAAATATCTCGAGATTCGTTCAGCCGATATTTCTCAGATCCAATCCCAATCATCTTTATCAGGAACTACATATACAGAAAAAATTTGAAGTCTTCAAGTCAATTATTGATTGAGCTATGGTGAAAACACCAAGTTTTTGAAAAAAAAAGCACAAAAAAATTAATAACTAATAGAATAATGGAATTAAATTCACAAAAATTTGCCAAAAGTTAGATATTATGTTTGCGAATCTTGAGTAAAATTTTGAACGGAATTTGTCTCACGTAAATTGAGAAATTTTGAAAAATACGATTTTTACAAAATTGCTATATCTCAGAAGCCATTTGGCCGATTTTGCTGAAATTTTTATGGAACATACACTTCATCAAAACTGATATCATGCCAAAAATTTCCGATTTTTATCTGTCACCGTTCTCGAGTAATAGAGAATCGTAAAGCCGTACATACAGACCAGTGATCGGTATCATCGATTTTTTCGTTAACGATTTCGATTATATTACTGATTTTTCATAAAAATTAGTAATTAGCGAAAAAAAATTATTAATTTTCATAGAAAATTGATAATTAGACGGAAAAAAATATTAATTTTTCTAAAAAATTAGTAATTAGCGAGAAAATATTACTAATTACTCTTAAAAATTAGTAATCAGGAAGAAAATATTACTAATTACTTTCAAAAATCAGTAATTAGTGAAAAAAAATTACCAATTTTTTTCAAAAATTCCTGAAAATTAGTAATTTAATACATTAATAGACACAAATTTGGAAGGGCGAATTGTAATGAAATGTAATGCTAGTATCGCAAAAAGTAAAAATTAATAAGTGGAATAATAAATGATATTTGAAATAATAATATTTGGATTATATTTTGAAAGAAAATCGTAATTTTTGGCGGCTAATTATCAATTATTTTGAAAAATTAGTAATGAGCCGATAAGCATCATTCATTTTTCTAAAAAATTAGTAGTTTTTGTCGGCTAATTACTAATTTTTCAGAAGAATTACTGATTTTTAAGGAAAATTAGGAACTTTTCCCGGCTAATTACTAATTTTTCAGAAAAATTAGGAATTTTTCTCGACTAATTACCAATTTTTCAGAAAAATTAGGTAATGAAAATAGATATTTTTTTGTCGATCACTGATACAGACACACACACACACACATACATGTCTACTTTTTTTCTCATTATGATTTCTCGACGTTTTGGGTCATTTTGAGTCGTTTCCAACGAAATTTGGCATTCTGAAAAAATAAATTGCGAAAACAACGCTTTCATTCGGAAGCAAAAACCAAAAAAACTAATATTCACTATTCAAAGAAAATCTAAAAAAAAAAAAAAAATCAATCACGCCTTACTTTTGCGGTATCATAAATCTCCCCCAGCATCATTGGCTAACTGTGGTTGGCGTAAGTGTCACTTAATTTTCTTCATACATTATTATGTATCACATGACAACCGGTTTTATATTAATTTACCTCGTACAAAGCTCTACGTTCCCACAAATCTTTGTTCATTCAAGTAAAAAATATCAATGACTCGTGGTAAACAATAATATTTAATAAGAGAATGTGCAAAGATTTGTCTTTCACAATTTTCTTTTTTATTTTTATTGATTAAATTTGAATTTTATTATTATCATCATTATTATTATTATTATTATATGGAATATGTCAAATTTAGAGGGAGTAGCGTCTAATACTGTGAATGACAATTGCAGTGCAAATAAGAAAAAAAAAGAAGAAAAATTAAAAAGAAATTAGTTAGCAAATTATGAGCAAAAGATAAAAAATAAATTATTATTAGTGTTATTGTTATTAAAACTAAATTAGCATTTTTCAGGATTTGGAAGTTAATTGAAAAAAAAAAATTGCCCTTTTATTGATTAAAAAATTAGGGATTATTAACGAAAGAGAAAAGGGTGCAAACTCAATTAGATCCCTTCTAGTAACAAAACACCTTTTCCTCTGTCTCTTACACTAGTATAATTGGCTTGTCGTCGATAGGTTCATTCAACCCTTAAAAATGAAGAAAAAAATAAGAAAATCCTTAAAAAAATTATTAGTCGAATTTTGCATATTTTCCTTTTCTTAGTTGCATTAAAATATTTTTCGATGAATTTGATCATTTAATTTGTTTATTTTGAGATCTGGAGACTTTATATTTTAAAAAACTCATGTAAATTCTTTGATCATTCAATTTTAATGATTTTCTTTCTAAATTGTATTGATACTAAATTTATATTTATATCTTCATCTTAGAAACAAAGTGGCGTAAGTGCTATGCTTAAACATAGCACTTAATCTATTTTTTTTCCTAATCATAATAGTCAACATGAATTAGTAAAGTAGTTAAAGTAGTTAGCCGGAAAAAATTCCTAATTTGTCTGAAAAATTAGTAATTAACCGCGAATAATTCCTAATTTTCCTGAAAAATTAGTAATTAGTCGAGAAAAATTCCTAATTTTTCTGAAAAATTAGTAATTAGCCGGGAAAAGTTCCTAATTTTCCTTAAAAATCAGTAATTCTTCTGAAAAATTAGTAATTAGCCGACAAAAACTACTAATTTTTTAGAAAAATAAATGATGCTCATCGGCTCATTACTAATTTTTCAAAATAATTGATAATTAGCCGCCAAAAATTACGATTTCCTTTCAAAATATAATCCAAATATTATTATTTCAAATATCATTTATTATTCCACTTATTAATTTTTACTTTTTGCGATACTAGCATTACATTTCATTACAATTCGCCCTTCCAAATTTGTGTCTATTAATGTATTAAATTACTAATTTTCAGGAATTTTTGAAAACAATTGGTAATTTTTTTTCACTAATTACTGATTTTTGAAAGTAATTAGTAATATTTTCTTCCTGATTACTAATTTTTAAGAGTAATTAGTAATATTTTCTCGCTAATTACTAATTTTTTAGAAAAATTAATATTTTTTTCCGACTAATTATCGATTTTCTATGAAAATTAATAATTTTTTTTACTAATTACTAATTTCCTGTGAAAATTAATATTTTTTTTGGCTAATTACTAATTTTTATGAAAAATCAGTAATACAATCGAAATCGTTGACGAAAAAATCGATGATGCCGATCACTGTTTGAAAATAAATAAAAAATTACTTTGAGAATCAGGACGATGCGGTTGAGACGCTTGAGAATTTCCAGGGTTCTTGACTCATCGAGACGCTGGTAATTTGATGCCTCTGGTATTCCATCTGTACTATTCGATGTCAATTCAACTTCCGTGCTAAATAATCCTCTCACTGAATCCAACTCGTATATTATTTGTTTAAACCAGAGTTCGTAAGCTGTTTTGGAAGAAAAATCATGAATTAATTGTTGTTGGATTATTAGTTGAGTAGTAAAGTTTAAAGAATGAGGAGAATTTTTTTTAGAAATCTTTTTTTTTATGAGAAATTTCAAGAGCTACAAAAAAGATTTCTACAAAAATTTTGATTTTTTTTTTCGTGAGTTTCTGAGATATTTAGTAAAAATGTGAAAAGAGTGCAAATTTAGGTTTTTTATCGAATGATGAAATCTTCAGAGAAACCTTTTTTGTACCTCTTGAAATTCTCTACAAAAAAAGGATTTCTGCAAAAATGCGAATCTTGTCTAGTTTCCGAGATATTCCCCAAAAAATAATTTGAAAAAAACTGGAATTGGGCAAATTTCTAAACTTCTGTTTTATAAATCTTCAGATTTGATAAATTATCAAATAGAGGAAAATGGGTATTCCAATTGAGCGGTTCTAGATAGAAATTTTTCGATGATTCCATTGGAAAGCTGAGAAAATTTTGGGTGGAAAACATGTGTTAAAATTTATTTTTTCAAATTTTGGAAAATTTGACTATTTTGGACAATTTTTGAAGGGGTATTTCTTTCAAAAATCGAAAAAATTCACTTTTTCGGCGATATCTCCGGTTCTGTTGGTCGTAGCGACCTGGGGTTCATCTCAAATGAAAGGTGAGCTCATTTCTCATCGATTTATGTGGTTCAAATTTTTTTAAAATCAATATTTCAAATACTTATAGGCCATTTTTCTGAAAATCAGTTTTTGCCCTAAAAGTACTTGAAAAAAATTGATAATTTTTTTTTAACCACATAAATCGATGGGAAATGAGCTCACCTTTCATTCAAGATGAACCCCAGGTCGCTGCGACCAATAGAACCCGAGATATTCCCGAAAACCTGAAATTTTTCAAAAACAGAAGGATTTTACCTTCAAATCTCGCGCCAAAAATGAAATTTTTGAAAAATTCAAAAAAATAACTTCTGACATATGATTTTCATGGGAAATTTCCTCAGCTTTTCAATGGAATCATCAGAAAAAATCTATCTCCATTATTTCCATCGATTTCGACTAATTTTCTGAGTATAAAATACCAAAACTAATCAGCAATAATCACCCTGATGTGTAATAATAAAAAGATGCTCATCGTGAACTACTGTGTCATAAACTCCACTCAACAGCCTCTGTGCTGACAAAATCTTATCCAATTTAAGGTATTCACTGTAAAGAAGACCTTGTCCAGGTCCATCAGTCAGCTGATCACCATCCTGACTATTATCTTCGTATCTATTTAAAAAAAAAAAAAAGTAAATCCGGAAATGATTAAAAATATTAATGTCCTTGCGTAAGAAAATTCTATTTATCAAATTTATTTTATCATGACGTAATGTTTTGTGATTGTGAAGGTGTAGATGTCATGTTCATTTCGTAAATACAAAAAAAAAAAAATTTTGGGTCAACAAGTTCATCAATTGTGATTTATAATTTTCATTATCACTCAGAATTACGAAGAATTGCAACAATGTTTTCTTTAAATATTTAAAATTATTATTTTTTTTACAATAAGAAAAAATAAAAAATTCACGATAATTTCAAAATTAATATCATCATTATTTTGATGATTTTCAAAAAAAAAATTGCGCATTTCTGAATTTTGAAAAATTTTCAAAGAAAAAGAAATAAAAATGATTTTTTAAATAATTTCAAAAATTCTGAAAAATTGCAAATTTTGGGAAAAAATGATTTTTTTTTAAAGTCCGCTTATTAATCAATTTTTTTTAATCTCCACATTATCATCATTATTATTATCATTATTATAACTATTAAATTCTTTTTGAATTTTAAATTTTAAATTAAAATTCTTTTTTAAACTCTTTTAATTCTCAATTTATCAAATATCCGAAACAATGTTTTTTTTAATTAAAAAAAAGGAAAAACTTACATTCCATTTCCTATTGGACAAGCCATTATTATTATTATTATTATTATTCCGGATATTGTCTTCTTTAGAGAAGTATTCCGGAAGTTTTTTTATTTTCACAATTTTTAAATTTTTTTTTATAAATTCACGAATTTATTTTTCAATTACATCAAAAAAAAGGAATAATTAAGGATTTTTTTTTTCGTTTAAAGTGAATTTTTTTAGCGATTTGGCTTTTTTTTCCTCAATATATTTGAGAAACTGAAATGAGAAACAGCGTATTCAGTTGAACGGTTCAAACTCGACTAAAGCAAGAAACTGTGCGCGCATGAGCATTTGAGATTGAAAAAGTTGATTTGAAAAAGAGAAAATACAAATGAGATATGTTGAGGAGTTTGAATTCAATGTTTTTTTTTTTTGTGGTTTTGATGTATCGCGTTCACTTTGATTTGATTTAATTTTTTTAAGTCTAGATTCGGACGTCCGATTTTTTTTTTCGCCAGTTTTTTTCTTGATAAAAAAATTGGGTAATGGCTTTTTTGACGAATATCGAGGAATTGGAGGGGAATAGAATTTTAGTGATAACCTTTTTTTGTAGAGAATTTCAAGAGCTATGAAATAGGTCATTTCCAAAATTTCACTATCTCTCTTAGTTTCCGAGATATTCTAATTAAAAAGGCATTAAACAATTTTTTTCTTCAATTATAATTTGTTTTCCAAATTTCGAAAATTGACAAAAAATGTTTTTTTTTTCAAACATGTGTTTTACCCCATAAAAAAAAATCAAAAAATAAATAAATAAGATTTCTCAAAAAATTCAAAATTTGAAATTAAATTAGTAAAAAAAAAAAAAAAAAAAAAAAAAAGTGTCTCTTTTTTGAAAGTCGATCATCTTGAAAACAAAGTGGCATAAGTGCCATTTATAACTATAGGACATACGCCCCTTTGATTCTAAGGCCACGATACAGTATTTTTGATTTACTGCGAAATTACGAAATCAGAGGATCGGATTTTATCGAAAGAATTATAATCATTGGGTAAGAACATGCGAATGTTTTATGATTAGTTGGAATTTGTGTCTCGTGATGAGATTTCACTACTTCCTCGAGATTAGATTTTATTGGGCTTTTGGGGCTTTTGGGTTGATGAGGACATGTTGATTACTTGAAAAAATTTGAAAAAATTTGAAAAAAATTGAAAAAATTTGAAAAAATTTGAAAAAAATTGAAAAAAATTGAAAAAAATTGATTAAATTTGGAAAAATTTGAAAAAAATTGATTAAATTTGGAAAAATTTGAAAAAAATTGATTAAATTTGGAAAAAATTGAAAAAAAATCGAACAATCTCAAATATTATAAAACTGATTTTTTTTTTTTTTTAAAGCCTGAAAATGAGTAACGGACTCCGGAGACTTTCCAAGGCTCAAGTGACAAGTCTAAAATCCAAAAGTGTATCTTCAAGTTCATGTTGGCTATTCTTTCGATGATAATAGAGGAAAATAGAGTTTTTTTTCTAGACAATTTTTTTTTTTTTTTTTTTATAAATGGAAGATAGATTTTTTTTTTATAGAAGATAAATCCATTTATTTTCTTTTTTAAATCTCTTCATCAGCGAATCATTATTTTTTCATTTAATATCTCGGAAAATAATGTTTTTTTTAACAAAAAGTTTTTTATAAATAATTTCGTTTTTTTTTTCATTAATTAAGGATGGATTAATTTGTTTTGAAAAAAATCTTTTAATTAGGGAATCATTAATTTTTAATGAATATTTCAGAGAAAATTTTTTTTTTTTTTTTAAATATGACAAAATTTCCGGAAAAAAGAGGAGGAAAAGAATTTTTTAAAACCGTGAATTCCTTTTTTTTTTATGTTCTGATTATTTTTAGTGTTTTTGAAATGTTCTAGAAGGTTTCAGAAATTGTTGGTATATGAGATTTGAAGTACTTTGAAAAATTACGAGTATTTTTTGAAAAATCGGAGAGTGAGTTTCGAAATGAATATTGTTAGTGCCTCTATATTATGAAAATTGGGAGAAATTAGCGAGAATATTTTTAGATAGATTTTTCCTAACGATTTCATCGAAAAACTGAGGAAATTTCCGTTGAAACGCATATGTCAAAGTAATTTTGTATAATTTTTGAAGAAAATCGTATTTTTTTTGAAAAATTTCAATTTTTTTGGTGATATCTCCGGTTTTATTGGCTGTAGCGACTTGAGATTGATCTCAAATGAAAGTTGAGATCATTTGTCATCGATTAAAGTGATTTTGAAGGAGAAATGGTTGATTTTTGAAGTAATTACAGGGCAAAAACTGATTTTCCCAAAAATATAAGCATTTATTATCCTTTCTGAATCACGAAAATCGATGGCAAATAATCACACCTTTTATTTCAGATGCATCCTAAGTCGCTGCAATGAATAGAATCAGAGAAACCCTCGGAAAAAAATTGTAAAAAAAAATTGTTTAAAAAAATCAATCCCAACTCTTTTTATAAGAATTTTTCATTTTTAAACATTTTCTCCTATGAGTGAAAATTCAATTTTTTCAAATTTCCAAAATTCAAGAATTCGCAAGTGGTACTGGGAGACTTCGAGTGTTCTAAAGCAATCGAATCAATAGTGCGCTTATAAATATCATTATTTTCATCAGAAAAGAGTATCAACGACTGCAAAAGGTAATAACAAAGTCTGCTTCTCTTATTTCACGAAAAAAAAAGAAACGAAATTTTTTAATGTCAAAAAATCGTTTTAAAAAATTCAAATATTTAGTGATATTTCGGTTATCTCTCAATGGCCTCTGCAGAAAATGTTGTGATTGTGAAGTTTTTCCTTTTATCAACGGAGGATTCAAAAAATTGAGTTCCCCTGAAATCCAACAGATGGAAGCATGAGGCGGGCTGCAAACGGTCATCCTTGAAATTTGGGGAATCCCCGAATTTAAGGATATCCAAGTAGTTCCGATAATCTATTTTTCCTTTTCAATTTTGGTTACTTTCGATAGAGTAGTATGAGGAGATTTTTTAAAAATTTACTTTACACCCTGTTACCGGACAAACAGCGAGGACTGATTCAGTGATCGGCAAAAAAACATCTGTCTATTTTCATGACCTGAAATCATGACCTGATATTTTCTGACAAATTAGTAATTAGTCGGGAAAAATTTCTAATTTGTTTGAAAAATTAGTAATTAACCGCGAATAATTTCTAATTTCCCTGAAAAATTAGTAATTAGTCGAGAAAAATTCCTAATTTTTCTGAAAAATTAGTAATTAGGCGGGAAAAGTTCCTAATTTTCCTTAAAAATCAGTACTTCTTCCGAAAAATTAGTAATTAGCCGACAAAAACTACTAATTTTTTAGAAAAATGAATGATGCTTATCGGCTCGTTACTAATTTTTCAAAATAATTGATAATTAGCCGCCAAAAATTACGATTTCCTTTCAAAATATAATCCAAATATTATTATTTCAAATATCATTTATTATTCCACTTATTAATTTTTACTTTTTGCGATACTAGCATTACATTTCATTACAATTCGCCCTTCCAAATTTGTGTCTATCAATGTATTAAATTACTAATTTTCAGGAATTTTTGAAAACAATTGGTAATTTTTTTTCACTAATTACTGATTTTTGAAAGTAATTAGTAATATTTTCTTCCTGATTACTAATTTTTAAGAGTAATTAGTAATATTTTCTCGCTAATTACTAATTTTTTAGAAAAATTAATATTTTTTTCCGACTGATTATCAATTTTCTATGAAAATTAATAATTTTTTTGAAATAATGACTAATTTCCCATGAAAATTAATATTTTTTTTTGGCTAATTACTAATTTTTATGAAAAATCAGTAATATAATCGAAATCGTTGACGAAAAAATCGATGATGCCGATCACTGGATTAATCCCAATTAATTACATGAAAACATGAATTGGCGGGAATATTGGTATTTAAAATCTGAGGATCCTCCAATCACAGTCCTAGATGCTGGAACAGCGTCAGTCGAATTCGCAACAATATTGGATATTAATAATATTAATTAACAACAATTTACTATCGTGGGCATTGTTTCAATATCGGTAAAATGCGTTACAAAATCGGAATAATTAGAATATTTATGATAACTTAGAAAAAAAAAGTAGATCATTTGGACCTGCTACTTGGACTTCCTTAACAGAAATTATGTGAATTCGTAATGAAAAAGTGCAATGACGTGCGTCAAGATGACGAGAAAGACCTGTTCCTTCAAGATAATTCTATTTCTCGTTAATTCAACAGTCACTTCCATAACTTTAGACAGAACTTCTAACAATTAAAAGAATCAGTGTCGTCTCTTCAGATGAAAATCTCTTGGAAAAGCACAGAATGACAAGGCGAAATTATTTATTTTCAAGAATTGAACATTTGGATTGAAAATTATTAGATTAAATCCATCAAAAACTTTGTAATCACGTTTTAATAATTATCTTAAACGCATTACGTCACTTCTTCAAATCAAAACTCGTGAAATTCAATTTTTCTTTCACAATAGAAGAAAAACTTCAAATTAATTTTCAAAAAATCTCTGAAAATATGAGTTTTACAGAAAAATGTAAAGAAATCTTTTTTGTAGCTCATAAAATTCTCTACAAAAAAGGTGTCTTCCTGATTTCTCCTAATCCCAACAGTTTTCGAGAGCATATCACTCTAATCTTCATAAACTTCAATTTTTCTTGAAATTCAACTAACGACCTTCAGAAAATCATATCAATTCAAAATACCATCGACTTCTCATTTTTTTCCCCACATTTTTCATCTCCATTCAACATTAATTTAAAATTATAATTTCAACGTCAGTTGAACTTGAACATTCAAGTTTTATTACAGTTAATTATGACTAAGCTGCATTGCATGTATCATTAACAATTTTCAAGTATCCGCGAGTCCAAACAACGTGTCACATTAAAAAATAAAAATAAAAAAAAATGAATAAAGTGTCAAGTGAAGAGGATTCAGTTGGGATTTTCCTATTTCAATCATTTTCATGCATTTACATTGTTCAAAGTCTTTATATCTTTATTTAAAGGAAAATAAAAAGCATTCAGACATTACGAATGAAAGGAATGCTTTTAAAAAAATTGAAATATTAATTTTTAATTTTTGAAGATTTTTATTAAAATTAATTAATACAATCAATTTTACAATATTTACGAATTTTAAGACTAAATTAAAGGAACAAAAAAAAAAAAAAAAATAAATAAAAGGAACATTTTAAGGAGCCTTTTACATATATTGTTGCCTTAGAATCAAAGGGGCGTAAGTGAGGGGCGTTTTTGAGAAATTAGAAAAAAATAAGAATGTCATGATTTTTTTTTGAGATTCTTCAAAAAATCAGGAACCTTTATAAAAAATTTTGATTTTTTTTCATACCGCGTAAGGAAGTTATAATTTTTTAAAAAACGTTAAAAAAACGCGGTTGAACATTGTTCTTATGGGACATTCTTAAAATCGTATGAAACTTTTCGAATAATTGTCAAAATTCAATGAAACTCCGGATATGGATTGAAGATTACTCGACAGATAAACGTTATTTTTTTATTCGATGATTAAATCGATGATTTGCCATTGAAATTAATAAAAATCAATGAAAAATTGTCACTGGCGCGTAAGTGCTGTCAACTTTTGTCGCCAGAATTTCCTAGAATTCGACACTTTTTTTTCAAAATAATTCTCAAACTAATTAAATAAAGAATAAAAAAAATATCTGTGAAATGTAATGATAATAATATAATATTTGAACACTCGCAGGGTTCCATAATTCCATGAAAATAATTTTAATGAGGAATTTAAAGACTCATTTTTTCATGTTCAGGGATTGGAACACTGACGAAATCACTGGCCCTCTCATGCCACTTAAGAAACGAACGAAAAAAAAGACACAAAAATTAATATTCATGATCAAAACGTATTTACGTTTTCAATCATTTTTATGCACTTCCACATTATTCAAAGCCTTTATATTAGAGGAAAAGAAAAGCATCAAGACATTACATGAAACGGATGCTCTACTTCCTGGAGAATGAGATATTCAATTATCATTTCATTTTTTATACAGACATTAAACTGCAGGAAGGCAAAAAGTACATGATGATAATGAAAAATTAATCTTCTGAATTTATTGAATTATTCAGTTGGGGTTTTTTTTTAAGAATATCTCTAAAACGAGTGAACTTATGAAAATTACGAAAAATTTTAAGAAACATTCGCATTTTTAATTTTTTAATTTTTTTTATTTCTGTAATTTCCATCGAAAAAATTTTAATTACTTTCTCAATGAAGAATTTGGATTTTCAAATTTTTCATTAGTTTGAAAATTAATTTTTTTTTTTAACAATTTTGATTACTATTGTAATTAAAAATTTGACTGATGAAATTTTATAATTCTTTTTCTTATTCGGAATTTTGATTCTTTCTTACTTATTAATTGATTGGAATAATTAATTTTATAATAAAATCAACGCTACTATGTTTAATCTTCCCAAATATAATCGTATTTCAGACAAAAATTTTGAGTTGAGAGTTTTAACTAAATGTAACACAAATAAGAACTTATAATTTAATCAAATCTAAATGACGCTTATATGACATTTATAATTCAATTTAACTAATAAAAATGTTAATAAGTTTAATAAAGAAAATAATTATGAAATTCCATCAGTCAAATTTTAAATTACAATAGTAATCAAAATTGTTGAAAAAAAAAATTAATTATCAAACTAATGAAAAATTTAAAAATCCAAATTTTTCATTGAGAAAGTAATTAAATTTTTTTCGATGGAAATTACAGAAATAAAAAAAAATTCAAAAATTAAAAAATATTCTCAAAAAAAAAAATCCCAAAAAATCTTTTTTACCTCTTTGAGGAAGAAATTGATGATAATTCATCAATGTTATCATTTTTTTTTTGATACTATGCATTCATGAACTTCCTGGTTTGCTTCAACGTCAAACGAAATTATCAATAATTATCCTCTGATAGTTCAGGGTTTTACTCGATCACGTTATGTTATTACAATCAAAAAAAGTGAATAGATATTGTGGCATAATCCTGACAACTGTTCATCTAAAACACAAAGTGATGGTTGAAGATCAAAAAAAAAATTCTGCAATTCTAAAAAAAAAAAATCTTTTTGAATTTTTTGAATTTTTTCAATTGTCTCTTAAATCCCCTTTTTTCCATTACAAATTCATAAAGCATCAGAGCAATTTACGTTAATTAATGTTTCATTAATTTCCACAAGACATGAAAGAAGAAAAATGAATGGAAATAAAAAAAAATATTAAAAAAAAAATTCAAAGCAAAAGTTCTATTAGCCATGAAAATTAAACTCATTTTTTGTTAAACTTTTTTAATGAGAATTATTTAATTTTTTTTTTTCCCCTTTTCTCATTCTTTTAACATCGTGCTTCATATAATAACGTTGAGACAGTTAAATTTTCTTTTAACTGATGCATCTTGAAGCTTGTAAATTCTTTTGATGCCCTCTAGATGAAGTAATACGTCTTTAATTTTTTTTTTACCCATTTTCCAGACGATTTCATCGATTGAAAGGAGAAACGAGTATTAATTTTAATTTTACGATGAAATAACTCAGGGAGAAGAAGTAGTGAAGTGTTTAAGAAGATATATATATTTTAGACTTGATTTTTTTAGAATTTTAAAATATTTCTAATTTTTTTTTGTAATATTTTTATTTTTTAGTGATAAATCAATTTTTTTCCATCTTTTATTAGAAATATTTCGGAAACTAAGCGAGATGGGGCAGTTTTGGTGGAATGCTTTATTGTAGCTCTTGAAATTCTCTAAAAAAAAGGATTCAAGCAAAAAGGACGTATCTCCAATATTTTCGAGGATATTATGTGAAAATTGAGAGAAAATCGAGATTTTTTCGTTTTTTTACATCAATTTCTTGGAAATATTTCGCGAGATTGATGGAGATACGCCCTTTTTGCACTTAGACTTTTTTTAAAAAGAATTATGAAAGTTATAAAATAGGATTTTTCATAAAAATTAGTAATTAGTAAAAAAAAATTATTAATTTTCATAGAAAATTGATAATTAGACGGAAAAAAATATTAATTTTTCTAAAAAATTAGTAATTAGCGAGAAAATATTACTAATTACTCTTAAAAATTAGTAATCAGGAAGAAAATATTACTAATTACTTTCAAAAATCAGTAATTAGTGAAAAAAAATTACCAATTGTTTTCAAAAATTCCTGAAAATTAGTAATTTAATACATTAATAGACACAAATTTGGAAGGGCGAATTGTAATGAAATGTAATGCTAGTATCGCAAAAAGTAAAAATTAATAAGTGGAATAATAAATGATATTTGAAATAATAATATTTGGATTATATTTTGAAAGGAAATCGCAATTTTCGGCGGCTAATTATCAATTATTTTGAAAAATTAGTAATGAGCCGATAAGCATCATTCATTTTTCTAAAAAATTAGTAGTTTTTTTCGGCTAATTACTAATTTTTCAGAAGAATTACTGATTTTTAAGGAAAATTAGGAACTTTTCCTGGCTAATTACTAATTTTTCAGAAAAATTAGGAATTTTTCTCGACTAATTACTAATTTTTCAGGAAAATTAGAAATTATTCGCGATTAATTACTAATTTTTCAGGAAAATTAGGAATTTTTCTCGACTAATTACTAATTTTTTAAAAAAATTAGGCAATGAAAATAGATGTTTTTTTGCCGATCACTGTTATATAACTTCCATTCGCAAGCAAAAAGAAGAAATATCCTCGTCCAAATAACAAAGTCAATTCATTTTAATTCATCCCTCCCAAAAACTAAAAGAGAATGAGAGAATATTATTTTTCACTACACACAAGAGATGAGAGATCACTTTTCACCTGTTTCACGGGTAATCGTACCACCTTAATCGTAGTTTATACAACGAACGAAGGTTACACAGAGGCACATTTATATATATATATATATATATATATATATATCCTTCAACCCGTTTCTTTTATGTTGAAGTCAGAGCAACACATAAAATACACGTGGAACGATTCGTTTGCAGCCTGCCAGACTGGTTTTCTTTTGCCTCTTGTACCTCACTCTTACTCTTCCTCTCATCCTCCTCGTTTTTATCTTTTCTCATTCCTTCAGGTACGTATATCCTGTGCCTATTTTTAGAAGACATCCCTGGCAAAAAGTAACTTAAAGTATAAAAAATAATGCTTTTGGCCTTGAAAAAAGACTACTTCTTCAATAGCAACTTCAAGAGCTATTATCTTGGAGGGGAGGGGGGATACGAGGATTGACCATAAGACCCTTTTTGTGGAGAATTTTATTCTCTACAAAAAAGGTCTCTTCATAAATTTCCGGAAAATGAACGGCCTTTTAGATATTTTAGGAAATAGGAAAAAGTACCTTATTCGTGGATTTTTTATGTTTTTATGGAAAAATTACGTTTTTTTTTGGAAAATGAGGATTTAAAAAAAGGCAGGGGTACAGAAGAGGGGGGTGGGGGTCTCAAAAGGAGGGGTGTAATGCCTAAAATTCAATAAACCCTTAATTTCTTAAAAATAGCTGAAATTTTGAAAAATGTCTCTGACCTTGAAAAAAGAGTACTGCTTAAGCATTTACTTCGAGTTCGATTATCTCGATAAGGAGTAGAGATACGAGGATCGATGATGGAACCTTTTTTGTGCAAAATTTAATTCTCTACAAAAAAGGTCTCCTCCAAAATTTTCGTAAAACCAACCGCCTCTAAGATATTCAAGGAAATGTAAAAAAAAGTGCCTTATTCACAGATTTTTCATGTTTTTCACGAAAAAAAATCACTTTAAAAGAAAAAAATTGCTAAAAAAAAAGGCAGAGCTACAGAAAATGCAGAAAAAAAGGGCTGATACACGAAATGAACAGGTGCAATTGTGGTTGAATGCCTGGTAGTAAATTCAAGAAAGTTTCGCTTGTTTTTTTTTCTCCAAGTTGGGGGTGTTAGTTCATGTGGTCCTTTGATTTCCAGTTGCTTTGAGTTTTATGATGTTTGCTGTGGTTCACTATATACCACTAAACACAGTCGTGTACGAGCCGTTCGGTTGGCCGCACCAATAAACGCACAAATACCTTAGTTGAAAAGAAAAGTTTCATTTTATTATTCCTTATTTTCTGAAAGATAAACGAAAAAAAGAAAAAGTGATTGCGAAAAAAAATTAACTTTGAAAAATCGAAAAATAGTGAAAAAATTGCGATTTTTTTTTAATTTCGTGAGTTTTTTTTTATTTTTCTGATGAATTAAATTAAAATTTAGTTTTTTTGGAAATATTTCAGAAAACAATGGATATACGCCCTTTTTTGCGTTGCCCCCCTTTTTTTTGGAGCTTTTAAAGAGCTTTTAAGAAGGTTTAAAGTGAAATCGCTTTATCTCGCTTAATTTCCGAATTATTTCTAAAAAAAATTGCTGAAAAAATCATTTTTCCTTTTTTTTAATTGAAAACGAGTGAAAATTGTGATTTTTTCTTCAAATTTTCGATTTTTTTTCCTTTTTGTGAATTAAAAAAAAAAAAATTTTAATTAAATTAATTTAATTAAAATTAATTTCTTGGAAATTTCTTAGAAAATAATGGAGATACGCCCTTTTTCCTCTTGGTCCTTCTTTTAAAAGAGCATTGGATGAAATCGCGTTATCTCGTTTAATTTCCGAGTTATTTCTTTAAAAAAATGCTAAAAAAAATCATTTTTCCTGTTTTTTTTAATTAAAAAAGAGTGAAAATTGCGATTTTCTATTTTAATTTTGTGATTTTTTTTCCTCTTTTTTTTTTGGTGAATAGAAATAAATTGTGTAAAGGATTACTGTGTTAATTAATTTCATGTGAATTCTCGATGTAATTGTGATTATTAGTGCCTGTGAGATTATAATAACAATGTATTTGTCCATGTGCAAAAAATAAATCGCCTTCAGGTGAGAATTTTCGGATTTATTTAATTTAAATTAATTGAAACTCACGGATTTTACGTTTTTTTTTTATTTAAATTTATTGGAAATATATATATGAATATATATATGTATATATATATATATATATATATTTTATTGTATTGGGGTATTATGGGATACAAGTGCTTTTGCATGGACAATTAGCGAGATAATGCGATTGATAAAAATGAGAAAATTCAGAAGAAAAGTGAAAGAAGATCATTTTTTCCGCTTTTTGAAAAAATATCTCGGAAACTAAGCGAGATAGGAGAATTTTTGTGGAGACCTTTTTTGTAGCTCTTAAAATTCTCTAGAAAAAAGGATTCATGTAAAATTGCTCTATCTCGCTTAGTTTCCGAAATAACAGTAATCTGAGTTCTAAAAAAAAAAAATTTTAATTGAAAAAAATTAAAAGTGAAACTGGATAATTTTTTCTGCTGTTTTTAAGAATATCTTGGAAAGTAAGCGAGATAGCGAAATTTTCGTAGAGACCTTTTTTGTAGCTCTTAAAATTTTCTACAAAAAAGTATTTATGTAAAATTGCCCTATCTCCCTTAGTTTCTGAGATATTCTCCTAAAACAAAATTCCCCCCAAAAAATCCACTTTTTTTCCAATCGAATTTTTTGTTTTTTTAATTTATAAATTCTACTATCTTTGAAGTACAAAATTTTTCCTCTTCAAGAAGTGCTTTATCCTCTCACAAAACAACTCATCGAAAACAACGAACTCATTCATTACGCGCAATCAATGGCCTTGACCTGTGAACCCGAATTGCAAATTCCCCTTTTTTTTTATTAGTTTATCATTTAAAAAGAAAAAAAAATTCATGAATTAAACAATTCTCTGTTACAATTAAAATTGGAAATAAAAGAGAATATTTTTTTTTTATAATTCTGAAAATAGTAGAAATGTGATCATTTTTAGTTCTGTCATCTCAGAAAAAAAAAAAAAAAAATCGTGAATCATTAAAAAAAAATCGATGAATCAAATAATTACCTAATTAAATTAATTAAATAAAAAAAATTTTATTCAAGAAAAAATCTTTAAGAAATTTTTTTTTATTTAGGAAAAAATCCTTTAATTTCCATAATTTTTTGGATAAAAAATTTTAAAAAAAATTCTTTAATTTCAATCATTTCTTTAATTGTTTTTCTTCCCTCAATAATAATTGAAAAGTTTAATCGATGTTGATAAATTCGATCATTGTATATAATTTACAGTGACTCGAAATTTCGTGGTAATTTAAATTTTCAAATTGAAATTGAAAATACCAATAGTTCGTGACATGTAAATCAAATAAAAATCAAATTTATTCAGACGAAAAACTTTTACAATGTTATTTATACGACGAAACAAAGTCACTACAATTATTTGTAGTTACACACACATATATATATATATATATACACCCACACGTTCCGGCTATTGATGACACAGTTCGATCATAGAATCAATTGAATTTGATGTCACGCAATTTGTGGGGTATGTTGTGTATTGCTTACGAAAGTAACTCCCCCCCCCCTCCCCTCCCCCCTCCCCCTCACACATATATACACATACAGATCCATTCGAGTTGTCAAATGTTTCTGTTGATTTACTTCGGCTCAATCCCCCCCCCCCCTTCCCCCTCTATTGTGAGTCCCCCCCCCCTCTTCTAAGTGCGGCACTATCAAAGCCATTACCTTAGAAAGAAAGAGGCTTAAGTGCTGCATATAAGCATAGGACTTACGTCCTCTTCTTCCTAAAGTGCTTAAAAAAAAGCGCAAATGCTGTGGATAAACACAGGACTTACGCCCCTTTGTTTCTAATAATCTACGAAACAAAGTGGCTTAAGTGCAGTGGATAAGTATAGCACTTAAGCCACTTTGTTTCTAAGGTGTGTGAAAAAAAGGGCTTAAGTGTTGTGTAAACATAGAATTTATGCCCCTTTGTTTCTAATAATCTACGAAACAAAGTGGGTTAAGTGCAGTGGATAAGTATAGCACTTAAGCCACTTTGTTTCTAAAGTGTGTGAAAAAAAGGGCGTAAGTGCTGTTTATAAACATAGAATTTATGCCTCTTTTTTCCTAATAATCTACGAAACAAAGTGGCTTAAGTGCAGTGAATAAGTATAGCACTTAAGCCACTTTGTTTCTAAAGTGCTTAAAAAAAGCGCAAGTGCTGTGGATAAACACAGGACTTACGCCCCTTTTTTTCTAATAATTTACGAAACAAAGTGGCTTAAGTGCAGTGAATAAGTATAGCACTTAAGCCACTTTGTTTCTAAGGTGCATGAAAAAAAGGCTTAAGTGCTGTTTATAAACATAGAATTCTATGCCCCTTCGTTTCCTAAGATTGTTAGAAATAAAAGGGGCATAAGTGCTGTGTATGAACACAGCACTTAGGCCCATTTGTTTCTAAGTGCTATGCTTATACACAGGACTTACGCCCCTTTTCATCCTAGAGTGCTTAAAAAAAGCGCAAGTGCTGTGGATAAACACAGGACTTACGCCCCTTTGTTTCTAATAATCTACGAAACAAAGTGGCTTAAGTGCAGTGGATAAGTATAGCACTTAAGCCACTTTGTTTCTAAGGTGTGTGAAAAAAGGACTTAAGTGCTGTTTATAAACATAGAATTTATGCCTCTTTTTTTTAAATAATCTACGAAACAAAGTGGCTTAAGTGCAGTGGATAAGTATAGCACTTAAGCCACTTTGTTTCTAAGGTGCATGAAAAAAAGGGCCTAAGTGCTGTTTATAAACATAGAATTTATGCCTCTTTTTTTCTAATAATCTACAAAACAAAGTGGCTTAAGTGCAGTAGATAAGTATAGCACTTAAGCCACTTTGTTTCTAAGGTGCATGAAAAAAAGAGCCTAAGTGCTGTTTATAAACATCGAATTTATGCCCCTTTGTTTCTAAGTGTTGTGTTTATATACAGCACTTATGCCCCTTTATTCTTAAGACTGTTAGAAACAAAGTGGCTTAAGTGCTGTGTATAAGCATAGGACATACGCCCTTTTGTTCCTAAAATGACAGAAATGTAACGTTATAATCAGTAAAATTCAATGAAATTGAGTTTTATGGAAATGTTTAATTTTTTTTATTTTTTTATATTTATTTCATGAAATGTTAATTTCATGTCTTTTCTGCCTAAATCCTTTTTTTTTAAATAATTTGAGACACAATTTGAATTTTTAAATGCTTCAGTTGATCCAATTTTCGATCAATTTTTCCCCTCTCTTTTGTGTGTTTCCCCCTTTTTCTAAGTGCGTCAGGTAATAAATGTAACGTTATAAACAGTGAAAGTCAATGAAACTGACTCATGACATGTTAGTAAATTGAGGTGACACATGATGTCACAAATAATTTCAATAGATTTTGAGTTTATTCGAGTTTTTTTGGGTTGAATTGGAGGGGAGAGGGGGAAAAAAAAGGACTGTGACGAAATTTGTTACGATTTTTTCGACGAATATTTTCGAAACTCATAAAAATAGGGAAAAAGCATGTGAAGACCATTTTTGTAGTAAATTTAGAGCTCTATCTCGCTTAATTTCCGAGGAATTGAATTTAAAAAAATAAAATCAAGCAAATCAACTCAATTTTTTCCAAAAAACAGTTTTTTCCAAATATCTCGGAAACTAAACGAGATAGAGAAATTTTCAAAGAGTCTTTTTTTGACGAAAATTTCAAGAGCTACAAAAAAGGTCCCTACCAAAATTTCTCTATCTCGCTTAGTTTCCAAGATATTCCCAAAAAACTGATGAAAAAATAAAAAAATCTCAATTTACAATTTTTTTTAAAAATCAAATTAATTTTTAATTCACAGAAAATAAATTAATGACAGGATTATGGAAAAGAGGATTATTTTATTTTCCACTTTTCCAAATATGCCTTTAAGCCGATTTATTAATTGTGCATTGAATAAATAGGAGGGGGGGGGGGGGAATGTCATTATTTTCATCGAAATTTAAAATATCGTTTCCTCAGAATCAAAAAAGCGTAAGTCCTGTTTATAAGCATAGCACTTACGCCCCTTTGTTTCTAAGGCAATGATATTAATTCCTGTCCAGTAAGCTTCATTATAAAATTCAATATCACTTCATTAGAATTCATAATTATCGGATTTGGCGAAGTGCTGAGAGGAATTAATTGAAGGAATTATTTTTTTTTTTTTTTTACGGAAAAATTTTCTGATGATGAAATTATTTTTCAAATGAATTCTTCAATAATACTTTTGTACTCAAGGATAAATCTGTAATTATCATAAAGGCACATAAAAAAAATATCGACATTTTCATGCGGTTGAAGAAATTATTTATTATTCTCAACATTCCGCAGAATAATTCCATAAATAATAAGAGGGGGGTGGGGTAAAATGGGCACATTCCAATTGAACGGTTTGAGATGGAGATTTTCTGATGATTTCATTGGAAAAATGAGGAAATTTTGGGTGGAAAACATGTGTTAAAATTAATTTTTTGAAATTTTGGAAAAATTTTACTTTTTTGGGCAATTTTTGAAGGGGTTTTTCTTTCGAAAATCGAAAAAATTCATTTTTTCGGCGATATCTCCGGTTCTGTTTGTCGCAGCGACCTGGGGTTCGTCTCAAATGAAAGGTGAGCTCATTTCTCATCGATTTATGTGGTTCAATTTTTTTTTAAATCAATTTTTCAAATACTTATAGGCCATTTTTCTGAAAATCAGTTTTTGCCCTGAAAGTACTTGAAAAAAATTGATAATTTTTTTTTAACCACATAAATCGATGGGAAATGAGCTCATCTTTCATTCAAGATCAACCCCAGGTCGCTGCGACCAATAGAACCCGAGATATTCTCGAAAACCTGAAATTTTTCAAAAACAGAAGGATTTCACCTTCAAATCTTGAGGAAAAAAATGAAATTTTTGAAAAATTCAAAAAAATAACTTCTGACATATGATTTTCATGGGAAATTTCCTCAGCTTTTCAATGGAATCATCAGAAAAAATCTGTCTCCAATATTTTCATCGATTTCGAGTAATTTACTATTGTTTTTTCTATTTCTTAAAACTCTTAAATAGTTTATTCCCTCATTTTTCTCTACTTTGTTAAAAATATCTCGGAAACTAAACGAGATAGAGAAATTTTCATGGAAACCTTTTTTGTAGCCCTGAAAATTCTCTACAAAAAAGATTTCCCCACTTTTTTCCCTATCTCCAGTCAATTTCGAGATAATCAAGGAAAACTGAACTGAAACCCTCAAAATCTCTCATTCGTTGCAATTGATTCCTGGAATAATGATAGCTCCAGTTTCCAGGAAAACGTACAGATACTGGTACGTTGAAGGAAGCCTGAAATACAATTAATATTAAATTTCATCATCTCTCATGTTATCATGAACGATAATGAATTTCCTGCTGATACTGAATCCCAGTAGAATTGTAGAAAAAAAAGGACAAAACCGAAGTTTTTAGACAAATCTATTATTATTTCATTCGTTTTTTAAAGCGATCTCGGAAACTAAGCGAGATAAAGCAAATTTGAAGAGAACCTTTTTTGTAGAGAATTTTTAGAGCTACAAAAAAGGTCTCTTTGAAAATCGCTCTATCTCGCTTAGTTTCCGAGATCCTTTTAAGAAACTCATGACAACATTGAATCAATTTATTAAAAATTTTAATATTCTTAAAAAAAAGGAAGAAAAACGAAAAAAAAGGATAAAAATAAAATATGAAATTTTTCTATAAAACAGTTTTAAAAAAAAGGCAAAGTACCGAGGAATTATGTACTTCCTGTCTAATGCATAATAAACAATGAAGAGAATGGTAGTAATGGAATTTTTGGATTTTAGGGGTTCATGCCTGAAAAATGGGGGCCGACCAGCTCGGCCTCCTCCTCTGGAAGAATTATGTGGTGCGGAAACGACGACCGGTGAGTTTCTTTACCCAATTTATTCTTTTTTCCTCTCCATCCAAGACAAACAACAGAATTGCAGTTGCCCAATGATTAATATCCTGAAATTTTTTTTTTTAAAATAAAGTATTAAAAAAATCTGAAAATAATTAATTGTTTAATGATTAATTGGTTTTCTAATGTTTTATAAAAAATATCTCGGAAATTAAGCGAGATAGAAAAATTTTAGTTGATACCTTTTTTGTAGCTCTTGAAATTCTCTATAGAACATTGCTGAAGCAAAACTGCCTTATCTCGCTTAGTTTCCGAGATATTTTAAAAAAACTGAAAAAACACGAATTTCATCGATTTTCCTTTTGAAATCGCTTTTCTTGAAATATCTCGGAAACTAAGCAAGATAGAGCAATTTTACCTGAATTCTTTTTTGTAGCTCTTAAAATTTTCTACAAAAAAGGATTCGTCCAAAACTGCCCTATCTCGCTTAGTTTCCGAGATATCCTCGATTGCAATTGTCCAGTAATAAATCAGCTGAAAAAAAAAAGAAAAATAATTTTTCATTGAATCAGATTTGAGAATTTCATTTTGTATAAATTGTTATTAACGATTTTATACAAAAATTTAAATTTTTTCCCGATTTCACCTTTCAATCATCCTTAAATTAAAAAAATCTTCAATTTAACTGCAGAAAAAAAGGAAAAAGGACAAAATAATCAATCATCTAATGACTAATTGTTTTTCAATTACTTCAACTATTACAAATGTATTTTCTAATTTTTTTTACAGGCAATCCTTGGTCTCGTCTTTCTCTGGCCAATTGTGATATTCATGTTACTTTACATTGTTCGTGATAATGTGGAGCCTGAATACAATCCTACCTGCCAATTTCCAGCAAGACTTATGCCACGTGATGGCCTTCTACCATTTGTACAGAGTTACATCTGCAGTGTTGGAAATCCATGCGATCCTCTCGATAATTACGAGGAGGTTCCTCTCTATAAAAATGCCAAGTTAGTTATTTTCTTTCTATTTTTTTTTCATTTATTTTTTATGTGCATTTAAGGAAATCGGAGTAGCAGGTCCGAATGATCTATTTTTTTTTCTAAGTTATCATAAATATTTTAATTATTCCGATTTTGTAACGCATTTTACCGATATTGAAACACAATGTCCACGATAGTAAATTGTTGTTGAATAATATTATAAATATTCAATATTGTTGCGAATTTGAGTGACGCTGTTCCAGCATCTAGGACTGTGATTGGAGGATCCTCGGATTTTAAATACCAATATTCCCGCCAATTCATGTTTTCATGTAATTAATTGGATTAATCCAGTGATCGGCATCATCGATTTTTTCGTCAACGATTTCGATTATATTACTGATTTCTCATAAAAATCAGTAATTAGCCAAAAAAAAATATTAATTTTCATAGGAAATTAGTAATTAGTAAAAAAAAATTATTAATTTTCATAGAAAATTGATAATTAGACGGAAAAAAATATTAATTTTTCTAAAAAATTAGTAATCAGCGAGAAAATATTACTGATTACTCTTAAAAATTAGTAATCAGGAAGAAAATATTACTAATTACTTTCAAAAATCAGTAATTAGTGAAAAAAAATTACCAATTGTTTTCAAAAATTCCTGAAAATTAGTAATTTAATACATTAATAGACACAAATTTGGAAGGGCGAATTGTAATGAAATGTAATGCTAGTATCGCAAAAAGTAAAAATTAATAAGTGGAATAATAAATGATATTTGAAATAATAATATTTGGATTATATTTTGAAAGGAAATCGTAATTTTTGGCGGCTAATTATCAATTATTTTGAAAAATCAGTAATGAGCCGATAAGCATCATTCATTTTTCTAAAAAATTAGTAGTTTTTGTCGGCTAATTACTAATTTTTCGGAAGAATAACTGATTTTTAAGGAAAATTAGGAACTTTTCCCGGTTAATTAATAATTTTTCAGAAAAATTGGGAATTTTTCTCGACTAATTACTGATTTTTCAGGAAAATTAGGAATTATTCGCGGTTAATTACTAATTTTTCAGACAAATTAGGAATTTTTTTCGGCTAATTACTAATTTTTCAGAAAAATAAATTGATTGATTAATCCTCGCTGTTTGTCCGGTAACAGGCGTTTTTTTATGATTTGAAAAATTAATAGACATTCTGACGAACAAGAATATCTATAGTTATACAAGGAAAAAATAGATCTGTAACCATGAATTGTTGCAGTGCAACTGAGACTAAATCTCGCTTATGGAGTTCTAATATTAATTTAATTTTTTTCAAAAATCATTTTTCGCTCAATTTGTGTCCGGTGACATGGTATAAAGTAAATTTTTTAAAAATCTCCTCATACTCCTCTATCGAATAGGATAAAAATTGAAAAGGAAAAATAGATCATCGGAACTACTTGGATATCCTCAAAATGCAAAAATCGTTTTTTTTTTTTTATTCAACATCTTCTTGAATGAAATACAATTTAAAAAAAATCTTACTCTGATTTAAAAATATTTTTTTGCGAAACATCTCGGAATCTAAGAGATAGAGAAATTTTAATAGTGACCTTTCACGCAAGTGTTGCTGAGCAACAAAACTTTCGGAAAATACCCCATAATTTTCAATCACTCGAGATATAATAAGTGAAAATTGCCCCATCTTATTTATTTTCCAATAAATTTCGTGAAAACTGAAAAATATTCACATAATTCGATTTTTTAATAAATCATTTTTTGTGAATCTAATGGAGATACGCCCTTTTTACTTCAATCTTTTTTCTTTTAAGTTCTTATGATTCTCTACAGAAAAAGATTGCATTAAAATCACTCTATCCCGCTTAGTTTCCGAAATATTTGCAATAATTTCCTTTATTCTACAAGAAAATTCGTTAAAACCTCATTATATACTGCAATTTTAGATTACTAACATTATTCATTCTCAAATAAGCAATAAACCAATTTTCTTGCTCATTATAAAGACCACAATGACTCCAAAATATTACATTTATCCCATTTATCCATAAAACTTGAATGAAACCAGAGAAAACCACCTTAAAAAAAAAAATTACAATTTCAACATAAAATTACTGTTAAAAAAACCCTCAATTAAAAAAATTCGACATTAACAAAGACCTCACCTCTTTCTGTCTCTTTATCATTTTCTTATAAATTTATTTCTATTTATATTTAATTCATTCTTGTTATATCATTTTTTTGTTTTTTTTTTCAAAAACCACTCAATTATTGAAAAAATGAATTTTTTTTTGGCTCTCTGGTTTTTTAAGATTCTAGTTATAATAGACATTTAGGGAAAAGTGGGGTAAAATGGATATTGTAATGAAACAGTTGGAGATAGATTTTTTTCGATGATTCTATTGAAAAGCTGAGGAAATTTTAGGCAGAAAACGAGTGCCAGAATTTATTTTTTTTCAATCTTCTCCTAATTTGATTTTTTTTTAAGCATTTTTGAGGGGTAAGAGCCTTTAGATTTTTGGAAAAATCCAGTTTTTTTGGAATATCTCTGGTTCTATTCGTCGTAGCGACATGAGACCAATTTTGAATGAAAGCTGAGATCATTCTCCATCGATTGATGTGGATTTGAATTCAAAAATATCGATTTTTCAAATAGTTATGGCATTTTTTGTGAAAAATTAGGATCATCACGTTTTGCCCTATAACTACGTGAAAAATCGCTATTTTTTGATTCAAAACCCCATAAATCGATGGGAAATGATCTCACCTTTCATTTAAAATCGGTCCCAGCTCGCTGCAACCAATAGAACCGGAGATATTCCCAAAAAACTGAATTTTCTCAAAAATCAAAAAACTTTACTCTTCAAAAATGCAATAAAAAAATCAAATTCTCAAAAAATTAATTCTGACACTTGTTTTTCACCCAAAATTTCCTCAGCTTTCCAATGAAATCATCAAAATAAATCTATCTCCAATATTTTCATTAATTTCAAGACTTTTTCATAAAATCATCGCCTTAGAATTAAAAGGGCGTAAGTCCTGTGTATAATAGCACTTACGCCTCTTTGTTTCTAAAGCGACAATATATGTATAAAAATCGAAAAGTGTCTATTTTACCCCTTATGTCCGTTTTGCCCCACTTTCCCTTATCTATTTATCTTACAACGTTAATTCTCCTAAAAATAAAGCTGTTCTAAATTTCCGATTGAATCACATAAATCCCATTAGAATTCAAGACACGAAAATCGATACTTTCCACTTCTGTTTTTATCCTCAATACCTCCAACAAGTACCCTATAAAAAAAAAGCCCTTGCGTCTCTCTTATCTATTCTGTTGTTGACATCGCATCTGTATCCATGATGAATTTCCTCTAGATCACCCTGTAAATCATATTTATTTAATCCAGTAAAGTCCTTTTTAATTTCCTCCAACGAATTTAGTAGCAAAAACGTAAAACAGAGTAAATCGATTTTTTTTCCGGGCTTTTTCTCCCCGAATATGTCGTAAATTGATGGAGATACGCCTTTTTTTGCTCTAATCTTTTTTTTGTGGAGCTACAAGAATGGATTAGGGCGAAAAAGGTTCAGGGGAAGGTGGGGTGAGATGGGCATTCCAATTGAGCGGTTCGAGATAAGGATTTTCTGATGATTCTATTGAAAAGCTGAGAAAATTTTAGGTGGAAAACATGTGTTAAAATTAATTTTTTTCAATTTTTGGAAAATTTTACTTTTTTGGACATTTTTTGAAGGGGTATTTCTTTCGAAAATCGAAAAAATCCACTTTTTCGGCGATATCTCCGGTTTTGTTGGTCGTAGCGATCTGGGGTTCATCTCAAATGAAAGGTGAGCTCATTTCTCATCGATTTATGTGGTTCAAATTTTTTTTAAATCAATTTTTCAAATACTTATAGGCCATTTTCTGAAAATCAGTTTTTGCCCTAAAAGTACTTGAAAAAAATTGATAATTTTTTTTTAACCACATAATTCGATGGAAAATGAGCTCATCTTTCATTCAAGATCAACCCCAGGTCGCTACGACCAATAGAACCCGAGATATTCCCGAAAACCTGAAATTTTTCAAAAACAGAAGAATTTAACCTTCAAATCTTGAGGAAAAATGAAATTTTTGAAAAAATTCAAAAAAATAACTTCTGACATATGATTTTCATGGGAAATTTCCTCAGCTTTTCAATGGAATCATCAGAAAAAATCTGTCTCCAATATGTCCATCGATTTCGACTCATTATCATGGCATAAAATACCAAAACTAACACGTGTCCATTTTACCCCACTTCCCCTCCAAAAAACCATTGAAAAATCAAACTATCTCGTCTCACCTCTCCACCCCCGACCCGTCATTCACAGATTGCATCTAATTTTTTCCCATTATTTTTTCCACCCAGACTCGGACCTCTGATGCTGGAGTTTCAATCGATACTCCCAAACAAAACGATCCTGACAGCCGTTAAGACACTGCCCCAGAGCGTTAAATTTCTCCGTTCAATGATTGAAATTCTCACGAAACCGGAAATTAAGAAGCTCTTTGATCGTGGTATAAGACTGGGTGATTTGTTCAACAATCACGATCTACTAAAGTCCACTATCATCGCTGAATTACCAGATGCACGTGAGGATCTGATCGACGATCTCTTCGACACTTCAATAAAACTGTATTACCTCATCGAATCATTTGGTTCGACAAACCTCGAAAGTGTCGTTTGCTCCCCATCCGCTTTGAAGGATTTCCTCGTAGTCAAGAGCGACGAAGACTTGCACCAAATATCCGAGCTCTTATGTCATCTAGATGCCGAAAAGATTCCCATCATCCTGAAAAAACTATCCCAGCACTTGGACTTTACCGGACTCCTAGAAATCGTTAGTCGCGTTATGGCCAAATTCCGAGACTACGACTTCATCGGCGACATTCGAAACGCTGTAGAAACTGTTCTGAAGCTCGATACCTTTGATAAATACGTGCCGAAGTACCTGAAGCTGCGGGAATGGGTCCCGGGGTTCATCGAGCTCTTCAGGAACGTCGAGGCCAAGAAGATTGACCTTAAGTTCATCGGCAGATTAGTTGAGCAGCTAGACGCAGTCTTCGGCAGCGATAAGAATTGGGTCATCGCGCGATCAGGATTAGGCAAAATGAACTCTCTACTTGAAGTCATTGATGACGTCATCGCGAAGAATGCTTCACTTCAGCAACTGGACCTCGAGGACGTGACCAGGATATTAGACGGGAGCTATAGGGTCCTGCAGGATGGCGTCAAACTGACGAGAAAGCTGATGGACCTTCATGCAGATGATATGGCACTTGCTGCGGATGTTCTGGATGGGTTGAGGAACGTGTTTCCAGAGAAGATCGTGAATACACTGACTTATCTGGTGTCTGTGACGGAGAATGTCGTGCGGATGACGCATCATGTCGCGGTTATTCACGAGGAGCTCGAGTACAGGATGTACAATGTTTCTAAGAGGCACGAGACGGTTGTTAATGAGATTTTGGAGGGGATGAGTCCGGAGATCTATCGGAATGTTGTTAAAGCTTTTTCGGAACTGGGCAGAGCTGAGGGAGTCATTGAGCAGATTAGGAAGAGGCTTCCGGCTGATGTGCTTTGTGCTGATGAGAATTTCCAGGGGCTTCTTGGGGTCAACAAATCGGAGAAATCGAGGGTCCAAGGGGTTGTTTGCTCTGCTGATGGGAAGGACTTCTTGAACGACGTCTACACAGCTTTCGAATTCCCGAATTTTCAGAAAATAATGGAGGACACTTTGGGAACGTTCATAACGATGGCGCTGACGCGACCGGTGCCGATAGAAAAGTCGAACCTCACGTCGTGCGTTAGGAGCGTGAAGATCTTGATGAATTACCTCGAGAACCTCCCACCGAAGCGAATCGATTGGTCGGACTTTAAGCTATCGGAAAAGTGGATCGAGACGTTCGAAGACACGAGGTCCACAGGGAGAAAGGATCTGCTTCTCTATCACTTGAGCATCGCGAAGTCCGTTGGACTTCGGAGTTTCTCCTACATTACAATCAAACCGGATCTGGAGAACATGGACATCATAGCGGACGTGATTCTCAAGGACTTGAAGGAGAATCCGACGAGCTGGATAAGCCAAGTCCGCGCGCACAAGTCCGAGTTGCTGGAGTCGTTTTACTTAACAGTGAGTGACCGCAACAAGACTCTCAAGATACTAGAATACTCGAACTTCACGAGGTCCTATTGTTCCGAGAATCCTCCGGACCTCATAAACTACCCGGAGCGTTCGAACGCAACGTTGTTGAAGGTACTCGTCTGCAGATTGTCGAGGGCAGTTCACCAGGAGCTAGAGATGAACGTGACGTCAGTTGAACTTCAGGAGATGACGTTCAAGGACCGTAAGCCTTTCGACTGGACCCTGTTCAACGGGAAGATTGTGGAGATCTACGGGTACATTGATAGCCTCATTCAGTTCGATGATCAAGATGAGTATTACGTGAAGAATCTGGACGAGCTGAAGAGGAATTTCTCCATCACCTGGACGGATGATCTGACGGTTGAGGACGGGTGGCAAATCGCCGTTGGACTGCTCTGCCGGGTATTTACGTTGGCGGAGAGTCCATTGTTCGGGATCCAGGGGAAGTCCGGGTGGAACGACGTTTACGCGCTTGCCTGGTCGGTTTCAATCATCTCCGACAAGATCGAGGCAATCATGGATGGCATCAGGTCCAACAGCACTAAACTGTCAGACGTCCTCGGGGACATGCCGGAGACGGAAACGTTGTTCGATGCTGTCTTAAGGAATCTGCCGACGATCACGTTGGACATGATTGATGTCTTCAATCAGAAAAATCCGGTTCATTACGTCAAGACCATCAACGATTATAAGAAAAACGAACCGGATTGGCCCTGCGCTGTCAACCAGAGCATCGGAGAAGCTCTCGAGCTGCGGGCAGGGACTAAGGAGGTCATTCAACAGATCGAGAAGATCATCTGCAACTCAACGGGGTTCGTTAATGAGTGGACCGAGCAGCCAACGTTCATCAGGGTTACAAAGATATTCAAGAGCGATGAGCCTGGACAAGTGCCAGCGTTCAATTGGACGTCTGGTTATCTAAGGTTTCGTGGAATCGTCAGCAAATTCATTGGGTTATTCAACTCACCAGTTGATCTTCTGCTGTCTGATGAGCAGAGTTTGAGGGTCTATGGCAAGACTTTCGTTCCCGAGATTAAAAGAGTTTTTGATGTGAACGGGAAGAAGGTTGAGGGGAGAGCCAAGAGTTTTTTGGATTTTTTGGATCTGGAAGTTGATGAGAACATCGAGGCTTTCCAGGGGAATTTGACGGTTGAAGAAGCGTGGATGTTGCGGAAGACCCGGGGATTAGAGGACATCCTCGTCATCGTTAAATTTGGGTCGAAGGTCCTGCACGACCTGATCAACCTTAGTTTGGAGATCCTAAGGAAATCGGGGGATTCGAGGAATCTGAATGTCCTCGATCTCCTTGGGTTCACTAGCAGGAGTGTAGTCTCGATTGTCCGTGAGCGTTTGTCTTACATTGTAGCGACGATTTTATACGGGATATCTGACCCCGACTTGGATCACCACATCTACGAAGCTTTCTCGAATAACTCAGGAGTCACGTGTTCAAAGATATTCGACTGGTTCGTAAACTACAAAGTTGGACTGACTGACGACGAGTACCAGAGTCTAAAGAACTTCACGTGTGACCAGGACCCTTTGTACTTTAACGGATACTTCGACCTGTACCTGGAAGAAGCGGCGCTCTGGAGAAGACCAGTCAGAGAATACAGAAGTTACTTCTTCTCACTTGCCAGTGATCTTCATGAATTTGTGAAGGGCGTCGAAGACCTGATGGACAAAAACGTGACGATCTCTCCACCGGTCGATGCTGAGTACTTCAATGACGTTGCTCGTCAGTTGAAGAGCATCCTGGATGTGCCGCGAGTATTTACGTCGATGTCGAAAGCGCAGAAGCCTGAAGGCGGCTGGACAACGTATCGCCTCTTGATAGAAGGGCTTTCCGAAGCCCTGAAGAATGCAGCGCTTCTTCTTAAGGACCAGAAAATGGACTTACTCCATCTCTGGGACTTGGTGAAACCTGGGGACGTACGTCAGCTCATGAAGTTTGTCGAGGCGCATCCAGCAGAGACCCTCGCACTGGCAGCAACGTTATCAACGTTCAATGCCTCCAAGAACAACTCCTTGATCCCATTCGAGAATCTGAGACACGAGATGTGCAGCTTGCGATTTAATTCGGATTTTTGGAAGGATCAGAATAGGAGTTATTATCTCAGCAGCTTGTGCAACTACGACCCCTATCAACTGCTGAAGAGCGCCACCAGTGAGGAGTTCCTGGATGTCGTCGTTGGGAAGAGCACGACGTTAGAACGGATAGATCCTCTCGTCAAGTCCCTCAAAAGACTCTTCGACGTTTCACAGGGCCGAAAGTCTAGATTCACGCTGGAGTCGACTCTCTTCAACGTCACGACGTGGAGGAATCTTTCTAACGATACGAAGAAGCTGATTCACAACGCAGAAGAGTCGTGGGTTCACAAGATGCTGGTAGAGCTCATCCCACTGGAGCACGAGTTTTCCGTCCAAACGTTCACGGAGATTGATCTAAGCAGAATCCACAGCATGTTTCAGGATCACCCCCTCAACTCGCTGAGGCAGCTGATCGAACTGACGGAGTCCTGGATGGACATTGTTTCTGGTGGTGACATCTGGCAGAAGCTCCGGACAACCTTCGAGAACTCAAAGGTCAAGACCATCCTGAACCTGATCGAGGACACTCCTAATCTAGTGATAACGATCATCGACACGTTCATCAATTCGGAGAGGCTCAACGACTTCATGGAGAAGTTCTTAAGAGGTCAAGTTAATCTCTGCGACATTGAAAAGTTCCTGATCCCCTCTTCATACATCCGGAAGAAGGGTATCTTGACGAGCATTACGAACTTCTGTCAGAGGATTATCTCCAATAGCACAAGCATCTACGACTTCAAGCCTTTGACCCCGGCTGACGTGTTGGACAAGAATCTGCTGGACGACATCAACATAAAGAACAGTGACAATAAAGCTAGGATCCGGGTTTCTTTGAATGAGACCTACTTCATGGATTCTTTGGAGCGCTTTCAATCAACTTTGCTCCGGACAATCAGCGATGGTCCTAAACCCGCAAAAGTGCCGTCTTGGTGGGTGTCTTTTAGGGAAGGGACGCTGGTTGATTTCAAGAAGCAGTTCGAGAAGAGGGACATCCGAGCACTGGCTCATGCGGTCGTCAGAAAATTGGTTAAGAACCTGAAGGACATCCTCTCGTTATCAGCAGAATTCAGGAGGTCTTGCAGCTGGTGCAACACTCGAATGATTGATATCGTCAACTCGCAGTTGAGCCTCCACCGGGTGTACTCCGACGTCATCTGCAAGTTCAAGAGCATGAACGTCTCCAGCCTGCAGGAGACAATGGTCAAGCGGTTGTACTGGAGGAAGACGATCGGGATGATTGAGAACTACGAGTTTCTCCCGAGCAGAGATAACGTTGATGACTTTATGAACGCGATGGAAGACAGTTTGCACTACGTAACGGATGTTATCGTTGACTACAAAGATCCAACCGGTGATAAACATCTCGAAGAGTGTATGAACCGGACTGTTGATGGGTTGAAGAACTTCTCTCCTGCGATTTACGTTAAGATTTTGGTTGGTGGGCTTGACGCAGTCAAGGACAATTTGAAGGCGATTGAAGCCTCTGGTAATAACGACCTCCGGAACTACACGAGAAGCGCGGAACGGTTCGTGCCAATATGGAGACCCTTGAGGACCATAGTCAAAAAATCGAAAGTTTCCGAAGTTAACCGACTTCTGCCGAATGCGAGTCTGAACGTGAATCTACTATTCGGCGACCGCAGCGACGCCCTCTGCAGAAAACCGAGGGACTGCAAGAATCTAACGGTTTTCGAGAACTTCCTTAATTCAAAGAAGTCACACAAACTTCTTAATTATGACTCCAAACTCGCCAAATACCCCGGCAATTCAGAGATATCGCAGTTATTAGTTGAAGCTCTTGACTTTGACATGATTTCAGGGGAAATTAGCTCTTGGAGGTCCAATGAGTCGTGGAGTTTAACTTGGCTGCAGCTAATTATTGACCACTTGATGCTGACGCTTGAGGAGAGCGGGAGTCTTTTAGAAATAGCGAGGAAGATTGATTTCCAGGATGTGTCCAATGTCCTTGGGGTGCCCGATGTTGCTGATGGTGTTGTGAGCCTCGTGAAGGACAAGACGATCGACAAATTGTTTGCTGCTCTTAATGACATTGTCGAAGACGTCGAGCCCTTTTTAGACCCAAAAATAATCGCTGACCTCCACTCGATCGTCGACACGTTCGAGGGAATGGAGATCTTCAAGAACCTGGGACTGTTGGACATGAAATACCGCATCTCGGAAATGTTCCTAGACTGGAATAATCTCCGGAAATTCCTCGTCGACGAGATGAACCTCTCGAATGAAATTGTGGAGGTCCTCAGCGATACTAAAGTCGACATGCTGTCCGTGTTCATGAAAGAACGCGCAGCGATGAGCTTAAGTGACACTGTCTGTTCCCCGGACAAATTGAAGGATATGCTTAATTTTGAGGCGTCAAAAACTTCCGCGGAGGAAGTTAGTGAAATTCTGTGCTCCTTGAATTCCTCAGTCACCCAGGAGATAACAGTGACGCTGATAAAAAACATTGATTTCGACTATGTCTTCAAGAACCTGATGAGTGCGAATGTCAAGAACATCCTGAAAAACGCAAACTTGAGTGAATCTGAAGGGAAAATCATCTTCGATAACATTGGAGTTGTCGGGGAGTTGATGCCGCTGTTTAAGGATAAAATATCATTAGATATGCCATCAAATGGGACTGAAGACGACTCTTCCATGAACGTCAGTGGACTCAGCAAGTTGATGTGTGGGAGAGATCTTATCTCCGACAATGGCGAGTTTTACAGACTAATCAGCAAAATCGAGGACACCAAGAAAATAGTTGACACGAAAGAACTCAACTCTCTACCAACAGAATTCTGTCGTGACACCTACAAGACCTTTTTGAACATGACCGGTGGGAAGATCATCTGGTCGTACGTGAAGCCGTTGATAAGGGGCAGAATCCTTTACACTCCGAATGAACCGGTAATCCAAAAGATCATGCATCTGTCGAATCAGACGTTCAACGAGATGGACCTATTCGGACAGTTCATGTCGAGTGTAGAGACGACCCTAATAGCGCTAGCTGATCTAACGGATTTGGGAGATAGCTTAAATGACCTCAAGGACATAATGACTTCAAAAGTCATGAAAATAGCGGTCAAAACAATGAGCGATGGACGAGTTGATGGTGATCTGTCTAATTTCGATCTAAGCGAGATCGCATGGCGCCTGAAAAAGTCAGATAAGATCATCAAGATGATCGGAATGCTGAATAATCTGCTGGAGTGCATTTTGATCGACAGGATGGTTGGATTCGACACTGAAGAGGAGCTCGAGGTCGAGGCCCGAAGACTGACTGACACGAACGAATTCTTGGCTGGCGTTGTCTTCGTTGATGACAGGAAGCTGTCCAAACGGTCACTGGAAGATGATCTGCCTGATGATGTCACTTACAAAATAAGGATGGACGTCGATTTCGTGCCATCGACGAAGCGGCTGAAGAAGCAGTTTTGGCTGCCTGGACCGGAAGCCTCTTTCATCGAGGACCTGCGGTACCTCCGCGGATTCGTGCAGCTACAAGACTCCATTGACCGTGCGATCATCGAGGTCAAGACCGGAAGGGAGCAAAAGTGGAAGACGTTGAGTCAGCAGATGCCTTACCCTTGCTGGAAGTACGCGCAGTTCCAGTCGACGCTTTACGAGTCCCAGGGGCTGATCATCTGCTTCTTTTTTGCGATGATGATGTGCGTTGGGTCAGCGGTCCGGTACATCGTTTGGGAGAGGGAGTCGCAGAATTCGATGGTTATGAGCGTCATGGGGCTGAAGCCCTGGCGGAACACGTTCGCTTGGTTCATCACATCGTCGGTTGAGCTGACGGTGGTTGTCACCAGTATCTGCGTTATTCTGATCGCTGGGAAGATCCTGCCGCACTCAGATCCAAGTGTCGTGATGATGTTACTGCTTGATTATGTGTTCTCTATTGTTACGTTCTGTTATATGATATCAACGATGTTCAGCTCCGCTAGTTTGGCTGCGGTCACCACTGTGGTCATGTTCCTGCTGACGTATATGCCTTATGTCATCGTCATCGCCATGGAGGCCAGCATGGAATTGGCTTTCAATTTGATACTTGTGAGTTTTTTTTGGAGATATTTCGGAAACTAAGCGAGATAGAGAAATTTTCGTAATTACCTGTGTTAAAGAGAATTTCAAAGGCTACAAAATGGTGATACCGAAAATTGCTATATTTCGCTTAGATTTCGAAACTTGGCGAGAGGGGGTGGGGGAGGGGGGATTGGTGCATAGCACTCACGCCCCATCAACTGAAACGTGACGATTGCTCATTAAATGATTTTTCTGCAGAGTCTCAGTATGTCAACAAGTTTTTGTTACGGATGCTTGTACGTAGTGCGCCGTGAAGTCCAGGGAACTGGAATGACATGGAGCAATATTTGGGAAGAACCAAGTCCCGGGGATCCAATGTCTTTTGGCCTAGTTCTAATCATGATAGCACTGGATGGATGTCTATATGCTGCTATTGGTTACACCATTGTGAGATACACAAATTCAGGTAGACTAATTAATATTATTGTTTAATTCACAATAACTTACATGTTATTTGTGATTTAACAATGGTGTGGTTGTGATTAAATGATTAATTACATAATCAATCCTAATTACGTAATTTTTTTCCGGAAAAGATGGGGATAAATAGGTTTTGTTTTATCTGAAATTTAAAAAAAAAGTAATTTTTTTGAGAGTATCTCGGAAACTAAGTGAGATAGCGAATTTTTTGAACAGACCTTTTTTTTGTGGAGAATTAAATTCTCTAAGAAAAAAGGTTTCTTCCAATTTTTTTCTGAGCCTCTTATTTTCGGAGAAAATCACTAGTCTATTCAAAAGAAAATTGAGGTTTTTTTTTTTGGGAAATACCGAATATTAGTACATTTACCACAAGCGAATGAGTGGAAAATTGTGAATAAAGAGGAAATTTCAGGAAAAGGTTTGCCAGGTTTGAGATCACGTAGTTTGTGGTGGACAGACACACGTGTTCTGTTTGGACGTCCGAGTCATCTTGCATTTGTCAACAATTTGTATTTCACTAATGATGTACTGCACAATTCGGCAACTTATCAAGGTATCATGTTTCCCAGCACGCTATAATAATAATAATAATAATAATAATAATAATAATATATATAATTTGTTTTTTGATGTTTAATTGGCTTGTAATTCTCCAACCACAATTTATGACCATGAAATGAACAGACATTTGACAATTTTTTGGATTTTTTAAATGAATAAATTGTTACTTAAAAAATTCGCATTTGTACTTCTTCAAATTCACTAAATATGCATTGTTTTGGATAATTTATTTGTTAAATGAAAAAAAATTACAAAAAAGATCAGATGTCTGCTATTTTTATTGTCATCACAATTTTGCACTCTAATGAATTTCGTAACATTTTTGTTATTAATTTGTAACGTTTGGAATGTCAATTAATTGTCCCATCCTCATTTTTTTTTGGATATTCCCAATTTATTAATCAATCTACATGCACAGATGAGGACAGCGATACTAGCAATATGACAGTAAGTGAGAAGCAAGTTGGAGTGAGATTTGAAGCAGTTAGAAAAGTCTTTCAGACAGAACAAGGTGAATGCGTTGCTGTCGATGATTTTACCTTGAAATTGTGCAAGGGTGAAGTAACTAGTCTTCTTGGTCGCAATGGAGCTGGAAAAACAACAATCATGTAAGTTATGTTCTCATTTTCTAAAATTCAAAGCACAAAAATGTATCAATAAATCATTACCTTGGAAATAAAGTGGCGTAAGTGCTATACTTATACATAGCACTTACGCCACTTTGTATCTTAGACAAGAGAATGGACATTGCTTTTTCATTTGAATCAATTTAATGAATATTTTCAAAATCATTGGTTTTACGAAAATTCATCAAAAAACAGTTTTCTGTAGAAAATTACTCTCTTTACAAAAAGGAAAACCCTTGACATTTTCTCCTAAACCCACTCATTCCAAAGATTCTTCCAATGAATCACAAAATTAACCTATTTTTCTTTGACATTTCTAGAAAAATGTTGACGGGAATGATTCACCCAACGTGCGGCGAGATTTATTTAGACGGTGAAGAAGGAGAAAAGCCGGACATAGGTGTCTGCCCCCAGGACAACGTTCTAATTGACACCCTGACCCCCCGCGAACACATGATCTTCTACGCAAAGCTGAAGAAACCTCTAAACAAAGAGGAAATGCTGAAGAACGTGGATTCTATGCTGTTAACTCTGGAATTAGGGAAGCAGGAGCACGAGCCAGTCTCGCGCCTGTCTGGAGGCACAAAGCGGCGTTTATGCGTGGCTTTGGCCTTCCTAGGGTCTCCAAAGCTCGTGATTCTTGATGAACCCGGGGCTGGGGTGGACCCAGCTGCGCGACGAAGGATCTGGCATTTGATAGACCAGCATCGATACAACCGCACAGTCCTCCTATCAACGCATCATCTAGATGAGGCGGACATGCTGAGTGATACGGTCGTCGTCATGCACAAGGGTAAGATTACGGGATAAAGAAACAAAGTCTGATTTGTTAGGGGCATGGGTGAAAATGGGCACTGACGGTCATTTTTCCATTGTCGTCACATGACCGTCATGAATCCATCACAAGTAAAATTTCCAAAATGACCGATATTTCACTTTTTTAGGTAAAATCCTCTGCACCGGCTCGCCGTTGACCCTGAAGACCACCTACGGCCAGGGCTACTGGCTGAACATCGCCTACCCCCTCCCCGACCCCTCAAACAACCGTCAGAAAGATCAAAACCGAGGGGAAAAGCTGCAGCAGCTGCTCGCGAGTGTCGTCCCGAACGCGCGAATCGACGCATCATCATCAGAAGTCACCATCAACCTTCCCTACTTTGGAAAAAATGGGACAGCCAATGACATCGCTCGTGCTATCAGAACATTAGAAGATAATAGAAAAGACTTAGAGTATTCACGTATTTCAATGGACTGTGATACCCTCGAGCGAGTGTTTCTCAAATTGTGCGCAACTGCTGACTCTAACAGCAATGGACTCACGAATTTGACGAGTGTCGGTAATGCAGCGTTCGTCAGTATTTCCGATGATGCGGAAATTATTACCGAATTGCCGCGTAGACCCACTGCGATTAGACAGGCAAAGGCAATATTGAAGAAACGCATGTGGCACTTTGCAAGAGACTGGCGAGCGCCTCTTGCAGCTCTAATTTTACCGACAATATTTGTTGCCGTTGCCATGGGCTTCTCGCTGATTCGACCACCATCCACTGACGAACCACCGCTCAATCTAAACCCAAAACTTTATGATAAACATGTTACTTATTTTTACAGTATTGATAATATTAGTGATTTGCTGCTGCAAAGAGTTTCGTCGAATATTTATGGGGAGTTTGGGGGTGACTATGCTGGTGCTTGGCAGATACAGCCAAATGATACCGGCAGTTGCGAGTGTCGTGAGGGCCAACAAGTTTGTAATGATGTATCAAAGGCCGTTGAGGGACTCTTTCAAACACTTCCGGGACGACCAACTCTTGATTGGATTGTATCAACGTTTAATGAATACATCGAAAAACGGTGAGTTTTACGATTTTTCTAAAAAAAAGGATATTTTTTAAAAAATTGATCAAAAATGAATTTCGACGTAAATTTTCTCAGTTTTTCAATGGAATCATCAAAAAAATTCTTTAAAATCTTAATTATCGCCATCTTAGAAACAAAGGGGCGTAAGTACTATAGATAAGTATAGGTAAGCACTTATGCTACTGCGTTTCTAAAGCGAAGACATTTTCACTGAAGGACTCTTTCAAACACTTTCGGGGCGAGCGACTCCTGATTGAATTGTATCAACATTTAATGAATACATTGAGAAACGTTGAGTTTTTCAGGTTTGCAGTCAATGAGAAAGTTTAATTTTGCGGTAATTAAAGGGTTATTTACGTTAGTGCTTGTACATTCATTTTAGGGCTTGAGAAAATTTATGTTTTGAGTGGATTTTCAGGAAGTGGAGTGAATGGGGTGATTCGGTGGCTTTTTGATGAGCAGCGGATTTAGTTAATTAGGGAAAGTACGAGGAGTTTGGTAATTGGGATGATAATTAAAACAGCACACATCTGACAATTTTTTTTTTTTTTGATTTTTGGGATTCAATGAAAGAGTTATTATTTAAGAAAATATTTAAAACATGAGGATTTGTAGTTTTTTGAATTTTTTATGTGTGCACATTTTTCATTTTTTTAAAAATAATTTATTCTTTGAGAAAAAATATTTAAAAAATGTGAATTTGGGGTTTTTTGAATTTTTTCCTTATGAAAATATTTTTTTTTTTAAAAAATAACTTATTTGTTGAGGAAAAATTATAAAAAATGATGGGATGTTTAATATTCTTAGGATTTTTAATTGTGGATATAAGGGGGGTGCGAATAATTCGAATTTACGAATTATTTGAATAAAATTGAATATTAATATTCGATTCGATTCGAAATTCAAATCAAGTAATTCGAATTTTTGAATAATATAATTTGTAGTATTCGAAACGCTTAGAATTTTTGGAATATCTCGAAATTTTTAGGATTTTTTTGAATCATTTGAAAATTTTAGAATTAGTCTAAATTTTTTAAGTTATTCGAAATCTTTGGATTATTTCGAATTCTTTAAATGTGCCGAATCTTTAAAGTTTTTCGAAATTAAACAAAAAAAATCGAAAATTTTTGAATAATTTGAAATCTTTGGATTATTTCGAATTCTTTGAATTTGCCAAATTTTTAGAGTTTTTTGGTTTTAAAAAAAAATCGAAATTTTCAAAATTTTCAAAATTTCTCGAAATTTTTAAAATTTCTCAAAATTTTTAAATTTTCAAAATTTCTCAAAAATCCTCGAAATTTTTGGGAATATTCGAAATTTTGTCAATTATTTGGTTCAATTCGATTCAAACGCAGTTGGCACACCCCTAGAGAATACAAAAAAACGTTTTTTCGAGAAAAATATGAATTTTTCAAATCATTCGATTATCATTCCATCAATTTATCTCAAATATCTCAAAAATTAAGCGAGATAGAGCAATTCTGCCCTATTTTTTGTACCTCTTGAACTCCCTACAAAAAAAAATTCTCAAAAAATCGCTCTATCTCGCTTGGTTTCCGAGCTATCATCCAGTCTAAATTATTCTTTATAATTTAATGAAGAACCCCCTTTTTAATTAAAAATCGCCTCCCCATGACTTTATCCATTTTTTAAAAATCTCGAATACATCCCAATTATTCAGAGAACGAGTGCATAAAAGAAGGCAAAAAAAAATCTCACATTGTTGACGTAAAAAAGAATTCACTGAAGAGAAATTGGAATTAATATTATTTCTCTTTCAATTAACACGTTCTGCATACACCCCTTTTTTTTTGTTGCAATTTTAATTATTTATTTATTTTTTAATGAAATTCTATTTTCATGTACTCGCGAATAAACACAGTGAATGCACTGAGCCAGAGATAAATTAAAAACTAATATTCTTTTATTTAATCATGAATATTTTCATTATTATTTTTTTTTCATTGGGAAATGTAATCCTGAGGATTTTCCTATTTATTCATTTAATTAAAAAAAAAAAACAAATATTTTTATCCATCAAACAATATTTTATCTCCCTTTGAGAGATGTTCATGTTATTTTTTTACCCTTCTGTTTTATTTTAAAACAGAATTTACATGAAAATTGAAGTTTTTTAGAGAGAGAAGGGCATAAAAATAAAATGAATTCCGTTTTTTCATGCTGGAGAGGCAATAAACACGAAAACTGATGGACAGATGAATTATTTGTATATGGAGGAGGGGGGGGGGGGGGGGGGGGGGGGGATGGACATTAAAATGAAATGGTTGGAGATAATTTTTTAAAAATAATTCCATTGAAAAAATTAGGAAATTTTGCGGTGAAAAACGAATACGAGAATTAATTTTTGAATTTTTTTTCGAGAATTTAATTTTTTTTGGTCAATATTTTATTCGATTTTTAGGAAAATTCACTTTTTAAGAATATTTTGGGTTCTATTGGTTCTAGATTGGAAATTTTCGAATTGAGGAAAAATGTGAAATCATTTTTCATCGATTTATCTTTCAAAAACTTCAAAAAATATCGAAATCTTCACATTTCGAGATTTTTCTAGTAAAATCTCAAATTATTTGAAATTAAAGTGATTTTAATGTTTCAAGTTGGCAAATAAATTTTGCTGAAGAGAGATTTTAGAGAAGTTTCGAGAAACATTTTGAAAACATATGAAATTTCCAAAAAATCTCAAAAAATATTGAAATTTTCAGAATTTTTTTGAGTTCAAAAATATTCATTTTGAAGGACTTTATGAATATTTTCGTAAAAATCAGTTTTTGCCTCATAACTATCTTGAAAATTCATATTTTTCGATTGAAAATCCCTTAAATCGATGGCAAATGATCTCATCTTTCACCTCCATTTGGATTTATTATGCTAAAACCAATAGAACTAGAGATATTCCCAAAAAACGAATAAATTTTCCCAAAAATGCAAATTTCGACCGAAAAAATCGAATTTTGGAAGGAAAAAAATGTTAAAAAATCATTTTTGACACATTTTTACCGAAAATTTTCTCAGCTTATCAGTGGAATGATGAAAAAAAAATCTATCTGCAATATTTTTATCATTAATTTAGAAATTTTTTTATATTTTTATGAATTTCAAGTGTTTTTCATAATATAAACATCAAAACTCAAATGTATCCATTTTACCCCTTATTTCCGTTTTATCACATTCTCTGTTATTTTGTTTTGTAGGTATGGTGGATGGTCATTATCCCATTGGAAGGAGGATCCTTTATTCATCGTTTGGTACAACAACAAAGGACATCATTCATTACCAGCCTATTTGAATTCATTGAACGAAGCTATTTTACAGGCAAACGGTGTACCTGGCCACATAACAACTTTCAATCATCCACTCAAACTATCCAGTGATCAGCTCAACCGTACGAGTCTGTGAGTAATTTTAATTAAATTCTTTTTGAAAAAGAACTGAAAAAAACTTTGAAAAAAAAGACGAAAATTTTCAGATAAATCGATTTTTTCAAGTTTTTGGAAGATATCTCGGAAACTAAGCGAGATAGGGCAATTTTCGTAGAAACTTTTTTTGTGGAGAATTTCAAGAGCTATAAAAAAGATTTCTATAAAAATTGCGCTATCTCGCTTAGTTTCCGAGATATTCCGGAAAAAGTAGTAAGAAACTCAAATCGATGTTAAAAATAGATTTTTTTTGTTCTGATTTTTTCCTTGAAATGATCGAAATATCTATTTCTTTTCTGTGAATCTCATGAAGAATTTCCCTGTCTCTAATAATAGTCTGATTTAAAAGACTCCATTACTACAAATTCCATTAAATTGCTAGTTTTACCCCATTTATGTAGATGAATCGAGCAAATAGTCGGGGAATCTTTATTTGTAACTGTGCCAAAATGATATTATGAGCGCGGATGCAATCGACTGTTAAATCTCCTTATATTCCCTGGAATTCATCTTTTTTTTCAGTCGTTATTAAAATACGAGATATACTCAATAGGGAACTTGCATATTTAATTTTTAATTTTGTTTTCCACTGCAATTGATTAATTAGGATTAGTTGAGTACATGAAAAAAAAATAATAATAATTGAAAATGTTTGCTTATGTTTTTCTTTTACTTTGAAAGTGAATAAATTTCAAACGCCAGAAAGCGGAAGTAGGGATGGGAGCCAAAAAAACGGGATAAACGGGAAAATTTCCGTGTGATGAACGGGAAAAAAATTCCCGTGTATACACGGGAAAATTCCCGTGTATAACCGGGAAAATTCCCGTGTTGTGACCTTTGGTCTCACAATAAAAAGGGAATTATAGGGAATTTCGAGAGTGGGGGTAAATAACTAGAAACACGGTGACATAAAGTTAAACTGCTACTTTTATTCAATCTTCAATCTTTCCACCTCGTCTTAGTCCATAAATACTCATTATTATTTGGGAGGATTGTCTCAGGGGAATCGTAATTATCTAAAGAAAGGGGTTTCTAATCTTCGGTAATAATGACCTCTGTGACCGTCAGTTGACAGTCACGGTAAAATTACTCAGGGTAAAATGACTGGTTCAGTTGCCACGGTGAAAACGACCAGCAATATGGCCAGTGCTCGAGCACGTGGCTGGCACCAACTTTGGGGTTAATTATCACGGGGCCTCAGGGGGAATAATCTCTTCACTATGCCCGACTAATTACAGGGAACTCAACGGGAATCAGGGGAATCTCTTTCTCTCGTTGTCAACACTCGCGGGATATTGGCGGAAAACTCACTATATTCATAGGGTTGGGGGGACAACAATCACTCTACCTCAATTTTCTCCTCAGGGCTCTGTCCTTCACTCTTCTTCAGGGAATACCATGGAAAAACTACTCTTCACTCTCCTTTTACACCTTTTCCTCTATCTTACACAACTCTTCACTCTCTGAACTTCAATTAACCGGGAAAATACACTCTCTTTACACGTGGTCGTTCTCTCTCTACTCTAGTCCCAACGCCATGTCATATTCTGCCGGCCTGCCTCAATATGGCCGCCCCTCCATGGAGCCTCTCTCGGGCTCCGTCCGATGGCGCGTCGAGTATCTCTCGATTCTCTCGACATACCGCGTTACAGTGTATACACGGGAAAAAAATTCCCGTGTATACACGGGAAAAAAACCGTGTTTCTACGGCAAAATGACCGTGGATTCTACCGAAAATTTGCCGTGGAGAATGTGTCTAGCCACTGCCTAATTAATTAATTAATTAAAAAAAACATTATTTTCCCATTTCAAACTGTCCCCTGCAAGAAAAATGAATGAATAAAAAATATGCAAGTTCCCTATTGCGATCAATGCATCATTCGAAAAACCAAAATAAAATTGCAGCGTTTTACTTTAGTATTAAATTATATTAATTCAATATTCGTTCAAATATTGAAGAATGTGCAGTATTTTTCAGAAAGCCCATTAATAAAGGAGAAACCGGCTATTAAGTCACGAGAAGTTTAACGTTAAGCCGGGGATTACGAAGATTAAAGTAATTCATTGGTTTGTTTCTAAAAAAAATGTATTAAAGAATGGAAAATTGATTTTTTTTTGTAATTTATCTTAGCGATTAATTAGTTTTTTCAGACGCTCCGTAATTTTCCCTTAATTTCTTGTGATTCTGCGGTTCAACTAGAATATTTCTAGTTCTAAGGCGAATTTCTCTTCTATATTGAATCAAATTTTAATATAGGAGAGAAATCGACCTCAGAATTTCATATGATTAGCACATTTAATCATTGAATTTCTGAAATTTCGAGAATTATTGTCAATGTGACATTTTCAGAATTCCTAACGTTCGGTGGATAATACATGTTGATATGAAATCTCAAGAGAGAATTTCACATGAGAGACTGTGGAGTAATATCATTATTATTATTATTAGTGCCAACTATAATTAATTAGCATTAATTAGCAGTTTATTAATGAATCAATGACTTTCTCGACTTTTCTACTTTTCTTTTAACATTATTTTAAAGGGATCTCAGAAGCCATTGGGTTTACGGAAAATTAACAAGACACCTTTTCTGTAGGAAATTAAATTCTCTACAAAAAAGGTTTCTTGATATTTTCTCCTAAACTCACTCGTTTTGGAGATATTCACAATATAATCGGGACGAGATAAAAAATCACTTTTTTTAGCGAAAATAACAAATAGAAGAGTAAAAAAATTTAAAAAAAAATGGAAAAAATGATAATTTAAAGAGGAAAAGAGGATTTCATGCCAAACACAAGCCCTGGAAAATCGATCATTTTCTTTTTTTCCTTTCTTTTTCTTCTTAAGGTAACCAATACATTAATATAATCCTCTTCGTAATCCTCTACTCCGTGTAACCTCCTCTTGAATTATTGACAATTCAGTGGTTTTCATCGTTTTTTCTGTCCCTTTTTTTTTTATTCCATCTTCCTATCCGCTTGAACAGATTCAACGAACTTACATAAAGAGCTTTACTACTATTATGCAAAGAGATACATCATGCGCAATGTATTTCAAAAAGTTTTGAAGTAAAAAAAGGAGAAAAAAAAATAAATAATGAATCAGAATTTTTGAAGTACAGAGGGTGCATGTGAAGTAATTGCTGTGTAACGAGTGAAATTGAGTTCTGAAGTCTTGTTCCACTTTTTTTTTTTTTTTTACTTTTTCTTTTAATTTCAAAGTTCTTCTTGGCAAAAAGATTTTCGGGGGAAATGTCCCGTGAAATGTCTTGAGAATTGAAGTAAAATTTACATTTAATTTATTAAAATGGGGAAAAAAAATGTTTTGGGTTTTCTAATTTGAAGTTTGAAGTTTGAAGTTTTGAGAGTCTTCGTAAAATGGAATTTACAATTAGTCTTTCAAAGTGCAATTATGAAAGAAAATAAAAGTTTTTAAAGTAGTGTCCAATAATTCGGTTAAAAAAATTTAACATTACACGAATTTAAAGATTAAAACATGAAATAAGAGATCGGCAAAAAAAATTCGCATTTTTAATTTTTTAATTTCTGTAATTTCCATCGAAAAAATTTTAATTACTTTCTTAATAAAAAATTTGGATTTTTAAATTTTTCATTAGTTTGAAAATTAATTTTTTTTTTAACAATTTTGATTGCTATTGTAATTAAAAATTTGACTGATGGAATTTCATAATTATTTTCTTTATTAAATTTATTAACATTTTTATTAGTTAAATGGAATTATAAATGTCATATAAGCTTCATTTAGATTTGATTAAATTATAAGTTCTTATTTGTGTTACATTTAGTTAAAACTCTCAACTCAAAATTTTTGTCTGAAAGACGATTATATTTGGGAAGATTAAACATAGTAGCGTTGATTTTATTATAAAATTAATTATTCCAATCAATTAATAAGTAAGAAAGAATCAAAATTTCGAATTAGAAAAAGAATTATAAAATTTCATCAGTCAAATTTTTAATTACAATAGTAATCAAAATTGTTAAAAGAAAAAAATTAATTTTCAAACCAATGAAAAATTTAAAAATCCAAATTTTTCATTAAGAAAGTAATTAAAATTTTTTCGATGAAAATTACAGAAATAAAAAAAATTAAAAAATTAAAAATGCGAATTTTTTTTTGCCGATCTTTGCAAATAATTGATATAATTCACCAATTCTCCTTCGAATTCGCTTTCAATACCAGGAAATACGTTTTTAATCATGAATATCGATTTTTGGGTTTTTTGGATGATCAAACTCTCTTGTTTTCTGTTTTATCAACCCCACTCTTGAATACTACCTCAAATAATCTCACTATAAATTTCACTAATTACACTATCTTGAGCTAAAAAATCCTTTTGATCAGTCATCCAATGAATTAATTTATCCTACTATCTCAAGACCATTCGTTCTCTTCATATTTCATTCTATTTTCTTTTCCACGAGTCGTTCAACCCCACTGTCTCTCTCTCTCTTCTTCCATCATTTATCCCATTCCCATGAGAAAAACCGAACAGACTCAACTTGGAAAAGCAATTACAAAGTCCCATGAACCCTGGCACAAGTCCGAAAGCAAACACAAGTTTAACGAGTCGTGGACGAGAGAAACGCGCGAGTGTCTCTACCCCCTTGAGACCTTCACCATAGTGTATTATCAAAGAGAAAAGGGAGAAATTTTATAATTTTTAGAGTGAAAGAGACTCCAGTGAGTCGTTAACATTTTTTCAATTATCATGAAAAAAAAAAAAATTTGGGTTCATGGATTTTTAGGGCAGATTGAGGCTTTTTTTTCGAGGGAAACAAATTTTTTTTGAGGAAAGAGGTGGAGGGGGGGGGGGGGGGGAATTATAATTTAATCTGATTGTGCACAGTGAAGAGGATAATTAGAAGTCTTTTTTTTTTTTAATTTTAATTAGAGAAAAAAAATTATCTCGGATTTTTTGCTATTTTTCTGATAAATATCTGAGGGAAAATAATGGAGATCCTTTTTTTCCTTTTTTGTAGAGAATTTTAAGAGCTACAAAAAAGGATTTGGGTAAAAAGGGCGTATCTCCATCGATTTCGAAGATATTCATGAAAAATGAAGATTAAAGTGAAATTTCATTGAGTTAAAATAAATAGTTTATAAAAATTTTAAAAAATAATTGCTAAAATATGAGTTTGTTAATCAAATACTGAGATTATTCACAAGACTTTCATGTTTGTTTACTAGAAAATTAAACTCATTATTATAACGTCATATTATTATATGCAAAACAAGTTCAAATATTAAATGTAAATGTTTACTTTTCGTGTATTGTCTCATGGGATTTTGTTTATGCATGTACATGTTACAATTTGTCTTTCGTTTATGCAATGAGCAACGCTATTATTCCCAATTTATACTCTGCTCTTTTCACCTGTTTCCAAATTAAATAGAGAAACAGTAAAAAAAAAGAGAAAAAAACGATGAAAATTTGGTATCAACAGTTTTTGTTAGATATCTGAGAAACTAAGCGAGATAGAACAATTTTCATGATTATCATTTTTGTAGGTCTTGAAATTTCCTACAAAAAAAGTCTCCACAAAAATTTCTCTATCTCGCTTACTTTCCGAGATATTTCCAAACTAGTAAATTAAAAAAGAAAATTTAATTTTTAATTTTTTTTTAATGTTAATTTTATGCTAATTTTATAATCATATCTTAATTCTTTTATTTTTTTAAATTTTTTTAGGCTTCAACACGTGGCAGATGTTGGAGTTGCATTGGTACTGCTGATTGCATTCAGTCTGGTTGCTGCTCAAGGTACAAGAGAACTCGTGAGAGAAAGATTGTCAGAGGAAAAACGTATTTTATATCTTGCTGGTGTTCATCCAATTACCTATTGGACAACTGCATTTTTATGGGATTTCATTGTATTTATTTGGTCAATTGCATTGGCTGTTGTTGTTTTTGAAATATTTGGATTACCAGCTTATGTTGCGAGAGATAATTTACCAGGAATTTGTATTCTTCTGGTTCTTTTTGCGTAAGTAAAAAATTTTTTTTTAATAAAAAATTTTTTTTTTTTTTTTAATTCTGAGTAAAACAAGATAAATCGATTTTTTTAGTCATTTTTGTGAATATCTTAGAAATTAATCAAGATACGCCCTTTTCCGCCCAAATCCTTTTTGTAGCTCTTGAAAATTCTCTACAAAAAGAGAATCGAGAAAGAAAATCGTTTTTTTTCTTCTAAAAGTGAAGAAATAAAATTTTAAAAATCCATTTTTTATCGATTTTTTTTGAGAATATCTTGGAAATTAGTGGAGATACGCCCTTTTTACTCCAATCTTTTTTTCTTAACCCTTGAAATTCTTTATAAAAAATTCAATTCAAGCAAAATCGCTCTATCTCGCTTAGTTTCCGAGATATTCTCAAAAAAAAATCTGAAAAAATTTACTCATCCTCTTTTAATTTTTTCCCAATAAATTCCCACATGTGCATGTAAATATCCCCGGAAAATAAAATATTATTATTAACCCTATGAAACCCAATAATTAACATGCAAAGATAAAAACTGAATTTATTCATAAATTTTACGATGAATAATTAAAATTCCATCGAGCCATGTAATTTTATGATTATCGCTGTTGAATAATATTTTTCATTTACATAATAATTTTTTTTTTTTGAACACACTCATTTACTCGTGTTGTAAAAGAATTTATGACACATTTTAAAATCACCTCTGTGTGTACCAATTAGTATCCAATGTTTCCGGTGTATCTGCTATTTTTTTTTATGATAGGCAATCAATGGGAAATCCCTGAAGTAACATTTATGAAGTTGTTAAATTTTTTTTTTTTTTTTGGACCTAAATGTGATTTCCCTGTGCTCTTGTTTCTATTGTTCTTCTTTATTGGGTTTATTAAAAGTTCTATTAACAATAACACGAAACATTTACGTTCTGAAAAAACATTTTTTCTCGTGAAATCCCCAGTGAGTTTGGTAAACTGGTTTTTTTGAATTTTTTTTGGAGTGAAAGCTTGTGTCACGTCCAAGTGTTGAGGTTATTTCTAATTAAAGAAAGAAAGTTAATTGAATAATCAAATTGTCCCCTAATCACTAAGAAGTTAAAGGAATACGTCTCAGCCTCCGTTTTCGCCCTCACCTTTCGGTGAATAGACTGGATTGGAGTAATGTTGGAATGGTTCTAGTTGAGGATAAATAAAAATAAGAAGAAATTTAATTTTATTTAAAATGGCCGAACTGGCCTATATTTCAATATTCAAAATTTTATAAATTCAGTAAATAGAAAATTTCCGACTTATTACCTTTGTACTTTTTTGTTTAACTAATTCAAAATCGCATTTGCAATTACACTGATCCCATATCTTACTTGAAATTTAATGTCGAATTTACTTGAGATTCATCATTTCCTGTTTCTTTTTACGCTTTCTTATTTTTGAGAACTAATCGGTTCAGTACGAATGATTTTAACAATTTTAGCTCCAAAAGGTAGCTCAACCAACTCTCGACTGACTACTGACTACATGACAAAACTGAACTGCATCTACTGATATGACAAAACTGAACTGAATCTTTAACCGACTGAAGTGACAATCTGAATGTCACGAGGTTCTTATATTCTTGTTGGGGCGTTTTCCTAATTTCAGAAGATTCCCTATGACCAATGCTTTGGGATCACTCCATCCCTTCCACGTGGTTTTCTTTTCAACATCCCATACGTGCTTAAACTCTATTAGTTTTTTCGGGAAGGCCCGTTTTCCCCTCCACAACGGTTTATTTTAGAATCCACTCGTAAACTTTGTTTAAATTTCCCTTTTGAATGACACTTCTGCATTTTAATAGCCTTATCATTTTTAGAAACAGTAACACTAAGTGTGCTACCTACTTCTTTCCAACGTTTACGCAGCGCATAGAAAAGAATTCTATTTAGGCTGTTGCGTTACGCGTGAGATTTTCGTAAGGGCCGGATGAAAAAGTCATAGAAGAGAGAGACAGACCGCGCGGGTCTAACCCAAAGCCTGATTTTTTCTGCACTCGTACCATTCTACCCCTTTTTCTGTTCCAGATGGGCCTCAATCCCCTTCACCCACTTCATGGAAAAGACCTTCGACGACGCAACTCTCTCAAACATGGTCCTCTTCTGCCTGAACACCTTCGTCGGTGTAATCTGCCTGGCAACAATTCTCGTAATCGACATTGTCGGAAAAAGCGAAACAGCAAAAGAGACCCGCAACATTCTCCACAACCTGATGCTCTTTTTTCCGCAATACGCCCTGGGTGATGCGTTGGTCCAAATGTCAACAAACGACATAACAGCCGAATTACTCGAGAGATTCAACATGGACACATATAAATCCCCACTAGGCTGGTCCCTAATAGGCCAGCATTACGTTTATTTGTTCATTGTCGGTGTCATACTCTACGTCATCAACATAGCAATAGAATGCCGCTACATCCCGTTCTGCCCCAAAAAATCCACAATTGCGGAAAAATGTGCAGACGAGGACGACGACGTTGTTGCGGAAAGATGGCGCATAAATCACAATAGTTCCGAAGATTTATTGAAAACCGTTAATCTGCGAAAAGAGTACAAAAGCGTTTACGGAAAAAACGTTGCCGTCAAGAATTTGAGCATCGGCGTAAAATCAGGCACATGTTTTGGGCTTTTGGGGATAAATGGCGCTGGAAAAAGCACGACATTCAAGATGCTGACGACAGAGCTGACGCCGACATCTGGAAAGATAATTTTGAAGAATCGGCAATTAAATGCGCATCCTCTTACGACCGGAGAAATCGGATATTGTCCGCAGACTGATGCACTTGACGGATTTCTGACGCCGCATCAATCCTTGACGATTCATGGGGAAATCTGCGGATTGAGGGATTTGCCGATTTTGGTCGAGTCCATGTTGAAGCGGTTCGATCTGCTGAAATACGCGCATCAAAGAGTGTCGAGCTTGAGCGGGGGGAACAAAAGGAAACTTTGTGCTGCTATCAGCATGATGAGTCCGGTTTCGGTTGTACTTATGGATGAGCCAACTAGTGGAATGGACCCAGCTTCTAAGGAACTCGTGGCTTCGGCGATTAGGAGGATGGTGAAGAGGGAGGCATGCGTTATTATGACGTCACACAGCGTTGCTGAATGTGAGAAACTGTGTAATAGAGTGGGGATCCTGGCGAAAGCTGGGTTGAGGTGCATTGGAAGTCCGCAGCATCTGAAACACAAGTATGATATTGGATTTTAATGGGTTTTTTTAAGGATGTTCTATAGGTATTGTGAGCGGGGGCTGTGCGGTATGAGGGGGGTGATTTCGTCAGGGTTCCAATCCCTGAACATGAAAAAATGAGTTTTTAAATATCTCGGAAATTAATAGGAATAGGACGATTTTCTTTAAATCCTTTTTTTTGTAGCTCTTAAAATTCGCAACAAAAAATGATTCAAGGGAAAAGGGCGTATCTCCATTAATTACCGAGATATTAAAAAATATACAGTGGTTTTTTTCACATTTTTTTGTGAATATCTTGGTAAATAAAGAGAATACCCTTTTAACAAAGATGATTTGATCAAAATCGCTTTATCTCGGTTAGTTTTAAAGATATTTTGAAAAAACTGTTTTATTCTCCAGAAGTAAAAGAAATATTTTTATTTTCATGAAAGAAAGAAAATAGAAAAATTTCCATTCTTAGTAGATCCTTTTTTTTAAATATCTCCGAAAATAAGCGAGATAGAGCGATTTAGCCTAAATCCTTAATTTTATTTTCTATTTTTTCATTCAATTAATTTGTTATTCAGCTACTATCCTGTTTTGTATATAAATAGACATTACCACAGGACTCATGTAAATTTAAAGCTCCTCTGCTTTTCACGAAAATACACCTCCCAAAAAGCCAATTAAAATGCATAAGAGGAGGTTTGGTATATTAATGCATTTTCCCACATTCACCTGTATATTTTAACAATATAATTTGTTTTTTTTTCATTTTTTTATCATTAATCAGTTATATTCGGGTATTCTCAATATTCTGCAGTAATGAGATACGAAAAATTGTGGGGGGGTGGGGGGATAAAATGAAGTGGCTATGAAAATTTCAGTTATTAGTTTGATGGTGTTGATGCAGTAATTAACAAAGCGTGAAAAGGAGAGAAGGGGGAGATGTTGTAGAATTTCAAGTTTCTCCCCAGAACTGAGTGTATATCGATCCACTTTAAATGGTTAAACCCTTTGTGCACCATTACCTCGCTTTTACTAGTGGCAGTGGGAAAATAGGGTTTGCCAAAATTGTGTGAGACTGTTAAATTCCAAAACTACTCGTAGTACATTAAAAAGAAGGGGGGGAAAAAAAAAGAAATGAACTTGACAATAAATTTAAAAGCATTAAATTGGAGAGAATCACAATAGTAAAAGTAAATACTGGTAAATTTTTTTTTTACATTTTTTTTTACTTTTTTTTTTTGCTGCAACGCGAGAGTATGAATTCGGGGATTGTTGGAGATTTTTTTTTATTTTCTGGTATTTTCGATGGGAAGATTTGTCGTTGGGAGGGAAACAAGTCGGTTACAGTATCCAGGTATTTAGGTGTATCTGAGTGTGAACGATTAATGGGAAAAATCTCAAAAATCCTTTTTTTTTAGTTTTTTTAATGGCTGAAATTCATTTAGACAAAGTAATTTTTTTTTTAGAATTTGTGTTTTTATTTTTTTTATAAGAAACTTTATCACTTTTCAATTATAATAAAATTATTTAATTATTTAATTATTATTCAATTATAATTTATTACAATTTAATATAATAATTAGGAATTAAAATAGCAAAATAAATTGAATTTTTTTTTTGCTATAATTAATTTAAAAATATCTCGAAAATCAAAGAATTAGCGAAATTTTTGTAGAAATTTTCTTTGCAGCTCTTAAAATTCTCTACAAAAAGGATTAATCCAAAAAGGGCGTATCTCCATTGATTTCGAAGAAAACTGGAAAATATTCGGTAGTCGAGTAAAATTGAATAATTCCACTTTTTTCTACATTTTTTGTGAATATTTCGGTAAATAATGAAGATAAGCCCTTTTCACCCCAATATTTCTTCGAAACCCTTGAAATTCCTTCAAAAAAGGGTTTTTGTACAAAAAGGGCATATCTTCATTTCTTTTTGAGAAATTTTCACAAAATAAATGGCAGAAAAATAAACTCACCTTATTTTTCCTTTTTCGACTCCTGAAGATGATGAAAAAAAATTGCAGGAAAATATCCTCACTCTATTTTAATGAAAAGTCATTTTCATTAGTGCAGTATCTTCGAAATGCCCTTTAATTACCCAACCCCCCCCCCCTTCCCATTATCACAAATAAAAGCGAAATATAAGTGAGCCATTCCAATTCATACTATTTATACCGATAATTATTTCCTCTCAAGAGCAAATTATCAAAGAAATTTCCTGCAATAAAGAAAAATTAAAGCTTCAGATTGAAACGCATTAGCAACTAAAAGAGAAATAACGCTTATTGTAACAAAATACCACTTTGTTACTTATTTGTACTAATTGAGATTTATTATGTGGCTTATGGAGATACGCCCCTTTTTGCCCGAATTTATTTTTATAGCTCTTGAGATTCTCTACGAAAGAGGATTGAAGCAAAAAAGTCTTATTTCCATTAATTTCTGGGATATTCAAAAAAAAAAAATTGTAAAATATTCGTTAAAGTTTTCTTTTCTTCGACCATTTATTGTTAAGGGGTAACACCACTGTAAAAGTCTTAAAAAAAGCGTTTTTTGGCTATTTTTTTTCTATATAAAAAGTGGCGATGAAATAATGATATTTGAGGGAGTGACTGAGCATATATTTGAGTCTTCAAAAAAAAAATCATCAAAAAATATCAAAAAATGACGACACAAGAGCCATTCTTGTGAGGCTCCTCGAATTTAAAACACTCTGCGGCACGCAGTGTAACTGTTGCAAATTTAAATTGAAAAAAAAAAAAATTGGCTCAGTCTAGATACACATAGCTACAGAAATACGTAGGGGATTTCAAAAATATTGTTTTTTGTGGGTTTGGTGACCATTTGAATGAAAAAATTGAAATTTCAGCCAAAAAACCGGCAATTTTTTATCAATAAAAAATGTGCAAATCAATTTTTTGAAAATTCCCTACGTATTACTGTTCGAAATATTGTTTTCAAGATGCTGTGGGGAAATTCAAATGAAAATAATGAAAATTATTGGAGTTATGCTGTGTGCCAATCTGAAAAATCATGTTTCGAGAAAAACACGATTGAAGTTTTGACTTAGCCTATGAATATGAAGAAATGCCTTGGGAAAAATTCAAAATTTCATGTGAAATAATGGGTTTCAGGTGATAACTTTTCTTGCCCGTATTCTGGAAGGCTCAAAGTAATTTTTGAAGCAAGAAAAAAAAAATCGATTTTTTGAAAATCCTAAAAGGATAAAAAAAAGGCTAAATACCTCAAATCACTGAAAAATATTCAGTAGTAAAGTATTAAAATTGAATAATTTCATTTATTTCACACTTTTCAAGAATATTCATTAAAAAATTGGAAATAGGCCTTTTTTGTGTCTTAAATATGTTTTGCTCTTCAAATTCTCTGCAAAAAAGGGGCAAAAAAGAAATTAAAAAATATTCAGTAATAAATAGATGAATTCGAATAATTCCATTTTTTTCCCATTTTTTTTCAGAATAGTGAAGATACGCCCTATTCACCTTTTCTATTTATACTGATAATTATTTTCTTTTAAAACCAAATTAAGAATGAAATTTTCTCTAATGAAAAGAGTAAAAGCTTCAGATTGAAGCTGCATTAGCAGCTTGAAAAGAGTATGAAAATGCTTACTATACAAAATACCACTTTGTCACTTATTTGTACTAATTGAGATACATTATGTGGCTTACATATAATATCACCATGGTTTCCCTTCATTTTATCCTGTACACACAGAGGGAAAAGAGAAGCGTCTCTTCAAGCGTATTAGGTACTTAATGCATACTCGCGCAGACTCACTAACGGAATAACGTACGATGTCATAAATATTTAAACTCGCTTTACCCCATCTCTCCCCCCTCTTTCTTCCCCCTTCAATTCTTCTTGTACCCACTTTATTTTTCATTTTTTTTTCTATTTTTTATCTTTCGCTACTATCTATAACCAGGCGTTGCCTCTACTGCCTTCGTAAAAAGATACGCATATATATATCGTGCAAAATCGAATTTACGATGAAATATTTATGTAAAAAAAAAAAAAAAAAAAAAATGCCATTCATGATTTATTTACACGTAATTTTGATATAGGAAAAATTTTCTTTTTTATTTTCAGATATGGTGAGGGATATGTTGCATTTTTAAGATCATCACAATCCATTGGTGGAAATGAATTGAAAGATGTGATATATCGGCACTTTCCAATTGCTCAAATATTCTCAAGACAGGCCACTGCACTTAGATTACTTATACCGAACGATCATGATATATTGTTGAGTGAAATTTTTGGAAAATTAAAGTGCCTTGCTGAGGAACTGAAAGCTACTGATTATACGTTGACGCAGAGCTCGTTGGATCAGGTGAGCAAAAATGGGGGGGGGGGGGGGGGGAAGTTATTAATTTTAGGATTTCAGATGGAAATTTTCTGGAAAATTTCAAATTTTTCATTCATTTTCCTGAAAATTTAGATGAAAATAGGCATTTTTGAGGACAAATTATTTTTTTTGAGGATGAAGAATTGTTCAAAAAATTCTGAAAAAATTAGACAATAATGCAGACATATATAAGTGACTTCCTGAATTTTTTCAGATTTTTTAATCAAGGGGTTCACTGAAAAAAAAATTATTTGTTCAAAACTTAATCATAAATTTTGAATTTTCCCGCTGAAATTAACGGTCAAAAGTAGCGTTGACCTCAGCGACCTTCAAGAAATCATGTTATTTTCTTTTTTAGAGGTGAAAAATGATTTTTTTTCATCTGATTATTATCTGATTGTTGGATTTTAAATGGAAATTTCTTAGAAAATTCCAATTTTTTACTCATTTTCTTAAAAATTAAGACAAAAATAGTCATTTTTGAGGACAAATAATTTTTTTTGAGGATGAACACTTGTTCAAAAAATTCTGAAAAAATTAGACAATAATGCGAATATATATAAGTGACTTCCTGAATTTTTTCAGATTTTTTCATCGAAGGATTCCCTTCTAAAAAAATCGTATCTTCAAAACTTAACTATGAATTTTGAATTTTCCCGCTGAAATTAACGGTCAAAAGTAGCGTTGACCTCAACGACCTCTAAGAAATCATTTCATTTTCTTTTTTAGGGTGAAAAATGATTTTTTTTATCTGATTATGATGAAATATTCTCTTCCCCCATCAAAACACCTTCTTTAAGTAATACTAATGTCGGCCATCTTGGCGTTCCCTTGTAATTTCAACACAAAATGGAGTATCTCCATATCTGAAACAATGTCGAGCACCTTCACACACACACATACATATATATACCAACGTCTAGTATCCTACATCGCTAATAGACCAGACTAATGTCTATAGCCACATTTTTTTCACGCCTCATCTTTCTAACCACTCTTCTACGTAAAAGGGATAAAGAGATTTTCTTTGTTCGCTCATTCTTCATTCCTTTTTTTTTTTCATACTCTCACACATCTCTGTATCATCTGTCGCTGTAATAGCATACTTTCCTCATTCTCGCCCCTTTTTTCTCGTAGAAAATGAGGCAGTCGTAATTATTAATAATTGGAGGTGTGAAAATTCGATGAAGAAGAAGCATGAAAAGATTCCTTTTTTTTCCTTGAAAATACTTTTTTGTTGTATGAAATTCATAAAGATGCTTAATTAATTCAACGACACATATTTTCAGTGGAAAAAAACTCATTAAACTTTCTAATTACTTGAAATATTTTTTTCCGATAATTATTAGCATCTACTCATTAGCATTAACACAATTATCAATGAATTTTCATAGAAAGTTTTGTATTTTTCAGGGAAAAAAAAGATCGTAAAAAGTCTGTTTCCATTCAATCTAAATGGAACATCTCCAGCTTACTTGAAATAGTCGGTTTTTATACCTATAAACAGAAACTTTTTCTCTTTTTTGTGTCATTAACGTGAATTTTTGCTTCTCTACTTTTTTGCTGAGTTTTTGTATTGCCATTCGACTACTAAAAACTATCCAAAAAGCTTGTAACAGTTAGATATCCTATGCTTTTCACGTAAATGGCCTCAATAACATGGATTTTTAAGGTACTTTGAAGGTAGAAAATGTGGTTGGTATAATGTTTTGCTCCTTCAGAAAAAAATAAACCACACAGGTGTGTGTTTGTGCAGAGAATTCAAGAAACTTTCACTGAGTTTATTGTTATGAGTATATTGTTATTGTAATGTTTTCTGTTATGAGAATTATAGCATGTGGGTTTTAAGTTTTGGACAAATCGCCATTAAACAAATAAATTTATTGATAAATTAATTTTTTTATTAATAAATTCTTTTAAGAGAATCAAATTTCGGAAAAAATATGTAATGCGCAAGCAGGATTTGAACCCACGACCCTCTGATTACATGTCAGGTGCTCTGACCACTGAGCTATTGCGAGTTACTATCCATTAAACAAATAAATTTATTAATAAATTAATTTTTATTAATAAATTTTTTGAGAGAATCAAATTTCGGAAAAAATATGTAATGCGCAAGCAGGATTTGAACCGACGACCCTCTGATTACATGTCAGCAGATCTTTGATTAAGGGAGTTCATCCGGTAACTGAATTAACAGACCAATAATTATGAAAAAATTTGAATATACTTCTGAAAATCTAAAAAGTCACCTGTTAAAATTTCAAACTCTTCGGATATCTTATTCGGGAGAAATTAATAAATAAAGATTTTTCAATTAACACGGTCCCTTATGGGTTTTCGTCTATAAACATGAAATTTGTGGCAATTGACAGGTTTTTCGGGGAGAAACTTCCATAATGGATAAATAAATATGTAAAGAACAGTTTAAGAGCTTCCTCAAATGCATTAGATACTTGGTGATTTAAGAATAAATTAATTTGTCTCGGAAAATGCTGATTTTTGGGAAGTTAACCTCTGTCTTACTCGCATGACAGTGACGTCAGAACCGCGCGCTTTTTGAAATCAATAAGAATGCTTTCCGAATAACGCAATGTATGCTATGCTTGCACATTAAATCATACAAAACTAGTTGAAAATGTGCTGAATTGACCTTTCTCTATTTGATCTTCAAAAAAATTATTTCTTTAAATTCGATTTTTTACAAAAAAAACAATTATGATCGACGAACAAGAATTTCTAGTACATAGCAGCTGTACAGGTTACGACTACGCTAGTCGTATAACCACTACGCTAGTCGTGATAATTTTTCGTACTATTAAATCCCATACCGGATGAACTTCCTTAAAATAATTCTAGGAAAATTAGTGCCCTGGTGGAAATTTTTCTCTTCAAAAAGTCGGAATAATTCTTTTAGAAGACAGAATAAGAGTTCTGAAAGTCTCATTTTCTCTAAAAATCTATGGGATATCTATTAATGCATATCTTGATTCCAATCAAGTTTGTGTCTTCTTTAATTGCAAAACGAAAAAACAGACAATATTTAATATGAACTAATCATTTCTGAGAACTTTTTGAAATTTTTTCATATTTTTTTTTTGATAACATTATTTAGAAAACTTTAGAAAAGAGAATCGATCATTGATTTATTTATATTAATATGTTTTGTTTAATCAAAAACGGAAAATAGATTTATCTCCATCTGTTTTTCTTTATTTCATCTGAATTGTCAAGACACTCTGTCGTAATTTTCCAATAAAAAAAAATTGATTCATTCTCTGAATATTTATTTCCGCGATAATTCATAACAGGAAAAAGAAACGTGCTATTCTTGAGATACGATTTTTATTGGGTTCATGCAGTTGAGAAAATAGTTTATGACCTCGTATACTTTGCAAAGTGTTTCAAGTAAATTTTATTATTATTAATGCAGTTCGTTGGTAGTGATTTACGGAAAAGATTGAGAACATTTGTTTGCATTGTTTTAATGAGAATGTGAAAGAGTACAATCTCTTTTTTTTATTTGAACTACAAAAAGATGATTACAAAATTTTTTTAAATCTTTTTTTGATTCCGAGATATTTTACAAAAAACTGATATTAAATGCTGATAGTCAATCGCATTTTTAAAAAGATTTTAGAGTAGATTTTTATTAGTTTCAATAGTAAATTCATATTTCAAATAAAAAATAATCGAACGAAAATCAATTTATCTTTTTTTTTTCTTCACATTCATTTTTGTTTGTGTTGTATGATAGTACTTGTCGAGATAACAATATCAATCTGTCCAAAAATGATAAAAAAACAATAAAATTTTTATATTCAAGCTTATTGATCCATTTGTTTTTGACAAAATTGAATTCAACAGAAACCTCGATGAATATATTGATTTCTTCGTCAATATTTTATTTTCTAATTTTTCCATTTGTGTAATATCAAACTTTCAACTTTGATTTTCGAGTCATTTCATCGCTATTTTTTCCTTTTCCATTAGTCATGAGTGCTCGAGTTCCAGTTAGCACATAGTTTTCGACAGTTTTCATCCTCTTTTTCCTCTGCAGAAAAACTGAAAATGAAAAATGTCAGTTTAAAACACAACATGAAAACTGAGTGAAACAAGTAACAGGAAATGGACAGGCGAAAGGTTTCATTCAAATTCTTTTCAACAGATTCATAACTTTCTACTGAATGAATAGAAAGAAGTTATACTGATAAATCTAGACTATTTAAATACTGAAAGTTAACCATGAGAAACATTTCACGAAAAAGAAAAACATTGATTTGCTCAGATTTTGGTAATGAAGTGTCTAAAAAATATGGATAATTTCGATATTTAAATAAACTTTCATGAAAAATCTTTAAATCTAGAATATACAAAATGATTTTCTTCATGACCTATTTTTTGACCTCAATTTTTCACCAGATAGAAACTAATCACTTGATTTTCTAAAGTGCCCATTCCTAAAAATCAGTCTTTTCAGACTTTAAAAAATAGCAAACAGCCATTGTTCCTAATTCCAAAGCCATGAATAATTGAAATTTCAAATGTTGACAATTCAACCACCGTTGATTAATTCTTCCGACCTATTTCCCCTTCATCTCATAAATAATTTATCTTTAAACATTTCTCTAGGGGAATGCAATTCACTACTAACAGGATTAACTGATGCAATTTTTTCCTTCAAAAAACTTCAAGTCCATAATTTTTCATTCCCTTTTTTTTCTAAAAAAGAAAATAGTGTGCACATTTTTCAACTCTTTCACATGATTCTCGGAGAGAATGAAGAGAATGAGAGAAAGAGAGACTACAAAGTATAAAAACTCGTGTGAACTTCCGTTGATAAACTGTGAAGACTTTGGGAGCTTTCTTTTATTAAAGTAATGCTAAAGAGAATCGTTAAAATAGATTACCGCGCATAACTCATTCTCCAATTTCATTACAAGAGTTTATTTTATGATTACTATCCATGTAGAAGAATATATTCATTCTATTCTCATAATGTGGTTGAAGAATAGGGAATTTGTACATTTAATATTTAATTTTTTTTTCACTGCAATTGATTAATTAGGATTAATTGAGTATATAAAAAAAAATAATAATTGAAAATGTTTGTTTGTTTTTTTTTTTACTTTGAAAATAAATTAATTTCAAACAGCCAGAAAGCGGAAATAAGGATGGGAGCCAAAAAAAGTGACGGTCATTTGACCATCAGTGACCAATTGGCCATATCTGACAATTTTGGTCAAAAAATAATGACCAAATCGTGGGACAGAAAATTGACCAAACATAGTTTTGATGGTCAAATTCCATCTAAATAAACCATAGACCATTTCCTCATTAAAAATATATAATTCCACTAAAAATTACAAAAAAATGATCCAAGAACAAATTGACGGTCATTTCCCATCTAATAGTTGGATTTTAATATCGATTTTGATTCTTTATGCTTGAAATGGGTATTTCAACTGCGGATATTTTACCAAAAATGAGAAAAACCGCACGACTTTTGGAAATAAATGATTTCTATGAGTATTTGCATTAAATTTTAAAAAATCATAGAAATGACCAAAAAAATGACCGAAAATAAAATTGACGGTCAACTTTCATCTATATAGATGGATTTTGATATTTATTTCTCCTGACTGACCATTTGAATTTTTGACGGTCAATTTCCAACGAAATTTACGGTCAAGTCAGAAATGGTCGCGAAACGGTCAAATGACAACTGACGTGACCAATTTCAAAATTGACCGTCATTTTACATCCCTAAGCGGAAGTGACTTCGATATACCATATAGTTTTGAAAAGTGTCATTAGCTGGCGCTTCAGCTCCACTGTGATTGGTCAACGCTTATACTCTGCATGATGCAGATGTTATGTAGTGGATATAGAGGATCATTAGAATTTCGTTTATGAAGTTTTATTATTCACGTAATGTCTGAAGTGGATGAAAGCATCTTCGCAAAACATCTTTAAAGTTGATTTGGAGGATGCGTATGGATTGTTTAGCACTGATATTCGAGTTCTTTCAACTCACGCTAGACAGCGCTGTCGAATCATTTGATATTTTGACGTTACTTCATCGCCGTTCAAAAAATGCAATTTTTAATAATTCATAGTTAATTAATTAATTAATTAAAAAAAAAATATGATTTTCTCATTTCAAAAACTGTCCCCTGCAAAAAAAAATATACAAGTTCCCTTTTTATTTTATTTTTATTGTATTTTAAAATGTTATTTTTCTTCTAATTTCAGGTACTAGTTAATTTTTCCGAGGCTAATGAAGATGATTTGTCAGACTGGCAGTTTAATTCCCGAAGAAGAATAAATCTAAATTCACAACAAAGTGCTGATACAATTCACATGGATACATTTTAAACTGCAAAGAAAAATGGCATATGTGAATTAATGAAAATGATGAAAGAAACATACAAATTTGAATGAAACCAATTTATTATTTTCATTGTGAATAGAACTTTATTATAAATAATATTTGAATTATTAATTTTTGTGACGAATGAGAATGAATGTATGACTATTATATCAAAATATTCTTAAAAATTCTATTTTTTAATGGACAATTTAATTATAATTTATGTACAAAAAAGTGTGATGTGGCTATTGATTACTCTCAACGTATGAACTCTCTAGTTTTGAGGGAATGAAAAAAAAAAGGAAGGAAAATATATGTTATTTTTTTTCTGTTTTAGTGATACGCAATGCAATAAATCATATTGAAACATAGAATTTAAATTGGTACATTAAATGAGTACACAGACTCTACTTTATTCATAAATAAATACAATGTTCACTACACGTGATACTTGAGTTTATGATGATGTTACGCCATTCTATGCGCATGTTAAATTATAAATGAAATTTTCGTGAGTTCTACTGTTTTTTTTTTCGCTTTTGTTTTGGTGTTTTGTTAGATAAAAGTTGAAAGCGGAAGCTCAAAAACTACTCGTCTAAGTGGTAGAAAGGTGAAATATCAGGCAACATTAACAGGAAGGACGAAAAAGGCTTCCATATTATTGTATAGGAAATGAATATATATTTTACCATCATTGTATTATTCTTATTATCAGAAGAAATAATGCAATTGTTTTGTTTCAACTTATAACTTTGTTTTCTTCTATTCTTTATTTTTTTCCTGCTTTATTCTTTCCTGCTCTTCGTTCCAACTACATATATCTCACTGCAGCTATAGTATCGGGCGATTGTTTTTCAGTTCAATGTATTTCTGATATATATTCAATTGCAGCAATTTGCAGCTGATACAAAAGCATAAAATTATTTTTTTTTATTTCTGTAATTTCCATCGAAAAAATTTTAATTACTTTCTTAATGAAAAATTTGGATTTTTGAATTTTTCATTAGTTTGAAAATTAATTTTTTTTTTTAACAAATTTGATTACTATTGTAATTAAAAATTTGACTGGTGAAATTTTATAATTCTTTTTCTTATTCGAAATTTTGATTCTTTCTTACTTATTAATTGATTGGAATAATTAATTCTATAATAAAATCAACGCTACTATGTTTAATCTTCCCAAATATAATCGTCTTTCAGACAAAAATTTTGAGTTGAGAGTTTTAACTAAATGTAACACAAATAAGAACTTATAATTTAATCAAATCTAAATGACGCTTATATGACATTTATAATTCAATTTAACTAATAAAAATGTTAATAAGTTTAATAAAGAAAATAATTATGAAATTCCATCAGTCAAATTTTAAATTACAATAGTAATCAAAATTGTTAAAAAAAAAAATTAATTTTCAAACTGATGAAAAATTTAAAAATCCAAACTTTTCATTAAGAAAGTGATTAAAATTTTTTCGATGGAAATTACAGAAATAAAAAAAATTAAAAAATTACAATCGATAATTCTGATAATTACATAGCTTCCATTCGAAAGCAAAATCGCTAAAAAAAAATTTACCTTTGATCTATTTTCTGAAAAATGAATCCAAGTGAGACTCATTTTGGTAAACTCGAGATAACTCCTGTTCCTACAGTTTTCAAAAAAGTTTTAACAGTAATGCACGTGACAACATGATCTACGAACATTGCCAGCAACAAAATACTCGAGGATCATCAATCATTAGTTTACAATTTTCTTAAATTATGAGATAAAAAAAAAAGTAGGTTGAGAAAATTTGTGCAGAGATTTATATGGAACAATTGTACCATCTTGAAGACACTCAGTTGTTCCACTTGGCTGTTTCCCCTGTGGGTCAAATGATCGGGCCATCCACTGCCAGAGTCCACAGGGAAGATAAACTTTTATTATTGGTGGTGTAGGGAATAGCCACCGTGTGTCTTACAAAGTTCAATTTTCTCTGGTTCTAGGGCTCGTTTCACGCGTTGCAGTTAAAAAACTTGGTGTCATTTATTACAAAATAAATGCGAAAAATTTTCTCGGCCATAAAAACTGGTCAAACAATTAAAAAAAATTAACAACAATTTTTTTTTTTTTTTTTTTTTTTTTTTATTTAACAATATTTATTGTTGTATAATTTCAGTCAAAATCATAATTTCAATGGAATCATCAGAAAATTTCAATTTCAAACCATTCAATTGAAGTGCCCATTTTACCCCACCTTCCCCTAATTAGTATAACAAAACAATTAATTACATTAATTAAATAATTTATTAAATAAATACATAGAATTAATTAGTATCGTTAAATTAATTTTTTCAACGTCCCATGATTCCCACATAATAACTCATAAACATGGATATGAAAAACACAATTTATTCCAACTACTGAAAATAAAATAACGAGGTCGAAAAATACGCTAATTATCTATGACGTCAGTAGCATATATTTGATCACGTCTCCACCAATAAATTTCCCCAAAAAAATAGAGCTTATAGTTACAAAAAGATAACATATATGGAACTATCGAGGAATTTTTATCGGATAAACAAATATAGCAGAGATAACACTCATACTATATATTTGCGTATTCCGTAATGTAAATTTCATTATTTAAAAAAATTTTCGAGGGACTACAGAATAAAATTTTATTTTCACTTGATTCGTTAGTAAATTCAGCGTAAATTCAAGCTGCTATTCATCGAAAGTAAGTGGAATTTGTAAAATATTTTAGTATTGATGATTTAAAAGAAGATGAGTCGTTTTTTTTTGCATTTATTTTTGGTGAATATGTTGGAAAGTAAGCGAGATAGCAAAATTTTAGTCGAGACCTTTTTTTTTTGAAGAGCTACTAAAGAAAAGCGAAATAAAATCAACTGATTTCGCTTAGTTTCTGAGATATTCCATGAAAATTACAGAAAAATAAACTCATCGTGTTTTACATCTTTACTACTGATTTTAATTGTTTTTTTTCAGCAGAATGACGAAACTGCTGAATCAACTTTTTTTTCTACTGCTGATTGCAATTATTAAGTATCCTTCAGCTTCATGTGAGTCTAATAATATTTATCACTTTTTAACTCAAATAATGAAATGAATCGTGTAATTTTGATCAATACCATTGAATTGAGTGCGTAATTTTTTTGTTTTTTCTTAGAAGATATGACAAAAAAAATTTAGTAAAGAATTATAATAATCGGAGATTTCGCAAATTTTAAATAAGAAAAAATGACTAATTTTTGGAAAAAAAAGTTAACAAAGGAAGATCGCTGAAATTTAGCTTGACAAGATTTTGACAATAATCGTGAATAATTTTCGAAAAAAAAATTTAAAAATAATTTCGAAAATTCTGAAAAATCGCGAAATAGGGAAATAACTGATTTAAAAGAGAAATTTTTGATCATTTTTTTTTCTCTTGGTTTCAACATATCCGTATTGCTCTTTAGTTTTTTCAGCTTTTTTGCTAGAGATCGTTATTCGAAAAATAATTCTTAGCTGAATCTTCCTAGAAATAAATATATGTATAAAATTATATAGGGGAGAGTGGGGCAAAATGGAGACTGTAATGAAACGGTTGAAGATGGATTTTTTTCGATGATTCTATTGAAAAGCTGAGAGAATTTTAGCCGGAAAACGAGTGTCAGATGTATTTTTTTAGATTTTTTTGAAAATTCGATATTTTTCGGCATTTTTGAGGGGTAAAAGCCTTTTCTTTTTTGAAAATTTTCAGTTTTTTGCAAATATCTCTGGTTCTATTGGTCGTAGCAATTCGGGGTTGGTATCAAATGAAAGATGAGCTCATTTCCCATCGATTTGTGTGGTTTTGAATTGAAAAATATCAATTTTTGGGATAGTTATAGGCCAAAAACTGTTTCACAAAACTGTTTCACAAAAATGCCCATAAATACATAAAAAATCGATATTTTTGAATTGAAAACCCTATGAATCGATGGCAAATGATCTCACCTTTCACCTCCCGTTGGAATTTTTATGCTACGACAAATAGAACCAAGGATATTCTCAAAAAACTGAAAATTTTCAAATAAAGGAAGGATTTTACCCCTCTAAAATCCTCAAAAAAGTCAAAATCGCCAAAAATTCAAAAAATTAATTCTGACACTTGTTTCCCGCCTAAAACTGCCTCAGCTTTCCAATAAAATCATCAAAAACAACCTACCACCAATATTTCTATTAATTTCAAGAGTTTTCCATAATGTTTGCCTAAAAATTTAGATGTGCCCATTTTACCCCATCTTCCCCTATGGAAGATCATCCATGAGATTCTAATATTCTACAATTTCTTCAGATGCTGACTACAAAAAGGCATGTAGAAATAGCAAAGATTGCGTAGAATGGAATCATTGTGGGGGAAGTTTTCACACACTGTACGTACAATCATGTTGTGTTGATGGTTGGTGCAAGTGCAAAGAGTGAGTAAAACCTTAGTCCTTTTTTTTTACTTATCACTTACTGAATATGTTTAAAAATATCAATCATCAATGGATATTATGTTCTGATGGAGTAAAAAAAATTCAGGACTCTAATGTTTTTTTTTTTTTTTTTTCATTTCAGAACCAATCGTTACTCACCATACTGTCCAGATTACGAAATAGAGACTGTTGACGAATTTCACTATTTCTGCGAAGCTTTTGACCATGTCCCCTGGATGTACGAGCTAGAGTGGAGCGTAGCACAGGATAAATGCTTCCAATTTTTGAGAAAAAACAAGGAAAGAATTGCCGAAATTGTTCGTGATCCCGGGACGGTGTTCAGGTGGAGACTTCGAGGAGGCATATAGTACGGAAAATAACAATATTTGTAGAACTATTGGCAAATAAACACAGGACACTGTTCATGCGATATTCATTATTCTGCCAATAAGATTGGCAGAACGCTTCCGAATGTAATTTCATAACTAATCAATTATAGTCTACAATAAAATTAAGAAAATTGAGATTCTCAATGAATTGTTATTTATACGAAATTTCCTTCCACCATCAAATAAAATACTTTCTAAATCAATTTAAGCAATCCTACGTTGTAAATTTTACAATCGGAAAATCAAAAGTCGTGCACCGAGAGGCTTTCGTCACTTTTTTAACCATCCCAGGAAAAAATGTTCACATCTGATCAGATCAAATTAGATCTAATCAGTTCTAATTAGATCTGAGTTCCTTAGATCTGACTTCCTCAGATCTGATCAGATCCAACTAGATCTGATCAGATCTGATGAGCCAATATGAATGAACTCCACTTAGAATCCAGTTAGATCTGATCAGATCTAGTTAGATCTGACCATATCTAGTTGGATCTAATCGGATCTAGTTAGATCTAAACAGATCCGATCAGACTTAGATCTAATTAGGTCTAATCAGATCTAATTAGATCTGATCAAATCTATTCATGTTAAAAATTTCCATTTTGTCAGATCTACTTAGATCTGATTAGATCTGATCAGATCTAATTAGATCTGATCAGATCGAAAAACTGTCTACTTCCAGATGATGAATTCAGATATAGTAGTCTTCTCAGGAAAAATAGAGAAAAAATGGAATACATTGGAAACATTATTTCGAATGACCTCGGATATATATATATATATATATGTGTGTGGCAGTTGGACTACGTGTGTTTGCACAAAGATAATGGACAATTCTGATAATATTTTTTATAGTTTTATTTCGACAGTGGAAAGTTAAAATTTATTTCAAATTCGTGAGACGCTGGTAAAAAACCTGAAAATTAGTTTTATAGTCATGGCTTGCTTGGAAATTACGCGAGTTAGCACGATTTGCCCTGATCCCATTGTATTACTCTTGAAATTCTCGATGAAAAAACTTGATTTATCTCATTTTACCACTTTTCTAGCGATTTTTCATTGTCAATTTATTCTCATTACTACGGTATCAATTGCAGTTTCCTAATACTATTAGTCAAATGAACTACCGTACAAATTCAGTGGAACATCAATTGAATTTTTCCCTCTCGCCCACGAAATGTTATTAATCTAAATTTACATGACGTCAGGAGCAAATGTTTGATCATGTCTCCATATGGAATTTTTTTTTTTTTTTTTTGAATAGAGCTCATCGTCACGAGCAAATAGTACGTATGGGATTATTAAAAAATGTTATCAAATGGATAAATACTGTCAAGATACCGTACATAACTACATATTGAGCCCTCAGTGAGACGAATTTCATATCACTGAGGGCGATTTTTCGAATTGCTTACTCGGGATTGAACTTAAGAGTAATCGAAGGCTATTTGGAGATCAATTGTAGAATTTTCACGATTTCTTATTCTTTCTAAATTAAACAATAAATTATTTTTAATTTCCAAAATTTTAATAATAATGAATGATTATGCTCGTTAAACTGAATCACTGTTTATTTTGAATTATATTTTTTTTTGATTAGCCAATGTGGATTTAAATTAATGCGGCTTTACATAAATCAAATGTTTGAATTTGATGAATTTATGCGGTACACGCGATATGAGCCAATACTGCTGATAATAATTGGTGGAACAAAAAAAAAGTACTAAAATTTTGCTATTTTGTCAAGTCAAATACCTTTAGGCACACCTTGAGCTGCATTTTCAGAGTTACGCTCAAGATGTTCCCGAAAGTACACTTCAAGGTGTCCTGGAAAGTGTACCTCAAGATGTTCCTAAAGGTGCACCTCGAGGTATCCTTAACCTTTAGAGGGCCGGGATTTCAAAAATTTTAAAAGCTCATAATTTGTACTAAAAACAGAACTGAGGTCCCCGAGTTATGGCGTTTTCGATTTTCTCAGTTCTACACCGGGGCAGTGTAGAACTAACCTTATCCTAGTGTTTTTGCAGTGGTGGCAATTCAAAAGCTCTAAGCTGTTGAAAAAGAATACATTTGGTGGAAAAAATAAATAATAATAAAGAATAAACGATGGATCGTAATAAATTGCGCAAACTTTTAATTTATGAATTGATGGATTCATCAGAGTCAAGCAGTTTACTCGGCTTTCACAATATTCAAGAAAAAAAGATTTCGACAAACCGTTATGTATCGCAGTAACCAGACATTTGAAAATCTAGTGAGAAAACTCGGGTAAGGTTAGTTCTACACTGCCCCGGTGTAGAATTGTGAAAATCGAAAACGCCATTAGAGCCAAACCCAGGTTAGATGTTGGCGAGTCAATCCATGATGGCTGAAGGCGTCATCCCGGCCGGGACGGTATAACTACATGCTTTGACATTTTCATGGGATAAAGTGTTTTGGAATTTGTTAAAAAACTTTTTTTCGTTGCTTAGCAGCAGCCGTGGTATGACTGGGAGTGATCGAAATCATACACACCATGTGAAGTCAAATCCGTCGCTTCTATTGGCTCAAATTGTTATTGTAAAAAAAAATCATTTTAATTACTTAAATGTGTCAAACATTCTGACACATTTAATTTAATACATTTTTATTTTGAACGGTCACCTAGCGACTATACCAGACGAAATAATAACTAAAGTCTCCAGCCCTATTGATTATCTAACGACTCTCATGATTACAGAATTAGTTCGAAGTTCCCTGAAACTATTAGTGTTCTAGGAGAATCCTGCATCTGTGGATACTTTCGACGAGATGTGCGAGATAATTGGGGTAATTTCTTGGGAGCGTTTATTGGCGAAATAACCAACACTTGATTTGAGTGAAATTAGTCTTTTTATTATAAAACGAGTCAAATTAATATTATTTAATATCACAGATATTTTCATTGTATTAAATTCCACTCTTGAGATAACCGAGTCATTACAATATATGAGAATCGAGAATTTGAGTATTAACAATGAGCTAAACTGTCACGAAATATACACATTGAGGTTCACGATGTGAATGAGAACGAGAACAATGAGAAAAGATGGCAGATGTCCACGTAGATTCATTCGATAATTCAATCAAAGGGTGCGTGACATGATCCTTGTCCATCCTGTGGCGCCTCAGGTGACCAATTAGAGATGTCAGGGTCAACTGATGGTGATAAATACATGAGAGATATTGAAAGCGAATATATCGGCTGAATAATTGGTTAAAAACCAAACAATTAGTTTGATTTATTAAAGAGACAGTCTGTCATTTTCAATGATTTTGTTAATGAAATGATCTACAGTCAAGATATCGTGTCAGTCAAATTTCAACAGGGCTAACTTCAGGCTGCCGTATCAGCGAGATTGACATACGAGCCTAAAAATCGAGTTTTTTTATGCACTTTCTACAACGTGTGGAAAGTGCCACTGACCACACGCGTAGCGTGCGAAAAGTGGCTACTTTCCGCACGGCGTGCGGAAAAAAATTATTGTATTACTTTCATAGGTCTACTTTCATGTATTGAAAGTAGATATAAATAAAAATCATTGAAAATGGCAGACTGCCCCCTTCAATTGAATTCCTTCCACGTGTTCCACGAATTGACAACAGAATTTTAGTTTCTAATACAGAGATAAAATTATGAATCCGAGAAAAATCACGTTACGGTGAATAGTACTTTACGGTTACTTGTGAAATAGCACGTCAATGATTATAAAACAGCTTTATCAAATATACAAATCCCACAGAGATAGCGGCTTTGTATATATATGAGCAATCAGGGCTACTAGTTCCATCGTTTGAACAAGTTCCTCAGGCACTATCAAATAAAATTCTATTTTCACGTTACTGTTATCGTGACATCGAAAATTCTAGGTGAGTCGTGAAAAAACATGAGTATATTTATTTATCATTCATTTTTGGAGAATATTTTTGAAACTAAGGGAGATAGTGAAACATTTGGAAACCTTCATAGCAGAGAATTTCGAGAGCTACAAAAAAGCTTCCGAGCAAAATTACACTATCTCGCTTAGTTTCAAGATATTCTCCAAAAATGAGTGACGAAAAAATAAACTCATCCTGTTTTAATTCCTTCTCTACTAATTTTAATTTTTTTTTTTAAAGAAAATGACGAAACTACTGAATACACTTCTTCTCCTGCTTCTGGTTATAATCATTAACTATCCAGATCTTTCGACTTCAGGTGAGTCTCAATATATTAACCAGTCCTTCATGACTTCCATTGTTCTTCTCAGAGGTCTTCACTTCTAAAAAAAAAAAGTTTTAGCTAGATGTTCCTAGAAATAAAAATCTATGAAATTAATTCTCAGATAATTGGAGGAAAAAAAAACTGAATTCCAAAATTAACACATTTCTCAGGTCACACGTGAGAATCTAATATTTCAATATTCCTTCAGATTCTGTATACGAGCAAGTATGTGGAACGAACAAGCACTGCAACGGATGGGAGTTTTTTGGAGCGATTCCCGTGAGATACAAAACAGGATGTTGTGTTAATCAAAGATGCGTGTTCAAAGGGTTAGTAAATAATTTTTTTTTTTCACTTATCAGTTATTAAATATATGTGCCGAGATATGAATCACCCGAGTTGAAATTTTACCGATAATTTAACGAGGTTCTATCCTCACACGGTAGTTCAAGAAAGCAACATAATTTTTTTATTTTTTTGATCAGTAAAAACCCGACGAAAATTAACTATTTTAATTATAAAAAATACATGTTATTTCGTTTCTTTTATTAATTGATTTTTTTAATAATAGAAGTATTAAAAATATTCAAGTAGTTGAATGGCGGCTGCGTGCAAACTTCAAATTCTTGGATGTCAATTTTCGATGATTGTGCTTTGTTCCTCAAAAATATTAATAAATTCTTCTACCAATGTTAAGAATCTGTTAGCAACAAATTATTGCATTTGAAAAGAAAAAATTACGGAATAGAAACATATCGGTATACATTGATATATATTCGATCAGCTGATGCATGCAGCATAGCCAGGCCCTCTATCGTTTCCGCCGCCATAACGTGTTTACTACAAATAAATTTTTTTGTATTGCGTTTCTTGAGCTTATTTAGCCAGTGAGGTGGGTCCGAAAGAATATCATTCGATTCTATACATATTCAATTATATCATATTAATTTTTAGTAGGAAAATATCTGTTAGATCTATAAAAAAAAAATACAAAACGTCGCCAATAGAGTGATTCTGTCATAAGGGCTCTCTATAAGCATGTGAAATTACTCATTTTTACTATTTTTTTTCTCGATAACTAGACGGTCAATGCATTAATCATTCAACTAAAATGTGTATGATATATTTGTTTGTAACCTTAAAAAATTTCATGCAGAAATATCAAAAAATTTAAATTCACTCTTGAGAAGGGTAGAACCTCCTTAACGAACTTTTAACGTAGAAAAATCTTCTAAATACATCGTAGTTACGCTGATTTATGTTGAAGCACTCATATGAATTCACGTACTTTGACGTACTTTTGATGTATTGAGTTCATTCAACGGTACATTCAAATATGATAAAGGTACATTCGGCATTCGTAAAGATCAAAGAGATGCATTGAAAGTTCGTCAAATTCATCAGAAAAATTTCGACTAGGACATAATTGAATTGGCCATGTTTAATGACCAGAGAATTTTTTTAAAAATATATTTATATCTAATTAGATATATTCAAATCTCGAAAAGTGCAAAAAAAAATCTAATTCACAAATCTGATCAGATCCAATTTCATCAATTTTTTAGATCTCCCAAGATCTAAATACATATAATTATATTTGATTCAGATTTGGACCATTCCTTTGCTGGATTATCAAATCTCATCAGATCTTGTGAAATCTACTAATATATCTGCCTATATCTTCACAGATATAACTGCAGATATAATTTCATCTAGTTTTATGAAATTCCATCAAATTCTATCCAATTGGATAAAATTATATCGACAAAAAATTTTCGCCCGATTGAACGGAAATTTTTTTTTTTTAAATTTTAATTTTTTTTGCAGGCCCAATGAATCAAAATATTGTGCCAACTCCAAAGTAGAGACTAAAGAAGAGTTTGACTACATTTGCGATTGTTTCCCACTCAATACTTGCGTATACGGAGACAAATACGATGAAGTAAAGGAGCTATGTATAACATTTGTCGACACATCCACAGACCACGTTCGTATAAATAAGATCAGATGGTGGCTAGAGAAATTACGCTAAATGTCTACAGAATAATTATATTTCGTGGGACTATTGGTGAAGAAACTCATTGACTATTTCTTGATTGTGACAAAAAATTGTTGAAAAATCACATAGAATGCAAAATAAATAAATTTAAATTAAAAACATAATTTTTTCGGGTATAAAATGGATCAGACGATTTTCAAAAAAAAAAAAGATATTCATGACTAAACAATTTTCAAGAAATAAACAATCTATTCAGTTTAAAAAAAAAAAAAAAGAAATATCGTAAATGACCTCGAATATATACATGCGTTACCGCAAATGTATTTGCACAAAAATAATAAATAATTAAATTTACCAAATTACATGAAGACAAAAAACATGCACATGTACTTCCGAATGAATAAATAAAATTTAATAAAAAAATCTGAAATATTTTCACTGATTTCTCACGATTTTCATGAAATACATTGTTCTAATTTATCTTCTATCTTCGAAAAAAAAAGGCACAAAAAAGGGACAAATTATTAATTCAACTAAAAATGCTAACAGAAAATGGATTTTTTGTAATTAAATTGAGTTAGAATCAGAAATTGAAGATAAAGAAATTGCAGGATTATGCAAGAGTAGCGTGTAAAAAAGCGATTCAAGTCGAGTACTCTGGCCCGATGTTTTTTCATTCTCTTTACTATTTTTTTTTTTTTTTTTTTTTACTTTCTTCTTCTTCTTTTAGTTCGTTGGATCCTTAGACAGCTTCAAATGAACGGATTTGCAGGGCGAGAAAATCTGCGCTAAACGAAATCCAATAGCTTAATCCGTTCGTAAGTTCTTCTTTTTTTTCTTTTATTTTCCTTTCATTCTGTTCGTTTCATTTATACTTTTTTTTCCCTTGTTTTTACTTTTTATTATTCTTTTTTTTATTCGGTCTGAATGATGTTTCCAGGATTTCATCTAGTTGAAGCACATTTGTGAATGTATTTTCATTTTAAAAATAAGAAAAATTAGGAAAGATTAAAGAATGAGAAAAATAAAAACGTAGGAAATTGCATTTTACAGTGGTTTAAAAAAAAATCATAAAAAATAATTAATAATAATAATAATTAAGAGGTTTTTCTTATTTTCTATTTATTTTATGAGTGGATTTTATTCACTAATTTAATGGCAAAAAAAATATAAAAACTATTTTTTAATTAAAGAAAAATTAATTATTATTTTTTATAGCTAATAATGAATTAGTAAAAAATGAAAGAGGCTTAAAAATTCATGTAAAAAATTACCAACACATGGAAACTCTGTTTCGTTAGAGTGCATGTGGCTAAAATAATCCTGCCATTAGTCTTCATTACTGTTCTATTCAAAGTTTCAGTATTTCATGTGATTTTAACACGTGAATTTTTATACTTATTTTATTATTTTAGAGTTTTTATGATTATAAATTTTTTTTTTGTATTTGAAATAATTTATTGGAGAAATTATTCGGATTGAGAGGATTTATCGTTGGAAATTACAAGATTAGTTTTGATTATTATTATTATTATTATTATTAATGTTTATCTCAATTTAATTTATGTTTTAGCGAAAAGTTCAATCGATTCGCTTTTACACATCAATTAATTATCAATAAAAATTAAAATGGATTTTGTATATAGAATATTCATTAATTCATAAACAGATATTTGTTTGAATGAGTAAAATTAATTAAATGGAGTAATAATTATTTCAGTTCAATTAAAATTACTTGAAATGAATTATTTAAAAAAATTATTATTAAAATTATTTAATTTGAATTTTTTAAATTTGAAAAATTTCGTAGAATTTTTGTACTTTTTCCCTTAAATGTCTGTGAAATTAATGGAGATACGCCCTTTTTGCTCAAAATCCTTTTTAATAGAGAATTTCAAGAGTTACAAAGAAGAATTTGGGTAAAAAGGGCGTATGTCCATTATTTTACGAAATATTCACAAAAAAAAGGCATTAAAATGAATTTTTTGTATGAAATATTAATTAATTCATAATTAGGAATTTTTCCAACTGAATAAAATTGATTAATTGGAGTATTAATTATTTTTGTTTATAATTAAAAATACATGAAATAAATTATTTAATTTAAATTTTTGAACATTTGAAGAATTTCGTAGAATTTTCCAATTTTTTTTCCAATTCCAATTTTTTCCAATTTTTTAGCAAATGTCTCGGAAAATAATGGAGATACGCCCTTTTTGCTTTAAATCCTTTTTAATAGAGAATTTCAAAAGCCACAAAAGAAGCTGAGAATAAAAAAGGCGTATCTCCATTGTTTTCCAAAATATTCATTAAAAAATCTAATCATTAAAATAAATTTCACATAGAAAATATCAATTAATTAACTACTAATTAATTTTTTTAACTAATTCATAATGCAATTTTTGTTTGAAATGTGTAAAATTAATCGTTTGAAAAAAAATTATCTCTGTTTAATCAAATAAAAATACTCGCAATAAATTATTTAATTAAAATTCCAATCATTTGAAGAATTTTCGTGAATTTTGCCGATTTTTTTTTCGTCAAATATTTCGGAAAATAATGGAGATACGCCCTTTTTACCCGAATTCTTTTTTTTAGCTCTTCAAATTCTCTGTGAAAAGAGCTAAAGTTAAAAAGGCGTATCTCCATTATTTTCTAAGATATTTTAAAAAAAAGAAGGAATTAAAGAGGAAATAACTCAAATTTTCTCTTTAATTACGAAAAAAAAACGAGAAAAAAAAGGGAAATCATGTGTGTTTTATAATAGGCACTTGTCAGTGGATTATTTCAACTGTGGTTAACTAATTCCTTAATTAAAGCAGCAGATATTATATAGAATTTTGCACATGTAGCTTACAATGTGTACATATAAATGTCAGAATTCAGTGGAATTTTCGGTTGGTAATGGTAGTGATGGTTTTAGCGAAGAGAACGAATAAGCACAAGAGAGAGAGAGAGAGAGAGAGAGAAAAAGAGATAGAGTCAAGAGATGCTGCTAAAGCTAAAGCAGTTTTGCCGTCCAAAAGCTCTGTGAAACTCACAGCCACGGAAACCACCTAATCCCATCCGCGTAATAACTCGAGTTTAGTTTTCCACGTGAAAACTGAGAGAGAAAAACGCATATTTCTCTCTTCTCTTCTTGCCTCTGTTACCTCAGCGTATCTCTTCATGTATCTCACTTTTCTCGTGGTTTATCTCGGGCAGTATTAAACATTTTATCTTAAATTCTTGGGGTATTATCAAATCAGTGGTGAAAAGACCTGTGACAATTTAGTAGAAATTTTTTTTTTTTTTAAATAAGTGGATAATAGTATTGCTTTTCAACTTATATAGCTTTTTTTGCTGATACTTTAGCGATATGCTTGCGAATGGAAGTGATACAACTTTTTTCAAATCATCAAAATATCAAATTTTGAAAAAATTCATTGAAACGCCTGTGGGATCACAATTATTTTGATTGAAAAGAAATTTCTGCGCCATCTATTGACTGATTACGTGAAATAATTATCAGAAGATTAATTCTTAATATTCACTTTACCGTACACAGCAAAAGAATAAAAGCAAATAGCTACGCAAATTCATACAAAAGTGCAAATTATATTGTAGGTATAATACAACTATCCAAAATTATCAGAATAGTGGAGATAAAATCGAGAGTCTTGAGGAAGAGACTTCATTTCTCGCTAAACGGTCGACCGAATAATACTCTAAATTAGTAGTAGTATTTATTTCCACATGTATGACCTCTCGGCCTCTTACATCAGTTTCCCTTCCCTTTCCCTTTACAGCTTAGGTATTTCTTATTGGTATTTTTCAAATATACTCTCTATGCAATCAGGTAACACATTTATAATTTTCTTATCTTATTTCTAATTTTTTACATACTTTGTTTCTCTCATTCTATTTGTCATACTTATCATCCCTCTCATACTTTTTTTTTTCTTTTTTTTTTTTACAAAGTACAATACATTTCCACACCCACTTCAATGCTCTCTCAAACTTTCTGCGTTTCTATGTTATACTTGTTAGCCACCAACGACTTGTTGTGGTGGTCCGGATTAACGTTCAATGCGGACAAATGTAAACACCGGAATAATCGATAGAATATGATGAACGTTACCATTATGATGATGACTGTCGATTTTGGGGATTTGATAGAGTTGAGACGGACGAGGGGCAGTGTGGGTTCGACGACGAGACAAAGCACTGAGTCAATTTAAAAAGTCACGTAACGATACAAAATTACGAAAATCAATCTACGTGGCTACTATTATATTTTCATTTTTCTATTTCTTTTATTTTTTTTCATTTTTCTATTTATTTTTTGTTTAAAACGAGTGTGCCTGTATAGAAAAGATTTGAACATTATACGGCGATTTACTGTGAAAACACGTGTTTGGTGTCCGTTATTTCAATCCTGACAACCACAATTCCCGAGGAAATTAACATCTTAACATACTCTTAAATATTTTTGTTTCTAAAAACAGAAAAATAACATAACCAAGATTGTTTGAAAAAAATATGTCAGTTGTAATGATTGTATTTGATGATGACACAAGAGAAGAAGTCCCTTAGTCAGAGGATTTTAATTTAAAAAAAAATGACTAGTATAATCTTATAATATGTAAGTAACAATTGTATTAATTATCATATACTCTGTTTCATAGAAAAATCCAAAAAAATTGTATATTTGATGTTTTGAATGATTTGGTTTATTAGAATGAATACATGCACCCTGATGGGGTCTGCACACAGCAGACGAAACGTTGGTGCTTTGATAATTAATTAATGTAGTAATTCATTAAATTCTGGAGTAACCACTATGGCCGATTACCAACAAATTAATTTAAATACTCTAAATTTTCCCACTTGTATTACTGTTCATTTTACTTTATATAATTGTACTTCTGAAGGAACTTGAAATAAGCTGGAAAAAAATTACAATTATCGAAGAAGTATCCTAAATATTTGAGATAAGTCACTTATCATATCGCTTATCATTGTATTATAATTTTTTTTAAATTATCATCTGAGCACAGCTTCAAAATGAAATAATGATTTCTGACGTAAAGGGCGTATTTCTTTTTTTTACGACTGAAAAAAATGTCCATTCCATAAAAAAGAAAAAATTGGAGATACGCCCTTTTTTGTCTCAACCCTTGTTTTTAACTCTTCAACCTCTCTTAAAAAAAGGATCGAGACAAAAAAGGGCGTATCTCCATCAATTTTCAAAATATTCTAAAAAAAAGAGGTTCCACCTTTTAATCAGTGAATTTAGGCTCAAATTCTTCGGGAAAATTTCCTAAAATTCAGTAGAAAAGCCGAAACTGTGCGAAACTCTATAGTAAATGAACTCCCCCCCCCCCCCCCTTCCCATGTCTTCGTACACCTGTCAGTAGCAGACTCAGTAGTAATGCTCTTTAAGTCTTGACTGAGCACAGGAATTTCACTTGAGTACATAAACCTGACTATTTATTCAAACAATTATATATTTACTCAGTGACAGTGAGTGGAGCATATTTCAAAATTTCCCAAAAGGTCTACTCCTTTGATCATGTAAATTATGAAACTCTGGTTGGTGAAGGGTATTAGGTAATTGGGAGAAGCACTCTTCTACAAAGTCATGAGAGTTCAGAGGTTCATATTAATGATGAATGATTAAATTTTTTTTAGACTCAAGACTAACCGAGAATTTTGAATTAATGCAATTTACGTGGGTTTAGTGGAGGGGGAATCATTAAATTCTTTGCGAAGTTTTTAATTAAAATTTTATATTTATCGCGGGGAATGAAGGATTCATGCGGTGTGAGAAGAATGGGAGATTTTAAATTTTACAGGTTTTTTTTTCGAGGTGAAAAGACACTTAGAAGTAAAGTGGTGATTTATATATTTTTTTTTTATTTTTTAAAAAATGAGAATTTTTTAAAAAAATGAGGATTTTTAATAAAAATGAGAATTTTTAAATAAAAATTTCAATTTTTTACTACAAAAAAAATTGAATTTCCTTTTTTTTTTTTTATCACTTACAAATTATGATATTATCAAAAAAGAAAATAGCATATTTTTTATTTTTGAGATACGAGGGAAATGATCTGTATGTGCTCATTAAATTTTCCTTATCTTCTCTCCACAACTTCACTCCCGAATTGTTCATACAGCATTACACTGAGGATCCCTAATCTCACGCTTCCCAATGTCAACAGAATCCGCGACTTTGTTCCTCCACTACCTCAACTTCTCCCACTACATAACTCAAATGCGCAATACGTTTAATCTAGTGTAAGAGTCAGTGTCGTTGACTCCAATTTCTGAATTTTGAATTAGACACGATTAACCTCCCTCCATTAAGGTAGTGTCCCGGAGTACGGTCGATAAAACAGGAAAAAATGAGGATTTGTAGGTTAGTTCTCAATTAATTTCTGATAATTCGGGGGAAAGTGCTTTAATTCAGCCGGAAAAGTGATTAAACTGTTCAAAAGCCATATCTTCAGCTTGTTAATATAATTTTTTTTTACATTACTAATCTCCTCACGAATTGGAGAAAATCATTTTGCTGAATCTATTGTCTTCCAGAATTTCTCCCGAAAAGGCAACTCTACAAAAAAATCTGAAAAAATTCACCAACAATGTAGACATGCCAGAGCATCTCTTCAAATTTTTTCAGATTTTTTCATAAAGTCCTTGGCTCCGAAAAAAATCCTTACATATTTTTCAAAAATTTCTCTTTATTAAATTCATTTTTTCCCAGAATTTTTTCCAGAGACAAGTTCTTCCAGAAAAAATCTGAAAAAATTCAACAATAATGCAGACATATTGGGGCATTATCTCAATTTTTTTCCAGATTTTTCTTGATTACATGCATGAGATAGAGAGAGAGGCAAATAGTTACGACTACCTTCTAATTAAAATTTCTCAATAACTATACGGTGAATTGAATATTTTTTTCTTCTATTATTTAGTTAAAATGCTGTTCTCTTCGCCAATAGTTTTTAAATAATGGGTCAACCCTGTGGTTTTTTAGTAATTTCGTTATTTCTGTCAAAAAAAGGGATTAACTGTCAATTTCGAATTACACATTGAGCTCTGCGGCATGAAGAAGAGAGGATGATTCAACAATTGACTTTCTTGGAATTATTCTCCCTGAACTGAAGTCGTGAGTGGCAAGAAATTCAAGCAATTCCATGGCTGTAAAAATGTTTGGAAACTCTGAATGGAATTTACTAGTGAAACATCCTTTAAATCGATTTCATTCAACTTTGTCACGTAAATACTAGAATGTAATCCTAAAATACTGGGAGAATGTTACTTCACTGTAGTAAACTGTTTGGAAGTAATTGCGGTATTTCCTGAGCCGGTACAGATACAGTTACGTGCAATAAATGTTTAATTTCAAGTTTTCGCCTTTGTGGAAAAATACGACTGTAAGGTTTTTAGACAAATCAATTTTATCAATTTATTCTACCAGTTTATTGAGAATATCTCGAAAACTAAGGGAGATAGAATTATTTTGCCCTATTTTTCGTAGCTGTAAATAATTTTTTACAGAAAATAAATCTGGCAAAATCGCCTCATCTCGCTTACTTTCCGAGATATTTCTAAAAAAACTGATGAAAAAATAAAATTTGTCTGAAAATTTTAATTTCTCAAAAAAAAATGCCTTTCGAAGTTTCGAAAAGCAAAATAATCATTGGAAAATATTCACATTATTCAATATATATATGTTATTAAGGTGGAGTAAAACCGAGACATTTCAAATTTCATTTTTTGTATTATCAACAGCTGTTATGAAAAGAATTTCAAAAAATTCTCATAGTTACTTTAGCATTTCTACTTTATTCAGCATTGTCTCTTCGATTTTTTAATGAAAGCCTTCACTCTGAAAAAATGAAATATGACTTATTTTGCCTGTCTCTTTTTGGTGTTGATTAAAATTTATTTATTCTTTATTATGTTACATTTTTTCGACAATTTTATTACAACTAAGAAATTATCGATGAATTTTTTGGCCAATAGTCCTAAAAATATAGGGGAGAGTGGGGCAAAATGGACACTGTAATGAAACGGTTGGAGATGCATTTTTTTAAATGATTCTACTGAAAAGCTGAGGAAATTTTAGCTGGAAAACAAGTGTCAGATGTATTTTTTTCGATTTTTTTGAAAATTCGATATTTTTCGGCATTTTTGAGGGGTAAAAGTCTTTGATTTTTTGAAAATTTTCAGTTTTTTGCAAATATCTCTGGTTCTATTGGTCGTAGCAATTCGGGGTTGGTCTCAAATGAAAGGTGAGCTCATTTCCCATCGATTTATGAGGTTTCGAATTCAAAAATATCGATTTTGGGGGTAGTTATAGGCCAAAAACTGTTTCACAAAACTGTTTCACAAAAATGCCCATAAATACCTTAAAAATCGATATTTTTAAATTGAAAACCTCATGAATCGATGGCAAATGATCTCACTTTTCACCTCCCATCGAACTTTTTACGCTACGACAAATAGAACCGAAGATATTCTCAAAAAACTGAAAATTTTCAAAAAAAGGAAGGGTTTCATCCCTCTAAAATGCTCAAAAAAATCAAAATCGTCAAAAATTCAAAAAAAATAATTCCGGCACTTGTTTCCCGCCTAAAATTTCCTCAGCTTTCCAATGAAATCATCAAAAACCATCTCCCGCCAATATTTCTATTAATTTCAAGAATTTTCCATAATATTTGCCTGAAAATTTAGATGTGTCCATTTTAGCCCTCATGTCCATTTTGCCCCACATTCCCCTAATCATTTTCCGGACTATTTCCTCACAACGGTGACCACCAAAATAACCAGTCAAACATGCGTGCAGGAAGAAGCCTTTCTGTTATGTTGTTCTTCTTGAATTCCTTACATTGCGAACCTATTACAGGCGTATGTTTTCCGTAATGACAAGGGATGGGAGAACATTCGCAATAATATTTGTATTCTTCAAAAGTCTCTACCTTGAAGTCCGGGCAATACCATGCATCAAAGATGGACCTAAAAAAAATTAAAATAATCACAATCTAGATTTTTTTTTAAATGAATTTTTTTTAGGTGTTGTAACGTGAATTCGGTGGATCGAGACGAGAAGTGAAACGGTTCCCTTTTCTCCAACTCCAATAATTTATCTTCCGAATTCTTTGTATCATACTTCAGCTATCATGAATCCACAATTTTTTTCTTAAAATATGAAGATATGGAAATTCATGAAGGATAAAGGATTTCATGCGATTAAGAGAAATTTTTATTAATTAAATTTCACATAACTATTTCCTAAATAATTCAAGAATAATGAGAAATTGTTAACGAAGGCAAAAAAAAAGTAATGCATAACATCAAGTTCTTCTACAGCCTAAGAAATTTTACTTCTAATGCATAAAAGTCTCATGAAATTCTCTTTTTCCGCACGCCGTGCGAAAAGTGGCCCCTTTCCACATGTTGTGCATAAAAAAACATTACCCTACACGCGCGGTAAAGATTTTTAGACTCGTGCGATTACAAAACTCGCCTTCGGCTCGTTTTGCAACCTCACACTCGTCAGAAAAGTACTTTACCGCATTGGTTAGGTCATATACTATTATTTGCTCATGGTGTGTAAAAATGGTAAATTTGAATAATTAATGGCGAATGCACGGTCTGTTAGTGAATTTCTGCTTAATTTGAGGGTTTAAAATTCTGACAACATTCGAAAATCAGCAAAAAAAAAATATCAGCGAAGTGAGGATGCCAAATTTTTGTCGAGGTTGACTTTTTTCCATCCGGGGTGTGTATACTATTTTTTGTACCAAGGGAGTGAAGAACCACGTTTCCCACTGAGCGAAGCGGGGGAGTAAAGTGAGTTCTTTACTCCCTAGGTGTTGAAAAGTTTTTACTTACTCTTGGCACGTGCATTTGTTAATAGCACAACAGGCTTTTCTGTACCCCAAAAAAGTCCAACCGCAATAATCCCAGTTCTTGCAGTCCAAGGTCGTGTTACACTTTCGCTCTTCTTCATCAGCTGGAGAAATAATAAAATATTAAAATCTTTTGTATTATCTGAAGGAATACGTTGATTCAGTTTTTTTTGCAATTTTCTACAAATTAATTTTATAGATTATGATTTCTACGAAGATTCAATTAATATCTCTTCTTTTCGGAGTGAAGACTTTTGACAAAGAAATTAGAAAGATTAGAAAACAATGCGAATATTTTGGAGAATTTTCACAATTTTATTACCGATTTTTTGTTGATAAGACTTTCATTCCAAAAAAAATGCTGTTTCGATTCTAAAGTGTTGATCAAAATTACTCGCTTTGTTTTATTATTCGAGTTAAAGACTGCTTTATATTCTGATACTCACAGGAAGTCGAAGGATCAGGATAGTTGATTATTGCAATCAGCAGCAGGAGAAGAAGTTTATTCAGTAGTTTCGTCATCTTCTTGAAAAAGAAAAAAGCAGTAGATAAGACCCAGGAAAAAATGTTCAGATCTGATCAGATCAAATTAGATCTGACAAAATGGAAATTTTTAACATGTATAGATCTGGATAGATCTGATCAGATCTAATTAGATCTGATTAGATACAATCAGATCTAAGTCTGATCAGATCTGTTTAGATCTAACTAGATCTGATTAAATCCAAGTAGATCTGGTCAGATCTAACTAGATCTGGTCAGGTCTAATTAGATCTGATTGATTTTATCTAAATTGGGTCATCAGATCTAATCAGATCTAGTTAGATCTGATCAGATCTGAGGAACTCAGATCTAATTAGATCAAATTAGATCTGATCAGATCTAAGAAACTCAGATCTAATTTGATCTGATCGGATCAAATTAGATCTGATCAGAGCGTGCCAATTCCGAGATCTGATCAGATCTAAGGAACTCAGATCTAACTAGATCTGACCAGCTCTAATTTGATCTGATCAGATCTGAACATTTTTTCCTGCGTCGAGGTAAAACACGATGAGTTCTTTTTTTTTTCATTAATTTTCGAAAAATGTCTCAGGAAAGAAATATCTCAAGGCAAATTCGATCCTTTTTCTGTGATTCTCGCAAATCGTCACAAAAACGATCTATGCTCTTTTGAAAATTTCGCATTTTTTTATTTCTGCCCATCGATGGGTATTTTTTTATTTCTGCTCTAATTCACATTTCGCTATTTCGCTTAGTTTCCGAGATTTTCTCCAAAAATAAATGACAAAAAAATAGACTTATATATCTTAATTTGTAAATTTCACTTACTTTCTTAGCACTTTGAATTTACGTTGTAACAAAAGCAGTAACGTGAAAGTCGATTTTTTTTTTTATAGTTTCTGAGTAAATTTTTCAAATACCAAAATTCGTATCACTGAGCGTCTAAATATATAATATGTACGGTTATCTCTACGGTATTTACTTATTTGATTAAAAAAATTTAATAGTTACGTATATGTTATTTGCTCGTGATTATGAGCTCGATTTTTTCGAAAAATTCATTTGCGTATGGAAATGTGATCAAACATGTGATTATACACAGCTAATACACCTTTTTGTTATGTAGCCATTGATTTGCTACTGATATAATGAAAAATAATAGAATTTTTGGGTTTTGTAATTTTATTTCTGAAAACAGAAGTCGAAATTCTTCCATCAATTCATGAGAGACGTGGATTTTTTCGATTTTCCAAAGGAATACCCCTTCAAAAATTGTCCAAAAAAGTAAAATTTTCAAAAAATTGAAGAAAAGAACAAATTTTGACACATGTTTTCCACCTCAAATTTTCTCAAATTTCCAATGAAATCATCAGAAAATCCTGATCTCAAACCGTTGAGTTGGAATCTTCATAGTATGGTATATTATACATAGCGAGAGAAAAATCAATTCTTATTCCCTATGAATTAAAATTGTCAATAAAATATAAATCTCCTATGATCAATATAATTTCACGATTAAACTCATTTGTCTTGAATTGAAGAAGTTAATGAACTCTGACATGAAATTCCAATTTTCACAATCTCATTGGGAATTCTTTATTCTTACATTCTCGATCAATCATAACACAAGTGAGTTGATATATTATTTTTCACATGAATTCTCTTTATTGTCCCTTGGGTACGACCTATACACGCAGACGTAAAATGGAGTGAGCACCATGTAATTCTACTTTTTAGTCCCAAGTGGATTCAATTCCCCTGTTTCTGTACCGAAGAAGAAAGCACAATAAATAAAGAAGGTATTATTTTTTTGATTAATATTAGGGAAATCCAAGTAACAGGTTCAAATGATCTACTTTTTTCTTTCTAAGTTATCATAAATATTCTAATTATTCCGTTTTTGTAACGCATTTTACCGATATTAAAACAATGTCCACGATAGTAAATTGTTATTAAATAATATTATAAATATCCAATATTGTTGCGAATTTGACTGACGCTGTTCCAGCATCTAGGACTGTGATTGAATGCAGAAATCGGCAAAAAAAAATTCGCATTTTAAATTTTTAAATTTTTTTTTATTTCTGTGATTTCCATCGGAAAATTATAATTACTTTCTTAATGAAAAATTTGGAGTTTTAAATTTTTCATTGGTTTGAAAATTAATTTTTTTTTTTTAACAATTTTGATTACTATTGTAATTTAAAATTTGACTGATGGAATTTCATAATTATTTTTTTTATTGAACTTATTAACATTTTTATTAGTTAAATTGAATTATAAATGTCATATAAGCGTCATTTAGATTGGATTAAATTATAAGTTCTTATTTGTGTTACATTTAGTTAAAACTCTCAACTCAAAATTTTTGTCTGAAAGACGATTATATTTGGGAAGATTAAACATAGTAGCGTTGATTTTATTATAAAATTAATTATTCCAATCAATTAATAAGTAAGAAAGAATCAAAATTTCGAATAAGAAAAAGAATTATAAAATTTCATCAGTCAAATTTTTAATTACAATAGTAATCAAAATTGTTAAAAAAAAAAAAATTAATTTTCAAACTTTGTGTCCGGTAAGATGGTGTAAAATAAATTTTAAAAGAATCTCCTCATACTATATCGAAAGTGACGAAAATTGAAAAGGAAAAAGAGATTATCGGAACTACTTGGATTTCCTTAAATTGGAGAAGAACCGGTCTAAATTGAGGTATTATCACAGTTAAATCTCGCATTTCCCTTTTTCTCTAAATTCCTCCAAAAAATTACATTTTTTCCATTCCGCAGATTTTTTTTTCAAACCAAATTTTTTCACAAAAAAAAATATGAGGATTTACTGAAGTAAATAAATTTTTAATTCCCCCAAAAAATTTTAAATCCTCCCTTAATTATTTTTTTCCCCCAAAAAAAAGATCAGACAAACATGAGAACAAAAGAAAACATATTTTTTCTATTTTTACGACTGCCCAAGAACAATAGCTTGTTCATTCTAAAAAAAAAATTTTCGTTTTCTCCTTTCACTTCAAAAGGACCGAGCAAAACGAAAATTGTAGAGGAAAGTACTTGAATTAAAAAAAAAAAAATTGAAAAAAAGGTGAAAATTAAAAGCCAACCCACAATTAATGTCCTGTCTACGTAACGTTTCCATGTGAATTTGGTTTTTCTTATTTTTACCGTGTTAACGAGTTATTGCCTTGCTCCGAGAAAACGAGTGTACACTACAGTACGCTTTTAACGTCTGAGGGTTAAAAACTTTCAAGCTTTCTCAATTTTAGTAGTCATACGACTTGCTTCGTTGCCAAGATTTTTCACTCTCTTTTCCTTCCTCTCTCTCTTCTTTTTCTTCTTTTTCTGCTTCATTCTGTGAGGTAGTAGAAGTCTTCCCTCTTTCATTCATAATATTCTCCTCACTATTTACGTGTTTTTTCTTCGCCCCTTGAAAGAGCAGATGAAGAAGGAAATTTCCACGAGTTTTGAAGCTCCTCGTTCAATCTAGTTGAATTGTCCGCAGTACTCAGATTTTTATCACTCGGAGAAAAAAGGAAAAAAAAAATGAAATCACTTGTATTTTTGAATACACAAAAACCTCAACTGCTGATTGTTGACTCTTTTAAAAGAAAATTTTAATCTTTCTCTTCGTGTCTTCGTGAGAAATAGACGAGGTTTTCTCTGGGGATGGTGAAATCGTTTCTACTTGAGATAAGAATCGAATTTTCTGATGATAATCGATTATTAAGGATCGATTAATTCTCGAAGTCGATGAAGAATCGATTCTTAGTACTCGACTTTTTTATTTGAGCTTAAACGTAAACAGGTAAAATGGAATCGAATTATAGATCGATCGATCGATCTGAAATTCGATTAATCGAATTTTAACATCGATTAATCGAATTTTGAAATCGATTAATCGCAATTCCGCTTAAGTTGAAACAGGTGAAATAGAATCGAATTATCGTTTGTTTCGAAATTCGATTAATCGAATTTTGACACATCGATTAATCGAAATTTTGAGATTGATCGATTGGAAGCTGATTCCCTCGAACAAAAACAGGTGAAATGGAACTATCGAATGATATGCGATATCTCGAATTCAGTGCGATATATATCGTATCGATTAATCGATGTTTGGAAGTGATCGATCTGAAATTTTTGTTCTTGGAAAACACAAATATTGATGCAGGTGCTTTTAATCACTAGTATTTACAAAAAAAATATCACATCAACTTTCAATAGATCATTTCCAAATATCGATTAATCAATGCAATCGATATCTCGCATCAAATCCGATTAAAATCGAAAAAATCGATTTTCACAGTCCAGTAATCGATTCTAAGAATCGAAATATATAAAATGAAAATCGAAGTCCAAAATCGATTAATCGATAGTAAGAATCGAGAATCGATTAATCGATACTAAGAATCGAAATTTTGATGTAATAAAAGTCGAAATCGAAAATGGATTGATCGATCCCGAAAATCGAAATTTAGAAGACAAAAGTCGAAATCAAGAATCGATTTCCCCTTAAATCCTTCCATCTCTAGTTTTCTCCAGTTTTTTTTGGCTGAAGAATTGAAGTTGAATTAAAAAAATTCATGAACTTCATTAACTCCAAAAAAGTAATTTCGCTGAATTTTCCCGATAGCGTGATTTCCACTTAGATTCCTTTAAAAAAAAAAAAGAAAAAGAATTCTCTCGCGACTCGATTCCTCGCAGCCTTATTCCTGCGAGGATATCTTCGATTTATCCTGAGGTGTTGAACTGCATATCGATTACCTAGAACACTCAATAGTTCGGGTAACTCTGATATTCTTCTTTTTTACTTCTTTTTTTCAATCTTCTTTGAGAACCCTCGACCTTTCTCCAAGTGGAATCAATATTTGATTTGGGCAGACTTCTTGATGACAAAAAAACAAAAAAAAAGAGGAAACTCGACCGAATTGCGGACAGATTTCACATGAACTTTCTTCATAAATCAATTTAGAGATTAATTGGACAGAGATCGGCAAAAAAAATTCGCATTTTTAATTTTTTAATTTTTTTTATTTCTGTAATTTCCATCGAAAAAATTTTAATTACTTTCTTAATGAAAAATTTGGATTTTTAAATTTTTCATTGGTTTGAAAATTAATTTTTTTTTTTAACAATTTTGATTACTATTGTAATTAAAAATTTGACTGATGAAATTTTATAGTTCTTTTTCTTATTCGAAATTTTGATTCTTTCTTACTTATTAATTGATTGGAATAATTAATTTTATAATAAAATCAACGCTACTATGTTTAATCTTCCCAAATATAATCGTCTTTCAGACAAAAATTTTGAGTTGAGAGTTTTAACTAAATGTAACACAAATAAGAACTTATAATTTAATCAAATCTAAATGACGCTTATATGACATTTATAATTCAATTTAACTAATAAAAATGTTAATAAGTTTAATAAAGAAAATAATTATGAAATTCCATCAGTCAAATTTTAAATTACAATAGTAATCAAAATTGTTAAAAAAAAAAAATTAATTTTCAAACTGATGAAAAATTTAAAAATCAAAATTTTTCATTAAGAAAGTAATTAAAATTTTTTCGATGAAAATTACAGAAATAAAAAAAATTAAAAATATTCGAAGTCAATCTTCAAATTTATTTTCTAAAATCGCAAAACTTCGCTCCTAATTATATTTCGTATTTCAACACTTTCCATCATTATTTAACGATATAACATTTAATGAATAAATAAACAAATTGATAAACTCGAATGAAACATACAATGATGAAAATACGAGATTTTCTTCATAAAGTGATCAAAGAATCGGATAATAATGAGCACTGCGACATATTTCCAATGGAATTGAGAATAAAAAGAAAGAAGAATAACTGAGAATATTTTTACAAGAATTTCATTAAATTTATCTCCATCAGCATTTACAATGAGATTTTTCTTCCTTTTATCCAAGATAAATTGAATTTTTTTTCTAGTAATTCAGTTTACTTCACTTTAATTCACTTTCTGTAATAAAAATAATTTGCAATTTTAAATAATTCAATCACAGGATCAGTCGGAATTTTCTACCAACATTTTTCCCTTGAGAACTAATGGAGATACGCCCTTTTTGCTCTAATCCTTTTTTGTAGCTCTTGAAATTTTTATAAAAAATCAGGGAAAAAGAGCGTATCTCCATTAATTTCGGAGATATTCGGAAAAAAATGAAAAATATTCGCTAGTGAAGTGGAAAAATTGAATAACTCGATTTTTTGAAAAAATAACTCAATTAATAATAGAGATACGCTTTTTTTCCATTCAAATCCACTTTTATAGCACTTGAAATTTTTGATAAAAACGGATAAAGGCAAAAAAAACGTATCTTCATTAATTTCCGAGATATTCGAAACAGAATGAAAAATATTTGGTAGTGAAGTGGAAAAATTGAATTTTTTTGCTTATTTTTGAAAAATAACTCAGTAAATAATAAAGATACGCTTTTTTCCATTCAAATTCAGTTTTATAGCACTGGAAATTTTCGATAAAAATGGATAGAGGCAAAAAAGGCGTATCTCCATTTTTTCCCAGATATTCTTCAAAAGAAACATCGTTCTGGTTTTATCAAGGGAAGGGGGGGGGGACACTCCTCAAATCTGTGTAGTGTACACTTCGAAATCGCCAAAAATTCGAAGACTTTTTCAAAATTTATGAAATTTCAAAAATTCGGCAATTTCAAAAATTTCAAAAATTTTACAAAAATGTCAAAAATTCCAAAATTTCAGGAATTTTCGAAAATTTTTAGAAATGTTTGTAAAATTCCTCATTTTCAGTACACTAAATTTCAAAAATCATCGCCCCCTCATGTTTTATTTCTTCGAAAAAATCAGAAAACATTCATAATAATATTTTTAATAAATCTGCATTATTGCATAATTTTTTTTCTTAATTAAGGATGATTGAGAGGTACAATCGGAAAAAAGAGTTAAATTTTTGTATGAAATTGTTAATAACAATTTATACAAGATGAAATTCACAAATCTGATACAGTGAATCTGTAAAGAAAGTAATGAAGAATAAAATGAGCCTTAGAATTAAAAAATTGATTTAAAATTGAAAAATTTTCATTATTTTTTTACATTTTTTCAAATTTTTCAAGACTTAAAGGAATGTAAAAAATAATTAAAATTTCTTAATTTTCAATCAATTTTTCAATTCTACGGATTATTTTATTCCCCATTACACTCTTTACAGATTCACTGAATCAGATTTGAGAATTTCATCTTGTATAAATCGTTATTAACGATTTTATACAAAAATTTAACTTTTTTTCTGATTATAAATAAAATAAAATAGTGAAAATCATTACCAACATTGTGCCGTCACTCTGTTTGTTGCCTGTAATTAATATACACTTTTCACCTTTTTTCACTCTTCATTCTCGCTTACCTTTATTTCAAGCTGAGTAATTCCTGAGAGCACGTTTAATTTCTCTCACCACGTTTTGTTTCATCGCAGTTTGAATTTCCATGTCTCTCGCTAAGTTTTTCAGACCTTTTATTTTCATCTTTCCTTCACTTCACCTTATCACTTTATTTCTCTGCACTTTTTTTTCCTCTTTTTTTTTGGAGTAAACGAGTACGTTTAGTAATCTATTTAATTCTCCAATTAAAATGTCTAGAACATCCACCTTGTTAGGCTTAACAGCGTGTCAACTTTATCTCAGTCTCTTTCTGTTGTTCAACTATATTTTTCTTTTTCCACAGATTTGCCCTTTTTTGTGCTTGTTAGCTACTCTCCGAGGGGGTTTGCCAAGTAACTACACGGCTTTTCTTCTTGGTTCACCAATTGGCTTGGCCTTCGGGCTATCACCTTTAAAATAAAAATCATGCCTTGATGGAAAAAGAGGAAATACTGAAGAATAAGGACTCTTCTAGTTATGTGTCTGTATTTGCTTTCAAATGGAAACTATGTAATCATTAGAATTTTTGATTGTAATTTTTTTAATGAATAAAAAAAAAAAAAAAATTTTTAATGGAAGATACTTAAAATTAGATAAAAAGAGAGAAAATGATATTTTTAGCGCATTTTTACATTTTTTAAATCTTGTTAATATATTAATATATATTTTTGCCATGGGGGTAGTGATAAATGGAGCAGATTCTTCAAGCAATAAAGAAACAATTTTAAAAATGTCTTTATGAGACTTTTGTTTAATGGCCCTTAGTAATTAATGCACTGAGTTATACGTGTTTTTTTTAGTTTTTTTTCTGTTTCTAATGATTCGTATCATCCAATTTAAATTCTTTGAGAATTACGACCGTATTCTTCTTCAACATTAAAGGGAAATATTGATATCAAATTTTAAAAAAATGAGTTAGGAAAATCCAAGCAGCAGGATCAAATGATCTACTTTTTTTTTCTAAGTTATCATAAATATTCTAATTATTCCGATTTTGTAACGGATTTTACCGATATTGAAACAATGTCCACGATAGTAAATTGTTATTAAATAATATTATAAATATCCAATATTGTTGCGAATTTGACTGACGCTGTTCCAGCATATAAAAAAATTTGCATTTTTAATTTTTAAATTTTTTTTTATTTCTGTAATTTCCATCGAAAAAATTTTAATTACTTTCTCAATGAAAAATTTGGAGTTTTAAATTTTTCATTAGTCTGAAAATTAATTTTTTTTTTTAACAATTTTGATTACTATTGTAATTTAAAATTTGACTGATGGAATTTCATAATTATTTTCTTTATTAAACTTATTAACATTTTTATTAGTTAAATTGAATTATAAATGTCATATAAGCGTCATTTAGATTTGATTAAATTATAAGTTCTTATTTGTGTTACATTTAGTTAACACTCTCAACTCAAAATTTTTGTCTGAAAGACGATTATATTTGGGAAGATTAAACATAGTAGCGTTGATTTTATTATAAAATTAATTATTCCAATCAATTAATAAGTAAGAAAGAATCGAAATTTCGAATAAGAAAAAGAATCATAAAATTTCATCGGTCAAATTTTTAATTACAATAGTAATCAAAATTGTTGAAAAAAAAAAATTAATTTTCAAACTAATGAAAAATTCAAAAATCCAAATTTTACATTGAGAAAGTAATTAAAATTTTTTCGATGGAAATTACAGAAATAAAAAAAATTAAAAAATCAAAAAATTTTAAATTGGAGGATTTTCGGATTTTAAATACCAATTTTCCCGCCAATTCATGTTTTCATGTAATTAATTGGATTAATCCTCGCTATTTGTCCGGTAACAGGCGTTTTTTGTATGATTTGAAAAATTAATAGACATTCTGACGAACAAGAATATATATAGTTATATAAGGAAAAAATAGGGCTGCAACCATGAATTGTTGCAGTGAAACTGAAACTGAATCTCGCTTATCGACTTTTATGGTCCAATCGCATTAAATGAAAGGATAAAAAAAAATTGAGGCATCACTGAGGATTTGAAAGGAAAAAGAGTTTTCAATGAAAACATAGCTGTATTCTTCGCGATAACAGAGAATCTGAATATTTTCGGTGAAGGAATAAGAAGAAAGAAGGATAATAGGGATAATCCTCCTAAGAATTACAAAGCCGTTGCAAAGCCTATCTGTAATATTAGCCTCATTTCCATTTTACTTTGTTTCATTTATCTCAAAGTGAAAGACAATTGTCACTCGGACGGTTTTAACAGTCTGAGGAATTCAATTCTCTCTTTCTCCATTTTCCGTTCCAAAGTCTTAATGAATGAATTAATGAAAAACAATGAATTCACATTTAAGAAATACTTCCATTTATAATGAGTTTTTCGGAACTTCCTAATGGAGGTGTTGCACCTTTTTTTCATATTAAGGGAGCTTTTCTGTTTTATCGACAGTACTCTGGCATACTATCTTAAGGATGTTCTACAGGTATTCTTGAGAGATTAAAAGATGATAAGAATGTCATGATTTTTTTTTGAGATTCTTCAAGGGATCAGGAACCTTTATAAAAAATTTTGATTTTCTTTCATACCGCGTAAGGAAGTTATAATTTTTTAAAAAACGTTAAAAAAACGCGGTTGAACATTGTTTTTATGGGACATTCTTAAAATCGTATGAAACTTTTCGAATAATTGTCAAAATTCAATGAAACTCCGGATATGGATTAAATCAATGAAAAATTGTCACTGGCGCGTAAGTGCTGTCAACTTTTGTCGCCAGAATTTCCTAGAATTCGACACTTTTTTTTCAAAATAATTCTCAAACTAATTAAATAAAGAATAAAAAAAATATCTGTGAAATGTAATGATAATAATATAATATTTGAATACCCGCAGTGTTCCATAATTCCCTGAAAATAATTTTAATGAGGAATTTAAAAGCTCATTTTTTCATGTTCAGGGATTGGAACACTGACGAAATCACTGTAATCAGAGGGTCGTGAGTTCAAATCCTGCTTGCGCATTACATATTTTTTCCGAAATTTGATTCTCTTAAAAAAATTTATTAATAAAAAAAATTAATTTATTAATAAATTTATTTGTTTAATGGCCATAAATCACTGCCCCTCTCATGTAGAACATCCTTAACTTGAAATATTAAGATAATGACATTTTTCTATTTTTTTAAAAATGAACAAATTTTTTTCGGGATGAAGATCTCAACAGAAAAATCTGGAAAAAATCGAGCATATGCTCTGATATGCCTCTATAAACGTGCAATTTTTTTCAAATTTTTCCGGCCACTCCCAACCCCGTAAAAATATTCAGCAGCTTGAAAAATCTGAGAAAAACGGGTTGAAACGGACTGAAACGAGAAATTATCGTTCACGAAATAATTCACAAAGTACCGAAAGCAAGATAAATGAAACGTTGTGACGTGAATAGGTAGATGCACGTGTGTATGAGTGGAAGGAGGGGGAGAGGGGGGGGGGGGAGTTGGGATGGGGCGGTGGACCACTGGGGAAAAGCCGGGGTAACGTAGTATTACAACCATCGGAAATTGAAACTGACTCAGGGGCGCCTACATATTTTATTCCCACGGGCGGTTATGCTTACTCCCTCACCGAACCAACATCCTCTCCCTCCCCCCCCCCCCCCCCCCCCTCCTCTTGCAGCCGCTGTTGCACCTTCATCACGTTATTTTCACGATGAAATATTTCCAAATCTGTGGGAGAAAATCCACCTTTTTCCGTATGAAATTTTTGGTACTTTCAGGATCAAGATAAATATAGACTGCACATATATATATATATATGTCCAAATGATCTGCTTTTTTGTTCTGAGTTATCGTAATATTCTAATTATTCCGATTTTGTAACACATTTTACCGATATTAAAACAATGTCCACGATAGTAAATTGTTGTTAAATAATATTATAAATATCCAATATTGTTGCGAATTTGACTGACGCTGTTCCAGCATCTAGGACTGTGATTGGAGGATCCTCGGATTTTAAATACCAATATTCCCGCCAATTCATGTTTTCATGTAATTAATTGGACTAATCCAGTGATCGGCATCATCGATTTTTTCGTCAACGATTTCGATTATATTACTGATTTTTCATGAAAATTAGTAATTAGCCCAAAAAAAATATTAATTTTCATAGGAAATTAGTAATTAGTAAAAAAAAATTATTAATTTTCATAGAAAATTGATAATTAGTCGGAAAAAAATATTAATTTTCCCAAAAAATTAGTAATTAGCGAGAAAATATTACTAATTACTCTTAGAAATTAGTAATCAGGAAGAAAATATTACTAATTACTTTCAAAAATCAGTAATTAGTGAAAAAAAATTACCAATTGTTTTCAAAAATTCCTGAAAATTAGTAATTTAATACATTAATAGACACAAATTTGGAAGGGCGAATTGTAATGAAATGTAATGCTAGTATCGCAAAAAGTAAAAATTAATAAGTGGAATAATAAATGATATTTGAAATAATAATATTTGGATAATATTTTGAAAGGAAATCGTTATTTTTGGCAGCTAATTATCAATTATTTTGAAAAATTAGTAATGAGCCGATAAGCATCATTCATTTTTCTAAAAAATTAGTAGTTTTTGTCGGCTAATTACTAATTTTTCGGAAGAATTACTGATTTTTGAGGAAAATTAGGAAATTTTCCCGGCTAATTACTAATTTTTCAGAAAAATTGGGAATTTTTCTCGACTAATTACTAATTTTTCAGGAAAATTAGGAATTATTCGCGGTTAATTACTAATTTTTCAGACAAATTAGGAATTTTTCTCAGCTAATTACTAATTTTTCAGAAAAATTAGGTAATGAAAATAGATAGATGTTTTTTTGCCGATCACTGGATTAATCCTCGCTATTTGTCCGGTAACAGGCGTTTTTTTATGATTTGAAAAATTAATACACATTCTGACGAACAAGAATATATACAGTTATACAAGGAAAAAATAGATCTGTAACCATGAATTGTTGCAGTGAAACTAAAATTAAATCTCGCTTATGGAATTCTAATGTTAATTTAATTTTTTTCAAAAACTATTTTTCGCTCAATTTGTGTCTGGTAACATGGTGTAAAGTGAATTTTAAAAAAATCTCATGCTACTCTATCGAAAGTGGCGAAAATTGTATATAAGCGATAATTCAAATTAAATAATAACAAAACCTATTGAGCTATACACAATAATTAGTTTTCCTGGTCAACAAAGGGAACAGTGATAGTCATGTGCCAATGTACACAATCGCTATATAACAAGTAACAACCTTGAGGCATTTGCTTAATATAGATACAGTATTGAGTCTGTGTGTTGTCTATACATGTTGCCAAATCGTATGCCAAAAATCTTGAAAATAATTCCCATTGATTTTCTTTTTTTTTTCCGCGAACTTCAAAGGTGAAATGACAGTTGATCAAAGAAGAAGATTCGATGGAAAAATGGAGTAAAAAAAAAACTGTTTTACCAGTATCTGAATAGCCAGAAATTCCTTGGCTCCATCGACTGTTAAAAATGAATCGATTTATCCGTTGAATCGAAAAATTGATTGATAATCAATGAGAAAGAGGCAAATGTCAGTTACATAAGTGCATAAGAACGTGTGCAAATTTTACATAACTCCAAATGAACTCGCGAGGAAAACTGGCATTTAATGCGTACTGATAATGAATATTCATGAGATTATTTAAAGAATTAGTTGCAGAAAATTGAAGAAGAGAAAATTTTATGTTAGTATAGCAGAGTGTGGTTGATAAAACAGAAGAAAAATGAGGTTTCGTAGATTTGTTTCCAAAAAAATTCATTTTGCTGAATTTATTGTCTTTCAGAATTTCTCCCAAAAAGGCAGCTCTACAAAAAAATCTGAAAAAATTCACCAACAATGTAGACATGCCAGAGCATCTCGTCAAATTTTTTCAGATTTTTTCATAAAGTCCTTGGCTCCGAAAAAAATCCTTACATATTCTTCAAAAATTTCTCTTTATTAAATTCATTTTTTCCCAGAATTTTTTCCAGAGACAAGTTCTTCCAGAAAAAATCTGAAAAAATTCAACAATAATGCAGACATATTGTGGCATTATCTCAATTTTTTTCCAGATTTTTCTTGATTACATGCACGAGATAGAGAGAGAGGCAAATAGTTACGACTACCTTCTAATTAAAATTTCTCAATAACTATACGGTGAATTGACTATTTTTTTCTTCTATTATTTAGTTAAAATGCTGTTCTCTTCGCCAATAGTTTTTAATTAATCGGTCAACCCTGTGGTTTTTTAGTAATTTCGTTATTTCCGTCCGATTTGGGGCGTTTCATCCCCACCCCTGCCATTTCCAGTAACTTTGATAATTAATATCTCATAAACTACACGGTCAAAAATTATGAAAAAATTCAGAAAAACTTAAAAAACCATCATCTTTGATACAGCATCAAAAAAATAAGGATTTTACTGCACTCAAATCCACTGGGATACCACCTTAATTCTACTTGCAAAAACCCAGGCAGATCACAACCAGTGTTACATTACCCCCCTCCCCCCCCCCCCCCTCTTCTTCCCCTTCTCAATGACTTCTTCAGACCTTCCTGTGTATACACACAAGTACAACACACTCACAAAAACCAACACAAAGTGAAAGGCATTTTGACTCGCGTGCCTGGACACTAAAATGCTCCGGTTCAATGTATATATATATATACATATACATATACACAAGACACCAATACACGTTAAATAATCGTCTATATGTCTCTCTCTCTCTTTCTCTCTTCCAACAGTTATGCCTTTCTGCAAAAGCAGTATACATAGAGCCTCCAGTTGGTTAAGGGGACCAGTGTAAATCGGCCTTCTGTCCGTGAGACATCGAACGCCACTTGTATACTTTTTTTTTCTCTCTCCCCCCAAAAAAAAAGAAAAAAAAGCGGCAGAGTGAAGTTTTTTTTTTTGTTTTTCAGAGAAGAGATAATAAATAACAGGAAAAAAATACACAGAGTGGCAAAAAAAAAAGAAGTCCCTTTTTTTTACCTCTTTCTACTGTTACAGCAAGGAGGAGTAAACAAAGAGAGGAAAATTTGGGAAAAAAAAAACAAAAGAGAGGAGGAAAAAAAAAGAGATCTAGGTTACGTTGACAACGTGGTGAGGTTAGGCACGAGGAGAAGATAAAGAAAAACTCACTGATTTCCTTGAGTTTTACCCTATCCCCCCCTCTTTCTCCTACCTTTTCACCCCTCCTGGCAATTCATTTCTCCACTTTTTTTCTTCTTCTTCTTCTTCTGACAGTAAAAGGACAGTTTCATTTGGGCAAAAGCACACTATTTGTAATCAATATTGTTACCAACACACAGATACATTCGCAGACTGAGGTAAATTTCCTGTTTTTTTTTACAATATTTGTGGTTTATTGAGGATTTCTTTTTTTTGGAGAGAGGATAGAGGAGCTTAGGAATTTTGAAAATAGTCTTGTGAAGAAGCTTCTTCTTGTGCGTGACGTGTTTAGTTTATTTCTGGAACATTCTTTGCAGTGTTGGGTAAAATAAACGTCTGTTGGAGGTTTATGAATTTTTGGAAAAATTATTTCGCCCCTTTTTCTCTTGCGGATTGAAGAAAAATAAGATAAGGTAGTATTTTTTCGATGCTGAATCGAAGATGATGGTTTTTTACGTTTTTCTGAATTTTTTCATAATTTTTGGCGGTGTAGTTCATGAGATATGAATTATAACGCCCTAAATCGGACGGAAATAACGAAATTACTAAAAAACCACAGGGTTGACCCATTATTCAAAAACTATTGGCGAAGAGAACAGCATTTTAACTAAATAATAGAAGAAAAAAATAGTCGATTCACCGTATAGTTATTGAGAAATTTTAATTAGAAGGTAGTCGTAACTATTTGCCTCTCTCTCTATCTCGTGCATGTAATCAAGAAAAATCTGGAAAAAATTGAGATAATGCCCCAATATGTCTGCATTATTGTTGAATTTTTTCAGATTTTTTCTGGAAGAACTTGTCTCTGGAAAAAATTCTGGGAAAAAATGAATTTAATAAAGAGAAATTTTTGAAAAATATGTAAGGATTTTTTTCGGAGCCAAGGACTTTATGAAAAAATCTGAAAAAATTTGAAGAGATGCTCTGGCATGTCTACATTGTTGGTGAATTTTTTCAGATTTTTTTGTAGAGCTGCCTTTTTGGGAGAAATTCTGGAAGACAATAGATTCAGCAAAAATGATTTTCTCCAATTCGTGAAGACATTAGTAACATAAAAAAAGTTCGAGAAACAAAAAAAATTATATTCACAAGCCGAAGACATGACTTTTAAATAGTTTAATCGCTTTTCCGGCTAAATTATAGCACATTTCCCTAAATTACCTCCAATTAATTAGGAACCAGCCTAAAAATCCCCAATTTTTCCTGTTTTATCGACCATACACCGAAACACTACCTTAAAAGAAATCGAAAAATCCACTCGTTCTTTTTGCTTTCTCAGCACTGGTGTATTCTTACATCATCGACTCTTTTTTTTCTTTTATTATGAAAAAACCCAGATAAGAAACATGCGGCCAGAAAAAAACACCGGCAAATCGTTTTAATTTTCAGCTCACTAGGATTAAATGCTTTTTTCCAGTTCTCCGTCAATCCCCCAATTTTTCTTTTTTTTCCATTTTTTTTTTTTTTTTCAAATCCGTTATATACAGTTACCCAGCAACGGTTGAGGACAATTTCCCTGTATCCACCACGTCACTGTCCTGGGGTTAAACTGTAACACGCGCGCATACCAATATACCCACACGAATTGTCTGATAACAGAGAACGTTGCCAGAAAGTCTGCAGTGCGTCACTCTTGCATTTTTTTTTTTTCTCTTTTTTTTTCGCGTCTGATAAAAAAACATTGAAGGTTCTACTCCAACACTGGGTGAAACGGGGCAAAAAGGGGGGGGGGGGTAAAAAAAAAGAAGAGGAGTATGTCGATGTGACGTCAGTAGATTTGTTGTTGATGAACCAGACCTAATTTTAATTAAGTTGCATAACTCTTTCATATAAACATATATATACATATATATATATTAATGAGTGGCGTGTAATTGACATGCCGGAAAATTCTCATGTGTATTATTAATTCGTAGATATTTTTTTAATTGTTCTTAACTAGTAGGCGTCAATGATGACTTCTTTCAAATTACCACGTGACCCCAAGTACTTTTAATTAGCTCAATTTATTGTTTTTTTTTTCTCTTTTTCGTTTATGTCATGTCATGATGAGTTGATTTTTTTCCTCTTTTTTTTAGAGAATATCTTGGGAAATAATGGAGATACGCCTTTTTTTCATTCCTAATCCTTTTTTTAAAGAATTTCAAGAGCTACGAAAAAAAAAATTAGAATAAAAAGGGCGTATCTCCATAAATTGTCTCATTTTTCCGATTATTTCTAGTGAAATTCTAGAATTCTACTGAGATTCTAGTGAAAACTAATGGAGATACGCCTTTTTTATTCTAATCTTTTTTTTTAAAGAATTTTAAGAGCTACAAAAAAAGAATTAGAAAAAAAAGGGCGTATCTCCATTAATTTTTGAGATATTCCACTGGAAATGATCACAAAAACGAGCCAATTCCTGGACATACGCCCTTTTTACCCTAAACTACTCTCGATGCTGTTGGAATTCTTTGCAAAAAGGTGTTAGGGTAAAAAGGACGTATCTCCATTATTTTTCGAGATATTTACAGAAAATGAGTAATAAAAATGATTATATGTCTTCATTACTGAGTTTTATTAATGAATTTCGTAGCATAGGAATTTCTGTGATTATTTCTTATCAATTTTCTCCGGTCATTCGATGGAATTATTGCATTAATTACGTTGGACAATCACAGTTTGTCGCAATTTGAGCCAAGGTAAGTGACTCAGGGCCGTGTTTATCTACTGGTGCCCTGTTTCACGACACTTGAATTCAAAAATAACTGAGTTTTTCCAATTTTTTGAATTTGAATTTGGGGGGTCTCAAATTTGTGACAAAATGTGACCGGGGGGTCTTGAAGATTGTGATGTCACATAAGTCAAAAGTAAAAAATTAGGAAATTTTTAAATATATTTTTTAAAATTCCAGGTTATTTCAAATTAACAATGTATTGTTAGCTCACCACCATAATATTATTGAATGATATTGAATAAAGTCTTGAAGATGTTACTAAAAAGTAAAGTGAAACTTGAAGCCTATCAAATTGCTCTAAGATTAATTTATGCAAAAAAATCCTCCAATGATTGAATCTTGGGTATAAAAGGGATTTTGTGACGTCACAATGTGGATGAGGGGGGGGGGGGGGGGGGGGTCAATGAAAATGTGACAGAATGTGACATGGGGGTAAGGGGGGGGTCTAAAAATCTTGAAATTCGTGTGACGTACTTTATGGATGGCCCCTAAAGTACTTTTCTGACGAGTGTGAGGTTGCAAAACGAGCCAAAGGCGAGTTTTGTAATCAGGGGGCCTATTCTCGACGCATGGGGAACTGTTTCCGTTGACGAAATAAAATTCGTGAACGAATCAGATAATTCGTACATGAAATTCGTTGACGAATTTACGATTCCCTCACGAAAAGATATCGTTGACGAATAGAGATCCCTTCCCCAAATGGAATATAAGTCCTCACAAAGAGGAACTCACATAACCTATTTTCAATCTCCAAAAGTGACAGCAAAAACGTTTTTTGAGCTTCAGTTGAATTTGCGGCTCTCTTTCCAGGATAAGCTGTCTTTTTCAGTGTCGACTTTCCTTTTTTGCCACTCATTTTTGATATTATTGTTCATTGCTATTTGACAAATGCTCGCGAAGAAATAACATAAGTGAACGAGAATTCGTTCCGTCAACGAAAGTCCTTCGTGTGGGAAGGTCCCCCGCGAACCGATTGGTCGTGAACGAAAATATTATATTCGTTGATGAATCGTGCTCCTATACGTCGAGAATAGGCCCCCAGACGAGTCTGAAAATCTTTACCGCACGTGTAAGGTACAATTTTTTTACGCACAACGTGTGGAAAAGTTCTATTGATTAATATTTCCGCATACATCACATGATTGATGAGCGGAAAAATAGGCTTTTTTTCTTCCATTCGTTAAATCTTTTTTGAAAAAGAATATGACCGTGTAATCAATTTTTTGGAATAAATAATGGTTTAGTCGGTCGAGCATGAATTTTTTCATTGTAATTTATTTATTAAAAATTGCCCAATTTGGCAATTTTTAATAAATAAATTACAATGAAAAAATTCATGCTCGACCGACTAAGCCATTATTTATTCCAAAAAATTCGTTAAATCTGATTTTTTTTCTGGGAATGAAATGGAAGTGAACATGAGAGGAAACATGAATCACACATCCGAGTCATTCGCGAGTCTCGTTTTATTTTGATGATAAATCAAAATCAAGTGTGAAGTAGCTAAATGAGATAAGCCGATTTCACTTGCATTTACTATATCTTATGTCAGGTTTAAAGTGAGACTAGAAACAATCTCTTTCGTCTTGATTTGAATATTGAAGTGATTAAGGAATTCTTTCACCTTTCTTTGAGAATATCTTGGAAACTAATGGAGATACGCCCTTTTTACCCCAATTCATTATTGGAGGTCTCAAAATTCTGCACATAAGGGATTCATCCAAAAGGGCGTATCTCCATCATTTTCCAAGATTTTATAAATAATCAAACGACGAAAAAATAGACTCAATGACCTTGAATTCGATAAAAATTGATGAAATAATGAATTTTATGAGAAAATAAATGAAATTTCTCCTTTTCATGAAACACAAAAGTTCCGACACTTTTGGCACTAACACAAACAAAATGCAATATATAGGAATCGTGTATTTTCTTCGAGAAAAGCAATGGTCTCACGTCGATTCACCTAAGAACTTTGACTCTGGAATAGTCTGAAGCTACTAACTGTTACTCGTACTTGTGAAACTGATAAATGGTAATGCATATGTCTTTTCTTTTTTTTTTTTTTTCATTGGCTTTTGAAATAGATAGAGTAGAGAAGTTAAGTGAACTCCTAACTACAACCTTACCTGTTTCAAAAGCTGATTGGAGAACAGTGAATGTACTTGGAGTATCGATTTTTACTTCAGTTTCATTCATTTCAACAATTTTATTTTTACTCACAATGTGAACTGAACGAAAAAGTTCAGGGCTAGTGGACGTTTTATTGAACGTATATTGACCCCCCTCCCTTCAATTTCTCCTAGATTATCAACACCAATGAAAAAACTCTTTTTATTACAAAAAAAAAAAATTTGAAAAATTTCTTTAAAAAAAAAGAAAAATTCATAAAACTGAACAGAAAATTTTTTTTTTTCCTGGACCGAAGTAAATTTGTTCTATAATTCAGTCGTGGCTTTTAGAAACAAAGGGGCGTAAGTGCTATGCTTATACACAGCACTTACGCTCCTTTGCTTCTGAGGTGACCAAGTCAATTTTATTCAATGAACTTTTTTTTTTTTTTTTGCAGTGAATGAATAAATATTTTGCAAGTAAACGCATCAATTGAGTGCTTGAACTCAATTTAACCTTTACTTGTGCATAAATTTTATTCGGTAATTTGTGTTTTTTTTTCTGCCTCTACCGGTGAACATTCCATGAGTGAGCAATGTGGAATTGGCAACGTTGCACTTCATTGCATTGCTACGCAACACCTATAACACTTGACTCTTTTTATTCTCTCTCTCTCTCTCTCTCTTCCTCTCACTCTCTCCTTCTTTCTCTATTTCTCTCTCTCCTTCTTTCTCTCTTTCACTCTCTCTCCCTCTCTCTCTTTTTTTTTTCTCTCTCTCTCTCTCTCCTTCTTTCTTTCTCTCTTTCTCTCTCTCTCTCTCTCTTTCTTTCTCTCTTTCTCTCTCTCTCTCTTTCTTTCTCTCTCTCTTTCTCTCTCTCTTTCTTTCTCTCTCTCTCTTTTTCTCTCCCTCTCTTTCTCCTTCTCTCTTTCTCTCTTTCTCTCTCTCTCTCTTTCTCCCTCTCTCTCTTTCTTTCTTTCATTCACGTGTTTCACGTTCTGAGAAAGTACCAATCGATTTTCGCAAATTAATCGAGTAGTATTCAGCCAATACCATCTGTACATCACTGTCCAGTAACTTTTCCGTAAATTAGTGGTTTACGAAAAGTTATTTCAATTGTTTGGAAGAATTATTATCATCAGTGATTGAGCAAAGAAAGATTTCCAGAGTTCGAATTGAGAAAATTCTAGAAAAACCAAAAAATCGACTTTTTTAAAAAAATAATTCCAAAAATTCATATAAATTTTGATAAAAAAATCGAACAAGATTTCTGATTTACTCATTTTTTTTGTAAGTAATTTCAAAAATTCTGAGAAAAAAAGGGATTTCTTGTTTTTTTTTTTTTCATTAATTATTTTCTAAAAATTCTGGAAAATTCTGAAAAATGAAAATCTGATCTACAAAAAAAATCTACAATAAAAAATGGTTTATACACATTTTTTATCTCGTTTCAGCTCTAAGATACTTGAGAAACCGTGAATTTAGTTATTTAGGGTTTTTATTTTAGTGATTTTAGGTATTTTGAGGGGATCAATGATTCTCTGATATGATCGTTAGTTATTAGATCTTTCTGATGACAGGGGATGAACCTTTGGGCGGAAATATAATGGAGAATTTGCTAGTCTCGTTGGTGTTATCGTGCGTTTATACAGTCAAGTGTATGACTCACTAGGGAGTCGAGGGTTTCATCGATTTTTTACTTCACTCTTGATATTCTTGATATTGTTTTAGAGCTGCGATAAAAAAGGACAGTTCTGAGTGAAAGTTAGCCTTCCGGAGATGATATTTATGGATTTTTCAAATTTTTATGGATTTATTATATGATACAGGCAATAATGCAACAATAGAAATAGGAATGATGCTAAAAATTGATGATTTGGGGGATTTAATTTAATTTTTGACAAAAATTAAGGTAGTATCTCAGAGTACAGTCGATAAAACAGGAAAAAATGCTTCAATTTACGAGAAAGAGTGATTAAACTATTTAAAAGTCATATCTTCAGCTTGTAAATATAATTTTTTTTAACATTACTAATCTCCTCACGAATTGGAGAAAATCATTTTGCTGAATCTATTGTCTTTCAGAATTTCTCTCGAAAAGGCAGCTCTACAAAAAAATCTGAAAAAATTCACCAACAATGTAGACATGTCAGAGCATCTCTTCAAATTTTTTCAGATTTTTTCATAAAGTCCTTGGCTCTGAAAAAAATCCTTATATATTTTTCAAAAATTTCTCTTTATTAAATTCATTTTTTCCCAGGATTTTTTCCAGAGACAAGTTCTTCCAGAAAAAATCTGAAAAAATTCAACAATAATGCAGACATATTGGGGCATTATCTCAATTTTTTTCCAGATTTTTCTTGATTACATGCAAGAGATAGAGAGAGAGGCAAATAGTTACGACTACCTTCTAATTAAAATTTCTCAATAACTATACGGTGAATTGACTATTTTTTTCTTCTATTATTTAGTTAAAATGCTGTTCTCTTCGCCAATAGTTTTTGAATAATGGGTCAATCCTGTGATTTTTTAGTAATTACGTTATTTCTGTCCGATTTAGGGCGTTATAATTCATATCTCATAAACTACACGGTCAAAAATTATGAAAAAATTCAGAAAAACGCGAAAAATCATCATCTTTGATACAGCATCAAAAAAATAAGGCATTAACTTCACTCAATTACTACCTCAAGAAATTCTGGAAAATTTCCACTTTTTACCTTTCATCTTCCTTCACATCTCTTTCACGTGATCAACTCAATACTAGAATTATTAAAGCGATCAGCAGACCCCTCCTCTACCCACGTATTCCAAAAATAAACTCTGAATCATCAATAATTCCCATTTTCTTACTTGCCACCGCTTTTTTTTCAACGAAAAAAACTCGTCTAGTAATCTCATTAATAGACACTAATGTAACAGGAAAAATTAGATGTGTGAGACTCAATGTTTGGGTGTGGCTGTCGAATAGAAATGTTGGTGATTTTTCATCAATGACGTCATAGACAATTCTGTGAAACACTTTTATTTTCCCATTAATAAATTTAGAAAAAAAAAAAAAATTCTCCTCTTTGAAAGTATCTCAGGAATGACTAGATTTAGAGGAAAATCTCAAGAAACCTTTTTTGTAGGAAATTAAATTCTCTACAAAAAAGGTCTCTTCACATTTACCCCTAAATCCACTCAATTCAAAGATACTCTTAAAAGAAGCCAGTCAAGCCTAAAACGAGAATTCAATCTTTATTTTCGTGTCAAACAGTAAAAATGAGAAGAGATAAATTAAAGTTTCAATATTTTTCACACGTACATGATAAATCTGAATAGCTGGATTCTGAAAAAAATCATAAACTCGTATATTTTTCCATGGGCGTTTTATTTTAATTTTATGACACACGTGGTTTATCTCAGACTGACGAAAAAAAGCAGATTATTTGTATGCATTAGAGACTAAAAAAAGAAGAATCAATTAGCCTTTTGTGACTGTAAAACTTGAGATATTCCAATGAATTCCTGATGTTCTTTCACAATCATAATTTTTTCCTTTCAATGTTTTTTTTTTTCATAATGTGAACTAATAAATTTTTTTTTTAAATCCTTTTTATTTTTTTTTAATTCTAGATCTTGAGAATTAATTTGTGCATGGCTACCGCAATTGTTGGCTAATTGGCCAACGAAATTTTAGAGCGGCAGACGCAACTAAACAGCTTGTATCCGATGAGTGTGAGTATTTTCTAAAAAAACATCTAATAATTTTTAAAAAATGTTCATTTTTGAGTTTAAAAATTACTTTGAGCCTTCCAGAATATGGGCAAGAAAAGTTATCACCTGAAACCCATTATTTCACATGAAATTTTGAATTTTTTCCAAGGCATTTCTTCATATTCATAGGATAAGTCAAAATTTCAATCGTGTTTTTCTCGAAACATGACTTTTCAAATTGCCACGCAGCATAACTCCAATAATTTTCATTATTTTCATTTGAATTTCCCCACAGCATCTTGAAAACAATATTTCGAACAGAAATACGTAGGGAATTTTCAAAAAATTGATTTGCACATTTTTTATTGATAAAAAATTGCCGGTTTTTTGGCCGAAATTTGAATTTTTTCATTCAAATGGTCACCAATCCCACAAAAAACAATATTTTTGAAATCCCCTACGTATTTCTGTAGCTATATGTATCTAGAATGAGCCAATTTTTTTTTTTTTCAATTGAAATTTGCACCAATTACACTGCGTGCCGCAGAGTGTTTTAAATTCGAGGAGCCTCGCAAGAATGGCTCTTGTGTCGTCATTTTTTGATATTTTTTGATGATTTTTTTTTCTGAAGACTCAAATATATGCTCAATCACTCCCTCAAATATCATTATTTCATTGCCACTTTTTATATAGAAAAAACTAGCCAAAAACGCCTTTTTTTAGACTTTTACAGTGGTGTTACCCCTTAAGGATATCCGAGTAGTTCCGATGATCTATTTTGTCCTTTTCAATTTTGATCACTTTCGATAGAGTAGTATGAGGAGATTTTTTAAAAATTTGCTTTACACCATGTTACCGGACACAAATTGAGTAGGGGTGTGCGAATAGTGTTCGAATCGAATCGAATATTACTATTCGATTCGAATTTCGAATCGAATAATTCGAAAATTCGAATTATACGAAATTATTCGAAATTATTCGAATTATTCAAAAATATTAGAATTATTTGAAATTTTTGGAATAATTCGAAAATTTTCGAATTATTCGAGAAGTTCGAATTATTTGAAAAGATTCGGATTATTCAAAAATTCGAAAATTCGAATTATTCGAAAAAATTCTAATTTTTGAATTATTCGAAAATTCGAAATATTCGAATTATTCGCACACCCCTAAAATTGAGCGATAAATAATTTATGAAAAAAATTGAATTGACATTAGAACTCCATAAGCGAGATTAAGTTTCAGTTTAACTGCAACAATTCATGGTTACAGATCTATTATTTCCTTATATAACTATATATATTCTTGTTCGTCAGAATGTCTATTAATTTTTCAAATCATAAAAAAACGCCTGTTACCGGACGAATAGCGATGATTAATCCAATTAATTACATGAAAACATGAATTGGCGGGAATATTGGTATTTAAAATCCGAGGATCCTCCAATCAGAGATCGGCAGAAAAAAAATTCGCATTTTTAATTTTTCATTTTTTTCTATTTCTGTAATTTCCATCGAAAAAATTTTAATTACTCTCTTAATGTAGATTTGGATTTTTGAATTTTTCATTAGTTTGAATATTAATTTTTTTTTTTTAACAATTTTGATTACTATTGTAATTAAAAATTTGACTGATGAAATTTTATAATTCTTTTTCTTATTCGAAATTTTGATTCTTTCTTACTTATTAATTGATTGGAATAATTAATTTTATAATAAAATCAACGCTACTATGTTTAATCTTCCCAAATATAATCGTCTTTCAGACAAAAATTTTGAGTTGAGAGTTTTAACTAAATGTAACACAAATAAGAACTTATAATTTAATCCAATCTAAATGACGCTTATATGACATTTATAATTCAATTTAACTAATAAAAATGTTAATAAGTTTAATTAAGAAAATAATTATGAAATTCCATCAGTCAAATTTTAAATTACAATAGTAATCAAAATTGTTAGAAAAAATTAATTTTCAAACTAATGAAAAATTTAAAAATGCGAATTTTTTTTGCCGATCTCTGCCTTCAATCACAGTCCTAGATGCTGAAACAGCGTCAGTCAAATTCGCAACAATATTGGATGTTAATAATATTATTTAACAACAATTGACTATCGTGGACATTGTTTCAATATCGGTAAAATGCGTTACAAAATCGGAATAATTAGAATATTTATGATAACTTAGAAAAAAACGTAGATCATTTGAACCTGCTACTTAGATTCCCTCAAAGAATTACAAAAAAAAATAGTATGAGATCCATTTCAGTTAGTCAATTATTTCAATTTTCAACATTGCTGGCACGTGCATTAATCTCATGTACTCTGTGTTCATCACGCAATTCATTTGAGATGATAAAAGTAAATTAAGACCAATAAGCATCCAGGGACACCCAAGAGAGTGAAGAGTGACACATTATCATGGTATCTTAATTTTACAATTGTGACCAATGCTATTGACCCAAACTTTTAACTCGTTATTACACTCTCGTATCATTGGTGTATTTTATTAAATGAAACACAATGCATTTAAATTGGAATGATTCGCTTATATTTAGTTGTTACTATTATTGGAATTTCACAGGTTGGATTGACAGGAGGTCATATGGTGAAGCAGAGGAGATTTATTGGCAATACCAACAACAAAATGATAAATATAAGGGAAAAATTAAGAAATAAAATTTAAATTCACTGGACAATATAAATGTAAGTGATTTTTTGATATAGGGGAAAGTGGGGCAAAATGGGTATTTTGTAGGGGTGTGCGAATAGTGTTCGAATCGAATCGAATATTACTATTCGATTCGAATTTCGAATCGAATAATTTGAAAATTCGAATTATTCAAGAAAATTCGAATCATTTGAATTATTCTAGAAAATTCGAATTATTCTAAAAAATTTGAAAATTCGAATTATTCAGGAAAATTCAAATTATTCGAATAATTCGAATTATTCAAGAAAATTCGAATTATTCAAGAAAATTCGAATAATTCGAATTATTCGAATAATTCGAATTATTCTAAAAAATTCGAAAATTCGAATTATTCAAGAAAATTCAAATTATTCGAATTATTCAAGAAAATTCAAATTATTCGAATAATTCGAATTATTCAAGAAAATTCGAATTATTTGAATTATTCGAATAATTCGAATTATTCTAAAAAATTCGAATAATTCTAAAATTCGAATTAGTCGATTGAAATTTTTAATCGAATATTAATATTCGATTCGGTACGATAATTCGTGGATTCGAATTATTCGCACACCTCTAGTATTTTGATAAAACGGTTTGAGATATATTTTTTTTGATGATTTCATTGAAAAACTGAGAAAATTTCGTGTAGAAAACATTTTTTAGAATTTATTTTTTGGAATTTTTAAAAAATTTTGAATTTTTTAGGTGGAAAATTTTCAGTTTTTTAAAGATATCTCTGGTTCTATTGGTCTTAGCATAAAAATTCGAATTGGAGGTGAAAGATGAGATCATTTGCCATCGATTCATATGATTTCGAATTGTTTTTCACTGATTTTTGGAATAGTTATAGTGAAAAAGCTGACTTTTCATCGAAATAGACTATAAATCCCTCAAAAATCGATATTATTGATTTAAAAATCTCATAAATCAATGGCTCATGATTTCACCTTTCACCTCCATTCGGAATTTTCACACTACAACAGATAAAACCAGAAAAATCCCCGAAAAAGTGAAATTTTTCATATTTTCCCTGAAAAATTCGAATTTTTCGAAAAAATCATAAAAAATGAATTACATACACTTTCTAACAAAAATTTCCTCAACTTTCTAACGAAATCATCAGAAAAATGCTTTTTCAAATAATTTGTATTGATTCCTCGCGATTTCTCCAATATACAACAAAACTTTCAAAACTCGTAATAAATTCATGACTTGAATGTTAAAAAAATGACAATTTCCAAAGACATTTTTATGATTCGTTTATCTTTCCATATGTGAAAATACGTGAATGTCCATTAATCATGAGAAATTGATGGAAAAAACACTTTAATCTCGAATAACAAGTCTTATATAATAACTTGAAACGATTCGTTTCTTTCTTTCAATGATTTAGAATTATCAAGATAATTTTTCCCTCAGTTGATAGTTCAATGACAACAAAGTCTTGAAAAGACGCTCAACAGAACCTGGAAAGTAACTGTTACAATTTTTTTCAAGAGCTTGAGCAAAGCTTTTTAATGGACAATATCGATTTGATCCATTTGTAAAATTGGGATGTGATTGAATGTGTTTGCATTTACCAGATACATCTTTATTTCTTGAACGAAGGTGAGTAGTTTTGATTTTAAGAAATACTAAAGTTCATGATTAGGGGGGTGTGAATAATTCGAATCCATGAATTATTCGTACTCGATATTAATATTCGATTCGAAATTTGAATCGAATGATTCGAATTTTCGAATTATTCGAATTGTCGAATATTTCGAATTTTCGAATTATTCGATTTTTTTTTAATAATTCGAATTTCGAATAATTCGAATTTTTTTGAATAATTCAAATTTTTGAATAATTCGAATTTTCGAATAATTCGAATTTTCGAATAATTCGAATTTTCGAATAATTCGAATTTTCGAATAATTCTAATTTTCGAATAATTCGAATTTTCGAATAATTCGGATTTTCGAAAAATTTGAATTTTTGAATAATTCGAATTTTCGAATAATTCGAATAATTTCAAATAATTCTAATATTTTCGAATAATTCGAATAACTTCGAGTAATTCGAATTTTCGAATTATCCGATTCTAAATTCGAATCGAATAGTAATATTCGATTCGATTCGAACACTATTCGCACACCCGTATTCATGATTACTATTGTAAATTTGAAGTATTATGGAACATTAGAAGGTTTCAATAACAATACTTGAAATTTGTTAATTGGCCGAATTAAGGATGTTCTATAGGTATTTCATTCCAATCCCTGAACATGAAAAAATGAGTTTTCAAATTCCTCATTAAAATTATTTTCAGGGAATTATGGAACACTGCGAGTGTTCAAATATTATATTATTATCATTACATTTCACAGATATTTTTTTTATTCTTTATTTAATTAGTTTGAGAATTATTTTGAAAAAAAAGTGTCGAATTCTAGGAAATTCTGGCGACAAAAGTTGACAGCACTTACGCGCCAGTGACAATTTTTCATTGATTTTTATTAATTTCAATGGCAATCATCGATTTAATCATCGAATAAAAAAATAACGTTTATCTGTCGAGTAATCTTTAATCCATATCCGGAGTTTCATTGAATTTCGACAATTATTCGAAAAGTTTCATACGATTTTAAGAATGTCCCATAAAAACAATGTTCAACCACGTTTTTTTAACGTTTTTCAAAAAATTATAACTTCTTTACGCGGTATGAAAAAAAATCAAAATTTTTTATAAAGGTTCCTGATCCTTTGAAGAATCTCAAAAAAAAATCATGACATTCTTATCTTTTTTAATCTCTCAAAAATACCTGTAGAACATCCTTAACAACCTTTCAGTATCGTTATTAAAACCTTCCAATGTCCTATGATACTTTAAATTTATAATTCATCATTACTCGAAAGTAAATAAATCCTAATAATTTCTGTTTAATTTTTTTTCCAGGTTTTTCTTTTCTTTAGGTATATGAGACTGGACGATAATAATTTCGTTTACACATTGAATAAATATTTAATGACGAGCCAAAGGATTTTTCAGTGATATATTATTATAAATATATTTTCTACAAGTTTATCATAATTTTTTTGCTTCTTCAAAAAAAGAGAAGAAAAAAAACGCACAAATTAGTGAATATCAAAGGAATACAAAAGGCAATGAGAAGTGGCCAATTAATACTGATGTAATTCACTAGTTGTTATTGGTTTATTTTGAAGTATTTGTACCAATTGAGGAATAATATTGGATAGTGGTTTTCAGTGGATAGGATAAATCGATTAGCCATTGTTTTGTTTTCAACAATTTAATGCCATTGAGGCAGTGTTTCATCACAATGGTGAGTAAACAGTTTCAGTATATATACTCAAAATAAAGAGTTTATGGATTTTAAAGGTGGAAAAAAAAATTGTTTAAAATCATTGAAATCTTTAAAAAAATGTTCAATTTTTGTTATAAAATCGTTAATATTGAGATTTAATTTATTAATATATATATTATATATATGTTATATAGATATGATATATATATTATCTATATATTATATATATTACATAGAATTTATCCATATAAAATATGAATAATTTAAAATTAAAGAATTTTCATTATTTTTTACATTTTTTTAGATTTTGAAAAATTTGAAAAAATGTAAAAAATAGTGGAAATTCTTCAATTTTAAATTATTCATATTTTATATGGATAAATTCTATGTAATATATCGATAATATATATATACTATACATATAACATATTTATATAATGTATATACACTCAGCAAAAAAATTAAAGGAACGCTAAATTTTGTCAGTTTTTTGCTTGATTTTCGAATGGCTGTAACTTCGCCAAAAATCATCGTATCAGGATAAAAAAAAAATGGTTGAAAAGCTTGAAGTTTCTACTCTTGAAATTTTGAGAGGAAAATTTTTTTTGACCATCCGTTATAACGAGATAAGAGGGTTGAAAGCGGAAAAATTTTTTTTCTTTTTTTTTCATTTTTTCAAATTGTTCCACGGACTTCAGAAAAATTTTTTCGACTTAACCCTTATCAGGACCGTGTAGCCTGATTTTCCAGCTTCAATTTTCTTTTTTTTTTTTCTCCCTACGACCCTTTGTTGTTGAGATATCGTCGATTGAATCAAAAAACACCCTTTTGTCTTTAATCGTCGATATCTCAGGAACTACTGATCGCACAGCGAGCGGGTGATGAGATTCGTAAACTTGAAAAAATTTCCTATAAGATTCTTGCACTGTTTAATTGGAAAAAAAATTCTTTCCACTTTTAAAATTGGTTCGGAAAAGTACCGAAAAATGGTGTTTTTTTTCTTTTTTGAAAATTGCCCTGCATTTCGCGAATTTTGTGGAAATTGCAAACGTTTTAACGTTTTTCTCTAGTTCAATGTGTGCTGAAACACCCCCTAAATTTTCAAGCCAATCGGCCTGACCGTTTTTTTTTCCCGAATGAACAAAGTTTCCGCAAAAATTAAAGGAACACTTTTTTGTTCCTTAAACACCAATTAATGATGATTAAGGCCGAAAATGTTTTCTCTCCGTTATTTCTTTGTGATTTTTTGGGAAAAATTTGTCGAATTCCATCGAAAAAAAAAATAAAAAAAAAATCGATTTTTTTTTAAATCATTGAAAAAAATCGAAAAAAAATTTTTTTTTGATTTTTCTTTCGATTTTAAATTTTTTTTTTTGATTTTTTTTTGATTTTTTTTTTCTTTTTTTCGATGGGATTCAACAAATTTTTCCCAAAAAATCACAAAGAAATAACGGAGAAAAAACATTTTCGACCTTAATCATCATTAATTGGTGTTTAAGGAACAAAAAAGTGTTCCTTTAATTTTTGCAGAAACTTTGTTCATTCGGGAAAAAAAAACGGTCAGGCCGATTGGCTTGAAAATTTAAGGGGTGTTTCAGCACACATTGAACTAGAGAAAAACGTTGAAACATTTGTAATTTCCACAAAATTCGCGAAATGCAGGGCAATTTTCAAAAAAGAAAAAAAACTCCATTTTTCGGTACTTTTCCGAACCAATTTTAAAAGTGGAAGGAGTTTTTTTTCCAATTAAACAGTGCAAGAATCTTATAGGAAATTTATTCAAGTTTACGAATCTCATCACCCGCTCGCTGTGCGATCAGTAGTTCCTGAGATATCGACGATTAAAGACAAAAGGGTGTTTTTTGATTCAATCGACGATATCTCAACAACAAACGGTCGTAGGGGAAAAAAAAAAAAAGAAAATTGAAGCTGAAAGATCAGGCTACACGATCCTGATAAGGGTTGAGTCGAAAAAAATTTTTTGAAGTCCGTGGAACAGTTTGAAAAAATGAAAAAAAAAGAAAAAAAATTTTACCGCTTTCAACCCTCTTATCTCGTTATAACGGATGGTCAAAAAAAATTTTCCTCTCAAAATTTCAAGAGTAGAAACTTCAAGCTTTTCAACCATTTTTTTTTATCCTGATACGATGATTTTTGGCAAAGTTACAGCCATTTGAAAATCAAGCAAAAAACTGACAAAATTTAGCGTTCCTTTAATTTTTTTGCTGAGTGTATTAATAAATTTAATCTTAATATTAACGATTTTCTACAAAAATTGAACATTTTTCCGATTTTATCTTCCAATCATCCTTAAAATCCATTAATTCTAAAAAAATTGTTCAGCAATAAGTAATGTTGTATCCTTGCATGCTTCTTCTTTTCAACAATTATTTCTCGCTCAAGGTCTCCTTTTTTTTACTCTTTCACTTGTGTGTTTCTAACGAGATCATCCAAGTGTGAATTAATGATAAAGCATTAATTTACTTATTTGAATGAAATAATTAGTAAAAAAAATAATAATAGATAAAAAATAAGTAAGTTGTGAAAATGTCAGCGGATATTTGGGCCATTCGTTAGGTCACTGATATTGATGGTGAATTCACCAAAGTGTAGCCAGGCGAGAGTGGAAATTTCCGTTGGCCCCGTACATGAACACACACATATATATATATCTATACAGCATGTGGTATAGGCTACACCTATACATATGTAATATTAATGTACATGTAACATATATCTATATATAAATTGTGAGACAGATGCTTCTCTCCAACCAAACGGGTGTACATAAACTCGTAGCTGTGTGTACTTTACACTACCGGTTATATATTACAAGGTTCATGAATTTCAAATGATTAGTAATACATAACGTAAAAATATAAAGACACATTTAATTGTCATTAATTATCACACAGGAACAAAGTCATTTTCGAGAGAAATTACGCGATCATTAGATTGATAAATTTTTTTTTTTTCTGAAGGAAATTCACGAAAAAAAAAATTACGATTTTTTTTTCTTCAATTTTGAAAATATTTGGTACTTACGCCCTTTTGTTTCCATGGACTTAACATGTTTGTCGTCTCAAAAACAAAGTGGCGTAAGTGCTATATATAAGCATGGCATATAAGTGCTATATATAAGCATGACATATAAGTGCTATATATAAGCATAGTATATAAGTGCTATATACAAGCATAACATATAAGTGCTATATATAAGTATATCATATAAGTGCTATATATAAGCATGACCTATAAGTGCTATATATAAGCATAGCATATAAGTGCTATATATAAGCACAGCATATAAGTGCTATATATAATCACAGCATATAAGTGCTATATATAAGCATATCATATAAGTGCTATATATAAGCATAACATATAAGTGATATATATAAGCATAACATATAAGTGCTATATATGGACATAGCATATAAGTGCTATATATAAGCATAGTATATAAGTGCTATATATGGACATAGCATATAAGTGCTATATATAAGCATAGTATATAAGTGCTATATATAAGCATGGCATATAAGTGCTATATATAAGCATAACATATAAGTGCTATATATAAGCACAGCATATAAGTGCTATATATAAGCATATCATATGAGTGCTATATATAAGCATGGCATATAATTGCTATATAAAAGCACAGCATATAAGTGCTATATATGAGCACAGCCACTTTGTTTCTGAATCGATAATATATTTTTTCGAATTTCTTTGCTCTAAAAATTGTTAATTGTAAAAAAAAGTTTTTAATGACGATAAAGACATATTTAATTGTTATTAATTATCACGCAGGAAAAACGTCATTTTTAAAAGAGTCACGCGATCATGAGATTGAATGAAAAAAACAAAGAAAATGGATAAACGTAAAATTTTATTTAAAAATTCTTCTATTTTTCTAAATAAAATACAATTGCTTACTCGCGTGACAATTTCGCTTTGTGCAATTTCAATTGAAATTGGGGAGAGGGGGGGGGGAGATGAGAATTTAATTGCAGTGGAAATTCACGTGTTTGATTTTCAAAAAAATTGAAAAGAATCGTTGATGTTTGATTTTAGTTAATCAATACAATTTATTCCAGTTCAACAGATATTTTCTATCAATGACACTGAAAACAGCGTAAATCTGACAATTTTTATATTTTTTTCTTTTAACATGATAAATTATTTTTAGAAAAATATAATAAAATAAATATGTACATGTAAAAAATTCAAAAAATTACAAGTGCAAATTTTTTTTGTTTTTCTTATAATAATTTATTTGTTAAAAAAAATCCAAAATATTGACATATTTTTTATGCTAATTTAATTATTATATCTATAATTTATCCTTTTTATTTAATTTTTTTTCGTTGCAAGGTACATGAATTTATTTACCCTAGAATTTTTAAATTCTACCCTTTTTTTTATTTTTATATACATTAATATTCCTTTTGAGAGTCTGGAGTATAAACCAGTAGCAGCAGATGAGAACAAGCGGAAGTTGCGGCTCCATTAATTACATTCACGATGCCGAAAATGTACTTGTTACACAAAACGAACTTCGACTAGTGCGATTAATCTCATCCGTTAGTTGTCTGGTGCCTTGGGTAGATTGAGAAAATTCATGTGGAAAGAAGTGAGAAAAATATATTTTCATGGTTTCACACAAATAAATTTCACCCAGTGAATTCATGCCATTAATTCTAATTTACGATTTCTTGGTGGAATCATTTGTTTTTCGTCCTTTTGCAATATTAGTTCTTTTGAGATCTATTGCGCATGCGCATTGACGTCGTTTCTTCATACTGCGCATGCGCAGAAGATTTTTAATGCCATGGCGTCACTTCAGACGGCGCCACTAGTCCCATAAAATAAAAAAGCGTTATTTAAAGCGGTCGAAAAATTCTAAAATTAGGAAATTTCCGATAAAACAAGATAAAACTACTGGAAATAGATAAGAATGTAATGCTAACATGAGAAAATACATTCGTCATGGTATTTCAAGTGGAGTTCATGATCTAACTGTCATAGATCCTGATCAATTGCAACCGTGACACATTTTTTCGTCGGAAATTTAATTCTTTACAAGAAAAAGTCTTTTGAAATTTCTCTCAAATTCACTCGTTTCAAAGATATGAAGAAAAGGAATTTGCGTAATTTTTTATAATTATCGTTAATTATCGATCTTTGCAAGATCGATTCTTTTACCTTTATATCGATTTTTTTGACTCACTTCAAGAAACTCGATTAATCGATTTTTTTCTGAAAAAAAAGGTGGAATAGGATTTTTCCTTAGACTTAAAAGTCTATTGCGCATGCGCATTAATGCCGCTTTTTTAAACTGCGCATGCGCAGAAGACTTTTAATGCCATGGCGTCACTTCAGACGGCGCCACCAGTCCCATAAAATAAAAAAGCGTTATTTAAAGCGGTCGAAAAATTATAAAATTAGGAAATATCCGATAAAACAAGATAAAACTACTGGAAATAGATAAGAATATAATGCTAACATGAGAAAATACATTCGTCATGGTATTTCAAGTGGAGTTCATGACCTCACTGTCATAGATCTTGATCAATTGCAACCGTTACACATTTTTTAGTCGAAAATTTAATTCTTTACAAGTAAAAGTCTTTTGAAATTTTTCTCAACTTCACTCGTTTCAAAGATATGAAGAAAAGGAATTTGCGTAATTTTTTATAATTATCCTTAGTTATCGATCTTTGCAAGATCGATTCTTTTACCTTTGTATCGATTTTTTCGAGTGATTTCGAAAAACTCGATTAATCGATTTTTTCTGAAAAAAAAAGGTGGAATACGATTTTTCCTTAGACTTAAAAGTCTATTGCGCATGCGCATTAATGCCGCTTTTTTGAACTGCGCATGCGCAGAAGACTTTTAATGCCATGGCGTCACTTCAGAAGGCGCCACCAGTCCCATAAAGTAAAAAAGTGTTATTTAAAGCGGTCGAAAAATTCTAAAATTAGGAAATATCCGATAAAACAAGATAAAACTACTGGAAATAGATAAGAATATAATGCTCACATGAGAAAATACATTCGTCATGGTATTTCAAGTGGAGTTCATGATCTAACTGTCATAGATCCTGATCAATTGCAACCGTGACATATGTACAATGCTAAGTTTAATGAAATATGGACGGTGGAATAATGTCAATAGATTTGTGTTTCATAATATAGGGGGGCGTCATGATTCCATTGAACTCATTGAGGTCAATCTTGCTTGTATACACTGAAATAAAATACTTAATACATTAGTGAGAAAAAAAATAGAAATGAGGCAATACAAATAGTCGAGTGCTCTAATGAAACACACATCAGTCAAGAATTTTTGATAAGAAAAGAGTCCATCAAATTTTCTTGATGGAAATTTTTTTGGGATTTTTTATCGGAAGGGGAATCGAAAGCTTTAGACTGTCATTAAAATTTGAAAAATATTTTCAAAAAAATTTCAAAAAAAATCGAAAATTCTGAAAAGTATTTTCGAAAAAATTCGAAAATTTTGAAAGATATTTTCAAAAAAATTCGAAATTTTTGAAAAATCTCAAATATTAAAATGAAACTTTTTTTTTTTCGTTGATTAATGAATAGATGGAACTATCATCTTATTTCATATATGACTTAATATATATCTATATATATATGTATATCGTTATCATTTTCCCCACTATCTCTAAATACCCGTGAATTTTTTTTTTCGAAAGAAATGAATGGATACGAGATTATAGGAATCTACTGGTGCAGGTATACTGTTGCATACAATTTTTTTTCACGTTTTCCTTTTTTTCCGGAGAACCGAAGGGAATACGGAATTTTGGAAAAAAATGCTTTTTCCCGGGGAAAAAAATTTCAATGGATAATAAAAAGAGGACGAATAAAGCTCTGAATCGAATTCAGGGAATAATCGGATAGACGTGAAGAATATTGTTTATTAGAGATAAAAAATGGATATTCTGGGGTTTTACGAAGAATTTTTGGGGCAGAATATTTTTTGAGTGATTTTTAAATCCTCGGGATTAATTCGCGAATATCTCGAAAGCATTGCGTTTAGGGGATTTTTTTTTCCAGATTGATTTTTTTATAGAAAATTCGATTTTCTACGAAAAAAAAGGCTTTCGACATTTTTGTCTAAATCCACTTGTTTCGAAAATAAGGACGAAAGGAATTCACATAATTTTTTATAATTATCATTAATTATCGATCTTTGCAAGATCGATTTTTTTCTCCTTATATCGATTTTTTCGGTCGATTTTAAAAAATTCGATTAATCGATTTTTGAACATGATCTATCAAAAATTCCGTTTTTTGGAAGAGAGATCCCTTGAAGTTGAAACTAACGAAACGGAACTATCGAATGGCATGCGATATCTCGAATTCAATGCGAGATATCGCATCGATTAATCGAATATTCGAAATCGATCGATTGAAAGTTAAATTGATATTCTTTTCTTCAATTTCTCTTCATTAATTAAAATCGATTTATAGATTTTCTCAATTCGATATTTTTTTCTTGACAGAATCAATTCTTATAAAATCGTGATTTCTAAAGATCGATTTTTCAAGAATCGATTTTTTTCCAAGATCGATTCTTCAAGAATCGATTTTTTTCCAGAATCGATTCTTCAAGAATCGATTTTTTCCCCAAGATCGATTCTTCAAAAATCGATTTTTTTCCCAAGATCGATTCTTCAAGAATCGATTTTTTTCCCAAGATCGATTCTTCAAGAATCGATTTTTTTCCCAAGATCGATTCTTCAAGAATCGATTTTTTTCCAAGATCGATTCTTCAAGAATCGATTTTTTCCCAAGATCGATTCTTCAAAAATCGATTTTTTTCCAAGATCGATTCTCAAGAAATCGTATTTTCTAAAAATCGATTTTTCAAAAATCGTTTTTTTTTTCTTCCAAAATTTTCCATCACTAATTCCATTAGTCATTAAAATTCACGTTTCTCGCAAGAAATTAATGTTCCGATCCATCACATGTCCACTAAGCAGACACAAACTCAAGAATGTCATTGTATTCAATGATACATCCATGCATGAAACATTCAACCCCTAAATTACCCATTCTAATGAATTTATTAATGAAATGAATTAATTTTCATGAATTGTTGCTAAATCAAATGCATTTGACATCATGTATTATGACATTTAGGAATGCTTTTGATATGGCTTTTACAATGTATTCAACGATCCAAACACGTATTATACATGCTGCGATAGTATCTGACATTTCTAAGGGCCTATATACGGTTTTGTCTCTATTCCTCGTGTGTATACCACGTGATTGTAGTGACCATTCACGTGTATTTGGGGATGCGCGAACGATTTAGCTCTTCCAAGTGGATTAATCCTCTCCTCCTGCTACCCCCCCCCCCCCCCCCCCCCAGTATATGTATTCAGTATTGTCAATTTTGCGGTAGACACGTTTATCAATACCCATCACACGGATTACTGACGTCAGTATCATCTCATACGTTAAATCTCCATTAAATCCTTGTATTTATTATGAATTCAGAAGGATTTTTACTCTTAAAAAAAGAGGGAAATTTTAAAATATTCATTTTTGTACTCCTCTTTTGCTTCCGAATGGAAACTATGTAATCATTGGAATTTTTGATTGTAATTTTTTTTAATAGAAGATACTTGAAATGATGTAAATAGAGAGAAAATGATATTTTTAGTCTGCATGTGCATAAAAGTCTCAATTACAGCGAAACGGTTTTATAGAAAAATTTCATATTTCGTGGAAAACTTCCTCTCGACGAAATCTATTTTTTAAGCTTCATTTGAAGAGAATTCGATCGATACTTTTTGAGATATGTCCATTTTTCGAAAATCAGTTTTTAATGGAATTTCTGGAAATTATTCAACTGATGTTATTTATACTCATAGGGGAAGGTGGGGCAAAATGGACATCAGGGGTAAAATGGACACATCTAAATTTTTAGGCAAATATTATGGAAAACTCTTGAAATTGATAGAAATATTGGCGGTAGGTTGTTTTTGATGATTTCATTGGAAAGCTGAGGAAATTTTAGGCGGGAAACAAGTGCCGGAATTAATTTTTTTGAATTTTTGGCGATTTTGACTTTTTTGAGCATTTTAGAGGGGTAAAACCTTCCTTTTTTTGAAAATTTTCAGTTTTTTGAGAATATCTTCGGTTCTATTTGTCGTAGCGTAAAAATTTCGATGGGAGGTGAAAGGTGAGATCATTTGCCATCGATTCATGGGGTTTTCAATTTAAAAATATCGATTTTCAAGGTATTTATGGGCATTTTTGTGAAACAGTTTTGTGAAACAATTTTTGGCCTATAACTACCCCAAAAATTGATATTTTTAAATTCAAAACCTCATAAATCGATGGGAAATGAGCCCACCTTTCATTTGAGACCAACCCCAAATTGCTACGACCAATAGAACCAGAGATATTTGCAAAAAACTGAAAATTTTCGAAAAAGGAAAAGCTTTTACCCCTCAAAAATGCCGAAAAGTATCGAATTTTCAAAAAAATCTAAAAAAATACATCTGACACTCGTTTTCCGGCTAAAATTTCCTCAGCTTTTCAGTAGAATCATCGAAAAAAATCCATCTCTAACCGTTTCTTTACAGTGCCCATTTTGCCCCACTCTCCCCTATATTATCTCGAGATTTGTATCAGTTAGATTCCTGTGAATTTTGAGCTTATTTGCATGATTAGTTCTCGAGTTATTGGCGTTTTAATGAATTTCTTCAAAATTTGATATTTCGATGATGGTTTGAGAAAAGTTGTACCACTTCCATTCGAAAGCATATTGCTAAAGAATCAGCAGAAAAAGCTATATCAGTTGGAGAACAATACTATTATCCACTTGTTTTTAGCCCTCATTAGCTCTAAAAAAACCTAAAAAATCCAAACAGTTTCCCCCTTTTTTCTTGAAATTTTCACATCATTCAAATGAAAATTTCCATCCAGGATCATTTATTTGCTCACACGCAGAGGGTTTTTTGAAGCTGGTAAAAAAAAAAAGATGAGGGTGTGAAAAGTATCTGGTTGGATGAATAGCACTTCGTGAAACGTAAAAAGTGACGCGCCACCAGAGACGAAAAAATAATTAAGAGAGCTACGGGCACTAGAGAAGAGGTAGGATGTTTTTTTTTTTTTTAGAAAAAAGCAAATGAGCGAAAAAGAAAGGAGGAAAAAAAGAAGTGAAATCCTCTGACGATTTTTCGGTGGTAAATTAAGGAAAAGAAGGGGGAAAAAAAAAGATCTGTAAAATTGTGTGGTCTAGACTTGGTTTTGATCGCAAGAGTAATTATATATATATATATATACATATATATATTCTCTCCTCTTTTGAGATTTAGTCTCGTAGAAAATTTCAACTTACAACGAAATTCCACTTGGAAACAGATGTCCAGTGAGTGAGAAAACACACAAACATATCTCTTTATTCAACAATTGAATTAATTTAAATTAAAACTATGAGAAAAAGTTTGTTAAATAAAATTCTAGAGTTTTTGGAAAATTTCAAAATTTTTTTTTTTAAGTTTTGAATTTGAAAGAAAAGAAAAAGGTTTCAAGATAATTCGAAAAGTTGGAATTATCTCAAATTTTTATTTTTTAATTTATAGGATTTTTTTTCTTTATTAATAATTTACAGTTAATTGAATTGAGGGGGGGGGGGGGGTAATGTTGTTACATTGAGAAAATTAATGAAAATTGTAAAATAGTGAATTACTAGAGTTTTTGGGAGCAACACGTGCACTTTATATTTGGCTACACAATGCACCTGTTGTGGCTATAATATCATGTTCTTTATAATAATTCTTGATACTTTAGTAGAATGAATTCTCAGTTTTATTTTCTTCGTTCAAATCATGATTTGTGGAAGTTGAAATTCTCGACAAATTGTTCTACAGGAAAAACAAGTGGATTTAGATCCAGAGATCGGCAAAAAAAAATCGCTTTTTTAATTTTTTAATTTTTTTAATTTCTGTAATTTCCATCGAAAAAATTTTAATTACGTTCTCAATGAAAAATTTGGATTTTTAAATTTTTCATTAGTTTGAAAATTAATTTTTTTTTTTAACAATTTTGATTACTATTGTAATTTAAAATTTGACTGATGGAATTTCATAATTATTTTCTTTATTAAACTTATTAACATTTTTATTAGTTAAATTGAATTATAAATGTCATATAAGCGTCATTTAGATTTGATTAAATTATAAGTTCTTATTTGTGTTACATTTAGTTAAAACTCTCAACTCAAAATTTTTGTCTGAAAGACGATTATATTTGGGAAGATTAAACATAGTAGCTTTGATTTTATTATAAAATTAATTATTCCAATCAATTAATAAGTAAGAAAGAATCAAAATTTCGAATAAGAAAAAGAATTATAAAATTTCATCAGTCAAATTTTTAATTACAACAGTAATCAAAATTGTTAAAAAAAAAAAAATTAATTTTCAAACTAATGAAAAATTTAAAAATCCGAATTTTTCATTAAGAAAGTGATTAAAATTCTTTCGATGGAAATTACAGAAATAAAAAAAATTGAAAGATTATAAATGCGAATTAAAAAAAAAATAAAAATCACTGATTAAATCGTAAAAATCTGAAATTTTTAGGAAAAACTTTTTTTTTATTTCTTCAATATTAAATATCTCGGAATCTAAGCGAGATAGGGCGATTATTCACGAATCCATTTTTGTAGAGAATTTCAAGAGCTACAAAAAAGGATTCTAGCGAAATCGCCCTATCTCGCTCAGTTTCCGAGATATTCTTCGAAACAGAAACTAATTATTTAATAAAATTGATTTTTCTAAAAATTTAAATTCGAAAAAATTCGATCAATAAATTTTCGTGAAAATATGTTTTCATTAATTTATGATAAAGTTTTCATTGTTGAGTTATTATCAAATGGAAAAATCAATGTTATCATTCAGCTTATCATTGAGTTTTTCATGTACATAACACACTCATGTATTAAAATAATCATTATCTGCATTTATATAACTATGAGTTAGCAAAATTTTCTCAAAATAAATGAAAATTGCTTCACATGAGGTAAAAACATCATGAATTTAATTCTCTTAGTTATAAATAAATTGGCAATAAATCATTTTTCTGAAAATAATCCAATTGTAAAGTTGATGAATCATGAAAAAAAATGCGATTGAGGAAATTTTTTTAGAAAACACTTTTTTTTCTCTGCCCCATAAAATTTTCCAAAAAATGGAATTTTTTTGAGTTTTTTTAAACTTTAATTTTATTTTTCTGAAGAAAAAATTCACAAAAAAAATTGAAATTTTTTTTTTTTATTTTGAAAATATATGTAGCACTTACGCCCCTTTATTTCTCAAGCAATAATATATTTTTCCTAATTTCTTTTCTCCAGGAATTCTTGATTTTTTCTTTTTCATTTTTCAAATGACGAAAAAAAATGGGGAAAATACTTGGAAATCAATTTAAATAGCTTTTGTAATCAAAAATATGATAAATTTCACATTTCGATTATCTTTTTGATAGACTATTTTAAGATTCATGACGTTATTGAGGAATTGGAGAATCCCAAGGCCAGTGTTGTGTGAATTTAATTGTGATTTATGATAAAATCTTTGATAATTCTATTCATGAAGTGTTTTTATCTAACGGAAATACATATATTTGGATGTGAATTTAAAAATAGACACAAGGTCATTGAACTTTTTTTCGTACTTGATAATAATCAAGTGGAATATTTTCAAATTTTTTAATAAAAAAAAATTAAGGAAATGATTGATTAAAATTATTTTCTGAATTTTTTCGAATTTGACTTTTTAGAAGAATCAATTTGATTAAATAATTAGTTTCTGTTCCGAAGAATATCTCGGAAACTAAGTGAGATAGAGCGATTTTGCCGGAGTCCTTTTTTGTAGCTCTTGAAATTCTCTACAAAAAAGCATTCGAGAATAATCGCCCTATCTCGCTTAGATTCCGAGATATTTAATATTGAAGAAATGAAAAAAAACTGGTAACGAAATAAAATCAAGTTTTTCCTAAAAATTTCAGATTTTTACGATTTAATCAGTGATTTTTTTTTTTCAAATTCTCAATTCCTCACTAGTTTGAGAATTTGTTGAAGTTTAGTACAAAGTAATTAACTTTGTATTGTATTCACGAAGTAGAGTACTTTGTTTGAATTATAATGCATCAGAAGTTACCTCTGTCCAATTACAAAATACAACTTATTACCATTGGCCCTTCTCTTTCATTATAAACTTCGTTTTTGTTCGACAGACCAAAAACTTGATACAACGAAGTACATTAACTCTGTACACATTGTTTAGGAATTAACTACTAATACGAACTGATAGAAATTTGTAATAGAATTGGGGAACAAATGGAAATTTCGAAGTTTCGGCAAAATTTCGATTTTGGGAGGAAAGTCTTGAATTATTATCTTTTGTAAAGAATTAAGCCCTTATTTTTTTTGATGCTGCATCAAAGATGATGTTTTTTTACGTTTTTCTGAATCTTTTCGTAATTTTTGACCGTGCAGTTTATGAGATATGAATTATAACGCCCTAAATCGGACAGAAATAACGAAATTACTAAAAAACCACAGGGTTGACCCATTATTTAAAAACTATTGGCGAAGAGAACAGCATTTTAACTAAATAATAGAAGAAAAAAATAGTCAATTCACCGTATAGTTATTGAGAAATTTTAATTAGAAGGTAGTCGTAACTATTTGCCTCTCTCTCTATCTCATGCATGTTAATCAAGAAAAATCTGGAAAAAATTGAGATAATGCCCCAATATGTCTGCATTATTGTCGAATTTTTTCAGATTTTTTCTGGAAGAACTTGTCTCTGGAAAAAATTCTGGAAAAAAATGACTTTAATAAAGAGAAATTTTTGAAAAATATGTAAGGATTTTTTTCGGAGCCAAGGACTTTATGAAAAAATCTGAAAAAATTTGAAGAGATGCTCTGGCATGTCTACATTGTTGGTGAATTTTTTCAGATTTTTTTGTAGAGCTGCCTTTTCGGGAGAAATTCTGGAAGACAATAGATTCAGCAAAATGATTTTCTCCAATTCGTGAAGAGATTAGTAATGCAAAAAAAATTCGAGAAAAAAAAATTATATTCACAATACTACCTTAAATCAATTCATCCCTCTTTATTCACCCCAAAAATAAATCCACCAAATTCTCAAAAAAATTCAACTTATCTCATCCGATTTTCATCGGAAATTTCCAACATCACCTGATTTCCAACAAATAAATTATCATTAATTATCAAAGTTTACTCACAAATTACCGAGAAAAAGCAAGAAAATCCACAAGTATTAAACGCCTCCTCATCATTTCCAATGAATTAAAATTGTGAAAGACCAGAGTCGATAAAGTTGGTTGCTCTTTTAATTAATAGCCATAATTGGCACTTTACGTTTGTGGAAAATTTTTCCATTCATCGTAATAAGTTGATTCAATCGATACGTCAGAATCGTATTTTCCCCTATTTTTTTCCCCTTTTTTTTTCCTCAAGGAAGAGCAAAGAAAATCTCATTATCTGGAAAATACCCTTCTTCATTCTCTCATTTCATGTTTTCGTCCCAATTATTATTATTATTATCATTATATATTAAACCAATTATTTCATCAACATAATTTAAAATGAAAAAAAAAAATTAAAAAATTAAAAAAATCGAAATTTAAGGAAATTTCGAAGATTATTAGAAAAAAAATATTTTGTTGCCTTAGAAGTGAAGTGGCATAAGTGCTATATATATAGCACTTACGCCACTTTGTTTCTACGCCAACACATGTGTAAAACTCATAGAAACAAAAGGGCGTAAGTGCCATATATTTTCTTAACATTAAAAAAAAAATTGAAAATTTATTATTATAGAAAAAAAATTCGAATTTTCCAAAATTTTATTTTATTTTTTGATTTTTTATTTTGGAAATTTGAAAAAAAATTAAGAAAAATCTCAAATATTAGAATAAAACTGATTTTTGAAATTAATAGTGGCTAAAGAGAGTTGCCGGAGTTTAATTTGAGAGAATTTCGAAAAAAATTTCGAAAAAAAAAAAAAATCGAAAAATATTTCGAAAAAAATTTCGAAAAGAAAAAATTTCGAATTTTTAAAAATTTGAAAAAAAATCGAAAAATCTCAAATATTGAAATAAAACTGATTTTATTATCATTATTATTATTATTATTATTATTATTATTATTATTATTATTATTGACAAAAATTATCACTTAAATTAATGTTGAGTGTATAAATCTGTGGAATATTTAGTAACGTGTGGTTTTGAATTTCTGAAAGGTTTTGATAAACGTGAATTTCTAGTCTCGCGTTGAACTGAAATACGTGCTTTGAAATTATTTCGCCAAAGTTAAGGATTTTTTTTTTTTTGCTTTGGCATACATCGAAATATTATACCACTTCCTACTTTACGTTTCATTTTTTTTTTTTTTTTTAATATGTGGAGAGATTTTTACTTTTTCCTATTTTCGGGATTTTTTTTTTTTTTTCATCTCTGCATGTAATATTTGGGAATTTGAAGGTATGAAAAGCACAGGTTTGGAGCTCAAACTGGAGAATATATATGGATTATAACACATGAATAATTAATGAAAGTCTGTGAATACGAGGGTTGCTTTTTTTCTGAAAGCTCTGAGAATGATGACTCATTAATTAAATTAATTTATGATATTCTGGAGTGAATTTCTTCTTTTTTTTGCATAATTTTTTGTGGATAAATTGGTTAAAGTGATTATATCACAGAATAATCATTGCAAAAAAGTAATCATCATTGAATTACTTTAATTATTTAATTTTTCATAAAAAAAAATCATTTTTCCATTTTTTTTAAAAGGAAATTTATTTCAAAAAATCATCTTTTTTCTTTTTTTCTTCTAATTTTTCTGGAAATTTTATGGTTTTCTTGCAATTATAGGAAACTGCATGAAAAAGTTCAATTTCCACTTTATAAATAATTAGCAACAATTTTAAAATTTAATTTTTTATTTATTTTTTAACTTTTTGAAGTACAAAACATTTTATTATAAATATTTTTGAAACGAGTGGATTTAGAGAAAAAAGTCAAGAGACCTTTTTTGTAGAGAATTTCAAAAGCTAAAAAAAAGGTCTCTTCCTAAATTCTCCTAAACCCAACGGCCTTTAAGATCCATTAAAAATAGTGAAAAAAGACGTCGAAATGGGAGAATTGATGATAAAAAATGAAATTGCCCCAACAATTATTTGTTTAAATAATTAATGATAACGATGATTAATGAAATTGAGTGGAAAAAAAGACTAAAAATATCATTTACAAATTGTCGTGTGCCTGTTTAATATTTAAATTCACATTCTCTCTCTTATCAACGAAATATATACATCAACTCTTCATCATTCTCATTAAACAAATTAAGATTAAAAAAAAAGGAAAAAAAGGGGAATCAACTCTAATGCTCCAGAAAATAAAATCGTCACTACTTCTCATGAATTTCACATTATTTTTGAATTGGACTACCAATTGCACAAGGCTGTGTGTATTAACTATATAGAGAATTACTAAAATAGTCACGAAAAGTGGGTTAACATAGGAAAATTTAGGAAATTAATGATTTTCACGAAAATTCAGTGCATTTAAAATAATTATATTGCATCTGATATATTCCATAAAAATAATCAACTAAAAAAAAAAAAAAAAAAAATTATTTCTCCAATTATTTTAATTTTTTAAAATAAATTCTAATTTTTTTTTTTATTAAATTTTTTTTTTTTCAGTTTCATAAATTTGATATTTTAATTAAATTATTAAATTTGAGGATATATATATATATGTATATATATATATATTTTTTTACGAAACGCCTGATATACCGAAAAAAATTTGCAGACAAGTGGAAATGAAATTAACGCAAATTTTTTTTTTTTACAATTTTTTTTATGAGAAATGTGATTATTCTGTGATATGAAGTAATGTTTTATCACGACTGGAAATAATCCCCCCCCCCCCCCCCCCTGATACCCGAAGATGATATCTCATTCGTAAAGTTCCACATTGGCCCACGTGTGTTTTACTCTATTTATATCGTTTTCTCGTTGAATAAAACACTAATTTTAGAATAACTCAAATGCACTTAAATCAAGACACGATATATAACTGTTATTCGCGTCATAGTCATGAGATTACGAGACATTTTGATTATTCAACATTGATGAGAAGAATTTGGGGGAAAAAAATTGAATTACATTTATTTGAAATTTTTTTTTTTTTAAATAATTTTTTTGAACTTATTTCAAAAAATTCCTTTTTTTTAAATAATTTTTTTTGAAATTATTTCAAATTTTTTGGGGAAAATTCAATTTAGGGAAAATATGTTGAATTTAGGGAAAATTAGGTTTTTTAAGCAACAGGATTTTTTTTTATTTTTATTTTTTTTTTATTAAATAAATAATTTTTTGAATTAAATCCATTTAAATCTTGGAAATTTCTATTAATTTTTTAATTTTTTCAATTCCTTTATTTTCTTTATTTTTATGAAAAAAATCGAAAAAAAAACATTTTTTTTCAAATATTTCATTTTTTTCGATTCATTTGATAAAAATAAAAAAAGGAAAAAAAAAAATTAAAATTGAAAAAAAAATCTGTTTCACACCCCTCCCCCCCCCCCTCCTTCCTCTTTCTCAGCTCATTGATACCTCTACTCTTACCTCACTTCTCTTTGCACTTAATAAAAAAAAAAAAAAAAAAAAAAAGCTTTGCGGGATGTCGGCGACGTCTACGTCGTTTTGACGCTCTCGTTCTCTCTCTCTGTATAGTACAAGCTTCGGGGGGGTTGACTTTGTTCGTTTGTCGGGTTGCGTAAGTAAAGTGTCTGGACGTTTGGTCGCCGTCCCGGCGTCAGTCAGTTGAGCGTCGTCAGTGCTCTTCGGTTGTGTTGTATCTCAAAAAAGAAAAAAAAAAAGGAAAAAAAAAATTATCCCATTTTCTCGCGGAAATCTCAGTGTTTTTGCCACAATTTGCCCTTAAATCGCGAAAAAAAAGCGCAAGTCATAATAAAATTCGTCTTTTTCAAATTTCCCGCGCTTTTCAAATTTCCGCGGAAAATCGCAGTGTTTTTGCCACAATTTCCCCTCAAATCGCAAAAAAAAAGCGAAATTAATAGAAAAAAATCGTCTTTTTTTGAATTTCGCGCTTTTAAGTTTCTAAAAAAAATCGCAGTTTTTTTGCCACAATTTGTCATTAAATTGCAACAAAAAAAAGCGCAGTCTACAATAAAATTTGTCTTTTTTGAATTTCGCGCGCTTTTCCAATTTTCAAAAAGAATTGCAGTTTTTTGCCGCAATTTGTCTTTAAATCGCGAAAAAAAAGGCGCGTGACAGTAAAACTTGTGTTTTTGAATTTCGCGCGCTTCCCGAACCTTCGCGAATTCGTTGCCGAAAGCACGGGGTAGGTTTTCGCGTCTTTTCAAACGCATTTTCGTCACTCGAATTGCGGAAAAAAGGGGAAATAATTGATTTTTTTTTAATTCAAGGGGTTTGGGGAAGCTATACTCTAAAACTAGGGGTGTGCGAATAATTCGAATTTTCAAATAATTCGAATTTTTGAATGATTCGAACTCCTTGAATATTGCGAATTTTTTCGAATAATTCGAACTTCTCCAATAATTCGAAGATTTTCGAATTATTCCAAAAATTTCAAATAATTCTAATATTTTCGAATAATTCGAATAATTTCGAATAATTCGAATAATTTCGAATAATTCGAATAATTTCGAATAATTCGAATAATTTCGAATAATTCGAATAATTTCGATTAATTCGAATTTTCGAATTATTCGATTCGAACACTATTCGCACACCCCTATCTAAAGCACAAAATACATAAAAATTTTGAAAAAAATACTCCATAATAATGCTGACATTAGGAACTTTCTGTATGATTCTCAAAATGATTCCATTTTTTTTGGAGATAACTCCCCAAACCCTTTGAAAAAGCCGCAGACTCGCGGTTGACCTGGAAAAAGCTCTTGTTCAAGGTCAATGGTAGACACACGGACACTCTACCATTTAGTATTGTCGCGCGCATACGCACGGTCTCGAGAAATCCTAATTTTAGAATTTAACGTAAATCCACACAAATACTAGTAAAAAAAGAGAGAATTTAGAAGTGAAAATGGAAAAAGAGGGTCAAGCCTTTTTTTTAGTGATTTTTAATGGAGAATATTGAGGAAACTAAGCGAGATAACGCGATTTTCCTTTAATCTTGATTTTTAGAAAATTTTGAGAGCTACAAAAAATTTTTTTTTTCATTTCTCAAATTTTTTTGAAAAAAATTTCAAAATAATATTGTTTTTTTGTTTTTTTTGGAAAAGCTCTTGGAAACTAAGCGAGATAGCGCGATTTTGCTAGAATCCTTTTTTGTAGAGAATTTCAAGAGCTACAAAAAAGGTTTCTTTGAAAATTCTCCTATATCGCTTCATTTCCGAGATATTTTTGAAAAAACGAAGATAAATTTATTTTTCTCGTTTTATCCACTTTTTTTTCTTTTTGGAAAAGCTCTCGGAAACTAAGCGAAATAGCGCGATTTTGCTGGAATCCTTTTTTGTAGAGAATTTCAAGAGCTACAAAAAAGGTTTCCTTGAAAATTCTCCTATATCGCTTCATTTCCGAGATACTTTTGAAAAAACGGAGATAAGTTTATTTTTCTCGTTTTATCCACTTTTTTTTCTTTTTGGAAAAGCTCTCGGAAACTAAGCGAGATAGCGCGATTTTGCTGAAATCCTTTTTTGTAGAGAATTTCAAGAGCTACAAAAAAGGTCTCTTTGAAAATTCTCCTATCTCAATTAATTTCCGAGATATCATCGAAAAACTTCAAATAAAATCGATATTTTTCGTTTTATCGAATCAATTTTTCTGAAAATCAATTTTTATCGAATATCTCGGAAATTATTGGAGATACGCCCTTTTCGTTCTTTTCTTTTTTCACAACTTCTTGAAATTCTCTACAAAATCGAAAAAAATTGGCTCATCTTACTTTTACTTTTCTCGTCATTTAATAATTTCTCTGCATTTTCGTTGCATAATTAGGAATTACAATTTTTTTTCTTCGAATACTCGGAAAATTTCACAATTTTTTTCACATTTACTTTTTCCATTGATTTAAATTATCGATTTCCTTATAGTGAATTCAATTGTTATTCTCCCAGGGTTTTATCCAAATCTTTTCCTCTTCTAATCTTTATTTTCAATATTTTTTTTTTAATTATTTCAATAAAATCAATGAAATTCAAAAAAATAATTAAAATAATTTTTTTAAAAAACGAAAAAATTTTAGGCTTTTTTAAAAAAAAATCTCTAAATATCTTTTTTTTCTCGTTTCATTTACACCATCATTGCTCCAGTTTCTGACGTCCCAGTAACTGACCATTTTTCCAAATTTTCCAATTTTTATTCAAATATAAAATAATTTTAAAATTAAAAAAAATAGTTAAAATATTTAAAAAAATTTTAAAAAATAGTTAAAATAATTTTAAAAATACGAGAAAATTTAGGTCAATTTTTTTTTCATTTTAATTTTTTCTAAAACATTTTTTTTTCTCCACATAATTTTTTTTTAATTTCATTTTTAATAGAATAAATTTTATTTACTATCACGAAAAAATTTAATTTTCGAGGCAAAATAAATTTTCAGTAGCCCAAATTTTTAAAGCCCTCAGTCTTAACTATTCAAACACTACTTATTATACACACTCAGAAAAGGGGTAAAAGAGGGGAAGGGGGTAAGACGAACTTCTGTCATTTCATGCTTCTTTATCTGAGCGAATACATATTGTGAGATTAAAAAAACACGAAAAGTCATTGTCGTTAAAGGTATAAAAGATACCTGATGATGTTGAAGTGTAGTCAGTGATTCTTCACGCGTTTGTGCTGCGATAAATGCGTCTCGAGACTCAAAATAATTTTTTTTCGATTTTTTTTTCAAATTTTGATGAAAAAAAAAAATTCGAAAAATTTCGAAAAAATTCGAAAAATTTCGAAAAAAATCGAAAAATTTCGAAAAAATTGTGTTTTGCAGAAATTTTTTTTTCGAAAATTTATTTATTGCCAAAAAAAATTTGTGGAAATTAATTAATTAATTAATTAATTAATCCCCAATTAAATCGAATCGAACTGGAGATCTTACGAAAAGTGTATAAAATTCCACGTGTTGAGATAATTATCGAAATTGATGCAAGGACTTTTTTAATAATAAGTGGTGAAGATATTGACTGGATTAATTTTACATTTAATCAAGGGATTTAATGAGAATTTGAGGAATTTAAGTGCGTGAGTTTCAAAAAAAAGTGGTTTTTTTTTGGAGAAAAAATTAAAAAAAAATAGTTTTAACGTTTTTTTAAATCGGGACACTTATGAAGGGCTCCATCGATCCAACGAGATCCATCGCTTATTTTATTAGACACATCTGGGATATTGATTGGAAACAGTAGTTCAATAAAGGTAAATTATCAGTGCAATTGAAGATAAGAGATATTTTCATTTTTTTTAAAGTGAAATGTGATTTTATCTGGAATTTCCACCGGAAACTCAGGAATTTTTTTTTGCAATTTCATTTCATTTTTCACGATTTTTCAAAGGATTTCCTGTGTTTTTTTTTTTATGGGAGAAATTAATAAATTGCTTGGAATATTTTGAATTTTTTAAAATTTATTTTTAAATTTAAAAAAATCGATTTTCATAAATTTTTCAATTTTTTTTAACTTTTTTGGCTTTTATTAAAAAAAAAAATTGTAAACCATTTTGCCCCATTTTTTTGTAGCTCTTAAAACTCTCTAAAAGCGAGATTCAAAGTAAAATCGCCTTATCTCACTTAAAATCCAGAATATAAAAAAAAAATCTCCAATTTTTTCACTAAAAATAAAAAAGTTAAAAAAATTCAAAATTGAAAAAAAAAAAATTTTATCGAAAAATTGATTTTTTTTCTTCGAAAAATCGCGAAAAAATCGGAATTTTGAGCGAATTCGCGAGATGATATCCAGTGAGGATCTGGACCCCTCTGGAGGAGAGGGGGGGGGGGAAGGCTCCAGTTAATCGGATAATCCCAAAGATCTTTTTACTTTTTATCCTCTTTCTCTCTCTTTCTATTTTTATTCTCACTTCATCCACTCAAGAGATCTCCAGAATCTGACCCATCTCATCCCTCAGTGCGAATCAAAACTCTAACAGGATAACTTTTAAGGGGATGAAAATGAAGTCACGAGGTTTTCTCTATCTGAATGCAAAACTCAGTTTTCTCTCGTTACTCTTTCACTGTCTCACGTTCTGTTTGAAAATAAAAAGAAATAAAAAAAAAAAAAAGGAGATTAAAAGAGTTATCCTCATTGACTCCTTGAATCGATGGTTAATCTCGTGATCTCATTTTCACGTTTTTTTCTCTATTTTTCCTCATTTTTTAAAAAATTTTTATGATTAATTAATTTTTAAAAAAATTGAATTTCCATCTTTAACAAAAGATATCTCGGAAATGAGTGGAGATACGCCCTTTTTTGTAGACATCTTTTTTTTAGCTCTCATTTTGCTCTACAAAAAAGATCTGAACAAAAATTGCTCTATCTCGTTTAATTTCCGAGATATTTGAGAAAAATAAAAAATTACTAATCTATTTTTTTGCCTTTTTCGCTGAATTATTGCATTTTTCTTTTTTGTTTTAATGAGATTATCGATCTTTTTTGATAATGTTATTCGCCTCGTAGAATTGGTGATTTCATCTTCATTAATCGGATGAAATCGATCAATTAGAATGAACGAGAAATGAGAAATCCGGATAAACGTTAATTCTCAGTCGGTTATACCGGTGAGATTTCTTGTAGGTTCAATGCCCACCCCTATTTCATTCCACCCCCTCCCCCCTCCTCCCCCTCCCCTAATCTATGGTTACGTTAATTCTCCGAAAATTCCCAGGCCAATCGATGATAGACAGATTGATCTAATTTATCACTTGGTAATTCACGAATTCTCGTTGGGATTTCTGAAATATTTCGGATAAATTAGGAATTCTTTGACTTTTTATGAGAGGGAGATGATTTTACACTGATTTTAAAATGTCATTTTTGGGAATAAGATTTGAGATACTATCCTAAGGGAGTCTAGTATAGTTAAACCCTTTATTTTTTTGATGCTGCATCAAAAATGATGGTTTTTTACGTTTTTCTGAATTTTTTCGTAATTTTTTTACCGGGTAGTTTATGAGATATGAATTATAACGCCCTAAATCGGACGGAAATAACGAAATTACTAAAAAATCACGGGGTTGACCCATTATTCAAAAACTATTGGCGAAGAGAACAGCATTTTAACTAAATAATAGAAGAAAAAAATATTCAATTCACCGTATAGTTATTGAGAAAGTTTAATTAGAAGGTAGTCGTAACTATTTGCCTCTCTCTCTATCTCATGCATGTAATCAAGAAAAATCTGGAAAAAAATTGAGATAATGCCCCAATATGTCTGCATTATTGTTGAATTTTTTCAGATTTTTTCTGGAAGAACTTGTCTCTGGAAAAAATTCTGGGAAAAAATGAATTTAATAGAGAGAAATTTTTGAAAAATATGTAAGGATTTTTTTCGGAGCCAAGGACTTTATGAAAAAATCTGAAAAAATTTGAAGAGATGCTCTGGCATGTCTACATTGTTGGTGAATTTTTTCAGATTTTTTTGTAGAACTGCCTTTTTGGGAGAAATTCTGGAAGACAATAGATTCAGAAAAAATTATTTTCAAATCCTAAATTTTTTTTTTGCCACAAACTTGATTGAACTTTATGAATAAAATTTAATCAAATTTGATTAAATTTTATTAATAAAATTCAATTAAATCATTGAAAGGTCTCATACCAATAATTGAAAACCGATATTCGCTCATTTGATCCAATTAAAATACTCAATAAAAACAGAGTATCCCGAATTTTCTCATATATTTCCAAAATTTAAAATCCATCCAATTTTATTGTCTGGAATTATTGAAACAAGTGTTTTCATCAAATTACTAAAATTTCCAAATATTCTGAATAATTTCATCAATCGTTCCGTAAAATTGTGATGAAAAAAAATCACAATTTCATCATCATCATCATCATCACTTCAAATATTTGATAAAATTTTAATTAAACTACAGTTCCATTGTCTCGCCGGATAAAAGTGAAATACAATTTATAATTAAAATTTTTTTTATTTCGTCTGTATTCACATTTACATAATTTTAGAACGTAATGATCAAACAAGATAAAAAAAAAATTATTCTCTTCAGATATATATATATATTTTCATTTCTCAATGTTTTGAAAACCAAAAAAATTGGAAATTGATTTTTTCAAATTTTTTTAAAATTTAGTTGAAAATAAATTAAAAATCAAAATATTCGAATTTTTTGAAAAAAAAGTGGAGAAATCATGGAAAAAACATAAATAGGGGAAACTGGGGCAAAATGGGCCACAAGCGTAGCATGATTCATGATTTTTTTTCTAAGTGAAAGATTCTGTGAAAAAATCTGCAAAAAAATAGAGAAAATGTTCCAAAATGTGAACATTTTTACTGATTTTTTTTTAATTTCTCGAAAAAAATTTTCATTTTCAACAAAAAAAAATCGCGAATCATTTTGACATACTGGTCCATTTTGCCCCAATTGCCCCTGCTATTAATAAAACCGGGAAGAAATTCTAGTAGACTGAAATAAATGTCTTATCAGTGTAAGAAACTGTAACATTACTTAATTTATTCTTCTCTAATTTATCATTCTGGCGCCGATTTAAATCCCCCGCCAAAATATAGACATTCCTTATCAACAAACTGTCTGTTTATCTATGATTCTCCCAGATCAAGCGTACTTAGAATTCGCATTTACGTGATTTACATTAAGATAACTCAGCGACAGAATGATAAAATCAGTCGTGGAAAGGTAAAAGTTCTTTTCTGAATGACAGAATGTTTTTTTTACATCACAAATCTCTTCACGAATTGTAAAAAATCATTTTGCTGAATCTATTGTCTTCCAGAATTTCTCCCGAAAAGGCAGCTCTCCAAAAAAATCTGAAAAAATTCACCAACAATGTAGACATGCCAGAGCATCTCTTCAAATTTTTTCAGATTTTTTCATAAAGTCCTTGGCTCCGAAAAAAATCCTTACATATTTTTCAAAAATTTCTCTTTATTAAATTCATTTTTTCCCAGAATTTTTTCCAGAGACAAGTTCTTCCAGAAAAAATCTGAAAAAATTCAACAATAATGCAGACATATTGGGGCATTTTCTCAATTTTTTTCCAGATTTTTCTTGATTACATGCATGAGATAGAGAGAGAGGCAAATAGTGACGACTGCCTTCTAATTAAAATTTCTCAATAACTATACGGTGAATTGACTATTTTTTTCTTCTATTATTTAGTTAAAATGCTGTTCTCTTCGCCAATAGTTTTTGAATAATGGGTCAACCCTGTGGTTTTTTAGTAATTTCGTTAGTTCTGTCCGATTTAGGGCGTTATAATTCATATCTCATAAACTGCACGGTCAAAAATTACGAAAAAATTCAGAAAAACGTAAAAAAACATCATCTTTGATGCAGCATCAAAAAAAATAAGGGCTTAATTCTTTACAAAAAATAATAATTCAAGACTTTCCTCCCAAAATCGAAATTTTCCCGAAACTTCGAAATTTCCATTTGTTCCCCAATTCCATTACAAATTTCTATCAGTTCGTATTAGTAGTTAATTCCTAAACAATGTGTACAGAGTTAATGTACTTCGTTGCATCAAGTTTTTGGTCTGTCGAACAAAAACGAAGTTTATAATGAAAGAGAAGGGCCAATAGTAATAAGTTGTATTTTGTAATTGGACAGAGGTAACTTCTGATGCATTATAATTCAAACAAAGTACTCTACTTCGTGAATACAATACAAAGTTAATTACTTTGTACTCAACTTCAAAAAATTCTCAAACTAGTGAGGAATTGAGAATATGAAAAAAAAAATCGCTGATTAAATCGTAAAAATCTGAAATTTTTAGGAAAAACTTGATTTTATTTCGTTACCAGTTTTTTTTTCATTTCTTCAATATTGAATATCTCGGAATCTAAGCGAGATAGGGCGATTATTCTCGAATCCTTTTTTGTAGAGAATTTCAAGAGCTACAAAAAAGGATTCTGGCAAAATCGCTCTATCTCGCTTAGTTTCCGAGATATTCTTCAAAACAGAAACTAATTATTAAAAAACCATAATTTTTGATGCAGCATCAAAAAAATGAGCGATTAACTGTACTCGACTTTACTAGCATTACTACCTTAAGTTCAAATGTCAAATCAGTTACATTAATAGTCAATTAAAATTGTAGCAGACGTTATCTGTGTGTGTGTAAGTGCCTGCAAAAGTAGCACATGAAAGAGCCCAAAATCCTCATCACAAGGCCTTTCTGAAAATAAAATCTGGCAAGCATCATCGGACGTGTGTATTTTGCAATCATTTGAAGGAAAATAAAAGGAAAAACAAATGAAAATTTAACTTATTCATAATTTTATGTGCAATTTCAATGAAATATTTCCACGTAATAAACCAAATTTAATTCATAATAATACATTAATTATTTACGTGGAAAATTTATTGGTCAAAATTTCAATTTATCAGTGTTAAAATTTTTTTTTCATTTTTTTTTATGCTAAATCGGAGATAATAAATAAATGCTGATTAAATTGGAAGCACAAACTTCCGGATGAGTTGGCATTGTTTGTCACATTATTACAGTATCAGTAAAGAAATGCTGACACAATTCAGTGGCAATTAGATAAAACGAGATATAATTATATCTAAAATCGTTATCGATTTCCTTGAATTAAAAAAAAATTTCGAAATCTGAGGCAAATCGAAAAAATTTCATAGAAATTTTTTTTTTAGCTCAGATTTTCGAAAAATTTCGAGAAAAATTTGGAAAAATATTAAAATTGATAATAAATTGAAAAAAATATTAATATTAATTATTATTTGATTTATATTAAATTTAATATTTAATATTAAATATTAAATTTATCAAAAATCTGTGAAATTCTTAAAAAATCAAAATTTCGAAATTTTTCGTTGATTTCAAATTTTTCGAAATAAAACTGATTTTTTCTCTGAGAAAAAAGGTTTGAACGATATTTTTCAATAATTCCATTATTTTTTGAGTTATTTTGTAAAAATAGAGACGAAAAATCAGCCAAAATTCTTTATCATATGGTAAAACCTTAACCTTATCCAATCATTGTTGCACAATTTTTTTATTGAGCTTTAAACGAATTGTTGGATCTTTGCCTGTGGCAGTTGTGACTCAAGAATATTTTCAACTAAAAATAATTCTTGAAGCATTAAATTTTTATTCGTTACATTACGTCTCTTCAAAGAGAATCGAAGTTAAAAATTTGAAAAAAAAAAAGAAGATAATAGTATTGCTTTTCAACTGATATAGCTTTTTTTGCTGATACTTTAGCAATATGCTTTCGAATGGAAGTGATTAGGGGGGTGCGAATAATTCGAATCCACGAATTATTCGTACCGAATCGAATATTAATATTCGATTCGAAATTTGAATCGAATAATTCGGATTTCGAATTTTCGAATTATTCGAATTTTTTCGAATAATTCGATTTTTTTTGAATAATTCGTTTTTTTTCCAATAATTCGAATTTTTGAATAATTCGAATTTTCTTGATTAATTCGAATTTTTTTGAAGAATTCGAATTTTTTCGAATAATTCGAATTTTCGAATTATTCGAATTTTTTCAAATAATTCGATTTTTTTTGAATAATTCGAATTTTTGAATAATTCGAATTTTCTTGAATAATTCGAATTTTCGAATTACTCGAATTTTTTCGAATAATTCGAATTTTTGAATAATTCGAATTTTTTCGAATTATTTGAATTTTCTTGAATAATTCGAATTTTCGAATTACTCGAATTTTTTCGAATAATTTGAATTTTCGAATTATTCGAATTTTCTTGAATAATTGAACTTTTCGAATTTTTTCGAATAATTCGATTTTTTTTGAATAATACAAATTAGTCGATGAAGCATTGGGCAAGAAAAAAAATCGAGAATATATATAAAAAAATGATAAAGAAAAGGGGTAGAGCTTTTATTTCCGGTTAAAAAAGTCGAATTAAAAAAAAAAAAATCCTAAAAAAATCACTTTTTATCCGAATTTTTCTCACTTTTCACTCGAAATATCAAAAATATTCGATGCCAATTAATTTCCCCTAATTTTCTTAAATCCACCCCTTATATCCAACCTCCCCCTCCCCCCCTCCCCCCTTGCCCTCATTTTTTTTTCAATTTTTTGTTAATAAAAATTGATTTCCGCGATAAGAGGATTATTCGATGAAACATTGGACCAGCAAAAAAAAATCCAGAATTTATATGAAAAATGAAGATAAAAAACATTAAAAAAAAAAAGAAAGAAAAAAAAACACACACAGAACACAGAGAACTGGTGTGATACAAATCACCGTGGGGGACAGTAAATCACTTTGAATCAACGAATTCATTGATGCTCATGTACCTGTGTGATTGTGTAACGTAGTGTGAAAACCGCATGATGTTAGCCTCTAGGCTAACTCTTCATTCTTCTCTTTTTTTTACTTTTTTTCGATAAACCCCTAGAAATATATATATGTATATATATATCGTCGCATTAGAATTAAAAGGGCGTAAGTGCTATGCTTATCAACAGCACCTACGCCACTTTGTTACTAAGGTGATATATATATAGGGGGAGATGGGGCAAAATGAACATCAGGGGTAAAAAGGACACATCTAAATTTTTAGGCAAACATTATGGAAAACTCTTGAAATTGATAGAAATATTGGCGGTAGGTTGTTTTTGATGATTTCATTGGAAAGCTGAGGAAATTTTAGGCGGGAAACAAGCGCCGGAATTAATTTTTTTGAATTTTTGGCGATTTTGACTTTTTTGAGCATTTTAGAGGGGTAAAAACCTTCCTTTTTTTTTGAAAATTTTCAGTTTTTTGAGAATATCTTCGGTTCTATTTGTCGTAGCGTAAAAATTTCGATGGGAGGTGAAAGGTGAGATCATTTGCCATCGATTCATGAGGTTTTCAATTTAAAAATATCGATTTTTAAGGTATTTATGGGCATTTTTGTGAAACAGTTTTGTGAAACAATTTTTGGCCTATAACTACCCCAAAAATTGATATTTTTAAATTCAAAACCTCATCAATCGATGGGAAATGAGCCCACCTTTCATTTGAGATCAACCCCGAATTGCTACGACCAATAGAACCAGAGATATTTGCAAAAAACTGAAAATTTTCAAAAAAGGAAAGGCTTTCACCCCTCAAAAATGCCGAAAAGTATCGAATTTTCAAAAAAATCTAAAAAAATACATCTGATACTCGTTTTCCGGCTAAAATTTCCTCAGCTTTTCAATAGAATCATCAAAAAAAATCCATCTCTAACCGTTTCATTATAGTGTCCATTTTGCCCCACTCTCCCCTATATATTCATCTGTGATAGTGGTTTCACCCACTAGGATTAGCGTTTCATGGATAATGTCCAGTTAAAGTTTGTTTCAACAGTTTCTGATGGAGTTTTCGAGAGTTACAGAAAAGTAGAGAATTTTTACAGAGATAGGGGTTGTACTCTAAGGGATAGTTAAGTGTACACCACTTGTACGATGAAAATTGAACGACAGTTGTAGAAATTCCGTACATTCCATTCATTTTTATTAAAAATTTGGTCTTTACAATTGGAATTCATTTGCTTGGAATTTTCAGTGGTTTGCGAATATTTGGGAAATTTGTCGAATTCGAAATTTCCCTTTTTCTCTAATTAGAAAATAAAATTTTTTTATATCCAGATTTGTCCCAGCGTCAAAGGGCACTTTTGATATTAGATTTCTGACAGAAGATTAAAATTATAATTGGTGGCGAGTTTTGCAAACCAAAAGGCATTCTGATGTACTCATAGTGATCATCTGCACTGAGAAAAGGATTCGTTAACAGTTAAATCATGGATTTAGTTGCGAGTGAGGTATAAAGGTCCTCATAGAAAGCTATTAGCAATTATTAAGGGGTAACACCACTGTAAAAGTCTAAAAAAAAGCGTTTTTGGCTATTTTTTTTCTACGAATTATTCGTACCGAATCGAATATTAGTATTCGATTCGAAATTTGAATCGAATAATTCGAATTGTTGGATATTTCGAATTTTCGAATTTCTCGATTTTTTTTTAATAATTCGAATTTTTTCCAATAATTCGAAAATTCGAATTTTTTTGAATAATTCGAATTTTCGAGTAATTCAAATTTTTGAATAATTCGAATTTTCAAATAATTCTAATATTTTCGAATAATTCGAATAATTTCGAATAATTCGAATTTTCGAATTATTCGATTCGAAATTCGAATCGAATAGTAATATTCGATTCGATTCGAACACTATTCGCACACCCCTACTCAATTTGTTTTCGCGTAACATGGTGTAAAGTGAATTTTTAAAAAATCTCCTCATACTACTCTATTGAAAGTGACCGAAATTGAAAAGGACAAAATAGATCATCGGAAATACTTGGATATCCTTAAGGGGTAACACCACTGTAAAAGTCTAAAAAAAGGCGTTTTTGGCTATTTTGTTCTATATAAAAAGTGGCAATGAAATAATGATATTTGAGGGAGTGATTGAGCATATATTTGAGTCTTCCGAAAAAAAAATCATCAAAAAATATCAAAAAATGACGACACAAGAGCCATTCTTGCGAGGCTCCTCGAATTTAAAACATTCTGCGCCACGCAGTGTAATTGGTGCAAATTTAAATTGAAAAAAAAAAAAATTGGCTCATTCTAGATACACATAGCTACAGAAATACGTAGGGGATTTCAAAAATATTGTTTTCTGTGGGTTTGGTGACCATTTGAATGAAAAAATTCAAATTTCGGCCAAAAAACCGGCAATTTTTTATCAATAAAAAATGTGCAAATCAATTTTTTGAAAATTCCCTACGTATTACTGTTCGAAATATTGTTTTCGAGATGCTGTGGGGAAATTCAAATGAAAATAATGAAAATTATTGGAGTTATGCTGCGTGGCAATTTGAAAAATCATGTTTCGAGAAAAATACGATTGAAGTTTTGACTTAGCCTATGAATATGAAGAAATGCCTTGGGAAAAATTCAAAATTTCATGTGAAATAATGGGTTTCAGGTGATAACTTTTCTTGTCCGTATTCTGGAAGGCCCAAAGTCATTTTTAAACAGAGATCGGCCAAAACAAAATTCACATTTTTAATTTTTTTTTATTTCTGTAGTTTTCATCAAAAAAATTTTAATTACTTTCTTAATGAAGATTTCAGAATTGATTTTGAAAAAAATTAAATCATTTGATTTCACTGATTTCAAATTGGCTTCATTCAAATTTATCAACTGATTTTCCTTCAATTTACTGCAAAATCTACTTATTTCTTTAAATTAAAGGATGAAAGACACTTTTTACTGTGTATTGACTCAATGAATTCCTTATCCTGAGGAGTTTTTTTTCCTTGAAATAGAAGAATCTGTTCTTTCATTTCATTTCTTTGAAAAAAAAGGGATTATAATGAAAGGGCAACTGTGTTTTTTCAATGGAAATCTCATTAGCCTCTTGCCAATTGCTGAACAATTTTTTTTTTCTTCCTCTTTCTCATTAACTACTCAATCATACACTTGGATCTACAAGTATTAATGGATTTTATCGGTTTTTTCTCTATTTTTCGACAGAGTTGTTAACTGAGAATGCGCGATGACGCAGCGGATTTATCAGTGGTCAACGAGCCCTCGCGAGGCAACACCTCAGGGTATCCAAATGGAACCCCCGAAAATAAACTCCAATCATCAAGGAAAAATCCTCTCGAGGTGTAAGTATTTCTAATTATTTCTAATTAATTTAATTTAATTTTTTTCATGCTTAATTTGAAAAAAAAACTGTTTTAAATTCATTTTTTTCTGTCTAATTTATGAATTATTAATTTTTATCCTCGAATTTTTGGGGAATGGAATTTTTTTGGGAGTGAAGGAGTTGATGAAAAAATCTGAAAAAATTTGAGAATGTGTCCCAGAATGTCTCCCCTATCGCCTAATTTTTTCAATTCTCTATCTTCAAAGGCCGCTTTTTTAAAAATAAAAGCTGATTCATTCGAAGGAAAACGAGAAAAATCGCTTTATATAGGTCTTTTATTGGGATTTCCGAAACGAGTGGGTTTAGAGAAAATCATGAGGAGACCTTTTTTGTAGAAAATTTCATGATCTACAAAAAAGGTCTCTTCACAAATTCCCCTAAACTCACCCCCTTCCAAGATATCTCAAAAAAACAAATTTCATTTTGCTCTATTTTACGAAAAATCGTTTATAAAAGTTTCTAATAGTTCCGATTCTTTTTAAAAAAAGGAAAAATCCTCTTTTTCTCGTCTTCGATAAATACAACAGCACTTCGAGACAAGTTTTTCACTCGAGACTAAAAAGTATTGCTTCAGCAAGTTGTTCTAAAACTAGTGATAACTTTACTTTTTTTTTCATTTTATAACAAAAAAATTTAATGACTCGATATATATATATATATTGTCTTTGATATATATCTATAACACCTACTATATCTCTATCATTTCTATCTTGGGATCGTCAGCCAATCGTACATTTTGTCGGGAAAGTTTCGAAACAGCAATTATTCTGGTTAATGGATCATTCCCTTTTGCTCCCAACCCCCCCCCCCCCCCCTCCCCTCCCCTCCTCCTTTCGCGTCTCCACCACTTGGGGAATCGTCAGAGTGTGTTCACAGACTTTTGTACGAAAGAGAATTTCTAGAAAAGAATAGAGATCAAATTGAGGGAAAATGAGAGAGAAAGAGGAAGAGATGTCAAGGATCGAGGAAACAAGTAGAAGTTAGGCAGCTTACAAAGTCTAGGGATCGCTTCGCCCAATCCTCTTGACTCTCACATTTCTACTCCTCTTGTTTTTTTTCATTCCTCCCTTTTTTTTTTTTTTTTCTTTTCACTACAGCTTCCTGTCTCATTGAAAAACCATTGGAATTTACTTGGGCATTTTTAAATTGTGGGGAAAAAAATTTAAACAGATTTTTTATTAAAATATTTAATTTGAAGAAAAAAAAAAGGGATGCGGGCCTTTTTTTAATCTACAATGAAAATATCATTTTTAAATGTTGTTAAAAATATTTTTTCGAATTAATTCGTCTTTTTTAAGTGAAAATTCATTATTTTTTGGTGAAAAATTAAATTCTTGAAATAAAATTTTTTTTTAATTTTTATTAAAAAAAGGGCACTTAGGCCTTTTTTAACCCGCAATGCAAATATCATTTTGAAATGTCGTTAAAAATATTTTTTTGAATAAATTTTGGCTTTTTTTTAAAGTTGGAATTTATTATTTTTTGATAAAAAATTAAAATTTTTAATTAGTTTTTTTGAAATATTTATTTTAAAAAAGTGGCACTTACGCCTTTTTGAATCTACAACAAAAGTATTATTTAAAAATGTCATTAAAAATATGTTTTCTAATAAATTTCCTTTTTTTTCAAGTGAAAATTCATTATTATTTGATAAAAAATCAAATTCTTGAAATTCAAATTTTTATCCAGTTTTTTTGGAAATATTTATTTAAAAAAGTGGCACTTACGCCTTTTTAACTCTACAATAAAAGAATTATTTTGAAACGTCCTCAAAAATATTTTTTCGAGTAAAATTATTTTTTTTTAGTGAAAATTCCCTATTTTTCCAATTAAAAATCTTTTTTTCTTCGAAATTCAAATTTTTATTTTCCAATTTTTTAAACAAAAATATCTCAAAATTCAAGAAAAATACAAAAATTTGGATGGAGGACTTTTTTATAAATATAGAAATTCTCTACAAAAAAAAAGAAATCCACAAAAATGCACGTATTTTCCTCAGATTCCCTTCAAAAAGAGACTTGAGCCCTTTTCCCACTAAATTCATCATTCATTCTCCCCTCATTGCCTTTATCATTGTAATCTCTTCCTATAAATTCGGTGATAAATGCGAGGAGAATGCTCAAAGAACGAAGATTCCACTGTAGAAAATCACGATGAGAGAATACGAAATTCCTGTGTGACACGATTAAATTCATTTTACTATAATTTATTTTTCTCAATTTTTTTAATTAAAAAATTTCATTTTTGATATTTTACAAAAAAAAAAATTCAAATTTTTTTTTTAAAAATTGGAAAAAAATTCAAAAAAATATATAAAAAAAATCAAATTCACCTCTGCATGATAATTCTAAAATCCAAATTTTGGGCAATTACCCTCCAGCATATGAATCTGCATGTGACTAACGAGCTGAATGTGCACAAACACCTGAAAAAAAATTAAAACATTAAAAATAATTATTATTCTTATTATTATAATAGCAATTTCTCATCTTTTTTAATGAAATAAATTTAAAAAAAATTAAAACATTAAAAATAATTATTATTCTTATTATTATAATAGCAATTTTTTATCTCTTTTGATGAAATAAATTTAAAAAAAATTAAAACATTAAAAATAATTATTATTCTTATTATTATAATAGCAATTTTCTATCTCTTTCAATAAAATAGATTTAAAAAAAATTAAAACATCAAAAAGAATTATTATTCTTATTATTATAATAGCAATTTTTTTATCTTTTTTAATGAAATAAATTTAAAAAAAATTAAAACATTAGAAATAATTATTACTATAATTATTATAATTATTACTCTGATTATTTTAATAGCAATTTTTTAATTAAATAAATTTAAAAAAAATTTAAACATTAAAAATAATTATTATTCCTATTATTATAATAGCAATTTTTTATCTCTTTTAATGAAATAAATTTAAAAAAAATTAAAACAATAAAAATAATTATTATTCTTATTATTATAATATTAAAATTTTTTTTTATTATTTTTTTTTATAATAGGATTTAATGATATTAATGGTGAGTGTTTGCGTTTTTTTTTTTGGTACCAATATATTTCGTTTACAGACACACAACGAGACAAGGAGAAGGATGAAAAGGATACTGAATATATGCTACAAGATGATGAACCAATGTACGAATTGATGATTGACACTATTTATTATAAAACGGAAAAATGAATATTTTGGGGTGAAAACATGAAAATTCAGAAGAATGATCGAACTAATTAAAAAAAAAAAAATCTAGAAAAATGAGGAAATTTTCTCGAAGGATTTCGAATAGTGACACACATTTTTATTTTATAATATTTTACTGCTCTGAAGGAGCTCGTAAATTAATTATTTTTCTTTCATTATTTAATAGTGCATGGTTAATTATTGAATTATTAAAGTAATTATTGATTAATCTGTTGTACAGTGAGTTTGTTCCACCGCAAACAAAGGAGGAGGAAAAACCACCACCAGCAGAACCGTCTCTTCCACCCGTGCCTTATTACAAACTCGTAAGTTAATAAAAAAAATAAATAATTTTTTTTTTTTGGTAATTAAAAAAAAAAAAATAGATTTAAATGAGAGAAATTAAGAAAAAAAAAAAATGAGAGAAATCAATAAATATAAATAGCGAAAAATACGAAATAAATAAAGAATAAAAATCTTAGAATTAAAGGGGCGTAAGTGCTGTGCTTTTATATATATAGTACATACGCCACTTTGTTTCTAAGACGAGGATATAATTTTAAAAAAATGATTTTTTTTAGAGAAAAAAATGATTTTTTTTAGAGAAAAAAATCATTTTTTTTAGAGAAAAAAATCATTTTTTTTAGAGAAAAAATTAAAAATAAAATATAAATAAATATAAATTTAAATAAAAAATAAATGAAGAATAAAAATCTTGGAATCAAAAAGGCGTAAGTGCTATATTTATGCTTAGCACATAAGCCACTTTGTTTCTAAGGCGTTAATTTAATTTAAAAAAAAATTCAGACCAATTAATTATTACAAAAAATTTCCAAATAATTTTTTTGCCAATTAATTTTTCATTATTTGATAAATCATCAAAAAGAAGTCCTAAACATCATTAAATGTGTTTTTTTTTGGAAAAATCTTCAAATTCGAAGAAAATAGAGAAATTTTGGTAATTGACTAGTTTTACTCTGCCAAATATTATAAAAAATTTCAATAATAAAATTTCAACATGACGGATGAAAAAAATTGCAAAGAAAACAATCGGAACACTAATTTTCAGTTGGCAGAGCTATAGTACCCAATTACCGAAATTTTCGTAATTACCTTTTTTTTATAAATCTCTTTTTTCTCCCAAAAAAAAGGAATTCCAAAAATTCCCCTATTTTCCATTATTTTCCACGATATTTCGTAAGAAAAATCTCTCCTTCAATGCATTTGAAAAAAAAATCTCACAATTGATGGAAAATTTTCCATAACTCGAAATTTATACGCGACTCCAATTTCCGTGTGAATCCTTCGATTATACGAAATTGTTAAAAAAATTCGATTTCCCTCGTGTGATATGTGAAAGAACATCCTTTTCTTTTTTTTGAGGTCACTCAAAGATTTCTAAAAAATGTTCCAATTCCGCGATAACAAAAAAGAAAAACAACCGATAAACATGTGATTTTTATTCTCTTCTTCTTTTTTTATCGAAGTCAATAACTTTTATTTCAATGTTTTTCCATTCAACTTCAATTTCACGGTCTCCGCACCTGTCCAGTACCTCCAGGATTTTATTCCCTTTTTTTCCTAAAAAAAAACACAAAAAAACACAAAAAAAAGGTAAATTGTACTTCAGCCAAAACTGTGCAACCGAACTCGTAATTGGAATATCCGCGACAGAAAATTGCAAAATTTTCGATTTTCCGAATTTTAGTTTCGAAAATTAATCATTTCCTCGTGTATGAAAATTTAACGTGACACATTGTCCAATTGTTGGATTTAATACGATAATTACATGAAATGTTACAATGAGATATTAATCATTGGATGCCTGAAATTGTCAGGTGTTGAATGATATCAATGATATTATAATGACATATTGATAAGTGATTGATTATTATTATTATTGTTTTTTTTTTAATATTAGGGGAGAGTGGGGCAAAATGGATACTGTGATGAAACGGTTGGAGATGGATTTTTTTTGATGATTCTATTGAAAAGCTGAGGAAATTTTAGCCGGAAAATGAGTGTCAGATGTATTTTTTTCGATTTTTTTGAAATTTCGATATTTTTTGGCATTTTTGAGGAGTAAAAGCCTTTTCTTTTTTGAAAATTTTCAGTTTTTTGGAAATATCTCTGGTTCTATTGGTCGTAGCAATTCGTGGTTGATCTCAAATGAAAGGTGAGCTCATTTCCCATCGATTTATGGGGTTTTGAATTCAAAAATATCAATTTTTGGGATAGTTATAGGCCAAAAACTGTTTCACAAAACTGTTTCACAAAAAAACCCATAAATACCTTAAAAATCGATATTTTTAAATTGAAAACCCCATGAATCGATGGCAAATGATCTCACCTTTCACCTCCCATCGGAATTTTTACGCTACGACAAATAGAACCGAAGATATTCTTAAAAAACTGAAATTTTCGAAAAAAGGAAGGGTTTTACTCCTCTAAAATGCTCAAAAAAAGTCAAAATCGCTAAAAATTAAAAAAAAAAAACTTTCTGGCTGATTGTACCTTTCAATATTCCTTAAATATTTATTATCTAATTAATAAAAGATCTTTTCTTTTTTATTGAATAAGAAATCTATTATTTAAAAACGAGAATCAAATTTCTAACAATATTAAAGTACAAAAAAAATGGAAATAAATGCGATAATTAATCATTATTTTTTTTTTTTTTTTGCAGTTCCGATTTGCGACACTCGGTGAGTTGATGTACGTGTTTGCTGGCCTGATTATGGGTACCCTGACAGGTCTTTGTATTCCAATATCAACTATACAGTATGGTGAATTTACCACGTTATTGGTGGACAGAAATATGGAGAACCATACGAGCACAACTACACTAATAATGGCTTGGTTTGGAGGTGGAAAGGTCTTGTAAGTTCAATTTTATATTATTAAAATCAATATTTTTCTGTGTTAATAAAAAAAATAAGACTCGTCCTTATTTTGTTGAGGATCTCGGAAACTATCAGGTTTAAAGGAAAAAGTCAGATGACCTTTTTTGTGGAGAATTCAATTTCCTACAAAAAAGGTCTCTTGTGATTTTTCTGTGCACCTAATATTTTCAGAGATCCCTTTGAAATAAGATTGAAGGTAGGAAATCAGCAGTTTTTTTGCAAAAAATGAGATGTGTCCTTAATTTGTTAAGGATCTCGAGAACCATCAGGTTTAGAGGAATTTATCAAGAAACCTTTTTTGTAGAGAATTAAATTCTCCACAAAAAAGGTCTCCTGACTTTTCTCCTTAAATTCAATAGTTTCGAATTGCGGATAAATTCACTTTTAAAATTATTCACTTTTTATCACACGCACCTTCATCTTCGTTGTTCAAACAAAAACTGGAAAATGGAGTCTGTGTGTTACAGACGAGGCTCTAGACGTTTCATTAAAGAATTCTATAGCACTGATAAAAGATCGCCCAGTGGTTATTTATGAAGTCAAGTCTGGGAGTATCAAATAACTGATAATATCGGACATTCAGGATTTTTTAATAGAAAAAAAGAAAAATGTTGGAGTAAAAACTCTTTTTCAACATTTTTTTTTGCTTTTTCTGAGCTTTTCCGTATTTTGAATTTCTTGAATATTTAATTTCAATGGGAAATGGAGAAATTTTTTTAGAAAATGGAACAAGGGGTAAAACGGGCACGTGTTAGTTTTGGTATTTTATACTATGAAAATTACTCGAAATCGATGGAAATATTGAAGATAGGTTTTTTCTGATGATTCCATTGAAAAGCTGAGGAAATTTCCCATGAAAATCATATGTCAGAAGTTATTTTTTTGAATTTTTCAAAAATTTTATTTTTTTCCTCAAGATTTGAAGGTGAAATCCTTCTGTTTTTGAAAAATTTCAGGTTTTCGGGAATATCTCGGGTTCTATTGGTCGTAGCGACCTGGGGTTGATCTTGAATGAAAGGTGAGCTCATTTCCCATCGATTTATGTGGTTAAAAAAAAATTATCAATTTTTTTCAAGTACTTTTAGGGCAAAAACTGATTTTCAGAAAATGGCCTATCAGTATTTGAAAAATTGATTTAAAAACAATTCGAACCACATAAATCGATGAGAAATGAGCTCACCTTTCATTTGAGATGAACCCCAGGTCGCTGCGACCAACAGAACCGGAGATATCGCCGAAAAAGTGAATTTTTTCGATTTTCGAAAGGAAAACCCCTTCAAAAATTGCCCAAAAAAGTGAAAATTTTCCCAAAATTTCAAAAAATTAATTTTGACACGTGTTTTCCACCCAAAATTTCCTCAGCTTTCCAATGGAATCATCAAAAAATCTCTATCTCGAACCGTTAAATTGAAACTATTCATTTTATCCCAGTCTCTGTTATTGAATAATCTTTGAATTCCTTTTTTTTTCAATTTTTTATCACTCGAATTCTATCGAACTATCACAACTGCGGGTATTATCAGCCTTTCCCCCTATTTTCCGAACCCATTGATCAAATACCACATTTTTGCATCGATAAAATATTTAAAAAAGGGCATGGAACAAGATTGATACACAAAGTGAGAATTTTATACCATTTTTTTTACAATCTGTAATAAAAAAACGATAAAAGTAACAAACTTTGGAAAATACGTATTTTTTTTACAGTATCTCTTATGCAGAAAACGATTCAATCAGAATTGATACTAACCACTTATGAAGAGTCTTCTCGAATTTTATAGACCATAAAATTCCACAAAATGTTCATAGTAATGACAGAATTTTTATTTCTTTCGATTTTTTATCGATTGAACTTTAATTGAAAAAAAATTATGAAAAAGCTGAAAAATCGTGCTTTTTTGACTTGATAGATATCTCAGAAACTACGAGGTTTAGAAGAATTTATGAAGAGACCTTTTTTGAAGGAAATTAAATTCTCTACAAAAAAGGGCTCTTTACATTTTCTCTTAAACTCACTCGTTTACGAAATATCTTTAAAATCAGAGATCGGCAAAAAAAAATTTGCTTTTTTAATTTTTTTATTTTTTCTATTTCTGTAATTTCTATCGAAAATATTTAATTACTTTCTTAATAAAAAATTTGGATTTTTTAATTTTTCATTAGTTTGAAAATTAATTTTTTTTTTAACAATTTTGATTACTATTGTAATTTAAAATTTGACTGATGGAATTTCATAATTATTTTCTTTATTAAACTTATTAACATTTTTATTAGTTAAATTGAATTATAAATTTCATATAAGCATCATTTAGATTGGATTAAATTATAAGTTCTTATTTGTGTTACATTTAGTTAAAACTCTCAACTCAAAATTTTTGTCTGAAAGACGATTATATTTGGGAAGATTAAACATAGTAGCGTTGATTTTATTATAAAATTAATTATTCCAATCAATTAATAAGTAAGAAAGAATCAAAATTTCGAATAAGAAAAAGAATTATAAAATTTCATCAGTCAAATTTTTAATTACAATAGTAATCAAAATTGTTAAAAAAAAAAAATTAATTTTCAAACTAATGAAAAATTTAAAAATCCAAATTTTTCGTTAAGGAAGTGATTAAAATTTTTTCGATGGAAATTTCAGAAATAAAAAAAATTAAAAAATTAAAAATGCGAATGCGTTTTTTAACGTTTTTTAAAAAATTATAACTTCCTTACGCGGTATGAAAAAAAAATCAAAATTTTTTATAAAGGTTCCTGATCCTTTGAAGAATCTCAAAAAAAAATCATGACATTTTTATCCTTTTTAATCTCTCAAAAATACCTGTAAAACATCCTTAATAATATTTTTTTTAAATTTTATATTACAGGGGACCTAATGCAACAAAACTAGAACGAATGGATGCATTGTACGACGACTCAGTAGCATTCGGTGTTTCTTGCGCTGCATTATCAACATTACAATTTTTCTTTGCAATATTTACCGTTGATTTTTTAAATGTTGCTGCTTTTCGACAAATTGCCAGAGTTCGCCGAATGTTTCTGAGAGCTGTATTACGACAGGATATGAGTTGGTATGACACTAACACATCCACCAATTTTGCCAGTAGAATAACAGAGTAAGTACAAAATTAATTCAATTTTATATATAATTTTTTCAAATTTTTTTTAATCAATTAAATTTTAGAGAAAAAATTCTTCGGACTTTATCCTGTGAATATCTTCAAAACCATTAGATTTAAGAGAATTTATGAAGAGCCCTTTTTTGTGGGAAATTAAATTCTCTACAAAAAAGGTCTCTTGACTTTTTCTCCTAAACCTACTCGCTCCAAAGATATTGGCAAAAAAAGGAAAATAAAATTAATAAATTAAAAAAATAGAGAAAAGGAGAAATTTTTTTATTATTTCGTGAATATCTTTGAGGCGAGTAGTTTTACCAAAAATCACAAGAGACCTTTTTTGAAGAGCAGAAAATTCCCCACAAAAAAGGTTTCTTGACATTTTTCGCTAACTCCTCTCGCCTCAAAGTTATTCACAAAATAACTTTAAAAAAAATTTTATTTCAATCTTTTTCCCCCAAAAAAGCGTTTCAATTTCAAAGAATCTCTGTTTTCACCTAAAAAAAAGTGGCGAAATAGACCAGTACTAGAATCGTAACATGTTCATGCAATCGAGCGAGGTGAGACCAAAGGGCAACAGGTGGTTGAACGTGGAAAGCCCCTGGAACTCGTGTACCACCTTGGATCCTTCCTCCCTTCTTTTTTTTTCTCCCTTTTCTCGTTTCGTCTTCTTGCCCTTTCTCGTTTGACTAAAAAACAAACTTGGGCAAAGATCGATGTAAACATTTAACACCGATTAAACTACCCCACCCCCCCCCCCTCCTCTCCTTTCCCCTTTTCTTACTAAACAAATGTCCTTTTCAACGATAAATAACATCCAAAGTCTCTCTTACAGTCCAGAAACTCGTGTCACTCATTGTTCTTCGAAGTTTGTGTAACTGTCGAAACTGCAGAAACTTGTTATCCTCACGTCAAGCCATCTAACGTTACTTGAACAAACGATATCTACCTTCATCCCTTTCCTCTACCTTCTGGAAACTCAGATAGGAGAACAATACTAAACTATTGAGTTTAGTTCATTCGAGAAATTCAAGATTAAATGATGGGAAGGAAAATTTGATAATTTCGATTAATCTGCAGTTTTTGCTTGCGAATGGAAGCTATGTAATTATCGGAATTATAGATTTTAATTTCTTTTTTTAGAAGAGATTTTCGAAAATTTGATTCTGATGTTTTCAAATTTTATAAAAAAAGGCCGCTAATATTCATAATTACCGATTGAATTAAAGAAATTTCGAAAAAAAAGTTTCGAAAGAAATTTCGAAAATTCTGAAAAATCGAAATTTTTTTTTAGGCAAGTATTATGAAAAACTCTTGAAATTGATAGAAATATTGGCGGTAGGTTGTTTTTGATGATTTCATTGGAAAGCTGAGGAAATTTTAGGCGGGAAACAAGTGCTGGAATTAATTTTTTTGAATTTTTGGGGATTTTGACTTTTTTGAGCGTTTTAGAGAGGTAAAAGCCTTCCTTTTTTTGAAAATTTTCAGTTTTTTGAGAATATCTTCGGTTCTATTTGTCGTAGCGTAAGAATTTCGATGGGAGGTGAAAGGTGAGATCATTTGCCATCGATTCATGGGGTTTTCAATTTAAAAATATCGATTTTTAAGGTATTTATGGGAATTTTTGTGAAACAGTTTTGTGAAACAGTTTTTGGCCTATAACTATCCCAAAAATTGATATTTTTGAATTCAAAACCTCATAAATCGATGGGAAATGAGCTCACCTTTCATTTGAGACCAGCCCCGAATTGCTACGACCAATAGAACCAGAGATATTTCCAAAAAACTGAAAATTTTTTCATTATTTCGTGAATATCTTTGAGGCGAGTAGGTTTATAACGTTTTTTTCGGGAAAAAGATTGGAATAAAAGATTTTTTTAAGTTATTTTGTGAATAATTTTGAGGCAAGAGGACTTAGCGAAAAATGTCAGGAAACCTTTTTTGTGGGGAATTTTCTGCTCTTCAAAAAAGGTCTCTTGTGATTTTCTGGTAAACCTACTCGCCTCAAAGATATTCACGAAATAATGAAAAAATTTCTCCTTTTTACCCCTCAAAAATGCCGAAAAATATCGAATTTTCAAAACAAATCGAAAAAAATACATCTGACACGCGTTTTCCAGCTGAAATTTCCTCAGCTTTTCAATAGAATCATCAAAGAAAATCTATCTCTAACCATTTCATTAAAATGTCCATTTTGCCCCACGTCTTCCTCTATCAGAGATCGGCAAAAAAAAAATTCGCATTTTTAATTTTTTTTCTAAGTTCCATCGAAAAATTTTTAATTACTTTCTCAATGAAAAATTTGGATTTTTAAATTTTTCATTAGTTTGAAAATTAATTTTTTTTTTTTAACAATTTTGATTACTATTGTAATTAAAAATTTGACTGATGAAATTTTATAATTCTTTTTCTTATTCGAAATTTTGATTCTTTCTTACTTATTAATTGATTGGAATAATTAATTTTATAATAAAATCAACGCTACTATGTTTAATCTTCCCAAATATAATCGTCTTTCAGACAAAAATTTTGAGTTGAGAGTTTTAACTAAATGTAACACAAATAAGAACTTATAATTTAATCCAATCTAAATGACGCTTATATGACATTTATAATTCAATTTAACTAATAAAAATGTTAATAAGTTTAATAAAGAAAATAATTATGAAATTCCATCAGTCAAATTTTAAATTACAATAGTAATCAAAATTGTTAAAAAAAAAAATTAATTTTCAAACTGATGAAAAATTTAAAAATCCAAATTTTTCATTGAGAAAGTAATTAAAATTTTTTCGATGGGAATTACAGAAATAAAAAAAAATTAAAAAATTTAAAAATTCCCTTTTTCCAGAGATTTGGACAAGATGAAAGAGGGAATAGCAGAGAAGCTCGGGATATTCGTCTACTTGATGGTCTCCTTCATATCATCGATAATAATATCCTTTGTATACGGTTGGAAGTTGACGCTCGTGGTCCTGAGTTGTGCTCCAATAATCGTAATAGCTACAGCTATTGTTGCCAAAGTCCAGAGTTCATTGACAGCCCTAGAATTGACAGCTTATGGACAGGCTGGAAGTGTTGCTGAAGAGGTGCTTGGTGCAATAAGAACAGTCGTTGCATTCGGTGGTGAAAAAGTCGAAGTTGCAAGATACGCGAAAAAATTGGAGCCTGCTGAAAAAACAGGAATTAAAAGAGGATTGTGGTCCGGAGTTGGAGGAGGCGTCATGTGGTTCATCATTTACATGAGTTATGCACTAGCCTTTTGGTATGGGGTCCAACTGATTCTTGATGACAGACCAAAAGAGGACAAAGAGTATACACCAGCTGTTCTTGTCATTGTTTTCTTCGGCGTTTTGGCTGGTGCACAAAATATGGGTCTGACGTCACCACATCTAGAGGCATTTGCTGTTGCCAGAGGATCAGCTGCAGCCATCTTTCAGGTACTCGATCGGGTACCTGTTATCGACAGCTTGAGCACTGATGGACAGAAACTCAAGGGCGTCAATGGCGATATCGAATTCAAAGATGTGCACTTTCGGTATCCAGCGAGAAAGGATGTCAAAGTACTGCAGGTGGGTGGAGGGATAAGGGGGGGGGGGGGGGGAGGAGGTGGATTTGAGAGAAATTTTTAAAAAAATTGGCAAATAGGAAATTTTGAGAAAAAATTGGAGAAATGGAATTTTTTGAAAATTTGGAGAAATTAAAAATTTTTTGAAAACAAATTTGAAAATATATGCTTTTTTGAAAATTTAGAGAAATAGGAAATTTTGAAAAAAATTTGGAGAAATATGGAATTTTTTGAAAATTTGGAGAAATTTAAAATTTTGAAAACAAATTTGAAAATATATGCTTTTTTTGAAAATTTAGAAAAATAGGAAATTTTTGAAAAAAAATTGGAGAATATGAGATTTTCAACAAATTTTGAGGAATTTAAAGAAAAAATCAAAAATTTGGAAATACGAAATTTTTTGAAAATGTGGAGAAATTTAAAATTTTGAAAACAAATTTGAAAATATATGCTTTTTTTGAAAATTTAGAAAAATAGGAAATTTTGAGAAAAAAAAATGGAGAAATATGAGATTTTCAACAAATTTTGAGGAATTAAAAAAAAAAATCATAAATTTGGAAATAAAATGGTGTTTTTTGAAAATTTAAAAAAAAATAAAATTTAAAAAAAATTTGGAAATATATGAAATTTTGAAAAAATTAGGAAATATATATAGACAAAGTGGCGTAAGTGCTATATACAAGCATAGCACTTACGCCCCTTTAATTCTAAGGTGACAATATGTAATTTTTTAAAAATTTCGAAAAACATACATTTTTTTTTGAAAATTTCGATGTATATGGGTTTTTTAAAGATTTCGAAAAATATCAATTTTAAAAAAAAATCGGAAATATATGGAGTTTTTTGAAAAATTTCGAAAAATATGCTTTTTTCTACAAATTTTGAAAAAAATGCAATTTTCTAAATATTTCGAAAAATCTTGAAATCACCTCATTTCGAAATTTTTCGTAAAACCTCAAATCACTTAAGATAAAACTAATTTTTTTGATTTCTTTTTTTTTTTATTTTTGCAGGGGCTGAATCTGAAAATTAGACATGGAGAAACTGTTGCGCTTGTTGGGGGCTCGGGATGCGGTAAATCAACTTGTTTGCAGCTTATTCAACGGCTTTATGATCCACTACAGGGACAGGTATGTTTCGGTTTCTGTTGGCGGTTCATTGATTTGGAGTTATTGAGCAGTCGTGCGGGAGGGAATAATGTGGGGGGGGGGGGGGGGTTCGTGATTTGAGTGACGGTGGAGGATTTTTTTCCAGAATTCTGATAAAAAGGGATTGAGATGGAATTTTTTTTTTATTTTAATTTTTTTCGTTGAGAAGATGGAAAAATTTTCCATAAAAAAATGGGTCGAAATTTATTTTTTTTAAAATTTTTTCGAAATTTTATCGTTTTCGGATATTAAAAGCCTTTCGATTTTCGATTTTTTTTTTCACTTTTCGAGGATAACTCCAGTTTCAAAGGGAAATGGGTTTCGAAAGGGAAATTATCGATTTTTGAGAGATATTTATGGGCTTTTTAGAGAAAAATCAATTTTTGCTGTAAAAAATACCGGAAAAATCGATAATTTTCGTTTCGAAATCATATAAATCGATGGAAAATCGTCTCATCTTTTATTTAAGATGAATCTCAAGTTGCTACGACCAATAAAAGTGGAAATATTCTCGAAAAAATGGAATTTTTCAATTTTCTCAATGAAAAAGTGAAATTTTTCAATTTTTTCCATGAAAAAGTGAAATTTTTCAATTTTCTCCATGAAAAAAAATGAAATTTTTTCATTTTCTCTATGAAAAAATGAAATTTTTCAATTTTTTCCATGAAAAAGTGAAATTTTTCCATTTTCTCCATGAAAAAGTGGAATTTTTTCCTTTTCTCCATTTAGAAATTTAAAAAAAAAAATCAGAAAAATTTGAAAAAAATCGGAAAAAATCTCAAATATTAAAATAAAACTGATTTTTGTAATATATATGGGCAAAGGGAGGTTGCTGGAGTTTAATTTGAGGAAATTTCGAAAAATTTTCAAAATTTCAAAAATTCAAAAAAATTGGATAAAATTCAGAAAATTTTTTAAAAAATTCAGAAAAATTTGAAAAAATCGGAAAAAATCTCCTTTTCTCCATGAAAAAGTGAAATTTTTCGATTTTCCCATAAAACAGTAAAATTTTCGAAAAAATTATAAAAAATGAATTTTTATGTTTTCTATCGAAAATTTCCTCAGCTTTTCAATGGAATTATCAAAAAAAATAATATCTCAAATATTTTCACTGATTTCAACTAATTTCCATTTTTTCGATTCATCTCAATTTATCTCGATGATTAAAAAAGCATTTTTTCGATAAAATAAATTTTATTCAAAGTCTAAAATAAATAATTTATGCCCCAGGTTTCAGTTAAATTCAACTCACATTCATACAATCGAATCTCATCTGTTAGTTCACAATATTCCTCGAGTTTTTACAGATTGCGAGTGAAAATATTAGAAAAGAATTGAAAAATGGATTCTCATGTAGGATCACTCTGAAATGGGATTTTTCTTTTTTTTTTACGTTGAAGGACGGATTTCTCGAGATTTTTCCATTTGCAATTGATGTAATAGTAATGGAAGATTCGTGTTATAAATCCTTGTGTTCACATTGATGTTATTCTGTAGGAGTATTTTTATGAGAAATTTCTTTCTTCCATTCGTCTTTTCATTTCATTTTTTTTTACTAAAAATTCCATAAATTTAAAATAATAAAAAAAAAATTCTGCAATAATTTTTCCGATTTTTATCAATTTTTGTGAATGAAAAAAAAAAGGATTTGTAGTTTAATTTCCAATTAATTGTTGATAATTCGGGAAAATGTGGTTTAATTTACTCGAAAAAGTGATTAAATTGGTCAAAAGTCATATTTTCAGCTTGTGAATATAATTTTTTTTTTCTCGAATTTTTTTTACGTTATTAATCTCCTCAAGAATTGAAGAAAATCATTTTGCTGAATCTATTGTCTTTCAGAATTTCTCCCGAAAAGGCAGCTCTACAGAAAAATCTGAAAAAATTCACCAACAATGTGGACATGCCAGAGCATCTCTCCAAATTTTTTCAGATTTTTTCATAAAGTCTTTCACTCCGAAAAAAATCCTTATATATTTTTCAAAAATTTCTCTTTATTAAACTCATTTTTTCCCAGAATTTTTTCCAGAGACAAGTTCTTCCAGAAAAAATCTGAAAAAATTCAACAATAATGCAGACATATTGGTGCATTTTCTCAATTTTTTCCAGATTTTTCTATCAATAATGATATATATATAATAATGGGTCAACCCTGTGGTTTATTAGGCTTCTTAGGTTCTAAAGTCTGAAAATTAAGAAAAAGATTTGAGATAGGATGTTTTAGATGATTCCATTGAAAAACTGAGAAAATTTGCCATGGAAACCATATGTCGCATTGTTTTTAAGATTTTTTCAAAAATTCCAAGTTTTTTCGAAAAAATTGAGCCCGAATTTTCGAAATTTCGAGAAAAAAAAGAAAAATCACTTGTAGCACATGTTTTCTACGTGAAATTTCCTCAGCTTTTCACTGGAATCATCAAAAAAATTCTATCTCCCCTCATTCCATAGAAATCCTTTAATTTTCAGTTTTATTAAAGATCTTATTTTTTTTCTTGCTTCAGGTTTTTCTGGATGGAGTCGATATATCGAAATTAAACGTCTCCTGGTTAAGATCTTACATCGGTCTAGTTGGACAAGAGCCTGTCCTCTTTGATACAACAATCCGCGAGAATATACGTTATGGTAATGATAATATTACTGAAGAACAGATGATCAAAGCAGCGAAAGAGGCAAATGCACATGACTTCATCAGTAAATTGCCTGAGGTAAAATGCAAATTATGTTTCAGGCTGAACTATCTAAATTTTACAAATTTAATTACAAATTTCGCATCTCTTAGAATTACATCACACACACACACATATATATATATATATATATATGATTATCATAGATTAACAATTGCGAGTGATTAGATAATGAAATTAGCGTATTTTCAAGAAAATCGTCATTTCCAGAGAAAATCAAGAGAGAGAAGACGTTTCTCTGGATTATTCAATAAACGTTTGTGAAGTGATGATAATTCGAGTGGTTTTGAATTTGTTCAAAGATGAGAGAATTTCAGTTAAACTAGAGAATCTATTAGAATAAATTTTAGACAAAATTAAATGTATTAAAAGATTGATTTTCCCTAAAAAAAATTTTTTAAAAATAATTCAGCGAATTTTATGTAACTTTAGATTATAAAAATCTTAAAAACAAGTGTTTTGAGTCAAAAATCCTAAAAAATCTTTTTTATATTCATAATTTCTCTTAAAAATATCCAAATAATTCCAATAATCTATTTTTTCTTTTCAATTTTTGTCACTTTCGATAGACTAGAATGAGCAGATTTTAATTTATTATTAATTTTAATTTTTTAATTTTTTTTATTTCTGTAATTTCCATCGAAAAAATTTTAATTACTTTCTTAATGTAAAATTTGGATTTTTAAATTTTTCATTAGTTTGAAAATTAATTTTTTTTTTTAACAATTTTGATTACTATTGTAATTAAAAATCTGACTGATAAATTTTTATAATTCTTTTTCTTATTCGAAATTTTGATTCTTTCTCACTTATTAATTGATTGGAATAATTAATTTTATAATAAAATCAACGCTACTATGTTTAATCTTCCCAAATATAATCGTCTTTAAGACAAAAATTTTGAGTTGAGAGTTTTAACTAAATGTAACACAAATAAGAACTTATAATTTAATCCAATCTAAATGACGCTTATATGACATTTATAATTCAATCTAACTAATAAAAATGTTAATAAGTTTGATAAAGAAAATAATTATGAAATTCCATCAGTCGAATTTTAAATTACAATAGTAATCAAAATTGTTAAAAAAAAAAATTAATTTTCAAACTAATGAAAAATTTAAAAATCCAAATTTTTCATTGAGAAAGTAATTAAAATTTTTTCGAATTTATGAATTAATTGAAATTAAATCTCTTCTCCATTAATCATTGCAGGGTTACGACAGTCCAGTTGGTGAACGTGGCTCACAGTTATCAGGTGGTCAGAAACAACGTATAGCTATAGCACGTGCCTTAGTTAGACGTCCAGCAATTCTACTGTTAGACGAAGCTACATCAGCACTTGATCTTCACAGTGAGGCAACTGTTCAACGTGCACTTGATGCAGCATCCAAAGGAAGAACAACTGTCATTGTCACTCATCGTTTATCAACAATTACTAATGCTGACAGAATAGTATTCATCAAAGATGGACAAGTTGCAGAAATGGGAACACACGAGGAATTATTGGCACTTGGAAAGCATTATCATGCTTTGGTATCGGCTGATGCTAGTGCAACTGCGAGAGGTAATTAATTTAAAAAAATTCAATGATTTTTGATTAATTTATCTTGAGAAAACATTGGTTTTGGGGAATATTGCGGAATTTAAGGGAGATGGAGCAATTTTTGCAATTTTTTTTTTTGCAGAAAATTTCGAAAGCTACAGAAAAGGATTTTGCAATAAATTATAATAAAAATTAGCATAAATCTAGCAATTTTTTCAAAACTAATCAATTGTTATAAAAAAAAATATTGAAAAAATTTGCACTTATAGTTTTTTGAATTTTCTACATAAATGTGATCATTTTTTTTAATTTTCAAAATAATAATAATAATAATTCATTTGTTGAAAGAAGGAAAAATCTAAAAATTGTGAGATATTTGGTATTTTTAGTATCATTAATGAAATTAACACACATCTGGAATTTTTTTCAACTAATTAATTATTTAAAAAAAAATATTTAAAGCATTTGGATTTATAGTTCCTCGAATTTTCTTCATATGCATATTTTTTTTAGTAATTTATTTGTTAAAGAAAAAAAAAGTCAAAATTGGCAGATGTCTGTTATTTTCAGTATTATTATAAAATTATACTGAAGTTAGAACAAATCCGTCAATTTTTTGGATTTTTTTTAAACTAATGGCTTATTATAGAAAAAATATTTAAAAAATTTGCATTTACAGTTTCTCAAATTTTTTACACATGCATATTTTTCTTTATTATCAAAATAATTTATCTGTTGCAAAAAAAAAGGAAAATTAAAAAATTAAAAAATGATAATAAAATTATCACAAATCTGATAATTTTTCAAATTTTTTAAACAACTGAATTGTTAAAAAAAAAAAAAAAAATTAAAAAAATTTGCAATTAAATGTCCTACCTATGTTTTTTTCGCAAATAATTTATTTGTAAAAAAAAACATAAAAATTGTCAGATCTATGTTTTTTTCAGTATCACCCCCAAAAGCTTTTTTTACCTCCCCTAGATTCCACTACATCCCCAAAAAAAAACCAGATGACTTTATCACTTTTTCCCTGAATTATTGAGAAAAAGTGCACTCCAAAAATTACTCCCTTTCTTCTTTGTTCCCCCAACATTATTAAATCAGTCTTTTCTTTTTCCTCTTCAAAAAAATAAAACAACCAGCAAAAGCAACTGCCTCTGCAGCAAAAACCGTGACAGCAACAAAGCCAAAGGTAAAACCCCCACTGAAAAAGCAATTCTCAACTCTCTCTATGCACTCACATCGTCTTTCTTTGGCCGGTGGCTCAACAACATCTGAAGAAGAACTCGAAGAACATGAAAAGCCCTATGATGCACCTATGATGAGAATATTTGGCCTTAACAAGCCCGAGTGGCTATTCAATATAATTGGTAAGTCTAAAGAAGAAGAGTAAAAAAAAAAAAAAAAAAAAAAAAAAAAGTGTCCACTCGATTTTTCTCCCAGGAAAAAAAAGGCTTACAAAGACATCATCATCAGAAAAAAGACAAAAAAGATCGATGTAACAATGTAGGGGAAGTAATTTTAATAGAAATAGTGGCGGTGGATTGTTTTTGATGATTTCATTGGAAAGCTGAGGAAATTTTAGGCGGGAAACAAGGGCTGGAATTATTTTTTTTGAATTTTTGGCAATTTTGACTTTTTTGAGGCTTTTAGAGGGATACTAGGGGTGTGCGAATAATTCGAATCCACGAATTATTCGTAACGGATCGAATATTTATATTCGATTCGAAAGTTGAATTGACTAATGAGAATTTTCGAATTATTCGAATTTTTTCGAGAAATTCGAATTTTTTTCAATAATTCGAATAATTTGAAAATTCGAATTTTTTCGAATAATTCGATTTTTTTTCAATAATTCGAATAATTCGAATTTTCTTGTATAATTCGAATTTTCTTGTATAATTCGAATTTTCTTGAATAATTCGAATTTTCTTCAATAATTCGAATTTTCGCACAATTCGAATTTTCGAACAATTCAAATTTTTTTGAATAATTCAAATTTTCGAATAATTCGAATTTTTGAACGATTCGAATTTTTGAACGATTCGAACTTCTCGAATAATTCGAATTTTTTCGAATAATTCAAACTTCTCGAATAATTCGAAAATTTTCGAATTATTCCAAAAATTTCAAATAATTCTAATATTTTCGAATAATTCGAATAATTTCGAATAATTCGAACAATTTCGAATAATTCGAACAATTCCTAATAATTCGATTCGAAATTCGAATCGAATAGTAATATTCGATTCGATTCGAACACTATTCGCACACCCCAACATAAAACCCTTCTTTTTTTCGAAAATTTTCACTTTTTTGAGGATATTTTCGGTTCTATTTGTCGTAGTGTAAAAATTTCGATGGTAGGTGAAAAATATCGATTTTCAAGGTATTTAAGAGCATTTTTGTGAAACAGTTTTGTGAAACAATTTTTGGCCTATAACTACCCCAAAAATTGATATTTTTAAATTCAAAACCCCATAAATCGATGAAAAATGATCTCACCTTTCATTTGAGACCATCCCCAAACAGCTACGACCAATAGAACCCGAGATATTCCCAAAAAACCTCAAAATTTCCAAAAAATATCGAATTTTCAAAAAAAACCATCTCGAACCGTTTCATTAAAGTCTCCATTTCCCCCCACTCTCCCCTACAATTATTAATCGCCATATTCCCCTTAAAGGTTCCATAGCAGCCGGCATCGTAGGCGCATCATTTCCCGCCTTCGCCGTATTATTCGGTGAAGTATACTACGTCCTAGGTCTAGAAGATGCAGATGAAGTCAGACGTGAAACCATACGCTTCTCAATCCTCTTCATAATCGTCGGAATCATAACTGGAGTCGGTACATTCTTGCAGATGTACATGTTTGGTCTTTCTGGTGTTCGAATGACGACACGTTTGAGAAGTGCAACATTTGCAGCAATGCTTAAACAGGAGATGGGTTGGTTTGACGAGGACACTAACAGCGTTGGTGCTTTGTGTGCTAGACTCTCATCAGATGCAGCAGCTGTCCAAGGAGCTACTGGAAGCAGAGTTGGCGCCATTTTACAGGCACTATCAACATTAGTCCTAGGAATCGGGTTATCGATGTACTATACACCTGCAATGACCGGAGTATCCATAGTATCCATACCATTGGTCCTAGGTTCCGTATTTTTTGAGGCTAGGATCATGAGCGGTCAAGGGATGAAGGAAAAAAAGAAGATGGAATGCGCCACAAGAATTGCGGTTGAAGCCATAACCAACATACGGACTGTCGCTAGTTTGGGGAAAGAGGGCGCTTTTCTAGATCGCTATTGCGTAGAAATGGCGCATGTCGCCGAAGCGACCAGAGTACGCAATCGTTTACGTGGGCTCGTTTTCTCATGCGGACAAACAATTCCATACTTCGGTTATGCACTCAGTCTTTACTATGGCGGTTATTTGGTTGCACGATATGATTTGCCTTATCAGGACGTTATTAAGGTGTCCGAAGCGCTTATTTTTGGATCCTGGATGCTTGGGCAGGCGCTTGCGTTCGCGCCTAATTTCAATACTGCTAAAATATCGGCTGGCAGGATATTTAGACTGCTGGATCGAGTACCGGAGATTATGACACCACCGGAATTGGACAGTAAGGACAAGGACTGGAAGGCTGATGGACTCATACAGTTTTCGAAGGTCGAGTTTCATTATCCAACGAGAACGGAGAGCCAGATACTTAGGGGACTGAATTTAATTGTTAAACCGGGACAAATGGTGGCACTTGTGGGGCAAAGTGGGTGTGGAAAGTCTACGTGTATTCAGCTGTTGCAGAGACTGTATGATCCTTTGTCGGGGACTATTACTATGGACAGACGGGATATTTCATCGGTTTCACTGGCTTCACTGAGGGCACAACTTGGGGTGGTGGGACAGGAACCGGTTTTGTTTGATAGGACTATTGCTGAGAATATTGCTTATGGAGATAATAATAGGGTGGTGGATATTGGGGAGATCATGGAGGCTGCGAAAAAGTCGAATATTCATAGCTTCGTCAGCTCTTTACCATTGGTAAGTTCATTATTTAATTTTTTAGGATTTTTAGAATTTTTTAGGATTGTTTACGATTAATTGGGGAAAATGTGCTTTAAAATACCCGAAAAAGTCATATTTTTGGCTTGTGAATATCAGTTTTTTTTGTTTCGAATTTTTTTTATATTAGTAATCTTCTCATGAATTGGAGAGAATCGTTTTGTTGAATCTATTGTCTTCCAGAATTTCTCCTGAAAAGGCAGCTCTACAAAAAAATCTGAAAAAATTCAACAACAATGTAGACATGCCAGAGCATCTCTTCAAATTTTTTCAGATTTTTTCATAGAGTCCTTCGCTCTGAAAAAAATTCTTATGTATTTTTCAAAAATTTCTCTTTATTGAATTCATTTTTTCCCAGAATTTTTTCCAGAGACAAGTTCTTCCAGAAAAAATCTGAAAAAATTCAACAATAATGCAGACATATTGGGGCATTATCTCAATTTTTTCCAGATTTTTCTTGATTACATGCATGAGATTGAGAGAGAGGCAAATAGTTACGACTACCTTCTAATTAAAATTTCTCAATAACTATACGGTGAATTGACTATTTTTTTCTTCTATTATTTAGTTAAAATGCTGTTCTCTTCGCCAATAGTTTTTAAATTATGGGTCAGCCCTGTGGTTTTTTAGTAATTTCGTTATTTCTGTTCGATTTGGGGCGTTTCTTCCCCACCACTGCTATTTTTACTAACTTTGATAATTCATATCTCATAAACTGCGCGGAAAAAAATTATGAAAAAATTCAGAAAAATGTAAAAAAATATCATCTTTGATATGGCATCAAAAAAATAAGGGTTTAACTGTACTCGAGCTCCCTGATATACTACCTTAATCTAAAAAATTGAAATAAATGAAGAATTAATATCTAAAATCTTTAAAAAACTAGTGGCTCGAAAAAGATTGTGTTATAACATTTTTAACCGGAAATTTCCCGATCTTTCGGCTTCAAAGTAATAAAATTCAGTGATTCTATCAGCTTTATTAATACTCAAGAAGAAAAACTTTGCTTTTACTACACATAAAGTCTGTCATATTCTCAGAGATTTGACGCTTCTCAATAACTTTAATTGTCTCGTAAACTGTGCGGTTAAAATCAATGAAAAAAATGTTGAAAATAGGTTTTTTTTTCAAAGAAAATCTTCAAATTCAAACATAACTTTAATTAAAAAAAAAAAAAAAACGAAAATTTTTTTAAATAATATTTTTTAAAAATTTCGTTTCTTTCAATTTTTAGCGCGAAATTTAAAAAAAAAATACTCTTTTGACGCAAAAAAAGGCAGTGAACCATTTTCAGTTGACTGTAACTTTAACTATTAACTCTTTTTCCATTGTTGTAACGATAACACGTTATGGACCATTTGAAACTCTATAAAATGTGCTCAAAAATGTTACATAGATCGTTTTATTTTATTCCGTTTTCTTTTTTTTTTTTTTTTTTCTAAAGTTACACAAAAGCGTAAAAATTGTAATGGAAACGCTATTGTGCTTTAATCAACCGGGAATAATATCGTTTCAGGGATTTTCACGTTCTCCATTGCTTTTCGTGCTGTAAATTTTTTTATAGAATTAATAAAACTTGTTGTTGTGATATATAAAAAAAAAAATCCCCTGGAGGGATTAATGGAATTGATGGGATTTTGAAAATGAAGGGGATTCGTCCGGAAGGACGCAAAATTTCCGATGGAAAATTATATTATATTATTCATTTTGGTCCAATTGTTTTTGAATTAATTAAAAAATTAAAGAATTGACGATTTTTTTCGCGTTTTTGGGGGAATTTTCGATGAAAAAAAATGATTTTAATGTTTTAAATGAAGTTTACCAAAAATTTCGAGGAATTTCGAAAAATCTTCAATTTTCGAGATTTCTAGAAATTTCGATATTTCACCAAATTTTGAAATTTTTTGTTAATTTCGAATTATTTGGAGAAAAATCTGATTTTTTCCCCCAAAATTGAAGTTGTTTATTTTTTATTTAATTCTATCGTGTTAGGCAAAATTCAAATTTTGAAAAAAAAAAATTGCAAAATATACTTTCGACATGACCTTTTCATCCGAAATTCCCTCAGCTTTCTAGTAAAATCACCAGAAAAATTCTATCTTGACTCCTTCAACTAATTCCACTTGATTTTCATCTCTTAAAAGTTTAAATTCCAATTAAACTTGGCTCCATCCCTTCCACCCCTTCTCTCCACCCCCCCCCTCATCCTCCCTCACTCCTCCCTCCCTCCTCCCTCTTTCCCTTGCATCATTTTTCCCAAAAATTCCCCTTATTAATCAACTAAACTGAAATAAATCCAAAAAATCGTTAAAATGTTCAAAAAATTACAAAAAAAATCTTTCAATCGAAATTTCTTGAATTCGAAAAAAATCGATTGAACTCCAATTTTTAGTTTTTTTCTAAAAAAATAATTTGTATTTTTAATAAAATAAATTCAAAAAATCGTTCAAAAGTTCAAAAAATTCGAAAAAAAATCTCTCAATCGTAATTTCTTAAATTCGAAGGAAAACTCTCAATCGAAATTTCTTAAATTAGAAAAAAATCGATTAAATTCCCATTTTTATTTATTTTTCTAAAAAAACAATTTTTTTTTCTGATGAAATAAATTTAACAAAAATCGTTTGAAATTTCAAAAAATTCGAAGAAAAAACTCTGAATCGAAATTCCTTAAATTCGAGAAAAAACTCTCAATCGAAATTTCTTAAATTCGAAGCAAATCAATTAAATTCAAATTTTTATTTATTTTTCTAAAAAAACAATTTTTTTTTCTGATAAAATGAATTTGAAAAATCGTTCGAAATTTCAAAAAATTAGAAAAAAAACTCTGAATCAAAATTCCTTAAATTCGAAAAGAAAACTCTCAATCGAAATTCCTTAAATTCGAAAAAAATCAATTAAATTCAAATTTTTATTTATTTTTCTAAAAAAACAATTTTTTTTTCTAATAAAGTAAATTTGAAAAATCGTTCGAAATTTCAAAAAATTAGAAGAAAAATCTCTCAATCGAAATTTCTTAAATTCGGAGAAAACTCTCAATCGAAATTTCTTAAATTCGAAAAAAATCGATTAATCTCAAATTTTTATTTATTTTTTTCTCCAGGGTTATGAAACAAGACTTGGAAGTAAAGGCACACAATTGTCTGGTGGTCAGAAGCAGCGTATAGCAATAGCACGTGCTTTAGTTCGAAATCCACGTATTCTGCTTCTCGACGAGGCAACATCCGCCCTTGATACACAAAGTGAAAAGGTCAGTATTTTTCTTGGCTGATTTTTTTCGGAATGTTCTTTGATGCTGGCAAGAAAAAGAAACAATGAAGAAAAAAAAATTAAAAAAAAAAAAAAAAAAAAAAAATAATAACCCCTAGCACGCGAGGGAAAAAGAATGATAAAGAAGAAAAGGAGAAAAAGAGGATGAAAAAAAAAAAAAACCTGTGGAAAATCCACGCGACTGTGAAGGACGAGTGACATTCATAAAGGACCACCCGTTCGGATTATAATTTTTTTTTTTTCCTCTATTTTCATTCATACTCACCGCGCGAATGGAGCAAAAAAAAAAAGCCCACGGGGACACAAGACAAAAGACTATTTTTCAATGTGAACCCTTCTCTCTCTCTCGTCTATTGTACAATGGGACATGGGGAGCTACCAATTAACGGCACTCATAATAGAGGGAGGAACGTTCAAACCTTGCTGGTTGGAATAAATTTTATAAAAGAGCTGAGAGAATGTGTAGGGGTAGATAAAAATCTCCTAAATATGTGAGGAATTTTCTCTGTTATGTTTCCCCCCTCCCCTCCTCCTCCTCATCCCCCTCCCCTCCTTTTCTCCTCCTCATACCCCTTTCCCTCCCCCTCCTCATCCCCCTTTCCTCCCCCCTCCTCATCCCCTTTCCCTCCCCCTCCTTATCCCCCTTTCCCTCCTCTTCTCCCTTTTCCTCCCCCTTCTCATCCCCCTCCCCCCTCCTCAAGCCTTTTCCCTCCCCCTCCTTATCACCCTTTCCCTCCCCCTTCTCTTCCCCCTTTCCCATCCCCTCATTATATCCTTTTCCCTCCCCCTCCTCATATACTTTTCCCTCCCCCTCCTCATCACTCTTTCCCTCCCCCTCCTCTTCCCCCTTTCCCGTACCCCTGCCCTTTTTTTTTCATCTCCTGGTAGAGTCATATTTTTTTTTCTAGAGCGTTGGAAACTCAATTGTTTGCTGTCTAATGGGGATGATACATAATGTTTCTGAATATTATGAGGAGAAATAGGGGTTTTTTGTGGGATACTTTTTATGTGGATTTTTTTTTTAAGGCAGTGTTCTAGGGTAGGTTGATAAAAACGGGAAAAATGAGGATTTGTAGGTGAGTTTCCAATTAATTGGGGGTAATTGGGGGAAATGGGGGTAATTTAGAGGGGAGAGTGATGGAACTATTCGGAAGTCATATCTTCGGGTTGTGAATATAATTTTTTTTTCTTTGATTTTTTTTTAGATTATTAAGCTTTTGTTACATGGATGAGATGGAGAGAGAGGCAAATAGTTAGAATTAACTTTTAATTGGAAATTCGAAATGACTGTATGGAGAATTGAATGTTTTTTTCTTCTATTATTTAGTTGAAATGATGTTCTCTTTGGCAATTGGTTTTAAATAATGGGTCAATTGTGCGGTTTTTTGGGTTTCTTCGGTTCTACAGGATGAAAATTGGGGAAAATATTTGAGATGGGGTATTTTAGATGATTTCGTTGGAGAGCTGAGGAAATTTGACATGGAAACCATATGTCGCATTGTTTTTAAGATTTTTTTGAAAATTCCAATTTTTTTTGAAAAATTAAAGCCCAAATTTTCGAAATTTCGAGACAAATAACAAAAATCACTTGTGACACATGTTTTCTACGTGAAATTTCCTCAGCTTTTCACTGGAAGAATCAAAAACACTCTATCTTCCTCCATTTCATAGAAATCCTTCAATAATGGGTCAATTGTGTGGTTTTTTGGGTTTCTTCGGTTCTACAGGATGAAAATTGGGGAAATTATTTGAGATGGGGCATTTTAGATGATTTCGTTGGAAAGCTGAGGAAATTTGACATGGAAACCATATGTCGCATTGTTTTTAAGATTTTTTTGAAAAATCCAAGTTTTTTTTGAAAAAATTAAGCCCAAATTTTCGAAATTTCGAGGAAAAAAACAAAAATCACTTGTGACACATGTTTTCTACGTGAAATTTTCTCAGCTCTTCACTGGAAGCATCAAAAAAACTCTATCTCCCTCCATTTCATAGAAATCCTTCAATTTTCGTTCCCAAATCTAGAAAAAATGAAGAGAATCGGGGAAAAAACTTCAAATCATCCCGTCTACGTATTTATACACAAAAAAAATATCCAGCGAGCCGAAATTTTAGCTCCCAATCAAATTTTCACTCTAATAATTCGTGATTCTTTTATTATTTTCAAGAGTTTTTGGAGAATTGAATATTTTTTTCTTCTATTATTTAGTTAAAATGCTGTTCTCTTCGCCAATAGTTTTTAAATAATAGGTCAACCCTGTGGTTTTTTAGTAATTTCGTTATTTCCGTCCGATTTAGGGCGTTTCTTCCCCACCACCGCTATTTTTACTAACTTCAATAATTCATATCTCATAAACTGCACGGCCAAAAATTATGAAAAAATTCAGAAAAATGTAAAAAACCATCATCTTTGATATGGCATCGAAAAAATAAGGGTTTAACTCTACTCGAGTTCCCTCGGATACTACCTTGATGAAGATCTTTTCTCTCGCGTGCGACTTGATGTGACGAGAGGAGGGAGGAGGGGGAGGGGATGAAATTGTACCTTAGGCGTGATTTATGGAGCTGGTGTACGTGGCCTTTCAAAAGGGGTTATTCAGTTAATTGCGGAAAATTATGAGCCTTTTTTTTATCATTGAATCACAATTATTATTGAGAAAAATTTACTTCCGCTAAATAATGAAGTTTAATAAATAATTCATAAAAAATTCCATTATTACTCAAAATTCAGCAGTAAAGAGGTAAAACAGGATAAATCGACTTATCTTTTGTGATCATTTTCAAGGAAATATCTCGGAAACTAAGCGAGATAAGGCGATATTACTCATCTTTTTTTGGTAGAAAATTTCAAGAGTTACAAAAAAAAAATTGAGGGAAAATCGCTCTATTTCGCATTATTTTTTGAGGTATTTCTGAAAAAGTGGATGAGAAAAAAAAATCAAAAAAAAAATAATTAAAAAAAAATATTTAAAAAAAAGAAAAAATAATTTGAAGAAAAGAAAAAATAATTTAAAAAAAATAAAAAAAATTGGAAAAAATTGACTTATCTCGTTTTGCCTCTTCACTACTGAATTCTTGGGAAAATTATGATTGACCCCAGGAACTGAGGCAGAGGATATAATTCAAAAGAATGCGGAAAACATCTGTTTGAATCAGTTCGAGGGATTTCGTAGCAAATCATTTGAGTAAAAAAAAAAATTCGAAAACACGTATTTTCTTATTCTGTGGAAGAATCACGTATCTTGTGGGTAAAAAATTCGAATGAAAATAATGTATTCGTGGCTGGCCTGACAGAATTTCACGTATATCGAGAGAAATACCTTGGAGCATTATTTTTGCATGGAAATAGGAAAATACGTGATTTTTAAAAATTGATGGAATATTTTTTTTTCAATAAAAAGAAATTTTTTTTTCATTTTTAAAAATAAATTTATAAAATTGTCGAAAGAAAATTTCTTTATAATTTTCAAATTTAATGGAATTTTTTGAGATTTTTGCATGGAAATAGGGAAATACGTGATTTTAAAAAATTGATGAACATTTTTTTTTTATTAAAGAGAAAAAAAAATTATTTTTAATTTTTTTATATTTTTATGTTTTTTTTATAAATTTATAAAATCCTCGAAGAAAAATGCTCTTTAATTTCGAAATTTAATCTCAAATTTTGAGATTCTTAAAAAATATTGTCTTTTTTTATGCGATACATAGTTTATAAAAAAAATCGAATAAAAAAATTAATTTATCAATCAATAAATTTTAAAAAAATCAAAAATTTATGCTTTTCCAATAAATAAAATGAAATATTTAACATTTAAAAAGAAACAAAAATATAAATTATTCTCAAAATTCAACAAAATTTGAGTGCAAATTTTTAAAATATTTTTAAAAAATAATAATTCATTTATTTAAAAAAAAATCGAAAAAATTGTCAGATTCCTGTGAATTCGATTAATAGTAATCCATTAAAATTAACAAATTTTTCCAAAAATCTCGTAAAATTTTCCAATTAAAAATCTCAGCAATAGTCCCTGAATGATTAATTAAAAATAAATTTATTGCAGAATTAAAAATTTTTTCTGTCGCATTAACAATTGAGTTGAACGAACCGTGCAACGAGTTAGTCAATATTTGGACAGGTCTTGGGGGAGTAAAAAAATGAGAAATTGAGTTATCTGAACGTCACAAAACATGAAAACCCTGACGGTGGTAAAAAAAAGGGGAAAAAAAAAATAGATGAGAGAAGTTTTTAACCATAAAGTTGGAAAAGTATAAAGTTTCAGGCAGTTTTCCTCCTCTCCTCCTTTTTTTCTCTAACTTTTTATTTATTTTTTTATTTTTTTTTCATCTCCAATTATTCTGTTGTTGTAAACAGGTCGTGCAAGCAGCACTGGATAAGGCCATGGAGGGTAGAACTTGCATTACTATAGCTCATCGTCTTGCTACCATAAGAAATGCAGACGTGATTTGCGTTTTTGAAAAGGGTACTGTTGCGGAAATGGGTACACACGATGACCTCATAGCAGCAGATGGTCTATATGCACATCTTCACGCTCTTCAAGAAGCTGCAATGGAGTAAATGTAAAAAATTAGCGAAGTTTTCCTATTTTTTTTTTTTTTTTGTTCTTATAATTGTGAAAAGAAAATGACACTGAAATTAGCAGACATTCGAAAATTCGTAATCATCTTTATTTCTTCAGTTCATAATTTTTTTTTTCTTTAAAAAGAAAAATTCTATTTTATTTCTTAATAAAATCCTTTTTTCTCTTAAAAAAATCCTTTTTTTCTAGAAAAAAATCTTTTTTTTCTTGAAAAAATGCTTTTTTTCTTAAAAAAAAGGCTTTTTTTCTTGAAAAAATGCTCTTTCTCTTTAAAAAATCCTTTTTTTCTCAAAAAAATCCTTTTTTTTCTTAACAAAATGCTTTTCTTTTTAAAGAAAATCCTTTGTTTTTCTTTAAAAAATCCTTTTTTTTCTAAAATAAGCCCTTTTTTTCTTAAAAAAATCATTTTTTCTCGAAAAAATCCTTTTTGTTCTTAAAAAAATGCTTTTTTTCTTAAAAAAAATGCTTTTTTTCTTAAAAAAATGCTTTATTTCTTAAAAAAATGCTTTTCTTCTTAAAAAAATCCTTTTTTTTCTTAAAAAAATGCTTTTTTTCTTAAAAAAATGCTTTTCTTCTTAAAAAAATCTTTTTTTTTCTCAAAAAAATCCTTTTTTTTCTTAAAAAAATCTTTTTTTTTCTCAAAAAAATCCTTTTTTTTCTTAAAAAAATGCTTTATTCCTTAAAAAAATGCTTTTCTTCTTAAAAAAATCCTTTTTTTTCTTAAAAAAATGCTTTTTTTCCTAAAAAAATGCTTTTCTTCTTGAAAAAATCTTTTTTTATCTCAAAAAAATCCTTTTTACCTTAAAAAAATGCTTTATTTCTTAAAAAAATGCTTTTCTTCTTAAAAAAATCCTTTGTTTCTCTTGAAAAAATGCTTTTTTTTCTTTAAAAAATTCTTTTTTTTCCTTTAAGAATAAAAATCCTTTTTTTCGAATAAATAAATAAATAAAAAATAAAATTTTTTTCTGGAAAAGATGCAAAAAATTGAGGAGATGTGTGCTAATTTCATTATTATTACTATAAAAAATAAAAAATAAATTGAATTAATCATTGAAAAAATTGGGATGAGGATAATTTCTGTTTTTTTATTAGATTTATTTTTTTTTCTGTAGGTGACGCATTTAAATTCTACGTTTAGCGTTAGAAAAATCGAAAAAAAAAATGAAAAAAAAAAAAAATGTACGAATTATCGTTGTCACGAGAACTTCAGGTATTTTTATTTTAAGTAGTTAAAATGAGTTTAATTATATTGTTATTAATTTTTTTTTCAGTAGAAACTAACAAAAAAGAACTCTGAAATAAAAATGACGTCAGTTTCTTTTTCTCCTTTTTTATTATTAATTAATTAATTAAAAAACGTTAATTTTGGTCTTTTTTTAGGGCTGACCATAGATACACTTGTTTCACTTAATTTTAGGTCTTTTTTTTTTTATTAGGTTGTGAGAATTAGATTTTAGACGACAAAGGTGCGAAAAATGGTACTTTAAGAATTTTATTTTACTATAGAAATTATTTTTTAAGTTTAAAAATTTTTCGATTTAATTATTTTCAAAAATAAAAAAAAAAAAAAACGTAAATTACAAAAATTTTAAAAACTCTCTTGAGCATCTGTATCACTATATATATTTATCAGCTCCACAAAATCCACAATTCACGTTCAATACTTATTGTTATGATGCAAATAAAGAAAAAAAAATTTTTTTTTTTTTTTTTTTTTTTTTTCATGCACATGTCGCTCTCACTATTGATGGAAAAAAATCTCTAGAGTCATTTTTTTTGCCTCCAGCATGTTACCACGATAATTAGATACTCGGTTGCACATCACACTGGAGTAATCTACTTATTTCGTTGACATAAAAAGGACTGCGAGAGTGAATGAAAAAAAAAAAAATTTACACACATAGGCAAAAAATGTTTCTTGTTACTTCTCTTTAACTGAGGAAAAAGTGAAAAAATAAAATCTCCTCAAGAAAAAAAATAATAATAATAATAATAATATTGAAAGAAGGGAGAAACTTGAAAAAAAGTGTTTTTTAGCTATTTTTTCTAGAATTCTGTGAATATTCACAATTTTTTTCTTCTGTCCTATAAATAGAATTTAATGAAATTTCTGAAAAAATCTTTTTGATAGTAAAATTTATAAAATATGTATTGAATAATGTGCCTATTTTTTATTGATAAAAAAATTATGAAAATTGTACTACAAAGTTTGAGAAAAATGGACAATTATTATGCAGTCTTAGAAGCAAAGAGGCGCAAGTGCCATGCATATATATAGCACTTACGCCACTTAGTTTCTGAGACGAGAATTAAATGGCCTTTAAATTAATAAAAAAAATTACGATTTTTTTGCCTTTTTTTATTAGTAATTACGAAAAATGTACTTCAAAGTTTGAAAGAAAATGGACAATTATTATGCAGTCTTAGTAACAAAGTGGCGTAAGTGCTGTACCTATATATAGCGCTTAGGGCACTTTTTTTCCGGGACGAAACTTAAACGGCCTATCTTTAACCGGAGGAAATAAAGAGAAAATAGTAACAAATGTAACGAAATAAGACAAATTGGCCTCTTTTATTGTGCGTCGTAAAATCGAAGGGAAAATGCGTTTTGCACCAATATGTGCTTTATTGCTGAAGACAATACACACGATTTTTATAGAATGAAGACGATTTGTGAAGGGGAAAAAAATGAAATAAAACACCAGAAATTGAGGAAAATAGGGTATTACGTAACCACAAGTGCGGTAAAGTATTTTCTGACTCATTTTAAAATCACACGAGTCTGAAAATCTTGACTGCACGTGTAAGGTACAGTTTTTTTCGCACGCAGTGCGAAAAGTAGCCACTTTTCACACGTTTTCGTAAAAAAATTGTACCTCATACGTGCGGTAAAGATTTTCAGACTTGTGAAGTTGCAAAACGAGCCAAGCGCGTGTCTTTTCTGATCAGAAAAGCACTTTACCGCACTTGTTACGTAATATTCCTTTTTTTTATGAACAGCGTGTGAAAAAGGGCCACTTTTCGCACGCGACACGTGCGGTTAATGGCACTTTTACATAAACACGTTGTACATAAAAAAAAGTGTACCTTAAACGTGCGATAAAGTTTTTTAGACTTGTGTGATTACAAAATTCGCCTTTGCCTCATTTTGCAGCTTCACACTATTCAGAAAAGTACTTTACCGCACTTTTTACGTAATATCCTATTTTTTACGCACAGCGTGTTAAAAAGGGCCACTTTTCGCACGCGACACGTGCGGTTAATGGCACTTTTATATAAACACGTTGCACATAAAAAAAAGTGTACCTTAAACGTGCGGTAAAGTTTTTTAGGCTTGTGTGATTACAAAACTCGCCTTTGGCTCGTTTTGCAGCTTCACACTAGTCAGAAAAGTACTTTACCGCACTTTTTACGTAATATTCCTATTTTTTATGAACAGCGTGTGAAAAGTGACTACTTTTCGCACGCGAAAATTAGTACATTACCTAACAAGTGCGGTAAAGTACTTTTTTAACGAGTGTAAAGCTGCAAAATGAGTTGAATGCAAGTTTTGTCATCACATGAGTCTAAAAAACTTTATCGCACGTTTAAGGCACACTTTTTTTTATGTTCAACGTGTAAAAAGTGGCTATTTTTCGCACGTCATGGAAAAAACTGCTTTTTTTGGCACAGCGTACGGAAAATGGCGACTTTTTGCATGGCGTGTGAAAAATGCCTACTTTTCGCACGGCGTGCGAAAAAAAGCATTAAATCGGTGGAAGCGTTACTTAAACTACTTAATAATAATGTAAATAATGTCATTGACACATGGAGCAACTCCATAAGTTAGAAGACATTGGGTGAGGTGTTGTCTAGTTATTGCAGTATGCAGTGATACTAGCTATTATTACAATATAACATGAACAAGCATTAAAAAAATCTTTTGTGTTTTATTTTACTGTTCAAAATTTAATGAATAAAGAGTTAAAAAAAGAGTTAAGATAAATAAATATATATTCAAATTGTATTCGCCATGTACCAACTATGATAATTAAAAACGTTAATAAATGAAGAGAATAAAAAAGCAAAGTTTCTGGTGCAACAAAGTTATTTTTATCCTCCTACTTTTTTTTTTTCATTTTTATATCAACTTTTCGAGCGCTTTGTGTCCTGTGTGTCGTTAGTTCATAGAAGTATCAGAGTATAAAACTATCCAGTCGTTGTCAGAGTTAATTTCCAATTTTCGGTTTTCTGTCATTTCTCTGGGAAAAATCACGAGTGTGTTTTTCCTATTTTTCCACTTTTCGCTCGACCTCTCGACAAAACAATATCGTCATATAGTTTTTCAGGGAAAAAAGGGCAGGAAAAACAACGTCTTTTTTTTTTTTTTTTTTTTTTTTTTTTTTTTTTTTTTTTTAGTAGGGAAACGTCATTGCCTACTGTCGCGAGCTATTGTCGCTTATTTTAGAGGCGACTAAGGGTAAACTAAGTTGACTGAGGTACCAAACTACTCGTATTTTCAAAAGTTACGTAGAAAGACAAGGAAAGATTCGTGAATGCTCCTTTTTTATTTTTATTTTGTTTTTATTCGTTTTTTTGCTCATTTCTTTTTTTTTTTTTCCAGCAAGTTGCGTTTGCAAAAGTTATAACGGGGTATGTATATAGCTACAGAGGCTGGAAAGGGTGGAAAAAAAAAACTTCTATTTCGTACATATCAGCTTGATCCCCCACCTCTCACTTATACTTTCGCAGCATCTCTCTTTCTGCAATACTTCTTTCTCTCTTTTTCTCTCTCTGTTGCTCCTTTGCTCCAACAACTTTCAGAGTTTTCTCCTCAGCATGACTACTGCCACACACACACAGAGGAAAATATTCTTGAAGCTTAGACAGCAGACAAGCTCACAAACGATGCTCTCTTCGAGAAGTGCTATGACATATTTGTCCTTTTGTAAACTCAATCCATGGTGAAACATTTGCAGAGAGAAAAAAAGAGAGAAAAAGAGAGAAAGAGAGAGAGAATGAGTGATATTGAGGTTTCTTGCAGCGTGTAGAGAAAAGTTTTTTATAAATATATATTGAAATTTTTATGAGTTATTGTTGGAATTTTTTTTTCATTAAATATTTGATGAAAGGAGGGGGGGGGGAGGGGTTGAGATGAATTTTTTTTTATGATTGCACTGAAAATGTGAGGAAATTTCCAGTAAAAAACGTGGATGAAGGTGGATTTTTCGCGATTTTTTTTGAGAATTTAATAATTTTTATTTGCAATTGTTTTAAAAAATTTTGAAAATTTTAGTTTTCTGATTTTGTTAAACATTTGAGAATTTTCGATTTTTGGATTTTTTTGGAGATTTGAAAATTTCGATTTTTGATATCTTTTTTTTTTTTTCTTTTTTTTTTAATGATCGATTTTTGCAATATTTATGCGCACTTTTGTAAAAATCAGTTTTTAATCTATAAGTACTTCAAAAATTGATTATTTTGTGTGAAAATACAAAAATCGATGTCAAAATCATCTAATCCCTTATTTGAAACTCGCGCCATGTCCTTAGGACCAATAAAACCGGAATTATCCTTAAAAAAGTCGAAAATTTTCAATTTTGTAAAAAATTGAAAAATTTCACTTTTGGAAAAATTTCAAAAAAATTTAAAAAAAAGCAAATATTATTAGAATTTCTATGATTTTAATTATTTAAATAAATAAATCAATGAATAATTAAATTTCGAATTTTCCAAAAATTATGAAAAATGAATTTTTAAAAAATGTTTTTCAATTGAAATTTCCTTAGCTTTTCAGTGAAATTAAAAAAAAAATCCTATTTCAAATATTTTTCCTCATTTTTCTCAATTTTCTTAATATAAAATCCCAAAATTGAGATGCATCTCTTTTATCCCTTATTTTTCTTTCACTTCACCTTTCTCTACATTTTAATTATGTCGTTTATATAATCAATGAAAATTCGTTGAATGTAATGATGCATTACTCGCATTATCGTCCAATAAAAGCCCTAATTTCCAATTTCACGTGATTACAGAGCTCGTCAAATATTTTACCGAAATTTTATGCATTTTTAGGATTCGCCGAAAACCAGGGATTATTGGAAAACTATTTACTAACCGGGAATTTTGGGGTGAAAATAGTGGAGATTTTCGGAGGAAGGGTGGAAGTAATCAACAATTTGATGAGCAAATTGATTGGACGAGAGACATTTAGGGGTGAGCCAACGAGTGCATGTCCAGAATTTTCGTGATTTTGCGGATTAATTTGGTCAATATTTCATGAAAAATTACAAACAAATAGATGAGCTTTGAATTAATCCTATTTTGCAGAATGACTTTGAATCCACCAAATTTCCACCAAAAAAGCTCGAAAAATCCTCGAATCTCTTTCAATAATTATGTAAAAATCAGTTTTTCATGAAGACTTGTGAAATTTTCTACTAAAAAAAATTTCAGAAAATAGTTTGTAGTTTATTTATTTCTCTTTGTATGACCTCTCGGCCTTTTACAATTTTTCACCCCTTCCCCTTAATAATAACCCTTGAAATTTCCAGCCCCTCCCCTGAATTTTACAAACTAGATATTTACATCCTTTAAATTAAAAAAATAAAAATGCCCTTATAGGCTTACAAGAACTGGTTATTAATAACACAATTTTTAAGTCCAAGTCGTTCAATGGTTGACCTCTATCCCCCACTGCGCTGTTTTTTGCGGGAATTGTAGGGGTGTCGGTCTCTCCTCTCTATCCTCAGTTTGGTACCACAGGTCTCGTGCAGGAACGGTTATAGTAAGCCTCTGCACTGTGGAGTGTTGAAGGACCAGGGGGGCTCCAGGGCCTCGTCCCCAGAAGATCAGCGGGTTTTGTTGCTCGTTCAGCTTTCCCACCTTCACTCTGATCTTTTTCAAATTAATTATCCCCTTCCCTCATGAGCTTGCAAGACTCAATGATTGCATTTCCCCAAAATCTTCATCGTTTTTCTCCCTTCCTTTTTTGTTGTCATGGGACTCACATTTGTCCCCTTCATCATTGCCGACCGTCGATATCACGTTTTTCGTGTCGGTCCCTTCCCATTAACGCAGACTTTCTTCTGCCACCACCAGATGTCCGGCCTCATGCTGAGACCCCTCTCACTATCTCCCCCCCCCCCATCGCCAAATGATGGCGTCATGATCCATAACCTCTTTCACCACGCCTCAATGTTTCCACCCGATTTCTCTTCATTACCCATTTCTGCACTTGAGATTTATATTTCAGTCCTTTTCAACCCTTCCAAGCTTTCTCTTGGTTGCCCCCCAATCACTTATTTCACAATATTTCCCAAAAAAACGACTTTATTCACGGACGTACTTCAGCTCGCCTGTTACTCTCTCGAGCGCCCCCCATCGTCCCCCAAATTTCAGAAAATATAATTATCATTTTTTCTGCAAAATTACACTTTTAATTGGAAATTATGACTTTATAATCATAATTTAAAAAATTTATCTTCAATATTTTCATTCATTTTAAGATTTTTTCATAATCTAGGGGAGAGTGGGGCAAAATGGACACTGTAATGAAACGCTTAGAGATGGATTTTTTTCGATGATTCTACTGAAAAGCTGAGAAAATTTTAGCCGGAAAACGAGTGTCAGATGTATTTTTTTAGATTTTTTTGAAAATTCGATACTTTTCGGCATTTTTGAGGGGTAAAGCCTTTCCTTTTTTGAAATTTTTTAGTTTTTTGCAAATATCTCTGGTTCTATTGGTCGTAGCAATTCGGGGTTGGTCTCAAATGAAAGGTGGGCTCATTTCCCATCGATTTATGAGGTTTTGAATTTAAAAATATCAATTTTTGGGGTAGTTATAGGCCAAAAATTGTTTCACAAAACTGGTTCACAAAAATGCCCATAAATACCTTAAAGATCGATATTTTTAAATTGAAAACCCCATGAATCGATGGCAAATGATCTCACCTTTCACCTCCCATCGAAATTTTTACGCTACGACAAATAGAACCGAAGATATTCTCAAAAAACTGGAAATTTTCAAAAAAGGAAGGTTTTACCCCTCTAAAATGCTCAAAAAAGTCAAAAACGCCAAAAATTCAAAAAAATTAATTCCGGCACTTGTTTCCCGCCTAAAATTTCCTCAGCTTTCCAATGAAATCATCAAAAACAACCTACCGCCAATATTTCTATCAATTTCAAGAGTTTTGCATAATATTTGCCTAAAAATTTAGATGTGTCCATTTTACCCCTGATGTCCATTTTGCCCCACCTTCCCCTATGAGTATAAATAACATCAGTTGAATAATTTCCAGAAATTCCATTAAAAACTGATTTTCGAAAAATGGACAAATCTCAAAAAGTATCGATCGAATTCTCTTCAAATGAAGCTTAAAAAATAGAGTTTGTCGAGAGGAAGTTTTCCACAAAATATGAAATTTTTCTGTAAAACCGTTTTGCTGTAATTGAGACTTTTATGCACATACAGACATACACACACACAGACATGCGCTAAAAATATCATTTTCTCTCTATTTACATCATTTTAAGTATCTTCCATTAAAAAAATTACAATCAAAAATTCTGATGATTACATAGCAAAAAACACCAATTCACTAGTGCCTAGAATATAAAATGAACAATTTTCTTTTTCTTATTGACTAGACCCCCCGTATAAAATTCTCCACCACGAGAAGTACTTCAGCTTATCAGCAATCACGAAAAAAAATATTTTTTCCTGAAAAATAAAAAAAATAAAAGTGTAAAAAAAATTAGATATTAGCATTCAGGTCGATATCTCGAGCTTTTACCTTGGATCTTGGGTACTCACAGAATCACAGTGGATGCCACTGATGCTGGGAACCAGAAATCGTTGGATCGGTACTACCCTCACTTTATTCTCTCTCTATATATATATATATAATATCTCTTCCTCTCTCTCTCTCTCTTCCTCTTTATGCTGAACACTGAGAAAACCGTGGTGCATATAAATCAGCATAAAATGCCATCCCAGATTCCACAGGCGGTATGCGTTTACCCTGGGGCTCAGCTATCAACCATCCTCGTAGTATCACTCTAATGCCTTTTCATTGAGTCATTCTATATACGTTTTTGGGTATTCATGGAACAATACTCTCGTGTAATATTGTGAATGAGCAGAGCACATGAATGTGCTTTGCTATATACTGGGGAGGGGGGGGGGGGGGGGGGGGTTAACGAGCACCTGTTATTTATACTATACTATTTGTATTTATATTTAGTTTTTATGCAAAGGGAATTGATAATTTTTTTATTTTTTTTTATTTGGTATTGATAAATTAATTGGAGTTTTTGTTATTGGGAAACAAGAGGAGAGTCATTAAAATATTGGGAAATGCAAGTGGAGGGACTTTGTTTTGTCCTATTCAATCAAAAATTTTGGAAAATTGTGAAATTGGTAATTTAAAAATCTGGAATTATAAATTTTTTGGGAAAATCTCAAAATTGGAAAATTTTGGAAAATTTAAAAATTGGGGAAAAATGCTGAAATTTTGGAAAATTTTGAGATTAGAGAAATTCTGGAATTTTTGAAAATTCTAAAATTGGAAAAATTTAGAAATTTTAGAATTCTGCAATTCTAAAATTCCGGAAATTCTGGAGAATATGAAAATTGGAGAAACCGTTTTTTTCAAATCTAAGAAAATGATTAAAATAATTTCGAGAATTATGAAAAATTTCATAAAAATGTTTTATAAAAGTTTTAAAAAACCAGAAAAACTCTGAAAAATTTATTTAAAAAAAAATGGGTTAACTCATGAAAAATCATAGTTTTATGCTCAGACCAATTTTTTTATGCTTCAACCACGTTAATCAGAGATTACGCTAATTACCACATGAAATTGGACGAATTTAACGATTCATAAAAAATCTAGGATATAATTAAAACTATGCAAAGATAATATAATATCAAGGAGAAAATTAAAAATATTTTTTGATGACATTTTCAACTGAGATTTCAAAGGATTTTACTGCTCGTGTTATCACTGCGAATATAAAAGTTTTATTGCACTGCGAAAATCATAAGTGCCATTTGAATTTCGTCTCCAAGTGAATTTTCATAAAATAATTATCAATATAAATTACAAAAAAAAAAAAAAAAAATTTTTTAATTAATTTATAAGAATTTTTAACTTCAAAAAATGAAAAAAAAAAAGAAAAATGAAAAAAAAAATGACAATTTTTTTTTCCAATGTTTAGAAATCTAATGAAGATGTCAAATAAAAAAAAAGGAATAGCTTTCTTTTTGTAGCTCTTAAAATTCTCTAAAATAAAGTTTTCTATGAAAATTTCGCTATTTCCCTTATTTTCCGAGATATTAAAAAAAAACTCTAATAATAAATGTTTCCAGCTCAATTCCCAACATAATTAAACAAGTAATTGAAATGTTTTTTCCGCAGTGTAACCATTAAAAGCCCTTTAAAATACTCTGAAAATGTTTTTCCAGCCATTGAATAGCCACACACTCCCATTGCAATTCGTTCCAACGCCCCAATTTTTTTTCCATCCAAACTTTTATTCGAGAGAGTAAACGCTTGGTGTAAATGAAAAGAATTCTGGTTTCAATATAGAGTTTAAGGTAGTATCCCAGTGAAAACGGGTACAGTTGACCCCTTGTTTTTTTAAATGCTGCATCAAAGAGGATATTTATCTGCATTTTTTCATGATTTTTGTCGGTGCAGTTTATGAGATATGAATTATCAAAGTTACTGAAAATAGCGGTGGTGGGGGTGAAACGCCCTAAATCGGACGGAAATAACGAAATTACTAAAAAACCACAGGGTTGACCCATTATTTAGAAACTATTGGCGAAGAGAACATCATTTTAACTAAATAATAGAAGAAAAAAATACTCAATTCTCCAAAAATTCTTGAAAATAATAAAAGAATCACAAATTATTAGAGTGAAAATTTGATTGGGAGCTGAAATTTCGGCTCGCTGGATATTTTTTTTGTGTATAAATACGTAGACGGAATCATTTGATGTTTTTTCCCCCATTCTCTTCATTTTTTCTAGATTTAGGAACGAAAATTGGAATTTCTATGAAACGAAGGGAGATAGAGTTTTTTTGATGCTTCCAGTGGAAAGCTGAGGAAATTTCACATAGAAAACATGTGCTACAAGTGTTTTTTGTTTTTTTCTTCGAAATTTCGAACATTTGGGCTTAATTTTTTCAAAAAAATTTGGAATTTTCAAAAAAACCTTAAAAATAATGCGACATATGGTTTCCATGTCAAATTTTCTCAGCTTTTCAATGGAATCATCTAAAATACCCCATCTCAAATATTTCCCCCAATTTTCATCCTGTAGAACCTAAGAAACCTAAAAAAACCACACAATTGACCCATTATTGAAGGATTTCTATGCAATGGAGGGGAATAGAGTTTTTTTGATGCTTCCAGTGGAAAGCTGAGGAAATTTCACGTAGAAAACATGTGCTACAAGTGATTTTCGTTTTTTTCCTCGAAATTTCGAAAAATTGGGTTTAATTTTTTCAAAAAAAACCTGGAATTTTCAAAAAAATCTTAAAAACGATGTGACATATGGTTTCCATGTCAAATTTTCTCAGCTTTTCAATGAAATCATCTAAACTACCCAATCTCAAATATTTTCCCCAATTTTCATCCTGTAGAACCTAAGAAACCTAAAAAAAACACAATTGACCCATTATTGAAGGATTTCTATGCAATGGAGGGGAATAGAGTTTTCTTGATGCTTCCAGTGAAAAGCTGAGGAAATTTCACGTAGGAAACATGTGCCACAAATGATTTTCGTTTTTTTCCTCGAAATTTCCAAAATTTGGGTTTAATTATTTCAAAAAAACTTGAAATTTTCAAAAAAATCTTAAAAACAATGCGACATATGGTTTCCATGTCAAATTTCCTCAGCTTTTCAATGAAATCATCTAAAATACCCCATCTCGAACATTTTCCCCAATTTTCATCCTGTAGAGCCTAAAAAACCCAAAAAACCCCAATTAATTAAAAACTAACTCACAAATCCTCATGTGTTTTCCATTTTATCGACAGTTCCCTCAACACTCCAACAAAACTCAGCCAATTTTCTCCAATTGCAATATATTAGAGTACATGTAGCCCATAATCCATTCAAACTGCTATCCACACGAAGGTTGTCCCAAAATTTCAATGCAGTAACAATGTGGAATTAGTTGAAAGAGACAGTTTGTAACGTAGATGGAGAGTTTAGATGGGTGACGATTATATCGTACTGGTTTATTAACTATTATCAAACTTGTTAGAGGTTTACACTTCTACGTTTAAAGGAACGTAGAGGGACACAAAGGAGGGATGAGGAGGAGGAGGGGGAGGAGGAGTGAATATATGCTGCATTATACGTGTGGTACATCGTGTCTTGTTTTGAATTGTATTCAAACTGTACCCAACCATTGTTAAACTTCAAGCCCTTTGGCATTGTTTCGTAAACCTCAGGAGTTCAAGAGAGAGAGAGAGAGAGAGAGAGAGAATTTCTCCTTTGAAGGAATTCTAATGGACATATTATCTGGACAAACTGTATTGATAATATTAAAATTCAGTTACAAAGTTTACATTGAATTTTGGTATTATCTTCACTTGCATAAACAATGATAATTCACGTGGAATTAACAAATTTCAGGAGAACTTTTGATAGTTTTAGTCTGGAAATGAACAAAATTTCAGATTCGATGATATGATATTGTAATAATTTGTAAAAATAAGTACAATAAGTGAAAATTCATTATTTTCTCTTCAAAACCACATAAATCGATGGCAAATAATCTCAGCTTTCATTTAAGATCATTTCTTCAAAAAAGTTAAAAAAAAATAGAAAATTGCAAAAAATTGCAATTTTCCAAAAATTGAAAAAAAAAATTTAGACAATAAAATTTGCAATAAAATTATTAACAAAATTCCATCTCGAGCCCTTTCATCAGGATCCTTCATTAATCCCCCCCCCCCCCCCCTCCACCAATCACCAAAAGAGCTCAAGACGTTATCAGTCCTGTTTCCTGCACCTGAAACTCTCCCTAAAACTTTCTCCTCATCTTTCCACGCAAAACTTGAATAAACCCCCGGAAATATTCTCACTGCACTTAATTTCCTCCCACACATTACACAAGTGCAATTTAATTCTCCTCAAAAGATTCACTGATAAATGAATTTTCATGACAACAATATACAACAAACAACAACGACTGTATTCATATCTGTCTCTGGATTTTAACCGCATATACACGAAAATTTTCACTCAAAAACTAAATAGAGAGAAATATAACTAGAGTATAAGGATTCTTGATGCTTTTCTGGGGGGTAAACAAATAAATCAGCACTTCCTCCTTCACGATTTACGTTCACTTCTCATTCTGTGTGTGCTGATTCAGCTGTTTTCATAGAGAAAAGGGCTAGCAAACCACCTACTCACTTTCAGATACTCTTCCTTTTTACCGGTTTTTTTTCTTCATTTTCCATCGCTTCTCTGAAAACTATAAATTTCACACTCCACATACAATTCTCTATCCTCCCTCCCCCTTTTTTTTCTCCCTCCTCCCCCTCCCCCCTCCCACTCTTTTTCTCCCCCTCCCCCTCTCCCCCTCTTTTTCTCCTCCTCTCCCCCTCTTTTTCTCCCCCTCCCCCCACTCTCTTTTTCTCCCCCTCTCTCTCTCATCTCTCCCCTCCCCCCTCCCCTCTTTTTCTCTCCCCCCCCCCCCTCCCCTCTTTTTCTCCCCCCACCCTCTCTTTCTCTTCTTCTCCCCCCCTTCCCCTCTCTCTCTTTTCTCCCCCCTTCCCCTCCCTCTCTTTTCTCCCTCCTCCCACTTCTTCTTTTTCCCCCCTCCCTCTCTCATTTCCTCCCCCCTCCTCTCTCTTCCCCTCTTTCTCTCTTTTTCGCACTTTAAAATTAAGGAAAACCGAGGCAAAATGGACCTGCATCCCAAAATAATTTGGGACTTTTTTTTGAGAATGAAGGGCTCTTAAGAAAAATTTCAAAAAATTCACTAACAATGTTCACTTATTGGAGAATCTTCTCAATTTTTTTCAGATTTTTCTACCGACTCCTTCACTCTAAAAAAAAATCATGAATCATGTTACCATGGAGGTCCATTTTGCCCCGGTTTTGCCTATCAGTTTTTCTCACTTATGTACGGATTTTAACACATATACTCGCCTAACGATCCCTTGTTCCCCATTGATTTTACTTGAATTCATTCTACCAGTTAAAATGATTATTTCACCCGAGTGAATACGTATTTGCTGCGCAAATGATGCTGTAGTACAAAATTTTAACCTCCTCCCCCCCCCCCCCCTTCCCTCTTCTCTTCTCTTGCAATGTCGACTTTTCACTTTTCCAATGTTTTCAACTGAATTCTCTGTACTTTTTTTTTTCTTTTCTATGGACATTATCTTTCGCCTATTTCTTCCAACTAATTACTGCGAATTCGTTTAATCATCCGGAAAATCCAATACGCCTCATTAACTCGAATGGCAATCATTGTTACTTTTTTTTTCTTTTTTTTTTCAGGATTTTAATTTTTTTTTATTTCTGTAATTTCCAGCGAAAAAATTTTAATTACTTTCTCAATGAAAAATTTGGATTTTTAAATTTTTCATTAGTTTGAAAATTAATTTTTTTTTTAACAATTTTGATTACTATTGTAATTTAAAATTTGACTGATGGAATTTCATAATTATTTTCTTTATTAAACTTATTGACATTTTTATTAGTTAAATTGAATTATAAATGTCATATAAGCGTCATTTAGATTGGATTAAATTATAAGTTCTTATTTGTGTTACATTTAGTTAAAACTCTCAACTCAAAATTTTTGTCTGAAAGACGATTATATTTGGGAAGATTAAACATAGTAGCGTTGATTTTATTATAAAATTAATTATTCCAATCAATTAATAAGTAAGAAAGAATCAAAATTTCGAATAAGAAAAAGAATTATAAAATTTCATCAGTCAAATTTTTAATTACAATAGTAATCAAAATTGTTAAAAAAAAAAATTAATTTTCAAACTAATGAAAAACTTAAAAATCCAAATTTTTCATTAAGAGAGTAATTAAAATTTTTTCGATGGAAATTACAGAAATAAAAAAAATTAAAAAATTAAAAATGCGAATTTTATCATTTTTTAGATTTTTTTAAATCTTCGAAAATTTAAAGAAATGCAAAAAACAATATTAATTTATTAATTTTCGATTTATTTTGTGTTTCCAAGGCTTATTTTATTCCTAATTAAATTCTTCATAGACTCACTAAGATCATTCAAATTCCTATAAAATTTAATTAAAAATTTATTTCATATTTTAATATTTAAATTCGTGCAGTGAACAAACTACTCTAAATTGTCATTCATTTTTTCGTCCAATTTCCCCAAAATTCAAAAAAAAAATTCAATAATTTTATAATTAAGCTTACCAACACATTCGTGATTTCATGCAATTGAAACTGTTATCCTGATAATTATTCACAGTTTAATTGGCAATTGAAATGCATAATACGAAATTTTCAATTACATTGCAATCAAGTGATTAACGTGAATGCTAATGAAAATATGAATCATCATTTTCAAATGTACTTAATTGAACTGAAAAATATGATTTTAATGATTTTCTTAAATTTTCCAAATTACAAAAAAAAAAAAAAAAAAAAATTGTATTTCGGATTAATTTTTTGGGCTCGTGGAAGAGACCGTGTCAATGGAAAATTGTACACCAAATCAGTGAGAGGGGGGGGGGGGGGTATTCAATTAGTCGTTAACAGGTGGTTGATAAATCAATTTACTCAATGAAAATGTTAAAGGGTCATAGGGTATGTGGAAAATTATTTGTCAGTTGATTTTAACCAGTGAATGGAAGGAAAAAAAATCAATTAACGTCAAAAGCCATCGAAATGTTGAATAAAATGAGTTTATCGATGAATAGACATTTTTTTTCCTTTTCTTATTAATTTTCCATAAAATTTTCATGATTACTTTTTTTTATTTCACGTTTTACTCAAAAAAAAATAAAAAAAGTGACATTAAAATTTTTTTTTTCAAAAAAACGCTAAAAAATCTTTTTTAGAGAGAATTTTATTTGCAAAAAAAGGTTTCATTTATAAATTAAAAAAATTGATAAATTCCCATAAATTCAATGATTTCCACGAAATAATTCGCATTCAATCACAAAACTTTTGAAATCTTTGAAAAAAAAAAATTTCCAATCAATCAAAAATAAAAATCAATCATTTTTTTCCTTCCACATTATAAATATGGAATTTTCCTTTTCCTCGACTCAAATCACGAGGAAAAAAGTTCTTTTCAATTCGTCCAAAAGTTTTTCCACGAAAACACTTTTCTTCTCCTCAATAATTCCTTTTTTTCCTTTTTTTTTTCAGTTATAAAACGAAGAAATTTTGCCCCAATGAATTCAACTGTTCTTGTGTAAAGAAGAAAAGTTGTGGATTAAATGAATGCATACGTTGTTGAAAAATTCCAGTATGAATTGTTTGATCAATCAAATATTCCTCTTTCATTTTTCCCTGAATTCATCGAACGTAGGATATGAGCAGTGAGGATGAAGAATTTTCTGCATTTTTATTCGTTCAGGAAGAAGAAAAAAAAAAAAGAAAGGAAGTGCGATAAAAGAATCCCAGAGTCTCAGAAAAAAAAAAAAAAAAAAAAAAAAAAAAGAACTTTTAAAAAACAAATGGAAATGGAGTTGTGAGATGTTAAAAACAAAAATCCAAGTACTAAAAATATTTTTCATCCCCAACGGTCAGAGTGCGGTCTCTTGTACGAAAAAACCCCTCTATTGCCATGGGGTATATATACATAGAAATAAAGTAGTAACAGTGTTTTTGAAACGTGGAAAACCAATCGTCTAACTCGAATGCGAAAGAATGAAATACCCTCGGAGAATAAAACTTTGTAGCGGGTTTTTTCGATGGTGAAAAGGAAAAGAAAAGAAGAAAAAAAAAAATTGGAAACTTTTAAAACATCTTTATATATCGGTGTGAAGACATCTCCACTGACACTGGATTTGATGGGAATAGTTTACTTGACGGATTCTTGCAGTTCTTTGAATGTTTCTACATTTTGTGAAGAAGAATGAATTGTTAGGGAAGTATAGATATTTTTTTTATCAAAGTTAGTGAAAATAGCGGTGGGGATGAAACGCCCTAAATCGGACGGAAATAACGAAATTACTAAAAAACCACAGGGTTGACCCATTATTTAAAAACTATTGGCGAAGAGAACCGCATTTTAACTAAATAATAGAAGAAAAAAATATTCAATTCTCCAAAAATTCTTGAAAATAATAAAAGAATCACAAATTATTAGAGTGAAAATTTGATTCGGAGCTGAAATTTCGGCTCGCTGGATATTTTTTTGTGTATAAATACGTAGACGGGATTATTTGAAGTTTTTTCCCCAGTTCTCTCCATTTTTTCTGGATTTAGGAACAAAAATTGAAGGATTTTTATGAAATGGAGGGAGATAGAGTTTTTTTGATGCTTCCAGTGGAAAGCTGAGAAAATTTCACGTAGAAAACATGTGCCACAAGTGATTTTTGTTTTTTTCCTCGAAATTTCCAAAATTTGGGTTTAATTTTTTCAAAAAAACTTGGAATTTTCAAAAAAATCTTAAAAACAATGCGACATATGGTTTCCATGTCAAATTTCCTCAGCTCTCCAATGAAATCATCTAAAATACCCCATCTCAAATATTTTCCTCAATTTTCATCCTGTAGAACCGAAGAAACCCAAAAAACCACACAATTGACCCATTATTGAAGGATTTCTATGCAATGGAGGGGAATAGAGTTTTTTTGATGCTTCCAGTGAAGAGCTGAGGAAATTTCACGTAGAAAACATGTGTCACAAGTGATTTTTGTTTTTTTTCTCGAAATTTCGAAAATTTGGGCTTAATTTTTTCAAAAAAACTTGGAATTTTCAAAAAAATCTTAAAAACAATGCGACATATGGTTTCCATGTCAAATTTCCTCAGCTCTCCAATGAAATCATCTAAAATACGCCATCTCAAATATTTCCCTCAATTTTCATCCTGTAGAACCTAAGAAACCCAAAAAACCACACAATTGACCCATTATTGAAGGATTTCTATGCAATGGAGGGGAATAGAGTTTTCTTGATGCTTCCAGTGGAAAGCTGAGGAAATTTCACGTAGAAAACATGTGCCACAAGTGATTTCCGTTTTTTTTTCGAAATTTCGAAAATTTGGGCTTAAATTTTTTAAAAAAAATTTGGAATTTTCAAAAAAAATCTTAAAAATAATGCGACATATAGTTTCCATTTTCTGTAGCATTCGTGCAATGATTTCGTTGAAAAATAACAAGCAGCTATTTTCACAGCTCAAAAAATCCCTCTTTTCCTTCATTTCTTATTAAAAATAAACGTTATTAGAGACCCATTAGGATACATAACAAGTAATGACTAATATGTGGTAGATTCTGATGGATTTTCCTATCCCGTTACGTTGTAGAGGCTTCCAATCTCATTTTAATTACCCCATCAGCTTTCCATCAGGATGGACAGTTTGATACGGAAATGTACTTGATTTCATGCAGATGGCTATAAACCGATTTATTTGATGCTATTAAAATTTTATGAGTCCCTTTTAATTATTAATTTGTAATCACCTGGGGGCATAATCTATAATTTTTTTTTTCACTTTTTCATTTTTTCAGGAAAATTTATCGAAAGAGTTAATGAAACTCAAAAACTGCTAAAAAGTGAATTTTTTTGGATTCATTTTTTTTTTAAATCGAAATCCAATAAAAATAGCAAAAAATTTCATAATATGACATTATATATAGCAAATTCCGACAATTTTCATTTTTTTTCTTCCAACATATAATTTATTTTAAAGAAAATAAATAAAAAATAGAAAAAAATTAAATTCCTTTAAAATTATTTTATCTAAATTTTTTTTTTTTAATATTTTCGCATTAAAAATAATTCAATTCTTCGAACTATTAGACATAGACGAATGGTCTATATAATACAATACTTCATTCAATTAAACGAATGAAAATTGCTGATAGTATATATATATTCTCCAATAAATCTCTAAAAAAAATAAAAAAAATAGAGTAAATGTGCGATTGGCCTTCCAATTTCTACAGACTCGACGATTTAGATTTTGCTGCCAGATATTTTTCCACAGATATATATATATATGTATATTCGCTTATAGTTATTGAGTATCAAGACAGATTTGGGCCAGCGTTTTTTTTTTTTTTTTTTATCTTTTCTCGATGAGTCGACGGAATTTATATCAAAAGTACAAATTAATATATTCCACTTTTTTTCTTTTTTTTTTATCTCCTTCTCTCTGAAACTTTCCCTCCACTCACCTTAATATCCACTTTATTGAAAGCGATTTTTCGAGTGAATTATTGCACTGCTGTGGCACTTATCCAGTATTGAATTGTGGCTAATTTTTTAGTAGCACAATTTTCGAGCCATGTGTAAGATATTGATGCTGGCAGTACTTGTTGTCTGGAAACTTTATTGTGATAATAAATATTCAATTTTTAATGGATGGAAAAAAAAAGGAATTGTCTGATGCAGGGAAGAGGAGAGAAATTGTGAGATTGGAGTGGAAATAAAATCAGGAAAAATGAGGATTTGTAGGCTTGTTTCCAATTAATTGGGGATAATTGGGGGGAAATGTGGGTTAATTCAGAGGGGAGAGTGATTGAACTATTCGAAAGTCATATCTTCGGGTTGTGAATATAATTTTTTTTTCTTGGATTTTTTTTTAGATTATTAAGCTTCTATTACATGGATGAGATAGAGAGAGAGGGAAATAGTTAGGATTAACTTCTAATTAAAAATTCGAAATGACTGTATGGAGGATTGAATATTTTTTTCTTCTATTATTTAGTTGAAATCATGTTCTCTTTGGCAATTGGTTTTGAATAATGGGTCAATTGTGTGGTTTTTTGGGTTTCTTAGGTTGTGCTGGATGAAAATTGGGGAAAATATTTGAGATGGGGTATTTTGGATGATTTCATTGGAAAGCTGAGGAAATTTGACATGGAAACCATATGTCGCATCATTTTTAAGATTTTTTTGAAAATTCCAAGTTTTTTTGGAAAAATTAAGCCCAAATTTTCGAAATTTTGAGAAAAAAAAAAAAAATCACTTGTGACACATGTTTTCTACGTGAAATTTTCTCAGCTCTTCACTGGAAGCATCAAAAAAACTCTATTTCCCTCCATTTCATAAAAATCCTCCAATAATGGGTCAATTGTGTGGTTTTTTGGGTTTTTTAGGTTGTGCTGGATGAAAATTGGGGAAAATATTTGAGATGGGGTATTTTGGATGATTTCATTGGAGAGCTGAGGAAATTTGACATGGAAACCATATGTCGCATTGTTTTTAAGATTTTTTTGAAAATTCCAAGTTTTTTTGAAAAATTTAAGCGCAAATTTTCGAAATTTCGAGAAAAAAAACAAAAATCACTTGTGAGACATGTTTTCAACGTGAAATTTCCTCAGCTCTTCACTGGAAGCATCAAAAAAACTCTATTTCCCTCCATTTCATAAAAATCCTCCAATAATGGGTCGATTATGTGGTTTTTTGGGTTTCCTAGGTTTTACAGGATGAAAATTGGGGAAAATATTTGAGATGGGGTATTTTAAATGATTTCGTTGGAAAGCTGAGGAAATTTGATATGGAAACCATACGTCGCATTGTTTTTGAGATTTTTTTGAAAAATTCCAAGTTTTTTTGAAAAAATTAAGCCCAAATTTTCGAAATTTCGAGAAAAAAAACAGAAATCACTTGTGGCACATGTTTTCTACGTGAAATTTCCTCAGCTCTTCACTGGAAGCATCAAAAAAACTCTATCACCCTCCATTTCATAGAAATCCTTCAATATTCGTTCCTAAATCTAGAAAAAATGAAGAGAATTGGGGAAAAAACTTCAAATCATCCCGTCTACGTAATTATACACAAAAAAAATATCCAGCGAGCCGAAATTTCAGCTCCCAATCAAATTTTCACTCTAATAATTTGTGATTCTTTTATTATTCTCAAGAATTTTTGGAGAATTGAATATTTTTTTCTTCTATTGTTCAGTTAAAATGCTGTTCTTTTCGCCAATAGTTTTTAAATAATGGGTCAACCCTGTGATTTTTTAGTGATTCCGTTATTTCTGTCCGATTCAGGGCGTTTCATCCCCTCCACCGTTATTTTTACTAACTTTAATAATTCATATCTCTTGAACTAAACTGGCAAAAATTACGAAAAAATTCAGAATAATGTAAAAAAATACCATCTTTGATGTGGCATCAAAAAAATAAGGGCTCAACTCAATGTGAGGACACTTGGACAAAACCAAAAAATGATTAAACTAAAATAATTCATTTATTCACTCAATTAATCGAATTTAAACTGGATTATAATTTATTTCACAACATTAAACTTTAATAATATTTTCCTGTTTTCCTCCACTAGACGAGAAGACTTTAATCAGCTTTACTCTTCCTTCACAAAATAAGCTTTCCAGCACTCTCATGTGCAAAGTTTTAGTTACATTACCTTCTCTCTCTCTTTCTCTTTCCCTTTCTATCTTCACTATAACATTCTCCCTAAATGCAACTAATTCCCATATTCAGGAAAACCATGAGTTGCAGACCTGAAACAATAAGTTTCAAGCTTTGACGGCTTAATGCTTAGCTTTTGGTGCACAAGTATTTTGAAATTCTCCAATATTTCGAGTAAAATTAGAGTGAAGTAAATTCTTCACATTTAATTAAGAAAAGAATATAAAATTGAAAAATGGAAAAAGACGTATTATTTCCTTTTTTTTCTGATTTTTTACCAGAAAATTTCCTGATGGAGTTTATTGATTACTTTTTTATTAATTAAATTTTATTCTTCATTGTTTTTTACTCTTTAATCCAACGAAATTTCATTCGCATAATAAAACACTGGAGGGGTCATGAAACCATACCTCCCCCCTCCCCCCCCCCTTCTATGGATTATTTGCATGTAGGATCAACATGTATCAAGTTTACAAAATAAATTACCTTCCACGCAGAGAATCACGTATACATAGGATAAACTCCCACGTTGGTCTCACCAATTAATTTGCCAATTGGAATATCCAGGATGTGTGTGTATGTATGTATATATATATACCATTGAGATTTTCTCATTATTCTGTCTCTATTCGACTCTTGTTTCATTTGCTTGTACTTATGCATTCATATTATGGTGGAATAATATTTGCACTGAATTTTCTTGCAGGAAAAATTGGAATAAAATGAGAATTCCAAAAAAACGACTCAAGATGGTTTTCTTAACATGACTAGGCTATTGCTTTTCTTGTGGGCGAAATAATCATGCATGTATTCTATTTTTTTTCATCAAGAAAAATTACAATAATGAAAATTGAGACAAGCTGCAAATTTTTATGAATCCTATTATTGTTGCTGAGCAACAAAACTTTTGGGAAATATCCGCTAATTCCGAAGAACTTGGAGTATTATTATTACGAGTGAGTATCACAGAAGCAAGTGATTCTACCAAGAAATGTCAAGAATTTTTTTTCAGGAAAAATTAAATTCTTTACAAAAAAAGGTTTCCTAATATTTTTACCTAAGCCTTTGGATTCTGACATATCTTCGAAATAACTCAAATTTTTCTCGAAATATCAGAAAACTGTTGAGAGACTCATTTTTTCCGGTCGAATGATGATGGAATGGTGAAAGCAGATTAGGGAATGCTCCATATTCGATATAATAAGGTCTTAGGGCTGAAAAACGTCACTGACAGTCGTTCAGGCTCATTAACATTGGACATTTTATGGAAAATCATCCCGGATCATAATTTCCACTTCCTGCATGCAAGTTCGGACTCCATAGAAGGCATATTGAGTGATTTGGAGGAGGAAAAACAAGAACAGAGAGAGGGAATGCTCAATATTCGATATAATAAGGTCCTAGGGCGGAAAAACGTCACTGACAGTCGTTCAGGCTCATTAACATTGGACATTTTATGGAAAATCATCCCGGATCATAATTTCCACTTCCTGCATGCAAGTTCGGACTCCATAGAAGGCATATTGAGTGATTTGGAGGAGGAAAAACAAGAACAGAGGGAGGGAATGCTCAATATTCGATATAATAAGGTCCTAGGGCGGAAAAACGTCACTGACAGTCGTTCAGGCTCATTAACATTGGACATTTTATGGAAAATCATCCCGGATCATAATTTCCACTTCCTGCATGCAAGTTCGGACTCCATAGAAGGCATATTGAGTGATTTGGAGGAGGAAAAACAAAAACAGAGAGAGGGAATGCTCAATATTCGATATAATAAGGTCCTAGGGCGGAAAAACGTCACCGACAGTCGTTCAGGCTCATTAACATTGGACATTTTATGGAAAATCATCCCGGATCATAATTTCCACTTCCTGCATGCAAGTTCGGACTCCATAGAAGGCATATTGAGTGATTTGGAGGAGGAAAAACAAAAACAGAGAGAGGGAATGCTCAATATTCGATATAATGAGGTCCTAGGGCGGAAAAACGTCACCGACAGTCGTTCAGGCTCATTAACATTGGACATTTTATGGAAAATCATCCCGGATCATAATTTCCACTTCCTGCATGCAAGTTCGGACTCCATAGAAGGCATATTGAGTGATTTGGAGGAGGAAAAACAAAAACAGAGAGAGGGAATGCTCAATATTCGATATAATAAGGTCCTAGGGCGGAAAAACGTCACCGACAGTCGTTCAGGCTCATTAACATTGGACATTTTATGGAAAATCATCCCGGATCATAATTTCCACTTCCTGCATGCAAGTTCGGACTCCATAGAAGGCATATTGAGTGATTTGGAGGAAGAAAAACAAAAACAGAGAGAGGGAATGCTCCGTATCCGATACAATAAGGCCTCATAATCGAGGAACATCACCTACAGTGGTCCAGTCCCCATACCCCATGATTTGAATCAGTGTTTTCAATAATTCCCAGAGGCAGAAGACCGACAGGTGGTGCTGTACACTATTATTGTATTAAAATTGCGTCCTATTTTTATTCATACAAACATTTATCATCAATCATTGTATTCGTCGATATCATAAAAAATAAATTAGTAAATTGATCATAAATTAATTTTTATTTTCGGCTTCATCATACACATTTACCATATTTCCCCTTCTAAAATCTCAGAAAATTTCAATTCTCGGAATAATTTTTTTGATTTCCAGATATCAAAGTAAAAAGAAATCACAAGTAGAATTGATCTATCACTCTCTCTCTCTTCGTATTTTCACGTGCAATGACATCTCATGATACACGGAAATCACGAATGAAATACGATGGGTTCATTCGATTTGAATGCCAGTATACTGTAGGCATATTTTATCGAACAAACATCAAGAATACGACGAGGAGGAGGGAGGGGGAGGGGCAGGGGGGGGGGCCTCCAATAACTGCACCTTTCATTGATACGTTAATATAGGCATGAAAATACTTTTTTGTTTCCCTGTCATATCGAGGAAAAATAAAATAGTCCGGGTTACATGCATATCTATACATATATATATAATATCGAAAGAATTGAGGACACATCGATATTCGACATATAGAAACTTGAAATGTTGCTGAAGTAGAGACATATCCAGAGAAATAAATATTCTCATCTCAGTTGTAAAAATGGCTCTTTTTTTTCTATTTGTGCTCATGGATATGGAAAAATGCCATTTCTTCAGTGATTTTTCGTTTACATGGCGGCTTGTAAGTTTTTCTTTTCCAACTGATTTCCTCGATTTAATCGATATTTTCGAATATTTTTTTTTTTTTTTTCTAGCAACTGACCTTCTTTTCAGATGTCATCCACGTGAGATAGAGGATGGAGGCAAGAAAAAACGAAAAAAAAAAACTTAGAAAAAGATAAGAGAAGAAACATCATTTCCTACTGAACGTGTATTGCTTTCGACGTTACTGCGTGAAAGTGCACTTTCGCTCATGCAGGAAGCTTCCTTAGCTTTCACCGTTTCCTATCATCAACTCTTAGAACTTTCCGTTGGCACGGGAATTCACTTTGCTTTAGAGTAGACTATAGTCTTGTATTGTTATTACATTTTTTTTTTGTATGTTTTTTGATGTAATTTTGAGTTGATTAAATTTTATTTGAAGATTTTTCCATTAATTTTCAACAAAAATGAATTATTTTTTTTGTAATTTTTTTGAAAGGGAGATAAAAAAAAATGAGGAATATTTTCCAAAAACCAATTCTGAGAAAAATGACAATTTATCAAAAAAAAATTTTGATACTAAAAAAAATTCCAGATTTTTTTTTAAATTAAAAAAATTGAAAAAAAAATATTCAAAAGCTTTTGATCAAGAAAATGAATTTTTTTTTTTTCATAATCACCCATAAACTATGGTGAATTTCTCAACACACCTCCCTTCATGTATATTCAAAGGCTATTGAAATATTAACTGAGCCTTGTGAACATTGACGTAGATAGTACTTTGGATAACAGTGTAGAGTTACGGTGAGTAAAGGGTTAATGCCGTAGAGTGTTGTAGATCGTTCATTCATCAAAGAGCGTAAATAGCCTCTACACATTCATGTTTACACCTTCATCGATAACACATAGTGCTTTTTCGAACAGAGATTAACATGGTTCGATGTAAACAGTATGGATCCATGTATAAACGATTATGTTAAGGTAGTATCGCCGATACTCGATTGACCTTTCCAAAAATTCTAAAATTTGGAACATTCATCAATTATGATAAGATAATGATCCAGTTCAATTTTTGAAGGGCTACAGAGAACGAGTCGAAAGATATTGACACTTGAAATTTCACGAGTTTAACATTGAGAGTTATGGAAAATCGCACATTTTATCATATTTTACAAAATTGACTGTTCCGATTTGATTAAAAAAAAGGGAAATGATCGAGGGATTGCTCACTCCTGAAGTCATGGCACCACACCGCGATGAAGTCAATTTGAAATCAAGTGAAGTCATCAAAATCAGTGAAATCACTGAAGTCAGATGACTTCAACTTTTTGAAATCACTGAAGTCAAATAATTTCATTTTTTTTAAATCAATTCTGAAATCACTGAAGTCACTTGAAATCAATTGAAGTCACTAAAATGAGTGTTCTTTGCCACTGTTATATTTTAGATAAAAGTACAAATTGTTTGAAATTAGAGCCAATGAGTGTACATGGGTACATCGATATTGAACAGTATGGAAAAACTATTTTCCCTCCTGTGATAACTGAGAGTGGAGATTTAAAACTACCTAATAATATTTTTGAGGCTGTTAAAAAATATTTCCAATGAAAAACATCTAAATATTGTAATGTGTCAATTTATATAAAAAGTTTTTGTTTCAATATGATAAAAACCCGTTTTGCCCCACCCTCTTTTATTCTTAAAATTTTAATCATTGTGATATCAATGACTTCATTCTATTTGAAGTCACTGACTACAAATTGATGAAGTCATTGGCAATCAATTGCAGTCATGAAGTCACGTTAATCAGCGCTTGAAGTCATTGAAACCAAACACCGAATTCACGTGAAGTCGATTTCATTTTGAAGTCATGGTGTCACTCAATCCTTGAGTGAGTAACCCCTCGGAAATTCTAGAAAATTATGTATAAAATATTTTAAACCCTTGAAAATACAGCTTCAGGGGAGTTATTCTCGTGTCTTAATATATTTACGATTTCGCTCCCGTCAGAGGGCATCTCGGCTGCATTTAAACCGAACTGATGAAACTTACGAACGCTATGTGTTTCACTAAACAATCAAGATAGTTGAGATACGATTCTTAGTATTGCTCTGAAATAAAAGAATCATTTTATTATCAATAAATCGAATTAAAATGATAATTTCAAGTGTAGATCATGTTTTTCGCCATCAATATTCTATACTCATGTAGTGGAGAAATGGGCAAGTGTTATGAAAATCCAGCAAAATGACTGAGTATTACTCACATCGCCCTCTGACGGGAGCAAAATCATAAATATATTAAGACGCGAGAATAACTCCCCAGAGCATGTAATAGTAGTAATTAGTGAATAACTATGAAAACTGTACTTTTTATATTTTCTTTCTCTCTCTAACTCACTCGGAACGCTATCTAGTGTGTAAACACTGCATGAATCAAACGAGACACTATAGCCACTGACTAGGGCAGTATCAGCGGTACTACGTTAATAGTCGTATTATTGTATCAAATACCTGTGAAATACACATTTACAATTGCACGAAGTCAATTTCGATAAGTCCATTACTTCATTGGTGGAAAAATCAATGAGAAGTACAAAGGCATTCTAAAGGCTTTGAAATTCAATGAATCGTGAAGTCGTAAATGAGCGAATTTTATTGGTCAATAAAATGAGAAAACAGCGAAAGTGACACCGTATAAAATCCACTTTTTTTTCATTTTTTTTCCAATTTTGTGGAGAACATGGAAAATTCTACATTTCGAAATTTCCTGAATATTTCCATCAGATCGAATTTCGTCCATCGAAATTCGTCGAGATAGTCGAATGAATTTCCATTTTATCGTGATAAATGGGGAAAAATAGACAAAGTAAACTCAATCATGAAATAACACAATTTCCCCTTGAAAATCGTCCAATTCAACATCGAAATATGAAAAAATATTGAATTTCCAAAAAAAAAAAGGGAAAAATAATCTAATGCTGTCATTTGATATCAACGAAGTATCCAACAGAATTTTTAACGCTTTTATCACATTTTTCCAGGAATATCAGTGGATGTTCGCTAGTGCATGTATTCAATTTCACAAAATTCGCGAAACAATCTTTTTTTTTGTTTTTATTTGAGAGCTGCAAGAAAAGACATCTCCGAAAATTTCGCTATCTCGTTTAGTTTCCGAAATCTTTTCCAAAAATGAATTCCAAAAAAGTGAAAATTTAAAAAAAAAAAAATTTCAACTGAAGAAATTTCAATTTTTTTTATTTAAAAAAAAAATTGGAATAAAATCCAGGAGCTTTTGATCAAAAAAATGTATTTTTTTTTATAATCCAAAATTTACTGCAGACTCATTTAATATGAACGGAATATCTCCCCAGCCGGAATTTTCACCGCTTTTATGTCCCTTATTCGAGGAATATCAGTGAATGTCTGTTGAAGCACGTATTCAACTTCACAAAATTCGCCAAAAAAAAGTAGAAAAAAAAAAAATTCTGAGGCTAGAGACATGAATATTTTCGTCACTAAATCTACTCCTGCCTGGCGGAAATTGAAGACCATAGAAATTTCTGAGAGGTCTATTCTTTTTTTTTTCTCCTCGTTTTCCATGCCACCAAGAGCATCACACAACACACAATCTGCGAATGCCTTGCTTGTGCCAGAATGTTCATGCGGCTTTTGGAGTACTAGTCCACACGAGGGATGAGGCAAAATGGTAGGGACACATATATATATACATATATATATATATATAATATATGTATAACTATAGAACATGCATGTATGGTGTGAGTTAATCGTGAGATTTCCCGAGGTGATCGTACCTCATCCCAAACAACTCGGTGTTACGGTACGTTGGACCATCTGACTGATCCAGTTAGTCCCTATTGTGATACCATTGCTCAGGCACTAGTGCTGTATAATGTTTATCATATAACCAATATATTGGAAGGATGTTCATGATGCTCTAGTGACATTTTCAATGGTATTGAGGTGATTTTGGTGGTATTTCTACGAAAATTGAAAAAAATGAGGCTGGTCATCTCGTCGCTGGTCATCTCGTTATTCATATTACCATCGACTAGTGATCAGGTGAGCGCGCAAGTCGACTGCCCCCAATCAAGTGATCCGCCAGGGTTTTCATCAGTTTTTGGACTGATTCTTGATGAATATGAGAATGTTCGATGAGAGATGTGGATCTTGATATATTTTTGATTGATTGATGAGATTTGACTGGATTTCAATTTTATTAACAATAATAAACCTTTCATTTATTCAACAATTGAAACCACTTTAATTGTGGGGAGCTATTCTTGCGTCTTAATATATTTACGATTTTGCTCCCGTCAGAGGGCGATGTGAGTAATACTCAGTCATTTTGCTGGATTTTCATAACACTTGCCCATTTCTCCACTACATGAGTATAGAATATTGATAGCGGAAAACATGATCTACACTTGAAATTATCATTTTGATTCGATTTATTGATAATAAAATGATTCGTTTATTTCAGAGCAATACTAAGAATCGTATCTCAACCATCTTGATTGTTTAGTGAAAGACATAGCGTTCGTAAGTTTCATCAGTCCGGTTCGATAAGGTATGATAGAAGAAGGTATTGGCAACCTTTGAGGAGCCGACACTCCCAGGATGCAATGCGTAGGGGACCGCTTTTCAGACAGCGGTTCGATGTCGTTACTGCCGTCTACTCATTTTCTCTATGCGCTACTCGAAATCATGTGCAATATTTGATCAGCCGGAATCCCTATTTTCAGCTCATAATTTGGTGAATATGGTTCAAACAGCTAATGTAAATTAGTAGGGCATCTGAGAGAGATCATCAAGATGCTGGAAAACTCTAAATATCATGGAATTCTCGGAAAATATGAGATGAAAAATTTCATTGACTGTTTAAGGGAACTCACTCGATTTTTTCAATCGAAACCCCATTATTTATATTCATATGCCCATATTCTGGTAAATATGGTTCAAACAGCTAATGTAAATTAGTAGGGCATCTAGTAGAGATCATCAAAATGCTGGAAAACTCTAAATATACTTGAAAAATACAAGCCGAAAAATTTAATTGACTTTTGCAAGGAACTTGCTCGATTTTTCCAATCGAGACCCCATTATTTATATTCATTGGCTCATATTTCGGTGAATATGGTTAAAACAGCTAATGTAAATTAGTAGGGGATCTAGTAGAGATCATCAAGATGCTGGGAAACTCTAAATATACTTGAAAAATACAAGCCGAAAAATTTAATTGACTTTTGCAAGGAACTTGCTCGATTTTTCCAATCGAGACCCCATTATTTATATTCATTTGCTCATATTTCGGTAAATATGGTTCAAGGAGTGAGCAATCCCTCGATCATTTCCTTTTTTTTTCATCCAAATCGAAACAGTCAATTTTGTAAAATATGATGAAATGTGCGATTTTCCATAAGGCTCAATGTTAAACTCGTGAAATTTCAAGTGTCAATATCTTTTGACTCGTTTTCTGTAGCCCTTTAAAAATTTAACTGGATCATTATCTTATCATAATTTATGGACGTACCAAATTCCAGAATTTTCGGAACTGTCAATCGAGTATCGGCGGTACTACTTTAAGCCATGAAACAGGATATTTTTAACAGAATATGGCAGATATTAATGGAAATACGCTGCCTTCATTCTAATTCTTTTTTTTTTTAAGAATTCAGGTGAAAAAAGACGTATCTCCATTAATTTCCAAAATATTTGAGTAAAAATGAAGGAAAAATGAATTATTCTGTTTTATACCTCTTCGATACTGAATTCCAGTTGTGATTGAAAAAAATCCGTTGACGTATTGTGATGAAACTTTACAGGGATTCAACGGAAAATGATTGGAAAAATGGAAGAATTATTGCACGATTGAAAAATCATAATTAAAACTACGAATCCCATTCTTTTTTTCACTCTTTTTTTTTAGCTCTCCATTGATTACTATTGTCATATCAAATACTCGGAGATGAAGAGAAACGAGTGCAGCATGACTGCTCCTCAATTAATATTCCTCAACAATTCTCCGGTAAATGAGGCATTTCTCTTTTTTTTTCTAGAATTAAACAACTGAAATATCATTTTTTTTCTGTCAATACATTTTAATTTATTCGTGAGTGTAACAGTTTTCGTATAAATTTGCACAATTTCATGGAAGTTCGACGTGTTTCACCACCAGTGGAGAAACTTCAATAACTCGAGTGATTAATATCTCGTAAGTTTTGCGGTTGAAGTTGATGAAAAAATGCGAGAAAAAAAATCAGAAAATTAAGATTTTTTAATTAAAAAAAAAAAAAGAGTGTTAAGGAAATCTAAGTAACAGGTCCAAATGATCTACTTTTTTTTTCTAAGTTATAAACCTTAGAACCAAAAAGGCGTATCTCCCTTTCACTAAATTTCATAAAATTTCCACAATTTTACGTACTAAAAAATAAAAATAAATAAAAATGGATAAAATAACAAGTTTCATCTTACGTGAAGGCAATTTTATTTTATTCCCACCCAACAACATATAGTCACGTATTTTCACTATCATACATATCTCTCTCTCTCTCTCTCTCTGTAATAAGCCGTCATGGACCTTTTTGAAATGTGTGATTAGATTTTCTTTTGCACTGTATTTTTTTTTTTTTTACCTTCAAGCTTTTCAAATGGGTGGGTAAAGAAAACTAGTGAATGAAGTCACGTATCTTGACAGCTTTTCTTTTCTCTACCTCTTTTTCTTGACGATGAGTTGCGGCGAAAGATGAGGAGTGTAACGAAAAAAAAAAAAAATGAGGGAGGGAAAAAAAAAGAGAGAGATGGGGAAGGAGTGGGAGGGAGAGAGAGAAAGAGTGGGAGAGGGGGGAGGAGAGGAAGAGAGGTAGGAGGGGGGGGAGGAGATAAAGAGTGGCAGAAGGGGGGGGGGGGGAGAGAAAAAGAGAGGGAGAGGGGGGAGAGAAAGAGAGATAGAGGGGGGGGGGAGAAAAAGAGAGGGGGGGGGGAGACAGAGAGATAGAGGGGGGAGAGAAAAAGAGAGGGAGGGGGGGGAGAGAAAGAGAGATAGAGGGGGGGGAGAAAAAGAGAGGGAGGAAGACAGAGAGATAGAGGGGGGGAGAGAAAAAGAGAGGGTGAGGAGAGGGAGAGAGAGAGAGAGAAAAAAAATAAAAAACGATGGAACACGTCTGACTGCAGTCAGAGTTATTCGCTAGAGAGATAGAGCTTACCAGACTCAGGGCGTGTAATTCATAAAAGTTTATCACCTAGAGAGGAGCTATTTCAACCAACCTGTGGTAATACAGTTGAGTTTGAAGAGAAAGAGAGAAAAATAGTGAGTAAGACATACACACAGACATATAGGGAAGACTGGGGCAAAATGGACGTACAGGATGGAATGTTTCATTATTTTTTTTCGGGGTGAAGGAATCGGTGGAAAAATCTGAAAAAATTTGAGAACATGCTTCAATATGTGAATATTGTTGGTGAATTTTTTGAAATTTTTTTGAAGACTCCTTCACTCTAAAAAAAAATCCCAAATCATTTTTAAACGCAGGTCCATTTTGCCACGGTTTTTTCTATATATATAGGTACATACTCGCATAAAAGTTATCTTAGGATGATGCGTGGTAAAATCTCCAATGAGCAGAGAAGACAGGGGAGAGTAAAATAACAATGACAATTGGCCGCCATTTTTAATGACTTCAGTGGATTTGTCCTAAATGTTTTTTCACAGAACAGATTGGCGCAAGAATTGCCTCAAGCGAAATGGACCTTTGAGGATAAATAAAATGGATTTTTTTTTGAGGGTGAAGGAAATTGGGGAAAAATCTGAAAAAATTTGGGAATGATGGGGAGATGGTGGACCATCTTCGGGAATTTTTTGAGATTTTTTTGTGCAGGTCTTGAGTGTTTAAAAAAATTAGTTCTTTTTGAAACAGGGGGAAAATGGGTATTTTTATGAGATAGATTTTTTTCGATGATTCCATTGAAAAGCTGAGAAAATTTGAGCTGGAATTCATATATTTTACTTTATCTCTGCGATTTTTCAAAAAAAAAAAGTTGAAAGGTGTAAAATTTTTGAAAAAAAAAGACAAATATTTTATTTTAGGTTTCTCTTTCCTCAATTTTTTTTTCCAGAGTGAATGAATTTTTAGAAAAATTTGAAAAAATTAGGCAATGATGAGAACATGATAGAGCATCTCCGTGAATTTTTACAGATTTTTTACTGAAGGTCTTCATATAAAAAAAAAATCAGTTCTTTTTGAAATGGGGGTAAAATGGGTATTTTCATGAGCTAGATTTTTTTCGATGATTCCATTGAAAATCTGAGAAAATTTGAGCTGGAATTCATGTATTTTACTTTATTTCTGCCTTTTTTTTCAAAAAAAACCTTAAAAGTTTTGAAAAAAGTTAAAAAAACAGAAATTTTTCAAAAAAAAGCTACAATTTTTTTATTCAATTTTTTTTTCCCCTCAATTTTTTTTCATTTTCTCTTCTCCATTTCTCGAATCCCCTAAAAAGAGCGGATGTTTGCTCATTGATAAAAGAAAATAAAAAAAAAAGGTCGAGAAAATGGAATTGAGGGTAAAATAAATAGAAAAGGATCATCGATGAAATTGACTAGTTCTATCACACCTAATACATTGATACTCCACTTCTTTTTTTTTTATCATAACAATCAGCAAGGTTAGAAGTTGAGTAACAATGTGAAAATGAAACGAGAGGAAAGAGCAAACAATTTAATCAGAGTGAACTGTATTAGTCTACTTCAATAATTTAGTATTCCCAGGTCGATGAAAGAGAGAGAGAGAGAGAGTAAAATTTTTCTTTTCTCCAAAAACCTTCAGATATTCACAACTCCAACGAAAGCTTTGAACTACATTGAGAATGTTCTATAGTTTTTTTTTTTTTTTTTTTTTTTTTTTTTTTGTAAAATTCTCAGATAACAAGTGAGCTTGTTTGACTTTGAAATATTCGACAAACAAGGGTAATTTAACAAGGATCCCTTTTCATTGAAATATTAAGAATTCTTACTTGAAAAGAACTTCTTTTGCTACAATATTCCATTGGGCTGTAATACACCCAGAGTAAATGAATTTTGTATTTACTTTTACGTTAACAATTTCCATTGTAAATTGAAAATTGTAAGAGGGGGGGGGGGGGGGGGGTTGGTGAAATACAGACATTTTAGTTTGGATTATTTATATTGTTGTCTTAGAAACAAAAAGACGTAAGTTCTATGGTTATTTATAGGACTTACGCCACTTTGATTCTCAGATGATGATATTATGAAAATCTGGAAAAGCAATGGGAATATTTGAGATAGGGTTTTTCTGATGATTTCAGTGAAAAGATGAGATTTTTTTCTTTTTTAATGAATGGTAAAATTCATTTTTAATGAGATTTTTGGAAAATTAGACTTTTTTGAAAAATTGAAAAATTTGACTTTTTTGGAAAATTTGACTTTTTTTTGGGGTAATTATTGTTTTATTGGTCGTGGTGAATTGAAATTGGTTTTGAATGGAGGGTGATGTCATTTGCCATCGATTTATGGGGTTTCGAATAAAAGAAAAAGATTTTTGAATTTTTTGAACAGTAAAAACTGATTTTTCACGAAAATACCCATAATTACTTCAAAAATCACTATTTTTCTTTTCAAAACCACATAAATCGATGGGAAATGATCTCACCTTTAATTTAAAATCAAAAACGTAAAAAATATCAAAAATCGAAAAAAGTGGAATTTTCAAAAAATTCAAAAAAATCAGTTCTGACCCATGTTTTTCAATGGGAATTTCCTCAGCTTTCCAATGAAATCATTCAAAAAATTCTATCCTCCACCGTTTCATCAGACTGCCCATTTTACCCCACTTTCTCCTCATCCCCATAAAATCGACCTGCATGTCAAAATAATTCAGAATTTTTTTTTAACATGCAGGCTTTCCCCCAAAAATTTCAAAAAATTCACACCCAAAATCAACATATCAGACCATTTTCTCAAATTTTTTGCAGATTTTTCCACAAGCTCCTTCACTCCGAAAAAAATTCCTGAATCATGTTACCTCAGAAGTCCATTTTGCCCCACTCTCCCCCAATTACAATTTTATCAAATCTCTTCATTCCCCTGATATTCATCAGAACAATGCCACCTCAATCTTCCAACCCCCCTCCCCCCCTCCTCCTCCTCCCCCTCCTTTGAATCATTGAAATAATGTGATTATAAATAAAATGGTCCACGTAATACCGCAGACAGATGAATTTTTCACATGCCTTATATTCCCACTAAAAGAGAGTAGAATCTGGAAACGTGAAAATTCAGTGGGGAAAGGGGGGGGGGAGGGGGGGGGAGCTCCCCCGAGAGTCGTATTCGAATCCTTCCATAAGACGTTCTGCATTTTCAAGCATTTCCGTGGTACACTTGTGAGAATTATATATATCCATATATATATATCTATATATATCCATACATACATATATATATATATATCGTCACCTTAGAAGCAAAGGGGCGTAAGTGCTATGCTCATACACAGCACTTACGCCCCTTTGCCTCTCAGGCAACGATATATCTATCTATATATATGTCTATATATATATATATATATATATATATATATATATATATATATATATATATATATATATATATATATATATATATATATATATATATATATATATATACAATGGTGGGTTTGGGGACCTAACCCAAAAAACACGGAAATCGATAGAACATGCAATTATACATCGGATGAAATGGATATCACCGATCAATTTCAAGTGCAAATGACATTTTTTTAAGAAAGTGCAACGTATTGGCTAGTTTGGGGACTTTCGTATAATGTATTGTATGAGGACTTTTTGCTGTAACCATACGTCGGCTGCTATGGGGACATATATAACATATATAGAATGTCTCCATAGAATCCTTTAGGTTAACACATATTGTTATATTGTCATATTGTTGACTTTCGGGACCCCAAAGTAGATGTTGATATAACGGCGGAATTGGACAGTGCAGGAGCTCTCTAGATTATTAGTGAATTTTTGCAAAATTTTTGGAGGAGTCTCATATGAATCTGTCACATATATAAATCATAAATTGAAGACTCCGTGCATATGTATAGTATACACTGAGGACTTCCATTAACGTGTCGTACACTTTGAGGACCGTCACAATACACACATAGTATACTATGAGGACCGTCACAATATACGTAATGTATACATTCAGGACCATCATGATATGCGCTTCGGATAAATGAAAAAAAGAAAAGATTTGTCAAGGGGAAAATGAGTTAGATTTTAAGGAGAAATCGATTGAATCAATTAATTTCGTCTCGAGCAGGCCTCCCGCTACTCGTACAAATAATTCAGAAATCTCGGCTGGGGAGGACTGCGTGGAAAAATCTAGGGAAGGAAAAGATGCTTCAACATGTCCACATTGTTGGGCAATTTTTCGTAAATTTTCGAAGTAGTTATAACTCTGAAAAAAAGCCTAGATAATTCTGTCCTATATGTCCATTTTGCCCAAGTCTTTCCTATACATGTAGTCATTTGATGAGTACAAAAACCTCTGCCACATCTATAACCTATAATTTAAATGATTCATATATATGTATTGTATACTTTGAGGACTTCCATTGACGTATTGAAAACTTTGAGGACTCGCACTGACGTATCGTACACATTGGGGACCGTGACAATATACATATAGTATACTATGAGGACCGTCACAATATACTTAATGTATACATTCAGGACCATCATGATATGCGCTTCGGATATATGAAAAAAAGAAAAGATTTGTCAAGGGGAAAATGTGTCAGATTTTGAGAAGAACTCGATTGAATTAATTAATTTCGTCGCGCGCAGGCCTCCCGTTACTCGTAGGAATAATTCCGGAATCTCGTTTGGAGAGGACTGCGCGGAAAAATCTAGAGAAGGAAAAGATGCTTCAACGTGTCCACATTGTTGGACAATTTTTCCAAATTTTTCGAAGTAGTTATAACTCTGAAAAAAAGCCTAGATAATTCTGTCTTGTATGTCCATTTTGCCCAAGTCTTTCCTATATATGTAGTCATTTGATGAGTACAAAAACCTCTGCCACATCTATAACCTATAAATTAAATGATTCATTTATATGTATAGTATACTTTGAGGACTTCCATTGACGTATTGAAAACTTTGAGGACTCGCACTGACGTATCGTACACATTGGGGACCGTCCCAATATATATATTGTATACTTTGGGGACCGTCGCAATATGCATATTGTATACTTTGAGGACCGTCACAATATACATATTGTATTCATGAATAACCTCTCATTATACAATGTATGGGCAGCTTATATATTTGGGATTTTTTTACTTTCCACATTTCAATAGAGAATAGAACTGAAATTGATTACATATGGAAACTAAGAATGGAAAACTGAAAATGTTCGTTGAAGAAAAAATGACTCGAAATTCCATTTTGCCTCTCCGGGCATGAAGATATTTGACACAAAATGAAAGGAAATGTACGTAATCAAAAGTAAGGTTGGAGAAAAACCAGACGCACTTCATTCGTCTAAATCATATGAGAAGCCTCGATAGCCCAAAGTATACCATTAATCCACGAAATAACCTCAAAATATATTTGCCTTGGATAAAATGACAAGTCCCCAAAGTATACAAAAAGTGGATATGGGCAAGGTCCTCAAAAAATACAAAAAGTAGATAAAACTTTGAGGACCAGGGCTTCGTTTACCTCGTATATTCATGTGTCCCCAAACAGTGCTTTGCATTGAATGTGTATACTTTGGGGACCGTCCCCAAAGAATCCAAAACGTTGATAAAACTTTGGGGACGGTCCTCAAAACAGCCGAAAATCCTCAAAACATATGATATATAAATGAAACGGTCCCCAAACCCACCATTACATATATATATATATATATATATATATATATATATATATATATATATATATATATATATAACTGGACTAGACTTTCCCGGCCATTCTATACGTGGACTAATGACATAGCGGGGAACATTTGTACGTGTCAGCTGCAGGCGAACGCTGTGAAACTATCGACCAAAGCATTAATAATGCACTGAGAAAGCCCGTTCGACGTGGCTGGGTTGAGCTGAGTGAGAACGTGGCTTGGATTCGTCGACGAAGAGATCTGTTCACTCCCTCTCTCCCTCCCCCCCTCCTCTTCTTCCTCCCAACATACTTATCATAGTCTCAAGTAACTTGAACACCTTATTCCTCCGACCAAAGCAAAACAAATCATCAAAGATTCCTTCACCTCTAGTTCATCCTTTCTTGTTTTGCAGATGGACCACAATTTTGTTACAAGACTCTTGGAAAATAACTGGGCACAAATAGATAGTAAGTACCTAACATTCATGGGTCCTTAGAATGGACGGAGATTCTATTCTCTAAGACAATGCATCAGAGCATAGACAAAAGGATGAATACCAAGAGGCGGAGAGAGAGAGAGACGTGTCCCTGAATCCGTAAACTAGCATCACACAAATCCCAGAGTGGAAGATGTATATTAGCCTTGGATATGCATGGTATGAACATAGTTATAAATCTATGTATTGTTGTTGGTAAGTGTACTTATGAATTGCATTGTTTCTTTTGGGTTTCACTTCTTTAGCTTACGAATTGAAGCTATGTTATCATCAGAATTTTCGATTGTAATTTTTTTAAATAAAAAATACTTAAAATGATCTAAACACTATGTGTGTACGTCTGTGTGTGGGTTCCCAATTAACTTTCGTACGGTCTTAAATAGCTAAACAGATTTTCGTTAACACCGATTCATCATAATTTCGGGACAAGTTGTGGTGTGCCCAATAACTCTGATTTTTGATAAATCGAGACGCAAAATCGGCGGTGGTTTTCGACAAGCGAAAAACTCTTTGTGTGAAGTACAGATATCCGGATAATTCTTGTGAAAATTGACCAAGGCAGACGCGGATTACTCAGGCCTAAAAGTGCCTATTTTTGTGCGGATTATTGTATCAGAATTCTCGAACCAGCGAACGAGAAAAAAATAAACAAACAACAAAACAACTGTAAAGGACAGGATCCAGAAAACTGTAAGTTATTATAAAATCTGTGAAAGATTACAAAGATCCAAGTCCTCATAACTCAAACAGATTTGTCTAATAAGAGAAGGGTTGAAATATAGTGAAATTTGGTATAGTCAAAAAGAGAGTATTCCTTTGAGATTTTCTACATCCTTAATTCCTTCACACTATTAGTTTATTTCGATTCTAGCACGAGGAAAATTATAACTAATTTCCCGAGAAGAAAGGTGAGAGTTCCACTCCTTCCTTTCAATTCTAAATTTCTTTGTTTTATAATCAGATTCTCGGCTGATTAGTCCTCCTGGACATAACATCTATTTTTCGAAAATCAGTTTTTAATGGAATTTCTGGAAATTATTCAACCGATGTTATTTATACTCATATATTATCTCGAGATTCGTATCAGTTAGATGCCTGTGAATTTTGAGCTTATTTGCATGATTAGTTCTCGAGTTATTGGCGTTTTAATGAATTTCTTCAAAATTTGATATTTCGATGATGGTTTGAAAAAAGTTGTATCACTTCCATTCGGAAGCATATTGCTAAAGTATTAGCAAAAAAAAGCTATTTCAGTTGGAAAGCAATACTATCATCCACTTGTTTTTGTTTTTTAGTTGTAAATACTGATATTTTGGGGAAAACAATTGAAGATTTGAATCTGCAAGGATAATCTTTGTGCACAGTAGCTTTTCTCAACGAGGTACTTTTCATGATGACCTAGAAGCATTTGTTACTCATTCTGCCATCTCATTTTGCTCGGAGAATATTATATAGTCATCTGCTATTCTCTACTGTTATAATGAAAACACAGTAGTAGTAGTAGTAGTAGTAGTAGCTGTAGAATATTATTTTTCACCGTGTACAAGAGATGAATTTTATTTCTACTCATTTTCAAAGGAATATAAGGAGTGTTGGATCTACTGAGTTATTTTACTGGTGAAAATTTGTGGGTCAAGATATATATCAGTGGTAAGTATTTGCATATATCAGCACTTTTAGTGGTTTGAAAATAATGGTTTCTACGGAATTTTTGGCAAGCCGGAAAATTTTTTCTTGATATCATCGGTCTAGAGCAAAAAGGGCGTAAGTCGTACACGTTTCAAATCTTTTGACGCTTTCTTAACTCTAGGTCGACGATATAATTCAGTAGTGAAGTGGTAAACAAGGTTAAGTCATATGGGATTACCATATATACTCATATATATATATATATAGATCTCGGCAGATCTGAAAAATTGATAGAATTGGATCTTATCAGATCTAATTTGACCTAAAAATCGGATTTTTTCTGCCCTTTTCGAGATCTAAATAATATCTAATTGGATATAATCATATCAAAAATGAATTTCCTGAAAAGACACTTTTATCAGCTCGATAATTTGTCTCATTACTGGCAATTACAAAGACAAGTAGAAAAAAATAGAAATATTAATCTACTAATTTAACGTTTATTCTATTCTAGGTTTTCGGAAGATATTCATAACACGAATCGTGATCATTCACTGTAATGTAATTTAACACGAGAGAACAGTGGAAGGAACTTTCAAGGAATATTATACGGCGAGAGTAATGCGAGGTAAGTTTTGAATTACACTTGGTTCATGTTTTTCTTTGAATTAAGGCAGATGAAGTTGAAATGGATTGTTTTAATCGGATTTTCGAAGATCGCGAGAAAATTTAATATCGCACATTTTTTCGTGAACATTTGCTGTTATTAAAGCCAAGAAGTTTGTGGCTATATTTGTCTTACAAAAGTTGCTGGGCAACAGTAATATTGCAATCTGTCATGAGCCAACAATAAAATTGTATATTCATCATTAAATCAGGTTAAATGTGGAAACTTCAATTTTTGAGGTGTCAGATATGTGTTGTAGCTGCTATTATCATGTAGCAATATGGAAATTTTTTTCAACACAGGTGATGTGACACGAAATCTTCAAATGTCAAAGCTGAATTCGGACCGTTTTGATCATATGACTCAATTTTAATTATTTACCTATTCTACTATTTTATAATTTTACTTTAATCATACGCATTAACATTAAGCCACCTGTGTACATTATCTTTTGTTATCATTGACACTTTGTCACTATATTACCATTTTGTTGATCATTTGTATAAGCACTTTCAACCCTCTTAGTGTCCTCGGCTGTTGGGTTGTTTTTCACAATAAATAAAATAAAAATAAAATTATGGTCATACTCAACATCATCGTAATGTATGAAAAGTTTAATGATGCATTTTTAATGCGATTGTTAGATTTTGACTGTTCATTAGCCCACGGCTTACTATAATTCAATGAGTTGCATGCTCACCATTAAATTGGATCAGACGTAGCCCTCTGTGGGCCTCATTGTGAACTTACCTTCCACACTTCCGCAAGTTCCTGAGAATCGCATCCCAGAGTAGGAATGACACAAAAAACGAAATATACACTAACTCGCATGTACAGGGTGTATTGCAACTATACCGTCAAACCTATATAGCCTTGTAGGAGGTGACGAGACGAGAAGAAATGGCCCAGGGAAAAATGTTGTACGACCAAAATTGGCAGAGTTATAAGGCTTACAAGTTGCCCAATCGGAGCGCAGCTTTAGACGGTCGTGACGCCGGCATCCAGATACACCGGAAAGTCAGCTACGTTCAAAGCGCCACAGATTCTCATAGATCTTATGGTTTTTCTCGGCTCTCAAATACAAAAATAATCAAAAATACAAAAAGAAGAAACCTAATTACAGTATATTACAAAACCAATGTCCAGGTCCTCCTAATCACTACCAACTGATTCAAAATTGATAAACTCTCACAATTCCCACGAGAAGCTCACGAAATCGTTATTATTTTATGTGACAACCAAAAAAAAAATAGAGAGGGATAAAAATTGAGATAGAGAGCTGTACGTATGAAGCGAATTTAGTGAGTGTCCAGAAAAGCCGTGACGTCGGTATGTCGTAAATTCTAGATAATCGGGATGAGTTCAGTTGGGAGGATTTTGGGGGCAGACATTGGATATAGGCTCGTGGATTCTACGATCCAGCTTAACTCTGGCTATTTATCAGGTATTGTCCAAAAAAAAAGAAGAACTTAGAGAGGCTCTGCCAAACGTAGACGTTGCCTTTGACTCACTATTTTTCTCTCTTTTTTATTTTCCTGTACTCGTGATTTCTTTGAAGATCCTTTTGTACTGTACTGTGTAGACTTGATGCATCAGATACATTTCATACAAATGAAATGATGCAACCGACCGTGTGATCAACTTGAAAAAATCGAGGATCTAAGATCTTGAGAATATTACAGTAAAGGCACGTAGGAATTTGTGAACACTACTATGCTGACCCTTCGGTTATTCCGTTGGGATTCAACACCAATATGTTACTGTATTGTGTTGGGTACACGGTCCAGTTGTTAATAATAGATGGTGGACCTTACCAACACCATTTTCATCCCTTGTACATCTTATACTACAGGGTATATCACATTTCGGACAATTGATAGCTTCTTTTTATTTATTTATTTATTTTTTTCAATCGATTTTCAGTACTCGGTTCATGGGGAAATGGACGCTTTGAGGGAAGCTTTTATGATGCCATTTTTCATTTTTCACATTTACATTTTGAAATGGAGAGGAAACTTGAGAATTGTTTTTTTAGAATTCATAGGAGGGGGGGGGGGGGGGGGGGGTAATGGGAATTCTGATGAAGGGGGCGAATATGGATTTTTTTAATGATTTCATTGAAAATCTGAGGAAATTTTGGGTCGAAAAATATGTCAAATTTGAATTTTCAAATAATTTGAATGAATAAAGCAAAATTCTCAATTAAATTGTGTTTTCATTTTAATGAAAAAACAAGAAAAACCTATCTCATATATTTTCTCTGATTTTTCTTGAGTTTCATAATACATAATAACATCAAAACTAAAATGCGTCCTCCTCCCCCCTCCCCCCCCCCCTTTTCCCTCATGAATTGTTAAATCCCATGCTTTTATCCAAGACCCTCAAACAATTTATTTTCAAGTGAATAACGTGCACTAAAAGTTAGAAAACCATTAGCTCTCCGTTTGAAAATCTTCTGTACGTACAAAGCTCTAACCCCCCCCCCCCCCCCCCCCTTCTATACCTATATAATAGTGAATACCGTGCGTGTGGTCGCGAGACGATTCTAGCTTAATGGCCTATGCTCATTGCGGTCAATTAAACACAATCGAGATATATATGTTTTACTTGTATCTCTTCTCTGGTTACGAGTAGAGAGAATCCAAAGTACTTGCCACAGAGCAGTGGTTTTCTCTTGTGACAAATCGACCATATCTTTTCACACTATTTCTAGGTAGATACGTATTTTTGTACTCTACGAAAAGTGCATCGTTTATTACAATTGTATACGAGTGCGAGTGGTAAAAATTCTTTGAAGGGATGCTCTGTTTTTTGGAGATTTTGAGGTAGTATCTGAGAATACGGTGGATAAAACGGGAAAATATGACGATTTGTTGGTGAGTTTATGATTAATTGGGGATAATTCGGGGAAATGTGGGTTTATTTAGAGGGAAGAGTGATTGAACTATTCGAAATGACTATATGGAGAATTGAATATTTTTTTCTTCTATTATTTAGGTGAAATGATGTTCTCTTCAGTAATTGGTTGTAAATAATGGGTCAATTGTGGGTTTTTTTAGGTTTCTTAGGTTCTACAGGATGAAAATTGGGGGAAATATTTGAGATGGGCTATTTTAGATGATTTCATTGGAGAGCTGAGGAAATTTGACATGGAAACCGTATGTCACATTGTTTTTAAGATTTTTTCGAAAATTCTAGGTTTTTTTGAAAAAATTGAGCCCAAATTTTTGAAATTTCGAGAAAAAAAACAAAAAACACTTGTGGCACATGTTTTCTATGTGAAATTTCCTCAGCTCTTCACTGGAAGCATCAAAAAAACCCTATCTTCCTCCATTTCATAGAAATCCTTCAATAATGGGTCAATTGTGTGGTTTTTTGGGTTTCTTAGGTTCTACAGGATGAAAATTGGGGAAAACATTTGAGATGGGGTATTTTAGATGATTTCATTGGAAAGCTGAGGAAATTTGACATGGAAACCATATGTCGCATTGTTTTTAAGATTTTTTTGAAAATTCCAGGTTTTTTTGAAAAAATTAAGCCCAAATTTTGGAAATTCCGAGAAAAAAAATAAAAATCACTTGTGGCACATGTTTTCTACGTGAAATTTCCTCAGCTTTTCACTGGAAGCATCAAAAAAACTCTATCTTCCTCCATTTCATAGAAATCCTTCAATAATGGGTCAATTGTGTGGTTTTTTGGGTTTCTTAGGTTCTACAGGATGAAAATTGGGGAAAATATTTGAGATGGGGTATTTTAGATGATTTCAATGGAAAGCTGAGGAAATTTGACATGGAAACCATATGTCGCATTGTTTTTAAGATTTTTTTGAAAATTCCAGGTTTTTTTGAAAAAATTAAGCCCAAATTTTCGAAATTTCGAGAAAAAAAAACAAAAAACACTTGTGGCACATGTTTTCTACGTGAAATTTCCTCAGCTTTTCACTGGAAGCATCAGAAAAACTCTATCTCCCTTCATTTCATAGAAATCCTTCAATTTTAGTTCCTGAATCTAGAAAAAATGAAGAGAATTGGGGAAAAAACTTCAAATGATCCCGTCTACGTATTTATACACCAAAAAATATCCAGCGAGCCGAAATTTCAGCTCCCAATCAAATTTTCACTCTAATAATTTGTGATTCTTTTATTATTTTCCAGAATTTTTGGAGAATTGAATATTTTTTTCTTCTATTATTCAGTTAAAATGCTGTTCTCTTCGCCAATTGTTTTTAAATAATGGGTCAACCCTGTGGTTTTTTAGTAATTTCATTATTTCTGTCCGATTTAGGGCCTTTCATCTCTATTCTAAGTAACTTTGATAATTGAAGAGAGGAAGTATTTGAACTTTTTTTTCTCAAAGACATTAGAGCAACTTTGGATGAATTTGAATAAAACAGCAATGACAATAAAATTAAAGAAGAAATTGCTGCTTTTAATTGATCATTAATTCCAGAAGAATCTTCACAATTTAATGTAAAAATGCCTTTGTAATAGCAATTAGACATTGAGAATGTTGTAATTCTAATGAAGTCATTTGCGTGGTTTTCTGAGCGTTAACCTAAGACATTAGATGGGGTTGGTGATAGCCGGATAAATAGGACACTTGCAGTTGTAAAAGGGGGACTAATTTCACCCGCTGTTACTTCTACAATAAATAATCGAGGGATGCAAGGTAGTTTCTCTGTGGGTTTCCTAGTTAAGTGCACAACGGGAGTTGAGGAAAATTTTCTCGTTCATTGTTGAAAAATAAATCATGGAAATTCGTGAGAATTAATTTTTGTATCTATCAAATCTTCAAAATTTGAGGAAAAAAACAATTTATTTCACTAAAGTTTTTTTGAAAGAGGAAAGAATCAGAATTTTTTTCGAGGGAAGCCTCCACCAAAAAATTTGAAAAAAATTGAAATGTTCAAAAAAGTCAAAATCGCCAAAAATTCAAAAAAATTAATTCCGGCACTTGTTTCCCGCCTAAAATTTCCTCAGCTTTCCAATGAAATCATCAAAAACAACCCACCGCCAATATTTCTATCAATTTCAAGAATTTTCCATAATATTTGCCTAAAAATTTAGATGTGTCCATTTTACCCCTGATGTCCATTTTGCCCCACCTTCCCCTATGAGTATAAATAACATCAGTTGAATAATTTCCAGAAATTCCATTAAAAACTGATTTTCGAAAAATGGACATATCTCAAAAAGTATCGATCGAATTCTCTTCAAATAAAGCTTAAAAAATAGAGTTCGTCGAGAGGAAGTTTTCCACCAAATATAAAATTTTTCTATAAAACCGTTTTGCTGTAATTGAGACTTTTATACACACACAGACATACACACACACACAGACATGCACTAAAAATATCATTTTCTTCCTATTTACATCATTTTAAGTATCTTCTATTAAAAAAATTACAATCGAAAATTCTGATGATTACATAGCTTCCATTTGAAATAAAAAGAACAGTAATAATAAATAAATTTCAGATGTGAAGATACTTTACTGAGACACATGTAAAATTGTACTACCACTAATTTTATCCATGCATAGTTAAACATTATCCCTGAAATTCATTCAACAGTGGCTCTATGCCTGTAAGCGTAATTAAAGTATTCACAAAATGAATTATTTATGAATACAGTTGGAAAATGAAAAGCTCATAAATAACTATCAAGGGAGCTCAACAGAGTCTGCTTATAACTATGGATATGGGAGTATGTGGGTTAAAAAAAAAGAGGTGGGGGAATTTAAATGAAAACTCGAGAAATGAAAAGTATGAAAAAAAAAAAAAATCCCAAGGGATAGATACATTTTTTTACCGTCAATTGCACTAGAATTTTATTAAATTTTTTTCTCATGTTTTTCATGAATTTATGTAATTATTATTAATTTATCTGCATTTTTCTTTATTCAATGCAGGAAAAATCATAGAAAATTTCAGTTTTGTTGTTTGAAATTATGAAAATCGCTTGAAATCAATGAAAATATTTGAAATCGATTTTTCCTGATGATTTTATCAAAAAGCTGAGGAAATTTAAGTTGGAAAACTTTTTTCAAAGTTACTTTTTTTTATCATTTTTGAAAAATTTTACTTTTTTTTGAAGAACTCAAAAATTTTACTTTTTTTTGGAAAGCTGAGATCATTTGCCATCGATTTATACAGTTTTCAAATGAAAATTAGTGATTTTTCAGGTACTTATTTAGCAAAAACACTGTTTTTTTTCACAAAAGTGCCCATAAAAACCTCAAAAATCAATATTTTTCCTTTCAAAACCCCATAAATCGATGGTAAATGATCCCACCTTTCATTTAAGATCGACCCCAAGTCGCTGCGACAAATAGAACCGGAGATATCCTCGAAAAAATTGAGAAATAATCCGAAAATCTGAATTCGTGCTCAAAAAATTAGGAATTTTTCCAAAAACTGACAAAAAAATCAATTCTGAGTTACGTTTTTTTTTTAATTTTCCTCAAATTTTCAAAGGAATCGTTGAAAAAAAATGCATTTCACTGCAATATATCCATTTTTTACCCACTTTCCTTCTATATGTGTACATAATACCTCAGTTAGCAGTAATTCTAGCGTTACCAAGTTATCCGATGTGGAAAAAGGATCAGTTGAGCTCGACAGAAAATTCAGTGAGAATTGTACTCATTCCTCTTATTTTCTTTTTTTTTTTTATCCTCTTTTCTCTACACTTTGCACTTTTTGCTCTGAGCTTTTCCGCCTTCATGCCTCATCATTTGTCTTTGTCATTGGTGTGTCTTTGATCCATTCCACATTTTCACAAAAGGTAGACACGTTCATTTCCAGTTATTCTACATTCAATGAAGTTTGGAATTAGCAAAAAATGAAAAAAAAAAAAAACAGAAAGAAAATGTAGATAACTTGCTTTCGTTTTTTTTCACTCTTTTTCTCTTTCTTTCTCTCTCTCACAAGTAATGTAAACGAGGAGCAAAGCAAAGAATGCGAAAAGTTTTCGTAGAAACTCTGTGAGACGTAAAGTTTTTCCATCTTTAAATTACCGAGAATGGTCTTTTTAAATTAAGATAAGAATGCATCTGCTTTTTTGAGATAAAAAAAAGTATGCATTAATTTTAATTATCTGTGCCTAAAGTGCCAGGGATTACATATATATCATTGCCTTAGTAACAAAGTGGCGTAAGTGCCGGAAACACTTGATTCTGGAGTAAAAAGGGCGTATCTCCCAAAATTATTACAAATATTTTTTTTATGATGTCCTCAACGTTATTCGCTTTTTTTCCCAGATTACATCTTGGACTTACGTTTTTTTATTATTTTAATTTCTTGTTTAGAAAAATTTTAATTTAGCACTTGCGCCTTTTTGTTCCTAAGGTGACAATATTTTTGTTGAATTCCATTTTATGCTTGTCTCAAAAATTTTATGACACTTTCACGGACATTTTCTTATGTAGTCATTTTTCGTAGTACTCACAATTATGCAAGAAATCTTGAAATTATCAGATGTCAACTATTTCCAGTATCATGAATAGGATTCTACTAAAAATCAACATGTTGAACAAATTTTCATCTTTTTGATCATTAAATAAATTATTACGAATGAGATAAAAATAATCAATTATTTGAATAATCATGTACTAGTTTAATATACTATTTCAATATCAACAGTGTTTCTCTTTAATAATAATGACTAATCAAGTTATGATTAAATCACAGAATCCATACTGTCTGCTATGGCCTCCATCATGACACAATCATTTTCAGACTCTTTACTATTCTTAAAGTCATACATTGTGTTGTTAAATCTCTTCAGAGTTCAAATTATTTTAGTATCCCAGGAACAAATGTTCAGATCTGATCAGATCAAATTAGATCTGATCAGATCTAATTAGATCTGATTAGATCAAATTAGATCTGACAAAATGGAAATTTTTAACATGTATAGATCTGAATAGATCTGATCAGATCTAATTAGATGTGATTAGATACAATCAGATACAAGTCTGATCAGATCTGTTTAGATCTAACTAGATCTGATTAGATCCGAGTAGATCTGGTCAGATCTAACTAGATCTGGTCAGATCTAACTAGATCTGGTCAGATCTAACTAGATCTGGTCAGATCTAACTAGATCTGGTCAGATCTAACTAGATCTGGCGAGATCTAACTAGATCTGGTGAGATCTAACTAGATCTAGTCAGATCTAACTAGATCTAGTCAGACGTAACTAGATCTGGTCAGACGTAACTAGATCTGGTCAGATCTAACTAGATCTGGTCATCTCTAACTAGATCTGGTCACCTCTAACTAGATCTGGTCAGATCTAACTAGATCTGGTCAGATGTAACTAGATCTGGTCAGATGTAACTAGATCTGATCAGACCTAACTAGATCTGATCAGGTCTAATTAGACCTGATTGATTTTATCTAAATTGGGTCATCAGATCTGATCAGATCTGAGGAACTCAGATCTAATTAGATCAAATTAGATCTGATCAGATCTAATTAGATCAAATTAGATCTGATCAGATCTAAGAAACTCAGATCTAATTTGATCTGACCAGATCTAATTTGATCTGACCAGATCTAATTTGATCTGACCAGATCTAATTTGATCTGATCAGATCTGAACATTTTTTCCTGGGATTCCTCAAATTAACATTTTCCCCCCATAAAAAACCCCAAACCTTTTTTTCCCTCAAATTTGGAGAGAAACCCCCTAAGGTGACAACACTGGATATCCAAAATTAATTTATTTATATATTTTCCTTCAATTTTGCGGTTGAAAAAGTGAAGAATACAAATTATTTGAGTTTTGCACTATAAATTATCGTGATGATAATCCAGAATGCAGTTGAGTTTTGTGCATTGCAGTACATACAGAATAGGTTTACAGAAGATTGCGGAGGAATAGTGTAAACTATAGAAAACAGAATATATTCATACACACATATACTGTCTGAAAGTGAGAAAGAGATGCCTAGTTCCGGAACGATGAACTTTTGCCTTGACGAAGTATCTCTCTCGAGCCTTCTGCAAACTTAGCGTTGAAAAGTTTTCGTGAATTTACTTACTGCTTAAATCGCTAACCAAAGATATATATCATGGCAACAGTATCAGCTATTTCTCAAAGTCAACAGCATCAAATTCTCCCCACAACTTGATGAATTTCGTGAATAATGTTTTGAAATTTCGTGAAATTTTAGTGATCACGTAAGAGCATCAAGAATTTGCATGATTATAATAATGAGTTTTGTTAAGAAAAAAAAAAGAGAGAGAAATTCAATCTCAGATAAGTGAAGAAACGTTTATTTTCAAGATATACACACAACACAAGACGTCAACAATGCTACTTTATATAAGAATTTATAAATAATACTATAAGATTGCCTTTTTTTTCCTTGAATAATTCATTACTCTTGGATTATACATGCAAGGTTCATGTAGAAAAAAAAAATCATACAACGGTAATAGACGGTTGCGTGGTCACTGTAAATACTGGGTTGGATCTAACAGATGTGCTTTCTTTTTTGAGATCAAGAACAACGATTTGATCCTCGGTTGGTATACCCTCATCTGGATATGTGTATTCTTCTCTTGTTCTTGTTGCACCAAAAAGATAGCCACTATCGCTGAAGTCTTTGTGAAAACTGTGCTCGTGTCCATGATCCTCGGCAGCTTTGTGGTTATGATGATGGCCATGATGTTCTTCATAATGATGTCCTTCTGCGTGTTTGTGCTCACCATGATGATGATGACCGTGTTTGTGATGATGATCCTCGTGATGCTTGTGCTCCTCATGATGAGCGTGATGATGACCATGATGATGACCATGTTTATGATCATGTTTGTGATGATGATCATGTTTGTGCTCCTCATGATGATGTTCTTTGTGATCCTCGTGATGAGCATGATGATGATCCTCATGATGCCCATGTTTGTGCTCCTCCTTATGACCATGCTTATGATCATGATGATGCTTGTGTTTGTGGTCTTCATGATGCCCATGTTTATGATGCTCATGATGATGATGGTGATGATCCTCGTGATGTCCGTGTTTGTGTTCATGCCCGTGTTTCTGATGATGATCTTCGTGATGCCCATGATGATGTTCCTCATGATGACCGTGTTTGTGTTCATGCCCATGTTTGTGTTTGTGATCCTCGTGATGACCGTGATGATGTTCCTCATGATGACCGTGTTTGTGTTCGTGTCCATGTTTGTGTTTGTGATCCTCCTTGTGTTCGTGTTTGTGATGCTCCTTGTGCTCGTGTCCATGATGATGATGATGCTTCTCGATTTCTTTGTGCGAGTGATGATGATGATGTTCATTGACATGATGATGTTCATGATGATGATGATGCTCGTTGTGATGCTGATGTTTGTGGTGATGATGATGTTCACCGTGATGCTTGTGCTCCTCATGATGCTCGTGTTTCGAGTGATGATGATGTCCATGTTTGTGATGATGTCCATGATCATGTTTGTGTTCATGACCATGTTTATGATGATGATCCTCGTGATGCTTATGATGTGCTTCATGATGATGCCCATGTTTGTGATCATGTTTATGATGATGATCGTGTTTGCTGTGATGACCATGATGATGACCATGATCATTGTGGAAGCTGTGATGACCATGATGGAACGACGCCGCCTGATAATTGTCAGGACGAATCCCAATATCAAATTTTGATTCAGCTTTTGGAATACCCGGTATTGCAAATGGAATTGCATTGCTCTTTAATTGTGGGCTTCTATTGGAGACTGTAACAGTCACCGGTGCAAGAGATGGAAAGATCTGTCTGGCGTAATTAATCCCACCGAGTTGACGTTTTTTCGGTGACTTATCAGTTTCCTGTTTTGAAAAGTAAATCAATAGTGACTGAGTCATAAAAACTTATTACACTAATTAATCCACAATTTAACTTACATTCTCATCGAATCCATCCTTTTTCATCAGTTGAAAACCACTTGCTACTTTTGTATCTCTGGCAATTCTATCCAAAATGACGTCATATTTCCCATCAAATGGTAGTGTTATAGGCAATTCTTGATTTCTAGTGCGTGGATCTCGATATCCTGCATTGGCATGCCCAGCGGTAACGGCAAGTACCACCAGCCACCCCTGTAAAACCAACTAATAGGTTAGTTACATGATTCTCTCTATTCAATGATAGCCATAAATTTTAACCCTGACCCTAACACGTTCAAGCGAAAGAACGAGATAATAATCCACCGAAAATTCGATTTGATTCTCTCTATTATCGCTTCTACCAGTTAAATTTGTGTAAATATATCATAGTTTCAATGACAAAATGATTTAATGTTAAATAATTCATTATCACAAAATTACGAGTCAGCAATTTTGATTTTTTCGGAAATTTTTTGGGAAATCTTTTGGAAATAATTTGAATATTAGGATCAATGCTGTTTCTCTTTGATGTCATTTTAACAATTAAATGAGATTGACTTGTACTAACAAATCTGTGCTATTTATCAAAGCATTTTCTTCAACAAAATTGAATGGACTTGGCTTTGTATCCACTACTAGAGAATGGGTATTATATACCTTCAAATGTAATTAACGTTAACACAATTGGCACAAAAGATCTCAATCCACGGACTAAGCTTCAACCGGATTTCATTCATGATTAAATAAATACTGAAGTGAATAAAAATATAGAGGATATTCAGTACTAAAATTCAGTATTTTATGTATTTAAATCAGGAATTTTTTAATAAAGCTTGAAATTTTATTTATTTTTAGGATCAAAAAATTTTGAATTTGTAATTTAAAAATACGTGACTGAATTGTTGAATTTTATGGAATATATCGAATTTAATGCGAGATATTGCATCGATTAATCGATATTCGAAAATTATTGATTGGAATTCTTTCTAAACTAAAATGGGTGAAACTATCGAATGTTATGCGATATCTCGAATTTGATTCGAGATATCGCATCGATTAATCGATTTTCGAGATATCGCATCGATTAATCGATTTTCGAGATATCACTTCGATTAATCGACATTCGAGTCATCGTATCGATTAATCGACATTCGAGATATTGCTTCGATTAATCGATTTTCGAGATATTGCTTCGATTAATCGATTTTCGAGATATCGCTTCGATTAATCGACATTCGAGATATTGCTTCGATTAATCGATTTTCGAGATATTGCTTCGATTAATCGATTTTCGAGATATCGCATCAGTAAAATCGATATTCGAGATATTGCTTCGATTGATCGATTTTCGAGATATTGCTTCAATTAATCGATTTTCGAGATATCACTTCGATTAATCGATTTTTGATATATCGCATCGATTTTCGAGATATTGCATCGATTAATCGATATTCAAACATAATCGATTAAAAGCAGAAACCATGGATAATTTTTTTTTAAATTTGTTTTTTGAAAAAAAATGATGTATACACGTTTTTTAATTTTTAGTACTCACCCATAATTCCATCGTGTCTTATCTTCGATTCGGTGAATGTACAACTGAATGACAAATTTCATAGAACATTGTACTTTTATAGAAAACTTTGGTCATTATTCGGTCACTAATGGTGCTCAGTACCAAAGCTATTTTTACGATTTTTCGCGTATTTATTTTTTAATTATCATCGTAATGCTCAGTGGTGCATGAATTTTTGTTAGTTTTGATGTTCTTCAACAGTTTAAGTATTGTCTTTCAGTAAAAATAGATGAGAGATTTCATAAATAATTTTTTTTTTATTATTATTATTTCATAAATGATTAACTCATAAACTTGTCCATTGGGGAGAAAAATGAGTTTTCTTGCTCTAACTTCCGGTAAATCAGTAAAAATGAGTGAAAAAAAAAAAAAACAATTTTAATCTCAGTTTCGGAATCACAGAGGTGTGAAGAAATGTTCTCTATACATAATTCCTTTTTTCTACTATTTCTACTTTTTGCAGTTCTCTTTCTCTTGGTCGTAAACTTGGCTGATTCCAGAAGCTACGTGAAGCTATAAAAATGTGAATGATATTAAAACCAGCGAGGGAAGAGACAAATACACACATTTTTTTTTTTTATGGATTTATTAACCATATTGTATCTCTCATGGTCCAATGGATGAGAGAATCTGATCATTTCTTGATTTTATGACGGAGGGGGGGGCAAAAAAGAGAAGCCAATGATAATAAACATCTTGTGAATGTAATTATCCTGAATATGGATAAGGTAACATAAAAGAAGTGATTGCGATGGTAAAATTGGTTGAGGTATTATCGCAGTGGAGTCGAAGTATTACCCTTATTTTTTTGATGGTGTATTGGAGATTATATTTTTTTACGGTTTTCTGAATTTTTTCATTATTTTTGTCCGGGTAGTTTATGAGATATGAATTATCAAAGTTACTGAAAATAGCGGTGGTGGGAATGAAACGCCCTAAATCGGACGGAAATAACGAAATTACTAAAAAACCACAGGGTTGACCCATTATTTAAAAACTATTGGCGAAGAGAACAGCATTTTAACTAAATAATAGAAGAAAAAAATAGTCAATTCACCGTATAGTTATTGAGAAATTTTAATTAGAAGGTAGTCGTAACTATTTGCCTCTCTCTCTCTATCTCATGCATTTTAATCAAGAAAAATCTGGAAAAAATTGAGATAATGCCCCAATATGTCTGCATTATTGTTGAATTTTTTCAGATTTTTTCTGGAAGAACTTGTCTCTGGAAAAAATTCTGGGAAAAAATGAATTTAATAAAGAGAAATTTTTGAAAAATATGTAAGGATTTTTTTCGGAGCCAAGGACTCTATGAAAAAATCTGAAAAAATTTGAAGAGATGCTCTGGCATGTCTACATTGTTGGTGAATTTTTTCAGATTTTTTTGTAGAGCTGCCTTTTCGGGAGAAATTCTGGAAGACAATAGATTCAGCAAAATGATTTTCTTCAATTCGAGAAACGAAAAAAATTATATTCACAACTTGATAATATGACTTTCGAGTAGTTTAATCACTTTTTCGGGTCAATTAAAGCACATTTTCCCAGATTATCAGCAATTAATTAAAAAAAACCTACAAATCCCCATTTTATCCTGTTTTATCAATCATAAACCGGCATTTAACTTCAAAAAAAATTAAAGTCCCTCTAATTCCCCTCCAAAGCTCCAGAGCCCGGCGTCAGTTGAATTAGAGAGTCCAACTTCCCCTCAATCCCTTTAAATTCAATTTTTTCCCTTCCATTGAGTACCCAAATGGATAAATTTATTAGTAAATATCCCCTCACACATGATTTATCCCCATATACTTGATAAAAAATGAATTCATACATATATATACGTATATTATGATAATCAAACGTTTTCCACGAGACAAGTAAGAAGGAGGTAAAACATGAGTCGTTGGAGAGCATTGAAGTAGGGGAAAGGGGGAAGGGAGGGGGGGGGGGTGTAGTAAAGGAGAGACACAAACAGTAAAGGAGGTGTGTTACTTCAAGAAAGTTATATCTGCAAGCGTGACACTACCACAACCACCATCAGCCCCTTTTTTTATATATCCGTCACCTTAGAAACAGAGGGGCGTAAGTGCTATACTCGAAACACAGCACTTACGCCCCTTTTATTCCTGAGCCAATGATATTTATAGTCAACGCTGTTGTACTTCTAGTGTGCGTGATACTTAATGGTTGTATGAAAACTCCCTTTTTTTTTGTAATATTTTATAAACACAAAACACACTCGTATCCAACAAATAGCCTCGGGGATAATGTTGAAAAAGTATTGGGATCCATCTAGCAAGTGGAAAACAAATATGATGCTTGACTATGTTAAAAAAAAAGGAGAAAAAAAAATAATCTTAATACAAGCCTTAGGGCATCATATTTTTTGACTCAGGGGGGGGGGGGGGGGGGGGGTATTTGCTCATTTGCAAATTGCTGCAAAATTGACAAATAGTAAAAGTAAATTCGATTTTTCTTTTTTAATCATTAAATAAGTTAATTTTTTTTTTCATTTGGTTTTTCAAAGGGTTTTCGGAAACTAAGCGAGATAGAGCGATTTTACTAGAATCCTTTTTTGTAGCTCTTGAAATTCTCTACAAAAAAGGGTTCCTGTCAAATTGCGCTATCTCGTTTAATTTCCGAGATACTTTTAAGAAACCTCAAAAATTTCGTAAAAGAGGGAAAACAGAAGAAATTCCATTTTAAAAATTTATTTTTAATAGGATCTCGGAAACTAAGTGAGATAGAGCAATTTTGCTAGAATCCTTTTTTGTAGCTCTTGAAATTCTCTACAAAAAAGGGTTCTTGCAAAACCGCGCTATCTCGCTTAGTTTCTGAGTGCCTATTAAAAAAAGATTTTCTCCACCCCTAAAATCCTTTTTTATTACAATTAAATTGAATTTTTTACTTCATAAGAATGTGAAAAAAAATTTATTCCTCCACATTCTGCATTTTTCCATATTTTTCAGAGCATTTTACGTACGTACATTATACAATTCAAGTTGTAATTGTGGAAAATGCTTAGAGCTCTATCCTCAACAATTATCTGAAAATGGTTTTTCCTCGAGGAAAAGAAAAAAAAAGCAGAAAAATAATGTATACGTGTAATTGAACCTTCACAATAATATTTTATGAAAAGGTATATGTGTGTATGGAGGTTCAGAAGAAAAGAGCAGAAAAATGGAATGAAAAAGAGAAGAGGTTGAAAAAAAAATACAATAGAGATTTATAAAAATAAAAAGAAATGAAAAAAAAAATTGAGAAAGCATTAAAAAAAAAATGGATAATTGCACTGAGTTTTTTATGAATTGAATCGTTTTCTACGGTTTGTATCAACTGTATAATGCAATGGATTCGTTGAATTTATTGATTCAGTCTGAATCAGACTATTTAGAGTAGCTATACTTATATTTGCACTGATATTGGAGGTAAATTCATGAAAATAGCTGGATTTCACGATTTTTATGGTAGAAAGGAGCATTTGGATTGAGTATTTGTTTTGATACGAATTTTCTTATCGAGTTGCTTTTTACTGGTGGTCTAGTGGTTTTTTTTATTGGTGGAATACTTGATATAAAATATTAGGAGAATTCATAAATTCATAATGACAATGTCGATAAGAATTTTTTGGAGAATTTTCGTCTTTTATTGCATTATTTTTTTGGAGTGGGATTAAGTGGATGGAAAAGAGTGTGGGGGATTTTCTGATGATTCCATTGGAAAGCTGAGAAAATTTTGGGTGGAAAACATGTGTCGGAAATTAATTTTTTGAAATTTTGGGAATTTTTTTTCACTTTTTTGGGCATTTTTTGAAGGGGTAAAACTTTTGAAAATCGAAAAAATTCACTTTTTCGGGGATATCTCTGGTTCTGTTGGTCGCAGCGACCTGGGGTTCATCTCAAATGAAAGGTGAGCTCATTTCTCATCGATTTAGGTCGTTCAAATTTTTTTTTAATCAATTTTTCAAATACTTATAGGCCATTTTTCTTAAAATCAGTTTTTGGTCCATAATTACTTGAAAAAATTGATAAAAAAATTTTCTGTACATTATATGATGAATATCTTTTAGGCGAGTGGCCTTAGCAAAAAATATCAAGAGACCTTTTTTGTAGAGAATTTGATTCTCTACAAAAAAGGTTTCTTGATAAAATCTCGTAAACCTCATAATTTCCACGTTCCTTTTAAAATTCTCATTCAACTTTTTTTCCCCTCATTTTAATTATTTTCAAGAATTTTTTTTTCTTTTACTAAAATATTAAATTTCACATAAATCAAATTTTGTGATAATTTGTGACTTTAATAATGACCATTCTCTTAATGAGACCAGGAAAATTGTCTCTTTTATAAAAAAAAACAAAAGAGTCGACAATTATAAATTTCACCAGATGCGCAATTTTGTGCTGAAAATTCCACGAATATTAATGATTCATAGCAATTAAAATAGTAAAATCATAAATTGCCCCAAAAATTGATTCCCCCCCCCCCTTTTCCTTGATTATTAATTTTAATATTAATTGATTTCCTCATTAATCATCAAAATTTAATGATTCTTCACTTTCCAAATCAAAAGTCATTAATTTTTTACCAATAATTTTCTCTTTCCATCCCCCCCTCCCCCCCCCCCCCTTTAATTGATTTCAGTAATCGTAAAATATTTTCCATCCAATTCAATGGAAATAACGATAATTCCAATGGATTTTAGTGTCACAAGAAAAGTAACACTTTGAAATATGTTATTAATGATATAATAAACTATTCTATAATGTTGTTCTAATGTTCAAGAGAGTTGTAGAAAGTTTTGCAATCATCTTAGATGCACTAGTGAAGTTTTGAGATAGTTTAGAATGTTAAGGACTAAGAGAGAGAGGGAAGACTGAATGGATAATAATAAAGTATCAAACATTAATCAAAATCAAATTTATCAAATAATTAATTAATTTCATTTTCATCAACACAATCGATTAAAAAAAATGAAAAAAAAAATCATTTTTATTAAAAAAAAAATCTAATTAAAATAAAAAATAAAATTACGAAAATATTTTTTTTATTATTTTCCAAAAAAAAATCGAAAAAAAAAAATCGAAATAACTTCGAAAATTCATAAAAATCTCAAAAATTGAAATAAAACTGAATTTTTTCATTATTATTATTATTATTATTATTTAATGTATTTATAAAATTCATGATAATAATACTATTGTAATTTTTTTTTCTTCACTTCCTCTCTTTTTCTCTCTCGTTTGACTTTCATAATAGAAAATGCGAAAATATTGTGAGAATTATTCATGAACTCAATAATCTACAGACCCTTGGATAAAAAAAAAAAAGGACTCTGTTCACCAGTGGCCTATATCTTTGATCGTAATATATGCTAATTCTATTTTCACGATAGAGTCCAATCCTATGCCTGACATTATTTGTGAAATTGTGGGGGAGGGGGGAGGGGGACAGAATTTGAATTTTAAGAGTTGATGGATTGAAGAAAAATTGATAAGCATTTTTTTAATAGTTTTTTTGGGGTTGAGAGAATTTAATGTTTTTTTTTATTTTTTTTGGGGGAAATATCTTGGGAAATAAGCGAAATAGTGCGATTTAGGGCTGATTTTTTTTTGTAGAGGATTTTAAGAGCTGCAAAAGTGGGTCCGAGCAAAAAGGGCGTATCTCCATTAATTTACGATTTTTTTCCTCATTTTTTGAAGAATATTTTGGTAAATAATGGAGATACGCCCTTTTTATTCTGATATTTTTTATAGAGAATTTTAAGAATTATAAAGAAGGATGAGGGTAAAAAAGGCGTATCTCCATTAAATTTCTCGAGATATTTATTTTAAAAATTCGCATTTTTAATTTTTTTTATTTCTGTAATTTCCATCGAAAAAATTTTAATTACTTTCTCAATGAAAAATTTGGATTTTTACATTTTTCATTAGTTTGGAAATTAATTTTTTATTTTTTAACAATTTTGATTACTATTGTAATTAAAAATTTGACTGATGAAATTTTATAATTTTTTTTCTTATTCGAAATTTTGATTCTTTCTTACTTATTAATTAATTGGAATAATTAATTTTATAATAAAATCAACGCTACTATGTTTAATCTTCCCGAATATAATCGTCTTTCAGACAAAAATTTTGAGTTGAGAGTATTAACTAAATGTAACACAAATAAGAACTTATAATTTAATCCAATCTAAATGACGCTTATATGACATTTATAATTCAATTTAACTAATAAAAATGTTAATAAGTTTAATAAAGAAAATAATTATGAAATTCCATCAGTCAAATTTTAAATTACAATAGTAATCAAAATTGTTAGAAAAAAAATTAATTTTCAAACTAATGAAAAATTAAAAAATCCAAATTTTTCATTAAGAAAGTAATTAAAATTTTTTCGATGGAAATTACAGAAATAAAAAAAATTAAAAAATTAAAAATGCGAACTTTTTTTTGCCGGTCTCTGGAAAATACATTTGAATCGGTTTATCAAATCAAAAATCCGTGCAGTCCTTTTTTTTCGACTGTTCTTTTGTGCAAATAATTGAGAGAATGGATCAATGCTGATGCATCATTGAGAGTTTCAACGATTTCACTATTTACCCTCACGCGGAATGAACATTTCACTCGAGAGATCTGTTTATTTAATTGAAAACGTCGAATTCAGCAGTTTCTAGGTTTGATTTGATGATTTGCAAATGAAGTTGCAATATCAATGAGTCGTGTTTTATTAAATCTCTCGAAATTCGGAAGATTGGGGGCAAAAATTTGTAGAAAAAAAAGTGAACTTGAATTTTTTTTCAACTGAAGCTTTCCGCAAAAAAATCGGAAAAAATTCGAGGAAATGCTGGACCAAGTCCAGATTTTCCATGAATTTTTCCAGATTTTTCTGTGAACCCTTTCACTCAAAAAAAAAAATTCAAATCATTTTATCTTATAAAAAAAAAATTCAAATTTCCAAAAAAAAATTTTTTTTAAACGACTTCCTTAAAAAATTCCTAATACCCATTTTCCCTTTATTTCCCCTCCCCTCCCGCCCCTCCCCAATGATGAATCCCCCCTCAAAATTCCTCTCGATCATAAAAAATCCAAAGTATCATAACAAATGTCTCGTAATTTCCCCGCGAAAAATTCAAATTTAGATACTGCCTAAAGTATTCATAAATTACGAAGATATCAATTTTAAAAATTCCACTGATACCAGAAGAATAGATTCCGCGTCTCAATAAATCCCGGCTTTTCAGCGCTTTGATAAAGAAAAAGGAAAAAAAAACGCGCGATAAACAGCTACTTGGTAAATAGAAGCGCATTACATTCTCGTAAAACGAGTGACACGGAAACAACGTATTTTCCGTGCCTTTCTACTCCACAAAAAGTAATTTAGCCGTTTTTTTTTGCTACCTATTTTTCTCCTCTTTGCGCCTATTTGATGGGTTTCATTCAGGAAAAATCCACTGAACAAAGACTGCCTTGTTCCCTGATTACGAAACGCCTTTTCTTCACTTACTTGAATTTTACTCTTCGCGAGATGAAAATTTTCCGGATTTCTCACTTTTTTTCCTCTGAAATTTCTGTACCGTTACTAAAAAAAAAAAAAAAAAAAAAAAAAAAAAAAAAAAAAAAAAAAAAAAAAAATGATTTAGCAGAAATAGCCTCGAGTTATTTTGTAATAGAAGCATTAGTTAAGCAACTAATTTACAGTTTCACTATCTCTGTTATTTATGTTTTTTCATTCACTCGGAGTGAATGGACGACCAAGTGCACTTTCTTACTTACTTCAGTACTCTAATATCGTAAAAATTAACGATCCATTAGTTAAGTGATGCACCGAGTGGAAAGTAATACTTGAAAGATGTTTTATGTGAATGAATAAATCGTATTTGAGTTTGAGAAAAATTTAATTGAATTTTTTTTTTTTATAATTAATTACGATGATATATATATATAAAAAAAGAAATTTATTGAAAAATTAGGCTTAAAAGTAGCAATTAGAAATGTGTTTGCATCAATGTTTCTTTCTTTCGGAAAAAAAGCGATTTTCGATTAATCGATTAATCGATTCGAGATATCGAATATAATTCGATAGTTTTATTGCAACTATTTCAATTTTATAACATTAACTTCCAATTGATCAATTTTCGAATTTCGATTAATCGATATCGAAATTCGATTAATCGATATCAAACTTCGATTAATCGATATCGAACTTCGATTAATCGATATCGAACTTCGATTAATCGATATCGAAATTCGATTAATCGATATCAAAATTCGATTAATCGATATCGAAATTCGATTAATCGAACTTTGGATCAATCGATAATTCGATTACGTTTCACCTGTTTTTTAATCTAGGAGATATCGAAATTTCGATTAATCGATGCGATGTCTCGCATTAAATTCGAGATATCGAATTTCATTCGATACTTTTCTTTCACGACTTTCAATTTAAGTCGAAAAAAAAAAAAAAAAAAAATTATACACTAATTGTTGTCCGTAATTCCCATTAAATGTTAATAATAAAAAAATATTTATTATTACCACCCGAATTTCCAATCCCAAAAGAAAATCCAAATATCAAATTCACCTCGAGTTCCTCCTCCATCTCAATAGCATCAAAGTTAATTCAGAAAAAAAAACAAGTCTCCAGACACTGAGATTCGCCTCGAATTTAAAATTTCTCCATAATAACATCGAAAAATAATTCGGAATTTTTTTGCCTCATTCTCATGATTTTTTATCTCTTTATTTATTATTCACAAGTGTGATACTGATGGACAAGTGTCTCTCGAGACTCAGACAGTAAGACGAAAAGTTTTACAACAATCCCAGTGGTTATGCATCATTCTGACATTTGTTTTTTACCAAATAGTGAATTAAATGAGAGCATCACTAAAAAAAAAAAAAAAAAAAAAAAAAAAAAAAATGAAAACATAACGAATAAATGAATAAATAAAGTGTCACAGTGACGTGATATAAAACACAGAGAAAGTAGTGAGAAATGCAAATGAAGATTGCTTCAAGAAATGCTATTAGTTGGATAAACTTCGAAAAGCATGACACTGAGATCTCTCAAGAACTTTACGATCCTCTATGTAACTTTCCTTATTTTTTTCTTTATTTCTTATTTTTTTTTTACGAAATGAAATGTATCATGCCATTTTTCCTCAATTCTTCAGGATTTTTTCATTTGGAAAATATATTAAACGAGTGCATAAAATTTTTTTTTGAATAAATTCTTTTTTTTTTTTTAATTTCATAAAAATTTTATAAAATTTTTATAAAAATTTTATAAAAATTTTATAAAAATTTTATAAAAATTTTATAAAAATTTTATAAAAATTTTATAAAAATTTTATAAAAATTTCATAAAAAAATTTCGAAAAATTCTGAAAAAATCTCAAATAATTACAAGAAAACTGATTTTTGAAATGTATATGGGCGGAGGAAGGTTGCCGGAGTTTAATTTGAGAAATTATCCGAAAAAATAAAATTTTTAAATAAAAATTAAAAAAATTGAATTAAATTAAGTCAAATAAAAATTAATTAATTCAGTAATTTTTATTTAACTTAATATTAAAAATTATCCCATTTTTTTGTCTAAAAATTCGCCTTTTTTCATCCTGAGCCTTTTTTGCAGCTGTAAAAATTCTCAACTAAAAGAAAAAGAATTAGATTAGCTATATCTCACTCAGTTTCCAAAACATTCTCAAAAAAAAAGAGCAAAATTGACTTTGCATAGTTGTTATTCTTCATTTCACGATTAAACCCAATTTTATGAGTGAACATTTGTGAATTTATACTCACGTTTTACCACTTTCCAATGAAATAATAAATCGTTGGCAGTTAGGGTATTACTAGGCAGGTGCTATTACTAAAATTGCCATATCCATAACGATATTTCATTCTTTCAAGTTTATTGATTGCTTTATCTCTCTATTGTTTTCATATTAAATTCTGCACTTTTTTTTTTTTTTTTTTTTTTTTTTTTTTGAGAAAAAACGAAAATTCAATATTTAAATGATTAATTTAAATTTCAAATTCTTCGTTAATTGTTTTCAAGAAGTTATTCAAATTTCCAGAAGTTAAACTAGACCAAACAGGAATGTGTCGAGTATGTCATTAAATATTTAGAGAAGAACCTGATTAGAGGCTACAGATCACCATCTCTTGGTGACGACATTAATTTAGATTAATCGTTAGACTCCAAGAGACTCTGTTGGGTACTACACACAGTTTGTTCACTAACATTCTGCATGACTCATTCTCTTCCATACATTTGAGAGTATCTCAGTTTATTTGGCCCTCTATTTCTATAAACTTTGGAGATGTGAATTTTTTTATTATATAATTTTATTTTCTCACATTTTTCTGAATTTTTTTATAATTTTTGTTCGTGCAGTTTATGCGATATGAATTATCAAAGTTACTGAAAATAGTGGTGGTGGGGATGAAACGCCCCAAATCGGACGGAAATAACGAAATTACTAAAAAACCACAGGATTGACCCATTATTTAAAATCTATTGGCGAAGAGAACAGCATTTTAACTAAATAATAGAAGAAAAAAATAGTCAATTCACCGTATAGTTATTGAGAAATTTTAATTAGAAGGTAGTCGTCACTATTTGCCTCTCTCTCTCTATCTCATGCATTTTAATCAAGAAAAATCTGGAAAAAATTGAGATAATGCCCCAATATGTCTGCATCATTGTTGAATTTTTTCAGATTTTTTCTGGAAGAACTTGTCTCTGGAAAAAATTCTGGGAAAAAATGAATTTAATAAAGAGAAATTTTTGAAAAATATGTAAGGATTTTTTTCGGAGTGAAGGACTCTATGAAAAAATCTGAAAAAATTTGAAGAGATGCTCTGGCATGTCTACATTGTTGGTGAATTTTTTCAGATTTTTTTGGAGAGCTGCCTTTTTGGGAGAAATTCTGGAAGACAATAGATTCAGCAAAATGACTTTCTCCAATTCGTGAAAAGATTAGTAATGTAAAAAAAATTCGAGAAACAAAAAAAAAATTATATTCACAAACTGAAGATAGTTTAATCACTTTTCCGGATAAATTGAAGCACGTTCTCCTGAATTATCAGCAATTAATTGGAATTTTTGAGGATTTCAAGTAAAAAGGGCGTATCTCCATTAATCTTCGACATATTTTGTAAAAACCTCAAAAATTCAGGAGTGAAAAGTAAAAAAAGGATAAATTCACCAGTTTTTCACGAATATCTTGGAAAATAAGGAAGATGTATTGTCCTCAATTCTTCCAGTCACTAATCAAGCAATAAACAATTCTAAAATTACAATCAAAATTCAATGAAATTCAATAAGATAATTATCAAATTATTCACTATAATTCTCATTTAATTTATAATTATTTTCATAATTAATTTATCAAACTATGAGACTATAAACATAACTGAGTTTCAAGTTTATTTTGAATATGTATACAGCTCTCTTTCTCTCTCTCTCTCTCTTTCTCTATTGTTTTCTAATTTAATCACGCCTGTTATGCAAAATTATTCATTAATTGAATACAACACAATATTCACCAGTTTCATGATCATTTTGTGATACGTAATATCATATCTTCGTTATTTTCAATTGAAAAACAATTTTCAATTAAATTCTTTGTTATCATTCATTTTTTCATTATTATTAATTATTTAATAAAATTAATTTTTCAATAAAAAAATTTTTTTTTTTAAATAAAAATTTTTTTTTTTTTAAATAAAAAAATTATTTTTTTTTAATTAAAAAATTATTTTTTTTTTAAATAAAAAAAAATTTAAAAAAAAAATTCCAATTAAATTTGTTAATTTTATATTTTTTAAAAGAAAAAAAAAACGAAATTTATGAATTTTATCGTTAATGCCAAATATGAATTATCCGGAAATTGAAATGTGATAAATCAGAAGAAATATTACCAGATAATTCTTCATTGACAGTTTCTTGCAATTAAAGATTTACTCAGTGACAGTAAAAGTCACAGTGATAATTCAAGAATAGACGCACGTAGTCATTACGTATTCCTTAGGGTCTTTCATGAGCCTACGACTCTCAGTATCTTTCATTTATTATTCCCTTATAAATGGCCCAGTGAAGTAAACAAAGTACCAGAGAACACTTAACGATGCTCAATAAAAGTCAATTCTTTCCATTCTTTAGTATTACCTCCTTTTTTTCGCTCTTTTCATCTCATTGAGGAAAGAGACATGAAATACATTTATTGACTCAACTCATTAGAGATTGAAGAGAAATGTTCAATTATCATGATTAAATTTTCTTTAATAATTCAGAGGACTGACGATGAGAATTGAATAAAAGTAATGGCAATGAGAAAAAAAAAGAAGAAACTTCTTAGCTTTTGGAAAAAGTTGATTTTATGAAGGTCTTTTTTTGGATTTTTTAACGATTTTTATTGCAGTGGAATTCCCCTATATTTGACGCGTCCGCTCAGAAACATTCTCTATATTTGACAAATTTTTCTGTTTTGCTTCACCATATCACACTCTCGTCCTTAGTGAGGTTCAAAATAGTCAAAGATAGAGGGACGACGAGTCAAACATAGAGGGACTATTTAGTCAAACATAGAGGGACTATTCAGTTAAAAATAGAGGGACGATGAGTCAAACATAGAGAGAGTATTTAGTCAAACATAGAGGGAGTATTGAGTCACACATAAAGGGACTATTAAAGATCGACTCAGAGCTCAGTCAAAGATAGAGGGACTATTCAGTTAAAGATAGAGGGACGATTCAGTCAAATATAGAGGGACTATGATATTCAGTCAAAGATAGAGAGAGAGCTCAGTCAAAAATAGTGGGACAATTGAGTCAAAGATAGAGGGACACTTCAGTCAAATATCGTCTCATTCATTTGCCCTCCTGTGCCTAAAGAAGTTCCCCTCCAATAATTGATCTCTCCGGTTCAATAGAATTCATAATGTCTCCAGTAAAAATAACTTCAGGAATATTTGTCTCGTGTGTCGAGGGTATTTTTTCGGCTCGTTTAATTCATTATTTCCATCTGTCATGAGCCGACACTTTTGTCTGTAAAAATTCGCACGACCTAGACCGTTGAAATTTGAGGTGGAGTATTTTCTCCACAGTTGTCCCAGTGACACTGGCCTTTTTTTATTACAAAAAAAAAAGAAAGAAATGAGAAATTTCTCGTGAAGATGGGAGGAAGGAGAGGAAAGAGGCAGGGGAGGGGAGGGGGGGGAGATCTGAAGGATGAGGGATCGAGTGTTTAAAAGGGAAAATGAGAAGAATTTTTTAAATAAAAGGCATTTTTTTCCCATAAAACTGGAAAATTTAATTTTTTAGGCATTTATTAATGATGAATATCTCGGAAAATAAACGAGATAGCACGATTTCACTTCAATCCTTTCTCTCAAAAAATTTCAAGAGCTCCAAAAAAGTTTTTTTTTACAAAAAAACTGGAAAAAAATGGATTTTTCCTTTTTTTACCAAAAAATATTTTTTTTCGGATTGAACGCCTTTTCAAAAAAATCTGAAAAAAATTGGAGGGATGCTGCAACACATTTTCATCATTCGAGAATTTTTTCAAAATTTTTATCGAAAAATTAGTTGGAAAAAAAAAATTTTTGATTTGAAAGAGGAGAAAGTTCGAAGTTTAAAATGCAAATTTTTTTTTTTTTTTTTTTTTTTTTCAATGTAAATTTGATGCTAAAGTATTGATTTGAAGCTTCAATTTCGTGCATTCACAGTTTCTTATCATTTGCTTTTCATCAGAGTTCATAAAATCAAGTGACTGCATCACGAAGACATCTTCAGACACAAGTATTCTATGTCAACTGTCTGCAAAATTTTGTGACTTTCAGTTTAATCCACTGAAAGAGTAACATCGAAGCTTTCCCCGGAAATTGAAAACGACGAAGTATCAGTTGAATAATTGACGAAACTCAGTGGATTTCTGTACGTTAATTCCTTTGGATTGGTGGAGAATTGAATCTATTGAAGTTCGTTATACAGGGGTGAATTTCGAGACTTCGTATTAAATTTAATAATTCAGGTGAAAATCGATTGATTTTGAAATTTTTATGGTTTTTATGTTTTTTTGATGGAAATGGAGGATTTTCAATGGGATGAGAATATATATAGATTCTTTTGGATGATTCCATGAGAAAAATGAGGAAATTTGCAATGTACAACACATGTAAAAAAAAATTTTGAAATTTTTTTGAAAAATTAAAATTTTCGAATTTTGAAATTTTTGAAAATTTTTCGTGTTTTTATGATTGAATAATTTTTCAATAATTTTTTGTAATTAAATTATTATTAAATTACAATTAAATTATTGTTAAATTATAATTAAATTATAATTAGATTATAATTTTATTTAATTATTTAAAAAAATGAAAAAAATTAACAAATTATCTTCAAAATAATTCCGAAAATTCTGAAAAATCTTTAATAATGAAAGAACAGATTTTTTTTTTGAATTTAATAATTTCTCTTACTTTTGACATTTGACATTCTTGTCGCAATTACCCTGAAATTCCAATTTTCACTGAAATTACGCTGAAGACATTTTATTTACATCCTGATCATGAGAAACATCAAAGCATGAGTTCAATCAACAAATTTCACTGAAATTTGTGTCTCTGTCGTCAAATACATTCCACATTTGCATTCGGTGAGGCGTATTTTCCCTTCCTGAAATATTCCAAAAGAAGCAGAAAAAAAGCGCACGTCCGCTTCTGAATTTCACTTGTCAATTCTGACGAAAATCTTACCAATTTCATAAAAATTTCAACAATTTTTGGGTTTTCGCTTGCGAATGGAAGCTATGTAATCATCAGAATTTGCGATTGTAATTTTTTTAATGGAAGATACTTAAAATGATCTAAATAGAGAGAAAATGATATTTTTAGCGCATGTCTGTGTGTGTGTGTATGTCTGTGTGTGCATAAAAGTCTCAATTACAGCAAAACGGTTTTATAGAAAAATTTCATATTTTGTGGAAAACTTCCACTCGACAAACTCTATTTTTTAAGCTTCATTTGAAAAGAATTCGATCGAAACTTTTTGAGATTTGTCCATTTTTCGAAAATCAGTTTTTAATGGAATTTCTGGAAATGATTCAACTGATGTGATTTATACTCATAGGGGAAGGTGGGGCAAAATGGACATCAGGGGTAAAATGGACACATCTAAATTTTTAGGCAAATGTTATGGAAAACTCTTGAAATTGATAGAAATATTGGCGGTAGGTTGTTTTTGATGATTTCATTGGAAAGCTGAGGAAATTTTAGGCGGGAAACAAGTGCCGGAATTAATTTTTTTGAATTTTTGGCGATTTTTACTTTTTTGAGCATTTTAGAGGGGTAAAACCTTCCTTTTTTGAAAATTTTCAGTTTTTTGAGAATATCTTCGGTTCTATTTGTCGTAGCGTAAAAATTACGATGGGAGGTGAAAGGTGAGATCATTTGCCATCGATTAATGGGGTTTTCAATTTAAAAATATCGATTTTTAAGGTATTTATTGGCATTTTTGTGAAACAGTTTTGTGAAACAATTTTTGGCCTATAACTACCCCAAAAATTGATATTTTTAAATTCAAAACCTCATAAATCGATGGGAAATGAGCCCACCTTTCATTTGAGACCAACCCCAAATTGCTACGACCAATAGAACCAGAGATATTTGCAAAAAACTGAAAATTTTCAAAAAAGGAAAGGCTTTTACCCCTCAAAAATGCCGAAAAGTATCGAATTTTCAAAAAAATCTAAAAAAATACATCTGACACTCGTTTTCCGGCTAAAATTTCCTCAGCTTTTCAGTAGAATCATCGAAAAAAATCCATCTCTAACCGTTTCATTACAGTGTCCATTTTGCCCCACTCTCCCCTATATTATCTCGAGATTTGTATCAGTTAGATGCCTGTAAATTTTGAGCTTATTTGCATGATTAGTTCTCGAGTTATTGGCGTTTTAATGAATTTCTTCAAAATTTGATATTTTGATGATGGTTTGAAAAAAAGTTGTATCACCTCCATTTGAAAGCATATTGCTAAAGTATCAGCAGAAAAAGCTATATTTTTTTAAATTTCAAGTTTTTCAATTATTTTTCAAAAAAAATTTCAAAAATTTAATTCAAAAAAAAAAAGAGCAAAACACATTGATTGATAATCCCTTTTTCTGGTTGTAAAGTAGGTGTGATAAATTGGAGAATCCAATCTCACATAAATTGATTTTTAAATCACTTCATTTCTCACCAAGCATTCAAATGTCGAATCCTTTCAACACTCGAGACTTTTTCATCCGAAGAAATCGATATTGTCAGTTCAATAGCGTCCATTTTACACGTGACTGATGGATTTGTTCACTTCGTCTCCAACTCAACCTATGTATGTCGTTTCTGATGAGATTTAAAAAAGGAAAAAAAAAACAAAGCGAAAATTCCAAATTTTACCCAGAAGACGGATTAGCACTTGTGAATAGTCAATTGCCATTTATCAATTCAAATAATAATTTTTTTTTTCAATTCAATTTAATTTTAATTCAATTTTTTTTAATACAATTTTTTTTTAACTTTTCATTTTATAAGAAAATATTCCGAAAAATCATGGAGATACGCCCTTTTTGGTTGAATTTTTTTTTGTAGAGAGCTTCAAAGATTAGTAAAAAGAATTGAAGCAAAATCGCTCTATCTCGCTATATTTCCGACATATTAAAAAAAAAAAAAATTGAAAAAATTAAGATTTTTAAAAATCTTTTTTTAGAAATATTTGGGAAATCAATGGACATACGCCCTTTTTGCTCGAATCATTCATTGTAGAGAATCTCAAGAGCTACTCAAAAGGAAGGAAGACAAAATATCGTCCTATCTCGCTTAATTTCCGCGATATTCCAAAAAAAATGAAACAATATTGATATTTTTTTTAATAATAAAATTTTTTTTTAAAGCATTTAATCAAAAAAAAATTAAAAAATCCCTAAAATTCGTTGTATTTCCATGAAATTAAGTTAATCGAATTAATTAATTAATTTTGTTCTCCAAATGTATTTGAAAAACATCAATTTCCTGAAAGCTCCATATTCAAACATCCCTTTTATTTTTCCATTAAAAAGAAATCATATTTTTCGAGTATAGTTTTACATCATTCTTCTTTTTTTTATTTTTATTCTGTGTTTCATTTCATTCTGGACCCAGAGCAGGCAAAGCTCTGGTTCCATTCGATGCTATTTTTTTTTTACCTCTTTATTTGGAATTGTAGTCTGTATTCGACACATATTTATTGAGCTTATAACCCGTCCGTTATTAATAATTCTTCATTCAACAGAATGACAGGTAGTTTTTCCTTCTCCAAAAATATAAATTTATATTTGAGGAATTTAAGTGAATTTCATAAAATACTGGAGGACATGTGTCGATATTGAGGTTTTGTGTCTGTAAAAATGAATTGTTGAATTGAAGATGAGAAATCAAATATTTTGAATGTTAAAATTGGAAATTATTCTGATTTAAAAAAAAAATATTGAAATATTGAGTAAAAATGATATTTCAATTTTTTAAGGGGAAGGTGGGGGTAAAATGGACAGACTCCAATTGAACGGTTCGAAATAGAAATTTTTTAATGATTCCATTGAAAAGCTGAGGAAATTTTAGGCGGAAAACATATGTCGTTTTTTTTTGAATTTTTTGAAAAATTTACTTTTTTGGCCAATTTTTGAAGGGGTTTACCTTTTGAAAATCGAAAAAATTCACTTTTTCGGAGATATCTCTGGTTCTGTTGGTCGGAGAGACCTGGGGTTCATCTCAAATGAAAGGTGAGCTCATTTTTCATCGATTTATGTGGTTCAAAATTTTTTTAAAATCAATTTTTCAAATACTTATAGGCCATTTTTCTGAAAATAAGTTTTTGCCCTGTAAGTACTTGAAAAAATTGATATTTTTCTTTTTGAACCCCATAAATCGATGGGAAATGAGCTCTCCTTTCATTTGAGATCAACCCCAGGTCGCTACGATTGATAGAACCAGAGATATTCTCGAAAACCTGAAATTTTTCAAAAACAGAAGAGTTTTACACAGAGAAAAATGTTTTCTTAATTTAAGAATGTGCAGTCACTTAAATTAAGAATGTGCAGGTCACTTAAATTAAGAAAGAAAAAGTCACTTGATTTAAGTGAGAAAACTCACTTGATTTAAGTGACTTTTACTTTCTTAAATTAGGAAAGAAAAAGTTACTTGATTTAAGTGAGAAAAGTCACTTAATTTAAGTGACTTTTACTTTCTTAAATTAAGAAAGAAAAAGTTACTTGATTTAAGTGTGAAAAGTCACTTAATTTAAGTGAGAAAACGCACTTGATTTAAATGGGAAAACGCACTTGATTTCGTGAGAAAAGTCACTTGATTTGAGCGACTTTTACTTTCTTAAATTAAGAAAGAAAAAGTTACTTGATTTAAGTGAGAAAGGTCACTTAATTTAAGTGAGAAAACGCACTTGATTTAAGTTAGTTTTACTTTCTTGAATCAAGAAAGAAAAAGTCACTTGATTTAAGTGAGAAAAGTCACTTAATTTAAGTGACTTTTACTTTCTTAAATTAAGAAAGAAAAAGTCACTTGATTCAAGTGAGAAAAGTCACTTAATTTAAGTGTTTTTTACTATCTTAAATTAAGAAAGAAAAAGTTACTTGATTTAAGTGAGAAAACGCTCTTGATTTAAGTGAGTTTTACTTTCTTAAATTAAGAACGAAAAAGTCACTTGATTTAAGTGAGAAAAGTCACTTAATTTAAGTGGCCTGCACATTCTTAAATTAAGAAAACATTTTCTCTGTGTTCCTTCAAATCTTGCGCAAAAAAAGAAATTTTTGAAAAATTCCAAAAAATAACTTGTGACATATGATTTTCATGGGAAATTTCCTCAGCTTTTCAATGGAATCATCAGAAAAAACCTATCTCCAATATTTCCATCGATTTCGAGTAATTTGATCCATTTTACCCCACCTTTTCCTGTAAAAAAAATGCAGTAACCGAAAAAAATAAGCAAATAGCAAAAAATTAACAGATTTTTTTTTTTAAATTGAATTAGAAAAATTTACTTAATTTTTTAATAATGTTTAAATTTACATAAACTCACAAAATATTTTGTTGTTATAATTATTTTTACACTAAAATTCACCAATTACAATTTTCAACTCAGTTTTGATGTATTGAGTTAACATTTGCAAAGTAATACTTTCTCTCACTAGTTTCACGGTGAAAAGTGGTAAATTACATTTGAAATTTAATCCTGAAAACTTTACGTGAAACTTGTTAATGTGAAAGTTAACCACTCAGAAACATTAAGTAAATCAAATGCATAAGCTTTAGTTGACACTCTGTGTCTTTCAGTAAAAGACTTTAAATTTTAGAGATTCTCTGGTCAATATGATTAAGTTAAGACAATTTACAAGATGTAAGGAGAATTCTAAAAAGGGGATTTTAGTGATTTTAGTGGAAAATGAAGGAAAATGGCTCGAAATACATTAAAAAAAATGTGGGTTCACGTTTTTTTCCTATTATTTATAATAAAAACAAGAAAATTATCAAATGCGCCATTTCGCCTAAATTCAAAGAAAATTCCGGAAAAATTCGGAAAAATTTGGAAAAAAAATAATAATAACAAATAAATAAATAAAGAAGTAAATAAATAGGTATATGCATGAGTAAACAAATGAATAAATGAGTAATTAAAAATTAAATAAATAAAAAAAATTAAAAAAATTCAAAAAAATTTTGGAAAGAAATTCTTTTATTGTTGCATTATCAACATTTTATATGTTGAAATATTTTTTTTTTTTTTTTTTTATATTTTAAAATATCTTCACTACTTTCTCCACAATTTTACTCCATTTCAATTAAATATTTTAATTTTTTATTAATTATTTAATCTACTCGCGAATTCCTCAGACGAATATACCACCAAATTTTATCGCACAAGCTTGCAGATTATTTTTGTCTCGAAAAAAAAGGGCACAGAATGTGTGCGAGAGGACCAGAGCCAACATAAATACACGTTATGTCAGATGCAGAGGCCAGTTACGTTTACCAGACTTCGATACATTCTGTTGATCATTGTCGAATGTTCCTTCCATTCGACTAGTTCCAAAGAATAAGCAGCCTTTTCTCCACTGGCCCTACCCCCCCCCCCCCCCCCCCCCGAATACTCCATTGAATCTCGACCTCATTCAATTACTCAGAATCCAAGAAAATAAAAAAAAAATTCCACCTGAATATTTTCCTCTTTATTTATCTGTAAATCCAATTTTCGTCGTCTCTTGTAGTAATGGTGTACCTAATTTTCTAAAGATGCGCATAAAAGCATTGAGTTTGGGGGGAGAAAAGAAGAGCAGAGAGATGCTGAGATGTAGTCACGTATGAGGTTGGTCGTATGGTTCGAACGTGTTGAGACTGGGTAACTTCGATAATGCCTTTTGCCGAAGAACTCTCGTTAAATCCTCCCAAGTGTTGAAGTTACACGGGGTCAGGTGCAAGCAGCCTCTTTTCTATAGTGCTTCTTATTTTTCTTATTTTTTTGAGGGGGTTAGAGGAGGAGGGGGGAGGGGGTGTCTCATTTTCTGGGTTTTCCCTAGACTTTCGCTCGAGTTCATAGATAGAAACGCAGGAAATTGCATGATATTGCGAGATAGTCGGGGTGATTTTTCTATTTTTTTTCAGTTTTTTTTTCTCTATTTGGACGTGGCGGAGAAAGGTTGTCGGAGTTCAAGCTCGGAAAATACTGGAAAATTGTTTGGAAAATTTGTGAAAAATTAGGGATTGAAAAATTGGGATATATAAGGGATGTTTTTTGAAACTTTGTGAGAAAAGAATGGTTGATGGAAAACGATTTGTGGAAATTCTGGAAAATTTCTGGGAAAATCCTGGAAAATTGTTTGGAAAATTCTGAAAAATCAAAAATTGGGAAATATGAGGGATTTTTTATTGAAGTGTGTGGGAAAAAGATGGTTGCTGGAAAACGATTTGTGGAAATTCTGGAAAATTTCTGGGAAAATCCTGGAAAATTGTTTGGAAAATTCTGGAAAATCAAAAATTGGGAAATATAAGTGATTTTTCTTTTAACTGTGTGGGAAAAAGATGGTTGCTGGAAAACGATTTGTGGAAATTCTGGAAAATTTCCGGGAAAATCCTGGAAAATTGTTTGGAAAATCCTGGAAAATTGTTTGGAAAATCCTGGAAAATTGTTTGGAAAATCCTGGAAATTTTTTTGAAAAATCCTGGAAAATTGTTTGGAAAATCCTGGAAAATTTTTTGAAAAATCTTGGAAAATTGTTTGAAAAATCCTGGAAAATTGTTTGGAAAATCCTGGAAAATTGTTTGAAAAATTCTGAAAAATAAGAAATTGGGAAATATAAGGGTTTTCTTGAAGAACTGTGTCGGAAAAGAATGGTTGCTGGAAATCGATTTGTGGAAATTCTGGAAAATTTCCGGGAAAACTTGGGAAAATCTTGGAAAAACTCGAAGTGGAAACAATGATTGATTCATTGAAAATCATGTTCGTGGAAAAAAGTTGCCGAAGTTCAATTCGGAAAAATCCTCAAAATTTTCTGGGAAATCCTGGAAAATTTTCTGGAAAATCTTGGAAAATTTGGAAAAATTCTGGAAAATCCCAAATTGAAAAATAAAACAGATTTTTCGCAAATTATGTATACAAACGACGCTCGTCAGTCTTCAATTCCGAAAAATCCCGGAAAATTCCAAATTGAGAAATATAACTGCTTTATTTTCTCCCAATAGTCTTTCCCCTTTTTATTTTCCTTATTCTGAGGTGAGAAAGAAGGGTAGGAGGAAGGGGGGGGGGGGTGTCTCATCTTCTGGCTTTTTCCCTATCCTTTCGCTCGACTTCATAGATAGAAACGCAGGAAATTGCATGATATTGCGAAATAGTCGTGGCGCTTAGTCAAGCTATTCTTAGTCCTGTGTATTCTCTATTCTTCCATTTTCTTTTATCCAGCACACTATCAGCTTCCAACTTGTCTCATTGTTGCTGAATGATAAAAAAAAAAAAAAAAAAAAAAAAAAAAACTAGCGAATATCTGCATCCTTCGACAGCAATTCAGGTGAATAAAAATGTTGCATTAAATGAATACGTAGTTGTTGCGAGCATTTTTTCCACTGCTTCCAACGAATTTCATTCAGTTTTTATTGTCAAAGTAACTTTGAATTCAGTAGATATTTTTCATTCCAGGTATCGTCGTTCATTTTTCCAGTTTCTTCGAAGGGAATGTTGGAAAATAGAGGAATTTTATATTTCAGTGGCATCTGTTCGACAACGGAGGACAGAATGCGAAAGATTCTCTTGAAAAAGGGGGAGGGGGAGGGGGGGGGTGTCTGATGCGTTTACTCTGCACGTACTTTGATCAGATGTCACTTGAATTCTACTTTTGCTACATTTATAGGGAAAAATGGGACAAAATGGGGATTTTCATGGAATGGAGTGAGATGAAGTTTTTTTTGATGATTCCAGTGAAAAGCCGAGGAAATTTCCGGTGGAAAACATGTGTCATAATCAATTTTTCTATTTTTTCCTTTTTTTTTAGAAAATTTTAGTTTTTTTATTTTTTTCCAGAATTTTTTTTTAAGATCGAAGATTTGACGAAAAAATTTGAAAAAATTTGGGAAGATGGTCCAATATAGGAACATTGTTGGTGAATTTTTTGAAATTTTTTTGAAGACTCCTTCTTTTAAAAAAAAATTCCGAATTATTTTTATTGTAAGTCAACATGATCCAGGATTTTTTTTCGAAGTGAAGGACTCGATGAAAAAATCTGAAAAAATTTGAGAAGATGCTCCAATATGTTGAAATTGTTGGTGAATTTTTTCAGATTTTTCTGAGCGCTCCTTCACTCTCAAAAAAAATCCCAAATCATTTTAAATCTAAGGTCCATTTTGCCCCGCACGTTTTTTTGATTTAAAGGCAATTGATAAAAGAAATGAAGCTGCACTCAATGAATATTATCAATATTTATCACTCATCTTTTCCCTGAGGACTTTCGCACGATTTTCTTAGTCCTCCAAAAATTTTAGTGCTTTCCAGAAGAAAAATTGGATTTTTTCTGGATTTACGAGAAAATGTGAGAAGAATAAAGTTTCGCGAAAATGTACCGAATAAAAAGAATTATTATTTCTTTGAATCATCAAATTTTCATGCAAAAGCTAGAAATCCTAGTGATTTCATCAGGTTTATGAATATTTCAGGCAAAATTTCTTGACTCATCAAAGTTTTAGTTGAATTGTCTGATATAATTATGCTTAACCTTTGAAAATATATTGTTGAAGCGTATGACAAGGCATTAGCATTGATCCATGAACCTCTTAGATACGATAATGTGTAGAACATTTAGAACGTAGATGATGAAAATTATCCTCTTCACTGCTATTCTATATAGGGCATTATGCACCAATTACAGTTATCTATTATGTACATAATTTTCCTCTCGTCTAATAAAATACTTGATGTTTTCTTTTTTAAACTAATCATCCATATTGTGTTTAGAAGATATTTTTATACTGACAATATTATTTTTAAGATAGTATCTCGGAGGATGGTTGATGAAACAGGAAAACATGAGGATTTGTAGGTTTGTTTTCAATTAATTGCTGATAATTCGGGGAAATGTGGTTTGATTTAGAGGGAAAAGTGATCAAACTATACGAAGAATTGAATATTTTTTTCTTTTATTATTATTTAGTTGAAATTGTTTTAAAATAATGGGTTAATTGTGGTTTTTTTAGGTATTTTTGGTTCTACAGGATGAAAATTGGGGGAAATATTTGAGATGGGGTATTTTAGATGATTTCATTGGAAAGCTGAGGAAATTTGACATGGAAACCATATGTCGCATTGTTTTTAAGATTTTTTTGAAAATTCCAGGTTTTTTTTGAAAAAATTAAACCCAAATTTTCGAAATTTCGAGAAAAAAAACAAAAATCACTTGTAGCACATGTTTTCTATGTGAAATTTCCTCAGCTTTTCACTGGGAGCATCAAAAAAACTCTATTTGCCTCCATTTCATAGAAATCCTCCAATAATGGGTCAATTGTGTGGTTTTTTGGGTTTCTTAGGTTCTACAGGATGAAAATTGGGGGAAATATTTGAGATGGGGTATTTTAGATGATTCCCTTGGAGAGCTGAGGAAATTTGACATGGAAACCATATGTCACATTGTTTTTAAGATTTTTTTGAAAATTCCAAGTTTTTTTGAAAAAATTAAACCCAAATTTTCGAAATTTCGAGAAAAAAAACGGAAATCACTTGTGGCACATGTTTTCTACGTGAAATTTCCTCAGCTCTTCACTGGAAGCATCAAAAAAATTCTATTTCCCTCCATTTCATAGAAATCCTTCAATAATGGGTCAATTGTGTGGTTTTTTGGGTTTCTTCGGTTCTACAGGATGAAAATTGGGGGAAATATTTGAGATGGGGTATTTTAGATGATTCCATTGGAAAGCTGAGAAAATTTGACATGGAAACCATATGTCACATTGTTTTTAAGATTTTTTTGAAAATTCCAATTTTTTTTGAAAAAATTAAGCCCAAATTTTCGAAATTTCGAGAAAAAAAACAAAAAATACTTGTGGCACATGTTTTCTATGTGAAATTTCCTCAGCTTTTCACTGGAAGCATCAAAAAACCTCTATCTCCCTCCATTTCATAGAAATCCTTCAATTTTCGTTCCTAAATCTAGAAAAAATGAAGAGAATTGGGGAAAAAACTTCAACTAATCCCGTCTACGTATTTATACACAAAAAAAATATCCAGCGAGCCGAAAGTTCAGCTCCCAATCAAATTTTCACTCTAATAATTTGTGATTCTTTTATTATTTCCAAGAATTTTTGGAGAATTAAATATTTTTTTCTTCTATTATTTAGTTAAAATGCTGTTCTCTTCACTAATTGTTTTTAAATATCTTTGATACGACATCAAAAAAATAAGGGGCTATCTATACTCGAGTTAACTGTGATATTCCCTTAATTAACCAAAATTTTATAACACATGTCCTTTTGTATTCGTAATTACTTCAATGAAATTGAAGATTCTCTAGTTGATTTGATGAATTATCTCTTATCGCTAGTCCAGTAATTATTGCTGTGATCGTTTTGTTAAGCCTATCTCTCGAATCCTTCTATTGGAGCCTGAATTTCTCTAATCCCTGGAGCAATCGAAATTCCTAATCTCATGGGGCCTATCAGAGGCAGACAATACTGCTAAAAAGTAAAGCCTTCCTCTGGTTCATTGTCCTTGTAACTGGATTGTTCTTTTATTCTCATTATCGTTCTCTCATTGGCAAAAATTGGAGATTTTTAATTGACCTGAAAAGTGGGACAAGTAAGGATTCCGATGAAATCGGTGAATATAGATTTTTTTTAATGATTCCATTGAAAGAATGAAGAAATTTTAGGTGAAAAACATGTGTCAAAATTGATTTTTATGAATTTTTTCGAAAATTCCACTTTTTTGGGGACGAATTGAGAGTCAAATCCTTTCTATTTTCGATTTTTTTCACTTTTTCGAGGATATCTCAGGTTCTATTTGTCGCAGCGACTTGGGGTCGATCTTAAATGAAAGGTAAGATCATTTGCCATCGATTCATGTGGTTTTGAAAAAAAAATGGTCGATTTTTCAGGTACTTATAGGGCACTTTTGTGAAAATTCAGTTTTTGCCTCATAAATACCTCAAAAATCGATCTTTTTCCTTTAAAAATACCACAAATAAATGGCAAATGATCTCACCTCTCATTTAAAACCAATCCCAAGTCACTACGACCAATATAACCGGAAGAATCCCCAAAAAATTGAAATTTTTCAATTTTATAAAAAGTTAAGTCTCCAATTTTCTTCTAAAAAATTCAGAATTTTCAAAAAATTATGAAAAATAAATTTTTAAATGTGTTTTTCAGCTCAAATTTCCTCATCTTTCTAATGGAATCATCAGAAAAAACTTCACACAAACCTCCTCCCCCCCCTCCCCCCTCTCTACTCCACCTTTCATGATTTTCTGAATATTTTTCTCATTTTTTAAAGAAAAATTGTCCTTTTTTTTTCAAATTTTTAGAGTTTTTCCCAGGAAAATATGGCAATTTCCTGAAAAAAGGGACAAAACTGGCATAAAATTCACATTTGTAGAGAAAAATTTTCAAATTAACTATTTCAAAGAATAGTTTGACATCGATAACATGTACAATTTCCAGTTAAAACGATTTAAATTCAATATGCATATGCCAGTATCTGTCGTTTGCAAGCTTGAGAGATCGAACTTCTCTTCCGCCAAGATTGTTCCACCAGCTGAAGCCAGATAGAAGAGAGAGATGGAGTAAAGAGAGAGAAATCTCTGGTTGGAGATGGCAAAAGGGAGGAAATTTCCAGTTGAAATACACATGGTTCGCCAAATTCGTATTTTCTGCTTGGTCTGTTAAAACGGGTCATTAAAGATTTTCCACTTGCATATATATATAGATATATATAAATATATATATGTATATATGAATATATATATGTATATATAAATTCATCTGTACATGTATTTTCGATATGACTTAATGTATTATCCAAGTTTATTGTTAAACAAGCGAATAATTGAATGGGAAAAAAAATGTATTTTTTTTTTTTTTTTTTTTTAGAAATGCCTGATTTAACGATTATTGATGCATCGTTTATCCGTAAAAATTCAAGAATTTTTCTACTATAGTTCACGATATTTTTATGAAAAAAAAAACTCCTCTTGAATTTTATCAACTGTACACTTTCTATGTTTTTCATCTTTATTTTTATACTCTATGTACTTTTTTTCTTTTGTTATTCTCTGCTTTGTACTTTCATCGTTCACGGAAATTGGTTACTATCTGAAGTAAATTCCTTTTGTACAGAAAAATATGCTCATTGATGTGGAAAAAATAATGTAATTTTTTTTAATTTTTTGATGAGTTTTTTTGTTATTTTTTTGGATTGCATAATGTAAATATTGTTGGGTTTAAATTAGGGATTTTGCTCTGATTCTTTTTTTTTAACTATTAATTATTTTTTGAGGGAAATAATGAGGATTAAAAGGACGTATCTTCATTTGTTTTTGAGTTATTTTGAAGAAATGTTGAAAATTTAAGGTAGTATGCTAGTGTACAGTCGATAAAACAGAAAAAATGAGGATTTGTAGGTTAGTTTCCAATTAATTGCTGATAATTCAGGGAAATGTGCTTTAATTTACCCGAAAAAGTGATTGAACTACTCGAAAGTCATATTTTCGAGTTGTGAATATAATTTTTTTTTTCTAGAATTTTTTTTACATTAATAATCTCCTCACGAATTGGAGAAAATCATTTTGCTGAATCTATTGTCTTCCAGAATTTCTCCCAAAAAGGCAGCTCTACAAAAAAATCTGAAAAAATTCACCAACAATGTAGACATGCCAGAGCATCTCTTCAAATTTTTTCAGATTTTTTCATAGAGTCCTTCGCTCCGAAAAAAATCCTTACATATTTATCAAAAATTTCTCTTTATTAAATTCATTTTTTCCCAGAATTTTTTCCAGAGACAAGTTCTTCCAGAAAAAATCTGAAAAAATTCAACAATAATGCAGACATATTGGGGCATTATCTCAATTTTTTCCAGATTTTTCTTGATTAAAATGCATGAGATAGAGAGAGAGAGGCAAATAGTTACGACTACCTTCTAATTAAAATTTCTCAATAACTATACGGTGAATTGAATATTTTTTTTCTTCTATTATTTAGTTAAAATGCTGTTCTCTTCGCCAATAGTTTTTAAATAATGGGTCAACCCTGTGGTTTTTTAGTAATTTCGTTATTTCCGTCCGATTCAGGGTGTTTCATCCCCTCCACCGCTATTTTCAGTAACTTTGATAATTCATATCTCATAAACTGCACCGACAAAAATTATGAAAAAATTCAGAAAAATGTAAAAAAATATCATTTTTGATAAGTCATCAAAAAAATAGAGTTAACTGCACTCGAGCTCACTAGAATACCACCTTAAATCACATAATCGCAATATTACTGCGTTTAAATTGAAGATTTCGCTCTGATTCTTTTCTGTAGCTCTTGAAATTCTCTATGAAAAAACCAGACCAAAGAAGGCGTATCTCCATTAATCTTCGCAATATTTCCTCCAAAAAATCTCAAAAATTCGGTTCTCAAAAAGTTGAAAAAAAGATAAAATTAATAATTTTTTAGATTTTTTATTTTTTCTAATTTTTAAAAATTATGTATTAACTCTTTTATTATCATGTTAAATCACATAATCCAAATATTGCATTTAAATTGTGTAAATAATTTAACGTGATTCATATTGTTGAATTTCTTTCTTAAATTACCCACTGAATTTAATTTATAGTGTAATGGCAAATGGAAATAGAAGTGATAAATTTTTATCTCTTCCAATTTTCCTTTTGTTCCATCGAAATATATATCGGTAAAAAGGGGGGGGGGGGTGGAGAAAAGGGAAGGACGATTGCCCGTTTGAGTTAATAAAATTGATATTGAGAATTCAGTGGTGCACCAGATAATTATAATAATTCAACTCTATTTCCGGATGATATTATCGGAGAATAATTTTTTTTTTTCGTCTTTTTTCTTTTTTAACTCATTTCTTCTGAATGCTTCGGTACATCGGATATTAATTAGAATGGAAAAGGACAGAATGCATCGGAAATAATCGAGATAATTATAGAAATTTTTTTAAAAAATTTTTAAAATTTTTTTAAATTTTTCTTTAAATTTTTTAAAAATTTTTTAAAAAAATTTTTAAAATTTTAAAAAATTTTTTTAAATTTTTTTTTTTATTCTAGAAATGAAGATATTTTCATGAGCACTGATATCTGATAGATTTCACGAAAGACTGAGTGATGAAAAGGGCGAACGATAGAAAGAATCTTGAGGAAAGTGCAGTAAACTGGAAAGATAACTGCCAGCGAAAAAAAAATGGGAAAAAAATAAAGTGCAAGAAGAAAAATCGTAAAAATCGACGAAGTGCACGAGAAGTTGTAAAAAAAAAATATTTGATCTCAACATCTTTTAAACTTGGCAAACTTCATCGCTGTATCTATCACGTATTTTTCAGGGGAAATCGTGGAATTTCATGGGAATAGGATCCAATTAATGTCTATTTTTTGAGGATATGGAGGAAAGTAAGCGAGATGGAGTCATTTTGCTATACATCTTTTTGTGTAATTCTTGAAATTGTCTACACAAAAAAAATGAGGGTAAAATTTCGCTCATTTTCTTGAAAATAAAAAAAAAATTGTATTTTTTTCCCATTTGAGATTTTCTAGAATTTTTCAGATTTTTTTTATTTTTTCAGAATTTTTTCATAAATTTTCTGAACTTTCCCATAATTCTTTGAAAATCAGTATTTTTCCCAATTTGAGATATATATCTCGGATTTTCAAAATTTTCCAAAATTTAATTTTTTTTGGTTTTTCTAAATTTTTCAATAAATTTCAAGATTTTAAAGAATTTTTCCTAACTGAACTCCAGTCACCTTCTTTTTCCCACAGAATTTCTTAAAATCAGTAAAAAAAAATTGAATTTACATTTTAATTACCCATTTTGTGAAAAAATGACTCAATTTTTTTTATTTCTGTAATTTCCATCGAAAAAATTTTAATTACTTTCTTAATGAAAAATTTGGATTTTTAAATTTTTCATTAGTTTGAAAATTAATTTTTTTTTTAAACAATTTTGATTACTATCGTAATTTAAAATTTGACTAATGGAATTTCATAATTATTTTCTTTATTAAACTTATTAACATTTTTATTAGTTAAATTGAATTATAAATGTCATATAAGCGTCATTTAGATTGGATTAAATTATAAGTTCTTATTTGTGTTACATTTAGTTAACACTCTCAACTCAAAATTTTTGTCTGAAAGACGGTTATATTTGGGAAGATTAAACATAGTAGCGTTGATTTTATTATAAAATTAATTATTCCAATCAATTAATAAGTAAGAAAGAATCAAAATTTCGAATAAGAAAAAGAGTTATAAAATTTCATCAGTCAAATTTTTAATTACAATAGTAATCAAAATTGTTAAAAAAAAAAATTAATTTTCAAACTAATGAAAAATTTAAAAATCCAAATTTTTCATTAAGAAAGTAATCAAAATTTTTTCGATGGAAATTACAGAAATAAAAAAAAATTAAAGAATGATTAACGTAAAATCGCTCTATCTCGCTTAATTTCCGAGAAATTCACAAAAAAAAACTATATTTTTATTAATTAAACTGAAAATTATATCAAAATTTTCAACTCTTAATTGGCGTAAAATTTTCATTTCAGAAAATTGGGGGGGAAAATAGAGTGATGCAGGTTGTGATGGGTTCAGAATAGAGTCAGAATTGTCAGTAGCACATGTTCATGATAACTGTGTAGTGGAGACAGCCAATGTAACTGATAAGGCAATACCATCTGCCACAACAGTAGATTACACTGTGCTGATTGTTATAATTGGTATCAGTAGACCAAAACTACTATAGAGAGTTTGAGAGGAAGTAGTAGTACACAAACATTTCTGCACAATGTTTTGGTGCTTGAGTTACAATAATTCTCTTGTGGCAATTTATTCCAGGGAATTGTATATATAGTTTATGAATCAGAGAATAATTATAATGTTATAATATAACTTTTGATGCATAAAAGCCAAATTCAACTTCGATAAATGTATTATTCTGTTGTATAAAATTGAATTATTTTCAGTTGAAAGTTAAATTAGTGAAGTAACGAAATATTTTGTATGATTGAAAATTGGAATATTGTTGTTGAGGTAGAATACCAGGAAACTCGAGTACAATTGAGCCATTGTGTTTTTGATGCCGCATGAAAGATGATATTTTTCAATTATTTTTAAATAGCAGTGGTGGGGATGAAACGCCCCAAATCGGACAGAAATAACGAATTTACTAAAAAACCAAAGGGTTGATCCATTATTTAAAAACTATTGGTGAAGAGAACAGCAATTTAACTAAATAATAGAAGAAAAAAATATTCAATTCTCCAAAAATTCTTGAAAATAATAAAAGAATCACAAATTATTAGAGTGAAAATTTGATTGGGAGCTGAAATTTCGGCTCGCTGGATATTTTTTTTGTGTATAAATACGTAGACGGGATCATTTGAAGTTTTCTCCCCAATTCTCTTCATTTTTTCTAGATTTAGGAACAAAAATTGAAGGATTTCTATGAAATGGAGGGAGATAGAGTTTTTTTGATGCTTCCAGTGAAGAGCTGAGAAAATTTCACGTAGAAAACATGTGCCACAAGTGATTTTCGTTTTTTTTCTCGAAATTTCGAAAATTTGGGCTTAAATTTTTCAAAAAAACTTGGAATTTTCAAAAAAATCTTAAAAATTATGCGACATATGGTTTCCATGTCAAATTTTCTCAGCTTTTCAATGGGATTATCTAAGATACCCCATCTCAAATAGTTTCCCCGATTTTCATCCTGTAGAACCTAAGAAACCTAAAAAACCGTGTGATTTAGGAACGAAAATTGAAGGATTCCTATGAAATGGAGGGAGATAGAGCTTTTCTGATGCTTCCAGTGAAGAGCTGAGGAAATTTTACGTAGAAAACATGTGCCACAAGTAATTTTTGTTTTTTTCCTCGAAATTTCGAAAATTTGGGCTTAAATTTTTCAAAAAAACTTGGAATTTTCAAAAAAATCTTAAAAATGATGCGACATATGGTTTCCATGTCAAATTTACTCAGCTTTTCGATGGAATCATCTAAAATATCCTATCTCAAATATTTTCCCCAATTTTTATCCTGTAGAACCTAAGAAACCTAAAGAACCGTGTGATTTAGAAACGAAAATTGAAGGATTTCTATGAAATGGAGGGAGATAGAGTTTTTTTGATGCTTCCAGTAAAGAGCTGAGAAAATTTCACGTAAAAAACATGTGCCACAAGTGATTTTCGTTTTTTTCCTCGAAATTTCGAAAATTTGGGCTTAATTTTTTCAAAAAAAACCTGGAATTTTCAAAAAAATCTTAAAAATGATGCGACATATGGTTTCCATGTCAAATTTTCTCAGCTTTTCAATGAAATCATCTAAAATACCCCATCTCAAATATTTTCCCCAATATTCATCCTGTAGAACCTAAGAAACCTAAAAAACCGTGTGATTTAGGAACGAAAATTGAAGGATTTCTATGAAATGGAGGGAGCTAGAGTTTTTTTGATGCTTCCAGTGAAGAGCTGAGGAAATTTCACGTAGAAAACATGTGCCACAAGTGATTTTCGTTTTTTTTCTCGAAATTTCGAAAATTTGGGCTTAATTTTTTCAGAAAAACTTGGAATTTTCAAAAAAATCTTAAAAATGATGCGACATATGGTTTCCATGTCAAATTTCCTCAGCTTTCCAATGAAATCATCTAAAATACCCCATCTCAAATATTTTCCCCAATATTCACTATTCACCCCTCTCTCTCTATCTCATGCATGTGATAAAAGATTACTAATGTAAAAAAATTTGAAAAAAAAAAAATCTATTTACAAACCGAAGATATGACTTTAGAATAGTTTAATCACTTTTTCCTCTAAATTAAACTACATTTCCCCGAATTATCCCCAATTAATTGAAAACTAACCGACAAATCCTTACTTTTTCCTGTTTTATCGACCATAATCTCGAATACTACCTTAATTGATGGAATAATATCATGTAAAAGCACTCAACTATATCTCACATTTTCCCAAATTAATCCAAAATTACTTAAGGTATATATTTTACCTCATGAATCATTCAGAATAATTCATAGCAAGTGTGGAAAATTGGTTGAACGATCTCAGAACGTGCTGGAGAAAGTTTATGGTACATGCCACTAAGAAATGAGCTATTAATCCCTGAACAGTAGCTTCTTTGCATACATTTTGATGGTAAAATATGGAATTAATTTTTGTACTTTTTTTTTTTGGAAAATATCGATAAATTTTAGGATTATTTCTTTCCTCTTAAAATAATTGGCATTAAATCAAAAAAAAAAATTCAGTAGCAAAGACATTAAAATGAGGAATTTTATTCCTTTTTTAGTAGTTTTTTGAGAATATTGAGGAAAATAAACGAGATAGATCATCGGCCCTATCTCGCTTATTTTCCCAAGATTTTTCAAAAATAATACCTTTTTTTTCCACTTAATTCAATCAAAATTTGATTAAAATTTGAATTTTTTTTTTTTTTTTTATTGAAAATTTGAATTTAAATGCATTAAATTAATAAAAAAAAAAAAAATTCATTAATTCGTGGTGAATGATGTATTAATTGACTTGTCCATCTGCAGGATAATATATATATGTCTATACTGAAACTAGACGAAAACTTTGTTCTTTAATAATCGAAATATGCTGATGAATAAGCTCACTTATCAGGGCGAAGTTTCAACTTCACGTGAGGTTTATTTGTCACTGAGTGAAATTAATCCCTTCTGATAGTTTGAAGTACCCTTCTAGTGAGCTGTTGTCAACTTGACATAGCATGAAACTACTCTTAACTCGCAAAATACGGTGGGATTTTAAGCATGTACCTCGTATTTATCAATGAAAACTGAGATTCGCAGACAATTGGAAGGAGAACAATGAGTTTTTGGTGGTTAATTAATTATTTAGGTGGAGAGGTGAATGGCAGCCACATGAAAAAATATATATCTATATTTATTTATTTATTAAGAGGATTAAAGAAATAGGGGAGACGAGATAAAATGGAGCTTTAAGGCAAAATGATTGAATATTTTTTTTTTCAAAGTTAAGGACTTCGTAAAAAAATCTGAAAAAATTTGGAGACATGCTCTGACGTGTCTACATTATTGGTGAATTTTTTCAGATTTTTTTGGAAAGAAGCCTATCCGTAAAAAATTCTGGAAAATTGAATTTAATTGAGAGAGAAATTTTGACAAATATATATAAGGATTTTTTTCGGAGCGAAGGACTTTATAAAAAAATCTGAAAAAATTTGGAGAAATGTCCTAACATATCTACATTATTGGTGAATTTTTTCAGATTTTTTTGAAAAGATGCCTATCCGCAAGAAATTCTGGAAAATTGAATTTAATTGAGAGAAAAATTTTGACAAATATATATGAGGATTTTTTTCGAAGCGAAGGACTTTATGAAAAAATCTGAAAAAATTTGAAAAGATGCTCTGATATATCTAGATTGTTGGTGAATTTTTTCAGATTTTTTTGTGGAGCCGCCTTTTCAGGAAAAATTCTGGAAGATAAAAGATTCATCAAAATGATTTTTTTTCAATTCGTGATGAGATTAGTAATGTAAAAAAAAATTCGAGAAACAAAAAAAAACTATTTTTTATCAAATTTCACTAAATTTTCCCAGTAGAACACAAACTATTCGTCACCATATACACTATTTACCATAAATTTTAATCCAGTTGAGATTTTCAAATGAGTACGAAGGTCTGAGCAACCACGATTACCATTTGATCATGGCAAAAAGGGGGTTTATACACTTGGGAAATCATAGATACAACTGTGGGGTAAAGTGATAAAGTGAAAATATTAATTCACAGATATAATTCATCACAAGATAAAGAGAAACATTTTATTTTTATCATTTATCATTAATTCTGTTTAATTCAGCCTCTGAACAAAAATGTTAATTTTTTAATTAAGAAAAAAAACTAAAATTTTTATTTGTTATTTTATTACTCTCGCCTTTTATTAAAATCATGAAAATACTTTTAATTCCCTCGAAATACACGAGAAAGTCATTAGCAATCAAATGCCATAATAAAAGCATTCATATATATAGGACAGAGTGGAGCAAAATGGACCTCTTGACCAACTCAATTAAGAAGATTTTTTTCAGAGTTAAAAAATGGATGAAAAAATCTGAAAAAATTTGAGAAGATGCTTTAATATGTCTACAATGTTGTGGAATTTTTTCAAATTTTTTTATGAACCCGCCTATTCCCTAGAAAATCCCAAATCATTTTTAACAATATATCCATTTTTCCCTCTTTTCCCCCTGTTTAAATAAATATATATATATAGGTGTCTCGTACATTGGCAATTTAAATTCTCGTATTTCATAATTCTCATACAACGTATCACGTGACTAATGACTATTCCGTGCATTTACCTGTGCAAATCTACTGGCATGTTCACTGATACGTGAATTATACGGTATTTCTGTCATTACTTTACTCGCCTCTTTTTAATTCCTTTTTCCCCTTTTTTTTTGTGTCAAGCAGCTAATTGACGTATCAAAGTCATGTTGAACGAGTATAATGAAGTTTTTATCATCTTTCTCTGCTTTTAACTCTTGCGTTATATATATATATATATATATATATATATATATATATATTTAGCTTTATCCTGTCAAACAGCATTATCTGTGGAAATAGGCTATATTGAGCAAATGATACCAGATATTTTCAGGGGAATATCAAATTACTTGCAGAGTGGATTGACCTGTTTTTTTTGATCAATCCCCTTTTTTTGGAGGGGGGGGGGAGGGGGAAATTGTGACTGAGGCTTTTCATGGGTTTTTTTGATGATTGATTGTTGGGGAGGGGGAAAATGGGGGGGGGGGGGGGGGGAAGTGCAGTTAATTGAGTCATTTAGAGAGTAATTTAAAGGGTTTGGGGAGGGGGGGAGGGGGGGGAGGGATGAAATAGAGATAATTGCGTTTTTGTGTTTTATATGAGGGAAATGGGGGGAAATTAGGGGAAATATTTGGGGTAGGATTTTTTTTTGATGGTTTTATTGAAAAGCTGAGGAAATTTGCGTTAAAAAACATGTGTTGGAATTTATTTTTCATGATTTTTTGGAAAATTCGCATTTTTAGAAGGAAATTGGTGAAAAAAATGGGAGAAATTAGAAAATTCTAATTTTTTTGGGGTCATTTTAGGTTTTATTGGTTACAGGGATTTGGGGAGAGTTTTAAATGAATATTGAGATTATTTGCTATTGATTTATGGGGTTTTGAAAGAAAATTATTGATTTTTGAGGTATTTATAGGAAAAAAACTGAATTTTTACAAAAATAGCCATAAGTACCTCCAAAATCGATAATTTTTCATTCAAAACCCCATAAATCGATGGCAAATGATCTCACCTTTCATTTGAGACCGACCCCAAGTCACTGAGACAAATAGAACCGGAGATATCCTCGAAAAAGTGAAAAAAATCGAAAATCGAAAGGATTTGACTCCCAATTCGTCTCCAAAAAAAGTAGAATTTTCAAAAAAATGCAAAAAAATCAATTCTGACACATGTTTTCCACCGGAAATTTCCTCAGCTTTTCAATGAAATCATTAAAAAAATTCCATCTCAAGCCGTTTCATTGAAATCTCCATTTTACCCCACTTTTCCCTATTATTCCGGTAAATTTAGCTATTTTTTTTTCTCAAAAATCTCGGAAACTAATGGAGATACGCCCTTTTTGCCCTAATCCATTTTTGTATAGAATTCCAAGAGCTCCAGAAAGGATCAGAGCAAAATCGCCCTATCCCCCTCATTTCCCAAGATCTTCTGAAAAAACAAATGATAAAAAAATCGACTTATCCTTTGACCCCAATTTATCCCCAAAAAACTCGAATTTCCAAAAAAATTCAAAAAAATTAATTCAAACACATGTTTTCCACCGGAAATTACCTCATCCTCCCAATAAAATCATCAAAAAAAATTCATCTCAATCCTTTTTTATAAAAATCCCCATTTCCCTATTTTATTCCTTAATAAATTAAATTTAATTGTTATGTCCGAGATTGAATTGCAGCGTCGAGGACAATTCTCGTTAATTTCGAACAGCTTCAATTATTTTATTTTTATGGTTTTAGGACGCTAACTCTATTTTTCACTCTTGTTAGTTTATGCTTTGACTTGTTAAAATGATAACACTAATTATGATCAAATTATTTATAACCTTTGATTTATTTTTAGTATTCAAGTTTGCGGGATTTTACAAGTTTTTCCACATGAAAAGATTTTAGAATGAGTACCTTGGCAAATTTTGGAATAAAAGCCTAATACAAAGTAATCTGATTTCTACTTACAGAATTATTGAAAGTTGTTGTCTTAATTAATTATAAGTTTATTATTCTGACGTTGTGGAACCTTGATTTTCCTCAGTTCGAATTATTTAAACCAAGATGATTGAAATTCCACTTTTGTTTTACTATGATTCTTCAGAGTTCTTATTCAACGCACTTAGTTGTTTATTCCCGTTCTTACGTAGAAATTAAAATGATTACTTTCGACTTGAGGCTACAGTTTGCCCAGTTCAACTATTGGTTAACAAATTCGATGATCTATCATATTAGAGATTTTGATCGGTTAACACATGAACAGGTCAATTTCACAATTTAATTTAACTAGGAGAATTTTTGGTTGTTAAGTGTTTGGTGGTATCAATAAGACTGACCATTTTTAGGCAGTCTTTTCCTTGTAAAATTTGGAAATATATTATTTCCCAATATTGTGAAATTGCTGAACATGTGTATTTTAGCAACTTTTTACTAATGGACTCAATCGAGTTCACTTGAGTTCAACATTTCTTCACCTTGACGATGTGGAAATGTTGAATCATCAATTTATTTGTCATGAAAAATTCGGCAAATGAATGTTGAAATACTTTTTCATTTATTTCAAAATTAAAATTATTTGAAATAAATAATAAGTTTTTAAAAATTATATTCAAAAACTATTCTGGACCTAACATAATAAAAAAAAAATAAACAAAAATCTCAAAAATTCCAACAAATTCACTTTTTTTAAAATCATTCATATTTTTTTTTTTTTTTTTTTTTTAAATATTGAATAAAAATACAATTAATCGACTAATTGAAATCCATTTCAATCAAAAAATTTTCGTTTCATCTTCTCTAGTGGAAAAACTTCATCCCACCTTTATCCCACTGAATTCTTTCTTTTCTTCGTTCTTTTGTTGCCAATGGGAAAAAAAGAAATTCTCTTTTCTTTGCTCTGTGTGAAGAACTCCCAGTGTAAAGAAATAGACCATCCTTGAATTTTTGCTGGTTTCTTATCGTTTGAGTCAGTATTACGACTCTCACACGTACAACTCTTTTATCATTCCACTTTTCTTTTCAGACACAGAAAAGCATCTGAGGTTATACGTAAAAGAGAACACGAAACGAAATGTCCGTATGAATCAGTTTCGATGGAATGGGATGAGGATAACAGGTGGATGACCAAGCGAAAATTTAAGTCATGAATGATTCATCGATGGAATTTACACTATCCTACTATTCCACATATAATCCTGTGTAGCTCCATGGAATTTTGAGTTTTCTATTAAAATTTTTCATTTTTTTTCTATTGAATTAATGTATTAATTTTTGGATTTAAATTGAGAAATTTGCAATTCAATTAATTTTCTTTTTCTCGCGGTGAAGTGGAAAAATATGAAAAAATTCGAGAATAATGCATATATAGTCGGCCATATTTGTGAATTTTTTCAGATTTTTTTGATAAAGCCTTCATCTCGAAAAAAATTCTGGAAAATTATTTAAAATTAATTTTTTGGTAAATCAAATGAAAATTGGTAATTTAATTAGTTTTTTTTTTTTTTGGTAATGAAGGCCTTTATTGAAAAATATGAAAAAATTCTGGAAGAATGCATATATATCCGGCCATATTCGTGAATTTTTTCAGATTTTTTTGATAAAGCCTTCATCCCGAAAAAAACTGGAAAATTATTTGACATGAATTTCTTAATAAATGAAAAAAAAATTAGCAATTTAATTAAATTATTTTTTTTGGTAGTGAAGACCTTCACCAAAAAATCTGAAAAAATTCAGCAACAATGTTTCCATACTCTGCCATATTCATGAATTTTTTCAGATTTTTCCAATGATTTTTTCACCCCCAAAAAAATTCTGAAAAATCATTCCAAATATTTTTTTTGTGGATTTTTTTTTTAATGTCTTTTTCCCTTCAATATTTTGGGTTTTTCGAGTCGAAAACTGTCACTGCATCATTTTTCCATGTTTCTGGAATAATGGAGGAAGAATTTCTTGCCAAAGCGTGAGCGGAAGAAAATGCCTAGTAACTTTATGGGTTTTAAAACAGAAATAAAGTCACGTATTGGTCATTATTGAACCGAGTAGAGTATTTGAAGTATTGGAAAGGGGGGGGGGGGGTAAAATGGACCACCGATGAAGATTTATTGTGTGAAGAAGCCGAGATTTCATTTATCATTTCCCAGGAAAATGCGGAATTAAAAATCAATTTTTTAAAAATTTTAATTTTTGGATTTTTGAAAAAAATCCTAATTTTTTTTAATTATTTCAAAAATCCTAGTTTTTTGATTTTTTAACAAAATCCTAATGTTTTGGTTTTTTAAAAAAATTCTAATTTTTTGGTTTTTTAAAAAAATTCTAATTTTTTGATTTAAAAAAAAATCCTAATTTTTTTTTTTTTTTAATTCCTTCACTAAATAAAAATAATAATAATAATAATTTTTTTTACTTGATTTCCATTAAAAGTATTTCTTTCTCCATTTAAACTAACAAAATTGTTTTTCTCCCTTTTTTTTATTTCTTTCACAAAAAGTTTGTGATTTACATTATTTGAAGTATTAAATCACAATGCAGAAAAGTCTGACTGAAACTCGAGAAATCGATCAGACTTCAGTTATTCGTGGACGCACATTCTTCATTCTGTGGGCTTTGGATTATAAATAGCCATGCTTTCTTGGCGTAGATCGATCGTCTTGAGAGAAAATAAAATGAAAAAAAAAAAAAAAAAAAAAAAAGATTAACTGGAAATTCTCAGCTTCAAGTCTCCCTCGATTTTCTTATTTTTCCTGCATTTTATTTTTCTGCCCTTTTTTTTTACTAATTCTTCAAGTTTCATTTTTTTTTCTGAAAAATTTGAGAGTTTCAGAAGTTTTTAATTAATCAGAAAATTAAATTAAATTGAAACGATTTTTTTTTTTTAATATCTTTAGAAATTCCCGATTTAAAAAAATCAGACAAAAAAGGCGTATGTCCATTAATTCGCGATTTTCTTCCAAAAAATGAACAAAAAAAAAATTTATTAAAAAAAAATATTTTTCCATTTTTTTTAAATATAATTTTTTTTAACGATTTTTTTTTTTGTTCTCATTAATATTTTCATTATCACCAAACTGAATTCCACCAAAAACTATAAAAACACCGAATACCCACAAAGCTAATAAAATTTCCACCCCGAGTTAATACGATTTTCCCTCAAAAGTTGAATTGAGAATTGGTAGTTGAAGGAAAAAAATAATAAACTCGTTCGAATTTTCTTTTTATTTACGTTCTTCACAATCTGTTCATTGCACTTGATGGAATTTCTAATCCATTGTCCCCACTGATCAATAACCCGCCTCCCCCCCCCCATATTTTTCATTCATTTATTCAAATATTTTTCGAGGATAGAGAAAAAAAAAATCTCTGCTTTTTCCTATTGATAAGAAAAGAAAATGAAATAATATTTTCTCTCTTTTGTAAAAAATTTCAAAAGCTGCAGAAAAAGATTAGGACAAAAAGGGCGTATCTCCATCAATTTCCACATTATTATTATTATTATAAATTAATTATATTAACTGCTATTATATTATATATTAATATAATTAATTATATATATAATTAATTAAATCAATTATTATTATTATTGTATGTATGATTTAATGTGCGGTGGCAGAAGAGACATAATGAGTATAAACTATTTTATGCCCGCCTAGTGGCGACCACCTTGGTTCCAGGTTCAAGAAGGTTGGTAAACCTGGCAAAGCAGGTGCCCCACCTCCCCCCCTGTAACCGTTAAGTTCGAGATGCTAGTCGAATCGAATCTACTGCATCTCGTCAACAAGTGGTGGACGTTGCCCGCCTCCATCCCACATTATCTGTAGTACTTCTTGGTGCCGTCAGTATACAAAACTGGGCCCTTAGGCTGAAGGAAGGGTCTATTTCCAGAGCCCATACCTCTCTCCTCGGTCTCACGACTTCGAAACTCCTGGTGAGGGCCCTCAACCCCCCACTCACATTACTGCCAAGCCGGAGTATCTTTTTCACTCCTCCGTCCTGGTCAGCAACGCGCGCATGAAGGTCGAGTTCCTCCAGAATCTTATCGCAGAGCCCTTGGCTGCCTTCATTGCCACTAAATGTGGCGACTTCAGATCCAAGAGGGCCATCAGGGCAGTTCTAGGTGTGGTTCTCAGAGCCCCATCACAGGAGTGTGGTTCTCAGTGCCCCACTCACCCTAAACCTGCCCATCCTGCCATCCTGTATCGTGTATCCGGGGAATGAGGTCCGCTCCCACAGAGCCCGGTTTGGGAGAGTAAGGTCTGGAATACAATGGGGTGCGACCTGGTGCCCCAAGGACATCGTACGGACACATTGACCCAGAGTTTTATCCACCCTGTGTCACCCCTGTGCCATTCAGCCTTCGGCACGATAGTTTACGCCTTTAGCTTGGGGGAGCTGGTCCGCGGTGTCGGCCTTCGTTCGACTGCCCGGGCTTTTACCTCCGTCGTCTCCCTTATTGTACCGTCACTTCACCAGCATTTCCGGAGGTTCCTTGGAGGAACCCTGCTGGTAAGACGATTCCCAGCTGGTTCCCTCCCGGCTCCTCCTACTAGTGCTGGCTACTTCCCCTATCCGCCACCTGGGGACGCGCCTCGGCCGATAGCTCAACCGCCAGAACTAGCCTCCCATTACGGGAGTCCAGACTGGTTCCGAAGTATTATTATTATTATTATTATTACTATTTTTATTATTATTATTATTATTATTATTATTATTATTATTTTCTTATATATGCTGAAAGAAATAAAAAAAGAAAGAAAGATATTTTTAATTTTTTTTTTTAGAAAAATTAGAATTATCGAATTTTACGACTTTATTAAATATTTTTACAGTTTTTTTTAAAGAATATTTCGGAAACTAGTGGAGATACGTCCTTTTTGCTTTAATTCATTTTTCAACCCTTAAAAATACCACCCCCCTTTTTTTTTCCATTCATTTATTCAAATATTTTTCGAGGATAGAGAAGAAAATTTCTGCATTTTTCCTATTGATAAGAAAAAAGAAAATGGAAAATATTATCATGGGTAAACATAAATTATGATTGGCTGAAGATATGAAAACAGTTTGACCAGGAATTGAAATGGAAATTCTATGATAACTGAAGATAAGATAGTGAATCAATTGATTTGATATTTTTCCAATTTTTATTTGAAAGAGGAGGAGAGAAAAGGAAAAGTTTTAATATAAAATCCATTTATATGGATGGACATTATTATTTTAGAAAATCTTGGAGAAATAGTTGAAGTGAAAATAAATCAGACGAATCGATTTAATGAAGAATGAGAGGGAGGGGTGAAAAAATCAAGGAGATTTATAGAGCAATGGTCAGACATTGTCTCTGTTTTTTGAAAAACTTTTTTCTGATATCTTGGGAAACTAAGCGAGATACAGCGCATTTAAAACAAGTGGATGATAGTATTGCTTTCCAACTGATATAGCTTTTTCTGCTGATACTTTAGCAATATGCTTGCGAATGGAAGTGATACAACTTTTTTCAAACCATCATCAAAATATCAAATTTTGAAGAAATTCATTGAAACGCCAATAACTCGAGAACTAATCATGCAAATAAGCTCAAAATTTACAGGCATCTAACTGATACAAATCTCGAGATAATATAGGGGAGAGTGGGGCAAAATGGACACTGTAATGAAACGGTTAGAGATGGATTTCTTTCGATGATTCTACTGAAAGCTGAGGAAATTTTAGCCGGAAAACGAGTGTCAGATGTATTTTTTTAGATTTTTTTGAAAATTCGATACTTTTCGGCATTTTTGAGGGGTAAAAGCCTTTCTTTTTTTGAAAATTTTCATTTTTTTGCAAATATCTCTGGTTCTATCGGTCGTAGCAATTCGGGGCTGGTCTCAAATGAAAGGTGGGCTCATTTCCATCGATTTATGAGGTTTTGAATTTAAAAATATCAATTTGTGGGGTAGTTATAGACCAAAAATTGTTTCACAAAACTGTTTCACAAAAATGCCCATAAATACCTTAAAAATCGATATTTTTGAATTGAAAACCCCATGAATCGATGGCAAATGATCTCACCTTTCACCTCCCATCGAAATTTTTACGCTACGACAAATAGAACCGAAGATATTCTCAAAAAACTGAAAATTTTCAAAAAAAGGAAGGTTTCACCCCTCTAAAATGCTCAAAAAAGTCAAAATCGCCAAAAATTCAAAAAAATTAATTCCAGCACTTGTTTCTCGCCTAAAATTTCCCCAGCTTTCCAATGAAATCATCAAAAACAACCTACCGCCAATATTTCTATCAATTTCAAGAGTTTTCCATAATATTTGCCTGAAAATTTAGATGTGTCCATTTTACCCCTGATGTCCATTTTGCCCCACCTTCCCCTACGAGTATAAATAACATCAGTCGAATAATTTCCAGAAATTCCATTAAAAACTGATTTTCGAAGAATGGACAAATCTCAAAAAGTATCGATCGAATTCTCTTCAAATAAAGCTTAAAAAATAGAGTTCGTCGAGAAGAAGTTTTCCACAAAATATGAAATTTTTCTATAAAACCGTTTTGCTGTAATTGAGACTTTTATGCACACACAGACATACACACACACACAGACATGCGCTAAAAATATCATTTTCTCTCTATTTACATCATTTTAAGTATCTTCCATTAAAAAAATTACAATCAGAAATTCTGATGATCACATAGCTTCCATTCGGTAGCAAAAATGAAATCAAGTGGATTTATAAAGCAATGGTCAGACCTCTTTAGTCAGGCATCTCTCAAGAATTATCAGTGTTTCCCAGCATTGTTTTCCAATTCAATCCTCGTGGCCTCGGATTCTTTCCCCTCAAGTACGTACTTCATAGAATGGCCAATCAATAACGCAGTTGCAATAAAAGGCGTCATGTTACCTCCCCCCCCCCCTCCCTCCCCCCTCCCCTTCAGAAATTCACATTGATACGAATAACTTTTCTGTAAAACCTGATTTTCCAGTTTTTAATATTTTTTTTTTTTTAATTTATCTTGAAAAAAAAAATATATATAGTTTACTACTTTCTTCTATCCACTTCTGTTCTCCACTCGTTTCGCAAATAAAACAAAAGGGAAATTCTATTCTGCAGCAATTAATTGTTTACGATTTCACACTGATTACTTTAACAATGTCGTGAAATAAAAAAAAGGAGAAGAAAAACAAAACACCTCAGAAAGTTACTTTTCTACTTTAGTTTTAGCTTTTATCCTCCATTGCATTATCACACGCAATGGAAAACAACTTGACAAACACTTTTTCTTGGAGGAAAATACAGAATTTCATTAGTTTTTAATGTGTTGAAAATACGATTACTAAGAGTTTATGATAATTACAGTAATTTTTGGAAGTGAAAACAGAATAATTCGATTTATTAAATAATAATTTGTAATATTAATAAATGATAATTTATAAAAATTATAAATTATAAAATTAGATAAAAAATATAAATAATAAATATTTATTAAATAATAATTTATAATATTAATTCATAATTTGATTAAATTAAAAGGATCTCGGTAAATAATGGAGATACGCCCTTTTTACGTCAATTCATTTTTTTACATGGAATTTTCGGATTTTTTAAGATTTTATTTTCTTGACAAATAAATTATTTTTGAAAAAATAAAAAAATGTGGATATGTAGAAAACAGAGATCAGCAAAAAAAATTCGCATTTTTAATTTTTTTTTATTTCTGTAATTTCCATCGAAAAAATTTTAATTACTTTCTTAATGAAAAATTTGGATTTTTAAATTTTTCATTAGTTTGAAAATTAATTTTTTTTTTTTAACAATTTTGATTACTATTGTAATTAAAAATTTGACTGATGAAATTTTATAATTCTTTTTCTTATTCGAAATTTTGATTCTTTCTTACTTATTAATTGATTGGAATAATTAATTTTATAATAAAATCAACGCTACTATGTTTAATCTTCCCAAATATAATCGTCTTTCAGACAAAAATTTTGAGTTGAGAGTTTTAACTAAATGTAACACAAATAAGAACTTATAATTTAATCCAATCTAAATGACGCTTATATGACATTTATAATTCAATTTAACTAATAAAAATGTTAATAAGTTTAATAAAGAAAATAATTATGAAATTCCATCAGTCAAATTTTAAATTACAATAGTAATCAAAATTGTTAAAAAAAAAAATTAATTTTCAAACTAATGAAAAATTTAAAAATCCAAATTTTTCATTAAGAAAGTAATTAAAATTTTTTCGATGGAAATTACAGAAATAGAAATTTTATAAATATTTTTTTTCCAATAATTTAATTATTTAAAAAAATCCCAAAAAATTAAAAAATCCTCAGATTTTGCCTATTTTCAGTTTCATTGTATTTTATATTTATCTATATCTATTTAAAAAAAATAACTGCCCCAGAAGAATGAAAGAAGAGGGAAAAAAAGAAGAAAAACAAAGGAAAAACGATCCACATTTCTTTTGATGTGCTTCACAGCTGCCCTTCGGCGTCTAGCCACACGATCAGATTTTTTTTTCTTTTCCATCAGAAAAATGATTCTGCTTTTCACATGAATCGTTGAACGTGATTGCTAGTGCTACGTGCTAACACACTGTGTACTGTTTTGTAAATTCAAAAAGAATGAAAATGAACAAATAATAGAAAAATGGAAAGAGGGAGGGGAGGGGGAGGGGAGGGGGAGGGGGAGGGGAGGGGGAGGGGGAGGGGGGAGGAGACAACGAGAAGAGAAAAAACAATGGTAAAATATTGACAAGTGTTGTATTCATAAAACCATCGTGTCGTTCCAGAATCAACAGATTTCTCTTTGAATATTCCAGTGTATTGGGGGGGAGGAGAGGGAGGGGGGGGGGGGGGATAAAAAAAATACGAGACCGGAAAAAAAAACAAACTCGAGCATATTATTAAGCGGAATATGCTTAAAAAAATATTGACAGTCGAATGAAAAAAATTTACACTTAAGTGATATTGGGGCGAATTTTTTTCCTTGATTTTTAGATTTTTCAAAATAAATTCAAGTTTTTTTCATAGTTTTTTTCGTCACCGTTTTTTAAGAATATCTTGGAAACTAAGCGAGATAGCGCGATTTTGTTACTATTCTTGTTTGTAGTGATTTTTGGGGGCTACAAAATCGGTTCGTTTAAAATACAACCAAATTCGCGGTATTAAAATTGACCAATTGGAAATCAATTAGTCCAAGATGTTCAAAAACTCCTAAAAATGTCTCTAAGTCTAAAAAAGATTGCAAAGAGAATGTTAATTTTTTAATTTCCTCAAAAATCCACCTTTTTCAAAAAAAAGACAATTTTTTAATTTCCTCATAAATCCACTTTTTTACAAAATAGACAATTTTTAATTTCCTCAAAAATCCACCTTTTTCCAAAAAGAAGGCAATTCTTTGATTTCCTCAAAAATCCACTTTTTCGAAAAAAAGACAATTTTTTAATTTCCTCAAAAATCCATCTTTTTCCAAAATAAGGCAATTTTGTAATTTCCTCAAAAATCCACTTTTTTCAAAAAAAAAGACAATTTTTTAATTTCATTAAAAATCCACCTTTTTCAAAAAACAGGCAATATTTTAATTTCTTCAAAAATCCACTTTTTCCAAAATAAGGCAATTTTTTAATTTCTTCAAAAATCCACTTAAAAAAAAAAAAACAATTTTTCAATTTCCTCAAAAATCCACTTTTTCAAAAAAAGACAATTTTTTAATTTCCTCAAAAATCCACTTTGAAGAAAAAAAAGACTATTTTTCAATTTCCTCAAAAATCCACTTTTTCCAAAAAAAAGTCAATTTTTTAATTTCTTCAAAAATCCACCTTTTTCCAAAAAAAGACAATTTTTTAATTTCCTTGAAAATCCACTTTTTTCCACAAAAGAGGCAATTCTTTAATTTCCTCAAAAATCCACTTTTTAACAAAAAAAATCAATTTTTTATTGTTAAAGCCCTTCCAAACACTTCTAACCCCCCCTAAATCCCCTCCCCCCAATTTCCCCAGCACAAGAAGCATTCAGCTCATCACCGCGTCTTCTCTCAGTTCCCAGCATCCCAAAAAAATCCCCAAGCTCCTCAGCACCTCCCCTCCCCCTCCCTCCCTCTTCCTATCAACCTTTCCATACTCAATGATCACGTATTCTCTACTTCATCAAATCCAATACGTTCTGATAATATTCCTTTGGTGAAAGTATTTTTATTTATATTTCTCACGCTATTTCTTCCAATAATCGAATGTCGCCCGGATATCGCGCGCAGTTGTTCTGGCAACTAGCCAACTATCCTTGGATCTCGTGGTAACAACTCCCTTCCTCCAACCACCCCTCCCCCCCCCCTCCATCTTTCTAACGCACGTACAGTGCAGTATATATTCGTAAAGCCACACAAGAATATTGTTGAGGCCATAGAACCTTGCCAAATTGACCGAAAACGATCAAATAGAGGAAATATATATATATATATATATATATGTATATAAACACAAACCTGTAAAGTATCAGCTACCTTTCTCCTGTAATATGCATATAGTGATCCCCCGTGCCATGAATATTGTTTTGCCTTTTTTTTTTATTATTTTGATGCATTAATTATTCAGGAATATTCACTGATGTTTATTGAAATTCGGTAGTAAAGAGGTAAAATAGGATAAATCGACTTATCTTTGAGGTCATTTTGAAGGAAATATCTGGGAGACTAAGCGAGATAAGGCGATAGTTTCTCATCTGTTTTTGTAGAGAATTTCGAGAGTTGAAAAAGAGTTTTAGGGCAAAATTACTCTTTCTCGGTTATTTTTTGAGGTATTTTCAAAAAACTTGATGAGAAAAAAAGAGACTTATCTTGATTTACCTCTCCACTACTGAATTACTGAAACAGGACAATTTTTTTTTTTCTACTTTTTTTAAAAAATATTTTTTTTTTTAATTAATAATATAGACTTCAGGTTTAAAAATCAACAGTGAGAAAAAAAAAATTTTCTGAGAAAATCTATTTGGTTGAAAATCTACTTCACTCCAGAAAATTTCAATATATATAGATATAGAAATTGTGAAGGAAAATTTTGTTAAAAGGCAATTTTTTTGCTACAAGAATTTTTTGCATCGAAGTCTTTTCAAATAATATTGCAATGTTAACTGTGCCATTACAGTATTTAAAATAATAGTAATAATAATAATAATAATAATAATAATAATAATAATAATAATAATAATAATAATAATAATAATAAATGAATATAATGATCACTTTTCTAATCAATTGAATTAATTGGGAAAATGAATAAAAAAAAACAATGAAAATAATATGAAATTTTTTATGAATTCGGAAAAATATCTGGGAAATTAATGGAGATACGCCGTTTTCAATTTGATTTTTTTTGTAGCTCTTGAAATTTTATGCAAAGAAGGATTGAGGTAAAAAGGGCGTATCTCCATTTATTTACGAAATATTTGCAGAAAACTGAATTATTTTTGATAATGAAAAAAAATGGAAAAATTTGACTTTTTTTGAATGATTTTTTAAAAATAATGGAGATACGCCCTTTTAGTCCTGCGATTTTTTTTTTCAAGAATTTCAATAGCTATAAAAGTGCATTGAAGCAGAAAAAGGGCGTATCTCCATTAAATTTCCAGATATTTGCAAAAAAAACTGAAAAATCTTCAAAATCTTCAAAAATTAAATAAAATTGATTTTTTTTTTTTTTTTTCAATTTCTCGAGAATATCTCAGTAAATAATGGACATACGTCCTTTTTGCCCTGAAAACTCTTTGTAAACATGTTTAAGAGCTGTAATAAATGCACGAGGATAAAAAGGGCGTATCTCCATTAATTTCCAAATAATTCTCAAAAAAAAAAAAAAAAAAATAAATTCTTCTATTTCCACTTTTTGTTTCCTCTCTCTCTTTTTTTTTTTTTTTTTACGTATCAGTTATCCACTGAAATAAAAATGTAACGATTCCACGTCAAAATTGACACATTTTTTTCTTCCTCTATTTTTATTCTCTCATCCTCTTTTTTTTTTTCGATAGTTTGAGAGGGCAATCGATAGCTCTCGTTTACTCAATTTATCATGTGGTGGGAAAAAGGCTTTTTCACATTTGCATTTTGTGTCGAGGGAGAAAAAAAAAGGGGGGGAGGGGGAGGGGAAGGGAGTAATGTTTTCCCCAGCAAAGCCCCTAGTTACTCCCCCCCCCTCCCCTCCCCCTCCCTTCCCCCTCCCCCCTTTTTTTCCTCCCACAATCCCTCGAAATTTTCATCACAACACGAAATATCCTCGTGTTGACGAAATGACAGTGATCGCAGTATTTTCACCATTTCCTTCATTTTTGGTCTAGAATACACCGGCAAATTCATATTTACGGAGGGAAAAAAAAAGGAATTGAATGAATTCTAAAAAAAAAAAAGAATAAATTCAATGTGTTTTTTTTTTAAGGGGAAAAAAGAGTCAACTCTGTAATACAATGTGACGGGGTTTTTCCACGTCTATAGCCACGTAAATTAAAGGCTCCACTGGTATTTTATTGTATGTTGACGCAGGTCGTTGAATCACATGGTATAACGTACGTTGGGAGAAGCGAATAAGAAAAAAAAATAAACAACAAAATTGAGTATTTGAGAGAGTTTTTGAGGGTTGTTAAAAGCTCACTGTGATATTATAAAAATTTTGATATCGAGGGATAAATGATTTTTTTCTCGTTTTTTTAACGATTAAATTCGTGAAATAGTGGGAAAATTGGGAACACAAATGATTTAGTGATTGAGTGGAGATTAAGGTGGAATTCTAGGGAAGATGATATTTTTAGGTTTCTTAGGTTCTACATTAAAATTGGGGGAAATATTTGAGATGGGGTATTTTAGATGCTTCCAGTGAAAAGCTGAGGAAATTTCACGTAGAAAACATGTGCCACAAGTGATTTTCGTTTTTTTTCTCGAAATTTCCAAAATTTGAGCTTAATTTTTTCAAAAAAACCTGGAATTTTCAAAAAAATCTTAAAAATGATGTGACATATGGTTTCCATGTCAAATTTCCTCAGCTTTCCAATGAAATTATCTAAAATACCCCATCTCGAATATTTTCCCCAATTTTCATCCTATAGAACCTAAGAAACCTAAAAAACGACACAACTCCAAAAATTCATGAAAATAATAAAAGAATCACAAATTATTAGAGTGAAAATTTGATTGGGAGCTGAAATTTCGGCTCGCTGGATATTTTTTTTGTGTATAAATACGTAGACGGGATCATTTGAAGGTTTTTCCCCAATTCTCTTCATTTTTTCTAGATTTAGGAACAAAAATTGAAAGATTTCTATGAAATGGAGGGAGATAGAGTTTTTTTGATGCTTCCAGTGAAGAGCTGAGAAAATTTCACGTAGAAAACATGTGCCACAAGTGATTTTTGTTTTTTTTCTCGAAATTTCGAAAATTTGGGCTTAATTTTTTCAAAAAAACCTGGAATTTTCAAAAAAATCTTAAAAATGATGCGACATACGGTTTCCATGTCAAATTTCCTCAGCTTTCCAATGGAATCATCTAAAATACCCCATCTCGAATATTTTCCCCAATTTTCATCCTGTAGAACCTAAGAAACCTAAAAAACCACACAAATCCAAAAATTCTTGAAAATAATAAAAGAATCACAAATTATTAGAGTGAAAATTTGATTGGGAGCTGAAATTTCGGCTCGCTGGATATTTTTTTCGTGTATAAATACGTAGACGGGATTATTTGAAGTTTTTTCCCCAATTCTCTTCATTTTTTCTAGATTTAGGAACGAAAATTGAAGGATTTCTATGAAATGGAGGGAGATAGAGTTTTTTTGATGCTTCCAGTGAAAAGCTGAGGAAATTTCACGTAGAAAACATGTGCCACAAGTGATTTTCGTTTTTTTTCTCAAAATTTCCAAAATTTGGGCTTATTTTTTTCAAAAAAAAACCTGGAATTTTCAAAAAAATCTTAAAAATGATGCGACATATGGTTTCCATATCAAATTTCCTCAGCTTTTCAATGAAATCATCTAAAATACCCCATCTCAAATATTTCCCCCAATTTTCATCCTTTAGAACCCAAAAAACCTAAAACAACCACAAGTAACCCATTATTTAAAAAAAATTGGCGAAGAAAACTGAATTTCAAAAACAGAAGAAAAAACTGTTCAATTCTCCGTATATTCATTACCAAATTTTAATCAAAAGAAAGAAAAATTCAACAAACAAAAGAAAAATAATATTCACGACTTGAAGACGCTTTTTTTACAACAATAATTTACATAACTAACATAAAAGTATCGCAAAAGAGACTAGTCAGCGAAAAGCCTCTATTTGAGTTAATTTAATTGCCATCCATCAAATACAAATGGAAAATTCAAAAAAATCCAAGTCCAATCAGAAGACAAATGGAACCTCAATAATAAAAACAATCCCTCATCATTCCATCAGGTAAAACCTCCCCTACCCCTCCTTTCTCCCCCCTCCTTCCCCTCCTCCTCCTCCTCCTTCACTAAGGGTCCAAACGTAAAAAGTCCCCAAGAAAAAAAAAAACTTCACCTCAGTACCACATCCTCCATACACATATATATATATATATATACCTGTATATATATATACCTGTATATATATATACCTGTGTATATATATATCACAGAAGAAACGAGACACGGTGATGCGTGACCCAAAGTGAAACATACAGAAGAGAGTAGAGAACTCGTCGAATAAGTTGGCATATACGCTTGCGCAATAGTTACAGAGAAAAGGCAAATGCTCCACAGTATTCGCCAGTCGGGTCTTTAACTCCGGACCGCGTATACCGCTTTTCATCCTGAATCATCTCTCCCTATTCGCGAAGTGTTTTCGAAGTTCTTTAAATTAAAAATCCTCGAATTGTTCAAATTTTTTAATTTATCAAAAAATTTTAGATAAATAAATTTTTAAAAAATAAATTTAAAAATTGGAGTTTTTTAAGTTAAAAAACCTCGAATTGCCCAAATTTTTTAAATTATCAAGAAATTTTAGATAAATAAATTTAAAAAAAAATTAGAAGAAAAATTAAAAAAAAAAATTAAAATATTGGAGGAAAAATTTTAAAAAAATTTAAAAAATTGGAAAAAAAAATTTAAAAAAATAATAATTTTATCAAAATCTTGTTTAAAATTTTATCGAAAAAATTTCCCCTCAAACCCCTCATTTCTCGTGAACCCACATGAATGTGCAATTCAAACTGAAAAAAATTGTAAAAAAAATTTTAGTGAAACTTTTTTTTTGTGAATAAAAAAAAAGTGTCTTTTTTAAAATTTTATTTTTATTTTATAATATATGAGGAAGAGGACGAGGGAGAGGGTGTAAAATTCAGAAAGAAAACACATTCCTCGTCACGAATGGAGATCACTGAATAATTCAAATTCAGACGTCGAAAACGTCAGTGCTTCGAGGAAAACGCAGAGAAGATAGAAAAAAAAGGGAAAAATCCAGAGATATATATATATATATCTATATATCTATAGATACCTTTACGACTGTGTTCTGCATATGAAAATATCACCTCAGGGAATATAAACGTTAAACTCGATAAAAAGGCGTCATCGTTTTGTCATATTTCTTTCTTGAAAAAAAAAAAGACTAAAAAATTCTTCTATCAAAGAAAATTTTATCTCTAATTTTTTCCCATTACACAACTGAAAAACAGTGGCACTACATGCCAACATGGTAAGATGGAGTGAAGTCAAGGGAAATACGTTGCCCATGGGACCCATGTCTGCTGCAGATAAATTGAACTCTTTGGAGGCGAAAAGTATCGGTCAAGATTGAAGGTGCAATATTTGATAGGAAAAGAGTATAAAAAAGTTTTTTTTTACCCCTTTTTTTTTATTGGAAAAAAAAACAGAGAGAATTTATTCGCTTGAAGTGGATTTGAAGTTTGAAAGTTTGAAAATAATAATAATAATAATAATAAAAAAATATAAAAGTTGGGGAAAAAATATATATATGTATAAAATATAAAAAAAATTTTAAAAAAAATTTTTGATGAAAAAAAAAATTATTTTTGATTTGAGATTTTTTTTGTGATTTGAGAATTTTTTTTGATAAGTTTTTTTTTTTTTGCTTTTTTTTTTGAATGAAAAAGCTGATATGTCATGGAACAAACTAATTAATCAAGCAAGGCACTAACGAGCTCACCTCTGGGATCTCTCTCTCTCTCTGTGTGGTTTCCAACGTTCATACCTTATTTAACAACGCCCACGAGAGTCTTATACTCAGTAGGAGTTTATGAAAGAAACGACAAAAAATCGGGAAACGAGGGAAAACGTTTTTGTTTTTATGGGGAAAAAAGGGGTTTTTAGTTAATCAGTGGTTTTCGAGTATTTTAGATTTTCTGGATTTTTTGAAATTATTTTTGAAAAATTTTTTATTTAGAAAATTTAAGAAAATACGAATTTTTGGAAATTTTGAAAATTTAAGAAATTCCTAAATTTTCTGAAAATTCAGAAATTTTGACAATTTAACAGAAATTAAAATTTTGAGATTGTGGAAATTTTGAAATTTTAACAAAATTCTAAATTTTCTAAAAATTGTGAAATTTTGGAAATTCAGCAGAAATTAAAATTTTCTAAAAATTTTGAGATTTGCGAAATTTTACAAAATTCAAAATGACTTAAAAATCTTGAAATTTTGAAAATTTCAAAAATTTTGAAAATTCCCTAAAAATTGCAAAATTTCAATAATTCAAAAATAAATTATTTTTTTAAACTTCGAATTGTTGAAAATTTAACAAAATTCAAAATTTTCTAAAAAATTTGAAATTTTTTTGAAATTTTGATTATCTTTAATTTTTTTTTTCTCAAACAGAGAAAAAATTAGTGGTGTTAATGAACAATATCCCAAAAACAATTAAAATTCACCCATTTTTATAAAAAAAATTTTAAAAATATGTGTGTGTTCAAAAATGACATAATTTCATGATAAAAAAAGAAAAAACGAGAAAATTTACTCCAACGTTTACTGTGTGTATGTTAACCACGTATTCAAATACTCAAATCCAAAGTACATCTCGATGTTATCTGTTTAAATTGAGTTTGACTATGTTCAATTTCAACCCAATGTTATGTACTGTCCGTTGACATACTGTAAATTGGAAGTGTTGTGCTATATATATTCCTTATCGAGTTTTCCATTATGCTGATTTTGTGAATATTTCAAGGAAATTTCCTTTAAATTAATTAAAAAGTGTTACAATTCTAAAAAAAAAAAAACACATTTAGCATTTTTTCAGACACATTTAAAATTATTTCAAATAAAAAAAAGATTAAATAATTTGTGCTGTTAAAAAAAAAAAATTATCAAATTTTTTTTTTCAAAAAAAAATTTTTTGTCAATTTAAAAAAAAAAAAAAAATTTGTTAATTTTTTTTTTTAATAAAAAAATTTTTTAAAAAATTAAAAAAAAAAATTTTAATTAAAAAAAAATTTTGGACTAATTGAAGAGTGAAGTCCAGTTGTGAAGGAATTAGTGACGAATTAATTGGGGTATGGCATGAGGACATTATCGGTTAAAAGAACCTGTGGGCCCAGCGAGGTGGAGGATGAGGATGGTGATGGGTGTAATGGTGCTGGGTCAGCTATTGATGAGGATCCTTTTGGCAGCACATGCTGGCGATCGTCTGGCTGCTGCAAGAAGAATATTGAGAGATGTGCCGCTCATAGATGGGTAAATTTGTTGATTTTATCATTAAATTACTGAATTTTTTTAAGATTTTTTATTTTTCATGATTGAAAAAATTACAGATTTTTTGATTTTTTAAAAATTATTACAAAAAAAAAATTCAAAAAATTTGTCAATAACATATATTTATATATCATCATTTATATATATATATATATTTTTTTTTTGGGGCGAATTTTAGAATGTGCAATAAATGATTAGGATGAAAAAGGCGTATATATATATTTTCATCATTTTCTGAGATATTCTTTATTTTTTATGGAAAAAGAATAATTTGAAGGAAAAATTATTCAAGTCATGAAATAATTGAATAAAGTACCTTCAAAGGACGAAAAAAGAGGGAATTTATGAGAAGTGAAAAAAAAAAAAAAAAAGTAGCATATTCAGAAAAGACCCCTTTTATTAATATCTGCTTGAAAGATAATATTGGCAATAAAGCTTGGGTGGTTATACTGTATCGTTTCCCTCCACTTTTGCCTCTTTTCGAGACAAGCTAAGTGTTCCCATACAGTGTTTCACGTGCAGAGCACACAATATGAACCGCGAAATATCGCTTATGATAATGAAAAACTCCATGACACACGTTCCCCCATCCTCCCCCCTTTTTCTCTAAAAATTCAACGTTTTTTTTACTCAACTTTCCTCGATTTAAAGGCTTTTCTCCAATTTTTTAAGGTAATACTGCAGAGTATGGTCGATAAAACAGGAAAAAATGAAGTTTTTTATGTTAATTTCCAATTAATTGCTGATAATTTGGGAAAACGTGCTTTAATTGACTCGAAAAAGTGATGAAACTATTCAAAAGTCATATTTTCAAGTTGTGAATTGGAGAAATTCATTTTGCTGAATCTATTATCTTCCAGAATTTCTCCCAAAAAGGCAGCTCTACAAAAAAATCTGAAAAAATTCACCAAAAATGTAGACATGCCAGAGCATCTCTTCAAATTTTTTCAGATTTTTTCATAGAGTCCTTCGCTCCGAAAAAAATCCTTACATATTTTTCAAAAATTTCTCTTTATTAAATTCATTTTTTCCCAGAATTTTTTCCAGAGACAAGTTCTTCCAGAAAAAATCTGAAAAAATTCAACAATAATGCAGACATATTGGGGCATTATCTCAATTTTTTCCAGATTTTTCTTGATTAACATGCATGAGATAGAGAGAGAGAGGCAAATAGTTACGACTACCTTCTAATTAAAATTTCTCAATAACTATACGGTGAATTGAGTATTTTTTTCTTCTATTATTTAGTTAAAATGCTGTTCTCTTCGCCAATAGTTTTTGAATAATGGGTCAACCCTGTGGTTTTTTGGTAATTTCGTTATTTCCGTCCGATTTAGGGCGTTTCGTCCCCACCACCGCTATTTTAGTAACTTTGATAATTCATAACTCATAAACTACTCGGATAATTATGAAAAAATCCAGAAAAATGTAAAAAAAAACATCATCCCAATTTTTATCATCCTCCACTTTGTGTCCATGCATGCTAACACCAAAACATTTCTCTTTCATTGGCTCCTATGTGTGAGTTTACGGTATATCGACATTTTCACAAATAAGTTACCGGATCAGAAAGCAACGATTCCGCCTTTGTAGTGGCAAATTGCATCTTTTCTCCACACAATTCTCAAATTCCCAGAGGATTTTTCCATCTGAATCAAATCGTTCTATCTTTATTCTCTTCTTCAGGGGGTAGAAAAAAAGAGAGAAAAAAAAAAAAAAGATGAAAATTCACTGTGATTCTCGATAGTTTTCGGTGGAGTGAAGAAAAAAAGAAGAAAAAAAAAGAAAGAGATTGCTTTGCCAAAGCCCACGAGTTTGCATCTTCATAGACAGAAAAAACGAATCCATTGGAATAAAAAAGGGACTGTCTAAACATTCTCGAAGATATATATAACAAAAATCTCTCTATTTGGATTGTACAAACAAAATTCTCTGAGCTCTCTCAAAGTTTTATCATTTTTTTTTCTTTCTTCACTCTTTTGTTGTATTTGTGAAAATATATAAAACATCGTGAGTTTTGACTTTGTGGCATCAGCCTGCTCTTTTACAATGTCTAAAGATGAGATTTGAACCAAATGCTGCATGGAGTTTTCAACTCAATTTGCAAAAAAAAAAACTTTTTTTTCTCCTTTTTTTGTTTAAAAAAAACAGGAAAAAATCCACTTTTTTCCCCTTTTTTTTGTTAAAAAAAACAGGAAAAAATCCATTTTTTTCCCCTTTTTTTTGTTTAAAAAAACAGGAAAAAATCCATTTTTTTCTCCTTTTTTTAAAGAAAAACTCGGAAATTAATAGAGATAGGCCCTTTTTTCTTTGAAATTCTCTTTAAAAAAAAGGCTGAGTCTTAAAAAGGCGTATCTCCATTAATTTCCAAGATATTCTAGTGAAAATGATGAAAAAAAACATAATTTCTCAAATTATTATTATTATTATTCAAATAAAATAATTTCCGCATCATCGAAAAAAATAAACAATAAACTGCGATAATTCATTGAAATCATAGGATTGAATAAATTTGATTAAAACAATAACTAGTGACAGAAGTGAATGAATGGAGATGTGTGCTGATACGTGAGTATCAAATTAAATTGAATTGACAAAAAAAAAAACAGTGAAAAAAAAATATATCCCCTGTGAAATAATTCTCTTGTGTATTTATTATTTTTTATTTACGCCTGGCAATACTCGCGGATCATTTGAATAAATAAAAAACGAGTATTTTTAACCTTTTTTTTTATTATTATCATGATTAAATGAATTTTTTTGCTTCTGAATGGAAGCTATTTAATCATCAGAATTTTTGATCGTAATTTTTTTAATAGAAGATACTTGAAATGATCTAAATAGAGAGAAAATGATATTTTTAGCGCATGTCTGTGTGTGTGTGTATGTCTGTGTGAGCATAAAAGTCTCAATTACAGCAAAACGGTTTTATAGAAAAATTTCATATTTTTTGGAAAACTTCCTCTCGACGAACTCTATTTTTTAAGCTTTATTTGAAGAGAATTCGATCGAAACTTTTTGAGATATGTCCATTTTTCGAAAATCAGTTTTTAATGGAATTTCTGGAAATTATTCAACTGATGTTATTTATACTCATAGGGGAAGGTGGGGCAAAATGGACATCAGGGGTAAAATGGACACATCTAAATTTTTAGGCAAATATTATGGAAAACTCTTGAAATTGATAGAAATATTGGCGGTAGGTTGTTTTTGATGATTTCATTGGAAAGCTGAGGAAATTTTAGGCGGGAAACAAGTGCCGGAATTAATTTTTTTGAATTTCTGGCGATTTTGACTTTTTTGAGCATTTTAGAGGGGTGAAACCTTCCTTTTTTTGGAAATTTTCAGTTTTTTGAGAATATCTTCGGTTCTATTTGTCGTAGCGTAAAAATTTTGATGGGAGGGGAAAGGTGAGATCATTTGCCATCGATTCATGGGGTTTTCAATTCAAAAATATCGATTTTTAAGGTATTTATGGGCATTTTTGTGAAACAGTTTTGTGAAACAATTTTTGACCTATAACTACCCCAAAAATTGATATTTTTAAATTCAAAACCTCATAAATCGATGGGAAATGAGCCCACCTTTCATTCGAGACCAACCCCAAATTGCTACGACCAATAGAACCAGAGATATTTGCAAAAAACTGAAAATTTTCAAAAAAGGAAAGGCTTTATACCCCTCAAAAATGCCGAAAAGTATCGAATTTTCAAAAAAATCTGAAAAAATACATCTGACATTCGTTTTCCTGCTAAAATTTCCTCAGCTTTTCAGTAGAATCATCGAAAAAAATCCATCTCTAAACGTTTCATTACAGTGTCCATTTTGCCCCACTCTCCCCTATATTATCTCGAGATTTGGATCAGTTAGATTCCTGTGAATTTTGAGCTTATTTGCATGATTAGTTCTCGAGTTATTGTCGTTTTAATGAATTTCTCAAAAATTTGATATTTTGATGATGGTTTGAAAAAAGTTGTGTCACTCCCATTTGCAAGCATATTGCTAAAGTATCAGCAGAAAAAGCTATATCAGTTGAAAAGCAGTACTATCATCTACTTGTTTTAATTGCTCTCGACTTGTGAGTTAAAATTTTTTTTTTTCAAAATATTCACTGAAAACACTGAATTATTTCATTGAAAGGCAATGTTAATGCCCTTTCCCTGATTTTCTACATTCGTTTGCAAAAAAAATGGTTATTCTGTCATCCGAGGTGAAAGCAGTAAAGAAAGATAAAAGAAAAGAAGGAAAAACTGCGAGACACATGAAGCTTAAGAATAAAAATAAAATAAAGAAAAAAAAGGGGGAAAGAGTGGCTGACGCGCAAGGAGCATCGGTGGAAAATACGAGATAAAATTCGACGTTGTGTTTTTTTTGCCAACGATCAATGTTGGAAACGCATCCGGTACAGCCAGATATGAAATACTGCCACATCAACTCACCTCCAAAAAACTAAATCGCTTCGTTGCTAGTCATAGCACTTTTTCATTGGAATTTCTGAAAAAACCGAAATATCAAACATGAAATAGGAAAAGACAGTTGACTTGACGTTTTTAAAAATGTTTTTTTTTTTTTTTTCATGAAAAAAAAGAGAATTAATAGAAAAAAAAAAGTGGAGAATTTTTTTTTTGGGCAGGATGAAAAATTCACGGGGCTCAATGTGTGTAAGCTCATTCTGCTCATTTTATCAGTGGAGAACAATGCAGGAATTGTAGATGCCACATCAGGATTATATTTTTCAGGAACTTTTTAATAAAAGCTCCTGAAAAAAAAAAATTAGTTCAGTGTTCATCATTGTGAATATAATATCTCGAGATACGTCTGTTTTACGCTAATCCTTTTTTTTAGAGAATTTTATAAACTACAATCGAGGATTGGGATGAAAAAGGCGTATCTCCATCAATTTCCGAGATATTCTCAAAAAATGAATAGAAAATATAATTTTTTTTTAGAAAAAAAAGAGAATTTTTCTTTGAATTTGATAATTATTTATTTATTTTATTTATTTATTTATTTATTTAAATAAATATTTCGGAGTTTAAGCGAGATAGAGCAATTTTGCTCTCTTTCTTTTTTTTTGAGAATTTCAAGAGCTATAGAAATGGATTAGGGCAAAAAGGGCGTATCTCCATTAATTTCGAAGATATTCCTAAAAAAATAAATAAAAAATCGATTTTTTTCCATTAAAAAAAATAGAATTCTTCTCTAAATTCAATAATTAATAAAAAAATAATTGATATTTCGGAGTTTAAGCGAGATAGAGCAATTTTGCTTTCTTTCTTTTTTTTGGAGAATTTTAAGAGCTACAAAAATGAATTAGGCCAAAAAGGGCGTATCTCCATTATTTTACAAGATATTCCTTTAAAAAAGAAAAAAATCCTATTTATAGAAGTGAAAAAAAAATTCAGTTCTCTCCAATTATAATAAAATTGCATATTGAAGAGACACACAATGTTAATGAGGCAGATACTGCGATAATGTCTCAAACATTTCATATGAGCCGAAGTGTTTAATTATACAAACGGTTTGATAATAGCTATCGATTGATGAGAATGTGTTTGCTTCATTATCATTACGTCACCTGCATGTACACGAAATGCAGTTTACTTCAATTCAAATTGACGAATCTTCAACCGTTCTGGTAACCACATCTTGCAATACCATAATATCTTCCTTGTTATTGATTGTAACTGGTAGTCAACAATGTAGGAAACTATGTCATTGCATTGATCAATATTTGAAAGGTTTATGAAGACAAATACAGAGAAACACAGTTGTACGATGCAATATGATACTAAAATTATCAAAAATCTGACAATTTTTTTTTTTTTAGGATAATTGGAAAAAAAGTTGAATTTTTTGTTTAAAATCGTTAATAACAATTTATACAAGATGAAATTCTCAAATCTGATTCAGTGAATCTGTGAAGAATGTAAAGAGGAATAAAATAAGTCAAAAAAAACAGAAAATTAATTGAAAATTGATAAATTTTCATTATTTTTTACATTCCTTTAAATCTTGAAAAATTTGAAAAAATGTAAAAAATAAAATTCTTTCTAAAAAAAACGGATTGCGAGATTTTATCGAACTGCGATAATCGATATCGAATACATCGAAATCCTGTACCGCCTAAATTTCAGTGGTTGACGAATTTCGCGGGATATTCAATTTTTTTAATGAAAAAATTTGAATTTTTTGCTCTAGTGAATTTGATATGGGAAAAAAAATAAAAAACGTGTAGGCAGAGCCAAATGAATTGGCGTCTGCCAAATGACTCCATTAAAGTGGCCGTATCATTTCACTAGAACTATCTTTTACTGAATATGCACCAGAGATCGGCAAAAAAAAATTCGCATTTTTAATTTTTTAATTTTTTTTATTTCTGCAATTTCCATCGAAAAAATTTTAATTACTTTCTTAATGACAAATTTGGATTTTTAAATTTTTCATTAGTTTGAAAATTAATTTTTTTTTTTTAACAATTTTGATTACTATTGTAATTTAAAATTTGACTGATGGAATTTCATAATTATTTTCTTTATCAAACTTATTAACATTTTTATTAGTTAAATTGAATTATAAATGTCATATAAGCGTCATTTAGATTGGATTAAATTATAAGTTCTTATTTGTGTTACATTTAGTTAAAACTCTCAACTCAAAATTTTTGTCTGAAAGACGATTATATTTGGGAAGATTAAACATAGTAGCGTTGATTTTATTATAAAATTAATTATTCCAATCAATTAATAAGTAAGAAAGAATCAAAATTTCGAATAAGAAAAAGAATTATAAAATTTCATCAGTCAAATTTTTAATTACAATAGTAATCAAAATTGTTAAGAAAAAAAAATTAATTTTCAAACTAATGAAAAATTTAAAAATCCAAATTTTTCATTGAGAAAGTGATTAAAATTTTTTCAATGGAAATTACAGAAATAAAAAAAATCAAAAAATTAAAAATGCGAATTTCTTTGTGCCGATCTTAATTAAAAATAAAAGCATTTCTTTGCAAAAAATGCAAATAGACGTAAGTCCAAAAAAAAGAAAATTTAATAGAAAAACCATAAAAACAAAAAGGCGAAATTCCAAAAATTCTCATGTCATATTAAAAAATTACAATAATAGAAAAAGGGCTTAAGAGCCAAATTAGAATTTCTCGAATTAAAAAAATCCAAATAATAAAAAAACGTAAGTCCAAGACGTCTCCTGGACAATAAAAATAAAATAAAACGACGAAATTGTGGAGATACGCCCTTTTCACTTTAACATTAAAAATTACGCCATTTTGTTATTATAATTTTCAATTACCCAAATAACGTCAATAACACCATAAAAAAAAATTTTGGTCAATTTTCTGGAGATAAGCCTTTTTTATTCCAGAATTTAGAGTTTCTGGCACTTACGCCCCTTTGTTTCTAAAGTGACGATATTTTATTACAATAAACTCGAATAATTGGGTTTTCACCAAATTCCCAATTTATTCTGTTTCTCCAAGCATTTTAAATAAAAATCCAATTATCACAATTTTATTATAAACATTTGTTCTGAATATTTCATTTATTACCTTCAAATTTTATTTTATCACGATAATTATTTTGAATTTTTAGTTATTCTATTATTTTACCACAATGTGAAAATATTTTTCATCAAATACACACCTGTCAGAATTTACATGAAATTCGTGTTTCACACATTCAAACAATTTTCTGTGGTCCAAATGAACATGTGAATGCTTTCGTCCATTTTTTCGTTGAATTCAACGACATTTTTTTTTGTGGTTTAGAATTTCTTTTTTTTTTATTCACAATTTTTTTTTCATTTTTACCTTGTTCTTTTCTTCACTGTTGCCATTAACACGAAGCTACCATGCATGATTCCTGGATTTTTTTTCTTTTTTTAATGCATAAATGTCATTGTTCGTTGTTACATTCACGTTTATTTCACTATTCACTGGCAGTTTTTCTTTTCTCTCTATAGAAAATTTTTCTATGAAAAATTCAATGATTGAAAGCTTCATACAATCATTTTTTTTACTAAATTTCATTTTTTTTCATAGTTTTTATAAACATTTATTTACAAAAAAAAAAAAAAAAAATGTTTTTTTTTTTGAATTTTTCGGAAATTAAACGAGATAGCACGATTTCACTTGAATCCTTCTTTTTTAGAGTATTTTGAAAAATGGGGGCAAAAAGGGCGTATCTCCATTATTTACCGAAAAATACATTAAAAAAAAATGAACTCATTAAATTCCTCGATTACATGAAAATTCACGTCAGAAATCACGATTTTTTTCCTTTTTCTCTTTTTTTTTTTTGAATATTTCGGCAGGTGCTGACAGAACACCATATAACGGATGTCATCGTTGCCAAGATGTATTTCGTGCAGTGAATAATTTTACGGAAATTTTTTATTCAGTGTTTCTGATACAGATGCCACCGGATGTTCTGTCTCTGCCAGTACCACATCTCTTTCCAGTTATATTTCCTGTACTCCACTTGCAGTACCACTGACACAATGTTGAGTTGACCCTCGTCAAAATGCCAGAGAGCACCGATATATTTTATAATAATAATTTTTTTTTAAATTCAGTATGCAGAAATTTTTTTTTTTATTTGAAAATCTCTTTTTTCATCTGTCATTTCCAATTCGAATGGATTTTCCGCATTTTTTTTATCCTTTTTTTCTGCCGAATGGAAGCTATGTAATCGTCAGAATTTACGATTGTAATTTTTTAATAGAAGATACTCGAAATGATCTAAATAGAGAGAAAATGATATTTTTAGCGCATGTGTGTGTGTGTGTGTATGTCTGTGTGTGCATAAAAGTCTCAATTACAGCAAAACGGTTTTATAGAAAAATTTCATATTTTGTGGAAAACTTCCTCTCGACAAACTCTATTTTTTAAGCTTCATTTGAAGCGAATTCGATCGAAACTTTTTGAGATTTGTCCATTTTTCGAAAATCAGTTTTTAATGGAATTTCTGGAAATTATTCAACTGATGTTATTTATACTCATAGGGAAAGGTGGGGCAAAATGGACATGGGGGGTAAAATGGACACATCTAAATTTTTAAGCAAATATTATGGAAAACTCTTGAAATTGATAGAAATATTGGCGGTAGGTTGTTTTTGATGATTTCATTGGAAAGCTGAGGAAATTTTAGGCGGGAAACAAGTGCTGGAATTAATTTTTTTGAATTTTTGTCGATTTTGACTTTTTTGAGCATTTTAGAGGGGTAAAACCTTCCTTTTTTTGAAAATTTTCAGTTTTTTGAGAATATCTTCGGTTCTATTTGTCGTAGCGTAAAAATTCCGATGGGAGGTGAAAGGTGAGATCATTTGCCATCGATTCATGGGGTTTTCAATTTAAAAATATCGATTTTTAATGTATTTATGGGCATTTTTGTGAAACAGTTTTGTGAAACAATTTTTGGCCTATAACTACCCCAAAAATTGATATTTTTAAATTCAAAACCTCATAAATCGATGGGAAATGAGCCCACCTTTCATTTGAGACCAACCCCAAATTGCTATGACCAATAGAACCAGAGATATTTTCAAAAAACTGAAAATTTTCAAAAAAGGAAAGGCTTTACCCCTCAAAAATACCGAAAAGTATCGAATTTTCAAAAAAATCTAACAAAATACATCTGACACTCGTTTTCCGGCTAAAATTTCCTCAGCTTTTCAGTAGAATCATCGAAAAAAATCCATCTCTAAACGTTTCATTACAGTGTCCATTTTGCCCCACTCTCCCCTATATTATCTCGAGATTTGTATCAGTTAGATGCCTGTGAATTTTGAGCTTATTTGCATGATTAGTTCTCGAGTTATTGGCGTTTTAATGAATTTCTTCAAAATTTGATATTTTGATGACGATTTGAAAAAAGTTGTATCACTTCCATTCGCAAGCATATTGCTAAAGTATCAGCAGAAAAAGCTATATCAGTTGGAAAGCTATACTATCATCCACTTGTTTTTCATCATAATTCGTTGTGTCTGTTTGTTATTATTATGTAATTAATGGGGGATCAAGTGTCGTGAAGAACTTATCATGATTCTGTCAACGTCAGGAGCTTTCAATGTTCCAGCAATTTCCGGTTTTTTCTGCCCGCCTTTTCTCATTTATCTGAGGGATTTAGTCCTCAAGATACTCGACAACATATTTCAGTATTAAGTTGAGCTTCTCTGTATCTTCATTCCCTTGAACTTTGATATTCTTGGAGTTATAGGATTTCATGAATTCTCTTGGAGCCTTGGACACAATAAATTTTTGAGAAATCACCGGGTGTAATTTTAATTCCACTTGGTAAAATAAAATCCTTGAACTAAAGAAAAAAGTTCAATTAATTATAATTTATTTGAGAAATTTACGTTTTTTTCATGAAGGAACACATAAAACTGAATTTTTAAAAAATTTGTGGAGTCAAATAAATCATTTCTATGGCATTTTAACTCTTTTTTTGGATGCTGTATCAAAGATGATATTTTTTCTACGTTTTTCTGAATTTTTTCATAATTTTTGTCCGGGTAGTTTATGAGATATGAATTATCAAAGTTACTGAAAATAGCGGTGGTGGGGATGAAACGCCCTAAATCGGACGGAAATAATGAAATTACTAAAAAACCACAGGGTTGACCCATTATTTAAAATCTATTGGCGAAGAGAACAGCATTTTAACTAAATAATAGAAGAAAAAAATATTCAATTCACCGTATAGTTATTGAGAAATTTTAATTAGAAGGTAGTCGTAACTATTTGCCTCTCTCTCTCTATCTCATGCATGTTAATCAAGAAAAATCTGGAAAAAATTGAGATAATGCCCCGATATGTCTGCATTATTGTTGAATTTTTTCAGATTTTTTCTGGAAGAACTTGTCTCTGGAAAAAATTCTGCGAAAAAATGAATTTAATAAAGAGAAATTTTTGAAAAATATGTAAGGATTTTTTTCGGAGTGAAGGACTCTATGAAAAAATCTGAAAAAATTTGAAGAGATGCTCTGGCATGTCTACATTATTGGTGAATTTTTTCCGATTTTTTTGTAGAGCTGCCTTTTCGGGAGAAATTCTGGAAGATAATAGATTCAGCAAAATGATTTTCTCTTTTTTCTGTTTTATCGTCCAAATTCTAGAATACTCCCTCAAATTAATTTTCTCCACCAAAAAAAATGAATTGTATCCAAATATTCAATAATTTCAAGTGAAAAATCCTTCAATTAATTCAATTTTATTATTTCCTCAATAAAAAGAAGCACCAAAACCATTCTTCCCAATAAAATTCTGCAAGCTCTCAGTTTCACTCCATCCCCTCGTGACTATTTACAATCGGTGCCAAATAGGCTAAGTGCATTGAACTCTTCGGATAACAATTAGTTTAACCGTATCACTACATTTTTTTTATTATTTTTTTTTTCACTTCATTGATGTCCTTGTGCAGCACTTTCACGTGAATAATTCCTTTATTTTCCATTGAGCATTGTGCCGATCCACCAATCGAATTTGCTGACCCCACTGAATTTTTGTAGTAAAAAAAAATATATATACGTCCAATGGTATAACTGTCGGCTTCAATATTTTTCTACAAGTTTTTACATTACATTCTGGAATATTCCTTCCCATTTAAATATTACCCATCTGTTACGCTAGAATTATCATTATTATTATGCTTTTTTAGAACAGTGGAATTCATTTTTTTTGTGGAAAAGAGAATAAATCAATTTTTATTCGTTTTTGTTGAATATTTCGGAAATTAAGTGAAATAGAGCATTTTTGCTTGAATCATTTTTTTTTTGAGAAAATTTTAATTACTTTCTTAATGAAAAATTTGGATCTTTAAATTTTTCATTAGTTTGAAAATTAATTTTTTTTTTTAACAATTTTGATTACTATTGTAATTTAAAATTTGACTGATGGAATTTCATAATTATTTTCTTTATTAAACTTATTAACATTTTTATTAGTTAAATTGAATTATAAATGTCATATAAGCGTCATTTAGATTTGATTAAATTATAAGTTCTTATTTGTGTTACATTTAGTTAAAACTCTCAACTCAAAATTTTTGTCTGAAAGACGATTATATTTGGGAAGATTAAACATAGTAGCGTTGATTTTATTATAAAATTAATTATTCCAATCAATTAATAAGTAAGAAAGAATCAAAATTTCGAATAAGAAAAAGAATCATAAAATTTCATCAGTCAAATTTTTAATTACAATAGTAATCAAAATTGTTAAAAAAAAAAAATTAATTTTCAAACTAATGAAAAATTTGAAAATCCAAATTTTTCATTGAGAAAGTAATTAAAATTTTTTCGATGGAAATTACAGAAATAAAAAAAAAATTAAAAAATTAAAAATTCTGATGATTACATAGTTTCCATTTGAAAGCAAAAACTAACAAGAAAAACTTCATCTTCACGAAAGTGCAACTTTCTTCGTCTTCTCAAGCCAATTTCTCCAATATTCATGAAACACACAGAATACTCATGCAACAAACATTCTGAGAGTATCGTAGACACTGCAGACTTTGTGTATATCGTGATACATATGAGGCAATATGACAGAGTACTTTTTGAATTAGCATAACAATTTAAGGAAGTGCAGCAGATGTTCAGGGTTGAATGAAAATTACATCGTATTTTGTTGTGTAAACTTTGTAGAATAGGATGACTGCGGTGGGGTAAGTGTTAAAGCTATATCACGCAGTTCAGCAAAGTTCAATACCTCCTCTTGTTTCGAATTTACAAGTGCACTATTAGTTAAGTGGTGTCAACGTGAAGGGAATGGAAGAGAGGCAAACGAATGGGTATATATTAGGGGTGTGCGAATAGTGCTCGAATCGAATATTACTATTCGATTCGAATTTCGAATCGAATAATTCGAAAATTCGAATTATTCGAAAATATTAGAATTATTTGAAATTTTTGGAATAATTCGAAAATTTTCGAATTATTCGAAAAAATTTGAATTATTCGCACACCCCTAGTATATATATACTGTATATATATATATACATATTCATTCATAAACATATATACATATATATATATATGTACAGTAAAGAAGACCGGGGCAAAGTGGGATTACGATGCAAATACGATGGAGGATTTTTTTTTTCCTGAAGATCTCAACAAAAAAATTTGAAAAAATTTGACAAAGATGAAGACATGTTTCAGTATTTTCTCAAATTTTTTCAGATTTTTTCGTCAAGTCCTTCACTCGGAAAAAAATTCCTGAATCATTTTTCTTTGGTGGTCCATTTTGCCCCGGTTTCCTCTATCATGAATAGAAGGGGGGAGGGGGAGGGGGAGGGGGGGGTGTCTTCTGTAGGAATAACATAATCTCTTCTCGAATTCATGCAGAAGGTGATGAAAGGGAGGGGGGGGGGAGGGGAGTGGAGGGATTTTTAGGTTTAACACCGCCTGCAAAAGCGGTGCTAATGACTCTGATGGTTGAGACGGTGTGAAAAAAGGTGGGAAAAACGCACCCAACCTCGGGGTTTATACATATTCATAAATGGCAACGAATACGGAAACAGAATTGAGGGGAAGGGTTAAAAAAGCGGTGAATTCATTGATGATTTCATTGGAATTTTGGAATTTTTTGGGTTAAAAAGAGTTGGAAAATTGGATTTTTATATTTAGTTATTTGAGATGGATTTTTTTTTGATGATTTTTTTTATAATTTGATGATTTTGGGGAAGAAATTTTTGAAAATTTTGGATTTCTTGGGAATGTCTCTGGTTTTTTTTTGCGGCAGCGTAAAAATTCGAAGTGGAGGTAAAAGATGAGGTCATTTTATCATCGATTCATGGGGTTTTCAATTGATTTTCATCGATTTTTGAAGGAATTATGGGGAAAAAACTGATTTTTAACAAAGCGACTTAGCAAATTTATTCAAAAATCGATTCAAAAAATATAGAAAAACACATAAATCGATGGGAAATGATCTGATCCTTCATCTCTCGTTTAAAAATCTCCAAAAAACTTTTTTTTTCGAAAATAAAAAGCAAACTTTGCAAAATGTCAGCTAAAAAAAAATAGAATTTTCAAAAAAAAAATCAGAAAATCAATTTTAATATATGTTTATCCCCTCAAATTTCCTCAGCTTTTCATTGAAATTATCGAAAAAATTCTATCCCGACTCATTTCATCAGAATCAGAGATCGGCAAAAAAAAATTCGCATTTTTAATTTTTTAATTTTTTTTATTTCTGTAATTTTCATCGAAAAAATTCTAATTACTCTCTCAATGAAAAATTTGGATTTTTAAATTTTCCATTAGTTTGAAAATTAATTTTTTTTTTAAACAATTTTGATTACTATTGTAATTTAAAATTTGACTGATGGAATTTCATAATTATTTTCTTTATTAAACTTATTAACATTTTTATTAGTTAAATTGAATTATAAACGTCATATAAGCGTCATTTAGATTGGATTAAATTATAAGTTCTTATTTGTGTTACATTTAGTTAACACTCTCAACTCAAAATTTTTGTCTGAAAGACGATTATATTTGGGAAGATTAAACATAGTAGCGTTGATTCTATTATAAAATTAATTATTCCAATCAATTAATAAGTAAGGAAGAATCAAAATTTCGAATAAGAAAAAGAATTATAAAATTTCATCAGTCAAATTTTTAATTACAATAGTAATCAAAATTGTTAAAAAAAAAAAATTAATTTTCAAACTAATGAAAAATTTAAAAATCCAAATTTTTCATTAAGGAAGTAATTAAAATTTTTTCGATGGAAATTACAGAAATAAAAAAAATTAAAAATGCGAATTTTTTTTTCCTAAATTATTTCCTAAAATTCACGATTTTACAAAATATATAAAGAAAATCTCAATGTTTCATCTCTCATATCATTCCCAAATGAACCAGAAAAATCCCAACTTTCCAGATATTTCATTCTGTATCCTTGGGATACATGCATTATTCTTCAACACCCCTTCATTAAGCAAAAAACTCCATAAAAACTTGTGCAGCTAAAAAAAAAACCCTATGTCATGCTTATGAGTATGCATGCGTGTCACAACTCTCTCGAAATACCCAAGAGTTTTTAACCTCCAGGTAGATTATTACTATTATGCTAAGTGCCTGTGATAGTCAGTGGACTTGAGATGTGATAGTGAAGGGAAGAAAAAAATTACCCAGTAAAAAAATGTGAATAATTAACCGAGTGTATTAAAAAAATTGAGTAGAGGAAGATGGGGTAAAATGGACACATTCTGATTAAACGGTTCGAGATAGAGACTTTCTGACGATTCCATTGGAAAGCTGAGGAAATTTTGGGTGGAAAACATGTCATAATTAATTTTTTGAAATTTTAGGAAAATTTCACTTTTTTGGGCAATTTTTGAAGGGGTAAACCTTTTAAAAATCGAAAAAATTCACTTTTTCGGCGATATCTCTGGTTCTGTTGGTCGTAGCGATCTGAAATTCATCTCAAATAAAAGGTGAGCTCATTTCTCATCGATTTATGTGGTTCAAATTTTTTTAAAATCAATTTTTCAAATACTTATAGGCCATTTTCTGAAAATTTCAGTTTTTGCCCTATAAATTCTTGTAACTTTTGAAATTCTCTACCCAAAAAAGATAAGTCGATTTATCCTGTTTTACCTCTTCACTACCCAATTTTATTAATAAAACGTGTGAAATGAAGTGATTTATACGATTTAAATAAACACGAGTATCTTTGCTCTTCACTTGTCAATAATAGCTCATTAATATTTCACACCCTAGACGTCTGGTTCACTATTTTTTTTTTTTTTTCTTTTTTTTGCTCACCTCATTAACATTAATTTGCTCCAGTTGTGATTGAATAAACTTTCTCCCATACTGTTGTGGTAAGCAAGTGTGTTCAGCATTCAATGAATGACGTGAATTCTTTTCTCTCTGTTTTATTTGTACAGGAGAAAATATACTGGCAGGTACTGTCGAGTAATGAGGTCAGAAGTTTGTTAAATCAAACAGTAGAAATAACCCAAAATCTCCATTTACCATTTTGCTTTACTGGAGTTTTCGGAACTAGCCTATATATATATATATATGTATTTTCATTATTCGTACCAAATTTACGAAAATTTGCATAATTAATTGATCAACAGAATTAACGAACTCTGCAGACATTATTCTGTTGATTTTAGCAAATTTTCAGGATTTTTTTTTTGAAGAAATGAATATTCACTAAATTTGAAGATAAAGTTTTGTTATTTTGGGGTTGAGATGAATTTTTTTTTGAGGATTTTATTGGGAGGATGAGGGAATTTTTGGTGAAAAACATGTGTTTGAATTAATTTTTTTGAATTTTTTTTGGAAATTCGAGTTTTTTGGGGATGAATTGGGGTCAAAGGATAAGTCGATTTTTTTATCATTTGTTTTTTCAGAAGATCTTGGGAAATGAGGGGAATAGGGCGATTTTGCTCTAATCCTTTTTGTAGCTCTTGGAATTCTATACAAAAATGGATTAGGGCAAAAAGGGCGTATCTCGATTAGTTTTCGAGATTTTTGAGAAAAAAAAATAGCTAAATTTACCGGAATAATAGGGAAAAGTGGGGTAAAATGGAGATTTCAATGAAACGGCTTGAGATGGAATTTTTTTAATGATTTCATTGAAAAGCTGAGGAAATTTCCGGTGGAAAACATGTGTCAGAATTAATTTTTTTGAATTTTTTTGAAAATTCGACTTTTTTGGGGACGAATTGGGAGTCAAATCCTTTCCATTTTCGATTTTTTTCACTTTTTCGAGGATATCTCCGGTTCTATTTGTCGCAGCGACTTGGGGTCTGTCTCAAATGAAAGGTGAGATCATTTGCCATCGATTCATGTGGTTTTGAATAAAAAATTATCGATTTTTAAGGTACTTATGGCTATTCTCGTAAAAATTCAGTTTCCCTCCTATAAATACCTGAGAAATCCATAATTTCCTTTCAAAACCCCACAAATCAATGGCAAATGATCTCAATATTCATTCGAAACTCTCCCCAAATCCCTAAAACCAATAAAACCTCAAATGACCCCAAAAAACCTAAAATTTCCTAATTTCTCCCATTTTTTTCACCAATTTTCCCCAAAAAAATCAAAATTTTCCAAAAAATCATAAAAAATAAATTCCAACACATGTTTCCCAACCCAAATTTCCTCAGCTTTTCAATGAAATCATCAGAAAAAACCTCCCAAAAATATTTCCACCAATTTTCCGCGATAAATAAAATCTGCCTAAATCTCCAATCGTAAAAATTCATCAAAAAAAAACCGATTATTATGATTATTATGTATCAATCGTCAATAGAGATCAGATAAACTAATTACCGATATAATTAACCCTCTCACAAATCGCTTCAGCCTTGACCCCCCCCCCCCCCTTCACCCCCCTTTCCCCACCCCAAAGAATCCCTCTCCATTATTCCCTAATTGTCTCATTAACCAAAATGGAAGATCCTTGATAATTCAACTGACTTGAACCCATATCCTAGAAGTCCATCTTATCTTTAGTACGTAGTCTTCAAGTGGTCTCCTAAGGCTAACTCAACAAATCTTCGTGTCTCACGGTTTGTCTCACGTGACAAACGGAATCACTGCTATTTCGTGACTTGAGGGAATTCTCATTGTCTCACTTTCAAAGTGTCGTATCACAATGCCAATTTAAAGGACACAAAGTAGAAAATAAATAGAAAATAGAAGGAATTTTTTTTTAGTTTTTTTTTTAATAGCGTTTAAATTAGGTGAAGCTTTCAGCATCGAGTGACGTGTTTCCTATTTGTTTTCATTTATTTGAAGGAATTCGAATAAATTTAAGGAGCGGTGCGAATAATTCGAATCCACGAATTATTCGTACCGAATCGAATATTCATATTCGAGTCGAAATTTGAATCGACTAATTCGAATTTTTTAGAATAATTCGAATTTTTTTGGAATAATGCCAATTTCTTTGAATAATTCGAATTTTCAAATAATTCGAATTTTTTTGAACAATTCGAATTTTTTTGAATAATTCGAATTTTCAAATAATTCGAATTTTTTTGAACAATTCGAATTTTTTTGAATAATTTGAATGTTCGAATAATTCGAATTTTCGAATTATTCGAATTATCAAATTATTCGAATTTTTGAATAATTCGAATTTTTTTGAATAGTTCGAATTTTTTTGAATAATTCGAATAATTTGAAAATTCGAATTTTTTAGAATAATTCGAATTTTTTTAGAATAATGCCAATTTTTTTAAATAATTCGAATTTTCGAATAATTCGAATTTCTTTGAACAATTCGAATTTTTTTGAATAATTCGAATTTTCAAATAATTCGAATTTTTTTGAACAATTCGAATTTTCTTGAATAATTTGAATTTTCGAATAATTCGAATTTTCGAATTATTCGAATTTTTGAATAATTCGAATTTTTTTGAATAGTTCGAATTTTTTTGAATAGTTCGAATTTTTTTGAATAATTCGAATAATTTGAAAATTCGAATTTTTTTGAATAATTCGAATTTTTTCAAATAATTCGAACTTCTCGAATAATTCGAAAATTTTCGAATTATTCCAAAAATTTCAAATAATTCTAATATTTTCTAATATTTTGGGTGTAATATTTCGGAAATCAAGCGAGATAGAGCGATTTCTATGCAGAAAGAATGGGGGCAAAATTATTATTATTATTATTGGCCTTATCTCGCTTAAATTCCGAGATATTTTTTTAAAAAACTCAATTTTTTAGTTAATTTTGGAAATTTGAAGTCTATTATGTCATAAAAAAAGCAGAAAATTTATGTTTTTTTTTTTTTCTTTTTTTTTAATTTTCAGGCACAACGATTTGCCCTGGAACATTCGAAAATTCCTGAAAAATCAGCTGCGTGACTTCAGGTTTGAGGATCTAAAGGGCAGTCAACCATGGTCACAATCAGCCTGGAGCCATACAGATTTAAGAAGACTTAGAGAAGGAATGGTTGCTGCACAAGTTAGTATTTATTAAGATTTTTAATTGCTTTTAATTGGTAAACTTCTGCTCTTTTCACAAAAAATATTAATTTATTTTTTTATATAAATATAAAAAAATTTTTAATTTTCAGACGAATTTATGTTTTTTTTCACAATTTTTTTTTTTAATGTCTCGGAAACTAAACGAGATAAAGCGATTTTGCTTTTTTCCACATTTTTGTACAGAATTTTAAGAGTTAAAAAAAAATTAAGGAAAAATCGCTTTATCTCGTTTAATTTCCGAGATATTGTAGAATAAAAAATCATAGAATAAAATCGAATTGTCTGAAAAATTTACAATCCCTTTTTTTTCCCCCATTAAATACGAAATCCTATATTTTTTCATGATTAAATGTTCATTATATTTGTTCAAGCACTGAAATACTCATTGACACATTTTAAAATGGTAATTGTAGGCTTTTGTACGTGTTAATTACTCGATAACATAACGAGTGTGTGCAGCTTGAGTGGAAAAATGTCAGTTATTATTTTTAAAATGATGTAATAATCGTGTGAAGCCTCAATTTAATTCATTAAAAAAAAGCAAAAAAAAAAAAAATTTATTTCACTGAATCACGTGAAGTTTAATTGCAAATTGTTATAATGAAAGTGTTTTTATGAAAACACAATGGAAATTATCGTATTAAAGTGGATAATACCAAGAATTAAAGTATAGAGTGTAATTCATGAACTTTCGTATTTTTCAAGTAGTGAAGCCATAGAAAAGGGAAAAAATCGGAGTTTAGGCGGACGAAAGAACAGAGATCGGCCAAAAAAATTCGCATTTTTAATTTTTTAATTTTTTTCATTTCTGTAATTTCCATCGAAAAAATTTTAATTACTTTCTTAATGAAAAATTTGGATTTTTAAATTTTTCATCAGTTTGAAAATTAATTTTTTTTTTTTAACAATTTTGATTACTATTGTAATTTAAAATTTGACTGATGGAATTTCATAATTATTTTCTTTATCAAACTTATTAACATTTTTATTAGTTAAATTGAATTATAAATGTCATATAAGTGTCATTTAGATTGGATTAAATTATAAGTTCTTATTTGTGTTACATTTAGTTAAAACTCTCAACTCAAAATTTTTGTCTGAAAGACGATTATATTTGGGAAGATTAAACATAGTAGCGTTGATTTTATTATAAGATTAATTATTCCAATCAATTAATAAGTAAGAAAGAATCAAAATTTCGAATAAGAAAAAGAATTATAAAATTTCATCAGTCAAATTTTTAATTACAATAGTAATCAAAATTGTTAAAAAAAAAAAATTAATTTTCAAACTAATGAAAAATTTAAAAATCCAAATTTTTCATTGAGAAAGTAATTAAAATTTTTTCGATGGAAATTACAGAAATAAAAAAAAATGAAAAATGCGAATTTGAAGTTTTTAAATTTTCTTTACTCTGCAATGTCGTGGCTAGTATTTTGTTATGGCTCGACATTACGCAATGTAGGACACACAACTGCCATCGGCAAAATTGTTGGATAACAATGTTCTCGGGGTAAAAAAAGAAATCGATATCTCTCTACTTTTTCCCTCTTGGGTTTATATTTATATGTGAATTTTACATGGAAATACTGATTATTTTTTAAAAATTCATGCTCAGCTGCGATGTTCTGGTGGTGAACAGCACTGAGAGCTTTGGAATTATTAGATATTATCGAAAAAATTGGATAATTCTTGAAGGAATTACGTTTTAATGCTAATACCCTTTTTTTAAACTATTTTTTTAGGCACGAGTAAAGGATTTTAGGGAAAAATTTGAAAAAATTCGAGGAAGTGCTTCAAAATGTCTTCAGTTTTGTGGAATTTTTTCAAATTTTTTCGTGAAGCCTTTCTCTCCCAAAAAAATCCTTTCATTCTCCAATAATTTACGTAATTTTTCGAGAAATTACTTTTTGATGGCTCAACCTTTTCCACCATTTTTTTAGGCACGAGTGAAGTGTTGCACAAAAAAATTTGAAAAAATTTGAGAACTTGCTTGAAAATATCTCCAATATTGTGGAATTTTTTCAATTTTTTTCTTCAACTCCTTCACTGCCAAAAAAATCCAGATTCTCCAATAAACGATTCAATTTCTGTTAATCATTATAAGAAACATGTAAAATAGAATTTTTAACACAAAAATGACATGACAGTCCCTCAAAATCATCATCCACAATAGAAACGCATGAAACAACTCTCGTAATTCGATAATATTATGAAACTACAATGTTTCCATCCACGATAAAATGATAACACACGCACACCCCTCCACGTCACGTGTCTATTTCTATTACAAGATAGTGCAAAATCATTTCATACCGGAAATAATTCCATTTTATTGTCAATTCAATGTATCGCTGCTGTGTGTTATGCTTCATTTAAATAGTTCCAGCAATGTCAGAGTGTCAGTCACAAACTTTCCGAATTGAATGCAGCTATGAGCATATTTCACGTCATTTCTCTTCCAAAATGCAGGCAAAATAGAGGGAGAGGGTGAAAAATTGAAGAAAAAATGGAAAATAATATAAATTGATGAAAAAAAAATTTCTCACATTTTTAATTTTTTAATTTTTTTTATTTCTGTAATTTCCATCGAAAAAATTTTAAGTACTTTCTCAATGAAAAATTTGGATTTTTAAATTTTTCATTAGTTTGAAAATTAATTTTTTTTTTTTTAACAATTTTGATTACTATTGTAATTAAAAATTTGACTGATGAAATTTTATAATTCTTTTTCTTATTCGAAATTTTGATTCTTTCTTACTTATTAATTGATTGGAATAATTAATTTTATAATAAAATCAACGCTACTATGTTTAATCTTCCCAAATATAATCGTCTTTCAGACAAAAATTTTGAGTTGAGAGTTTTAACTAAATGTAACACAAATAAGAACTTATAATTTAATCCAATCTAAATGACGCTTATATGACATTTATAATTCAATTTAACTAATAAAAATGTTAATAAGTTTGATAAAGAAAATAATTATGAAATTCCATCAGTCAAATTTTAAATTACAATAGTAATCAAAATTGTTAAAAAAAAAAAATTAATTTTCAAACTAATGAAAAATTTAAAAATCCAAATTTTTCATTGAGAAAGTAATTAAAATTTTTTCGATGGAAATTACAGAAATAAAAAGAATTTAAAAATTAAAAATGCGAATTTTTTCTGCCGATCTCTGTTTTAATTTACTGGTCCATTTTGCCCCAGTCTCCATTATCATGAACTCCCCCTCCCCCCCCCCCCCCTCAAATATCCGCAGGATCTCGAGAAATTTCGATAGCTCAGTAAACCAACTGGAGTATTCATCATCTCGAGATCTGCAGGTCAATTACACCACTTCAGATTCAATTTGGGCTCATTCAAGAGGTTAATTATCTGTGTAATTTGATTACACAGAGACATGTTTAATTAAAAAAAGAAAAGGGGTAGTGTTTTATGTTACGTGATAACAAGGCTTTAATTACAATCGATGGATAATACCTGAGGAAGATTAAATTACAGAGTTAATTTTTCTTTTTTATAATTTTTTTTAGAGATTTTGAAGATAAATTTTTTTTTTTTTTAATAAATTTTTTATTTATTCGAATTTTTTATGTTGAGCTAGTAAAATAGTGAATTCGAGTGTAATGATGTTTTTTTACATTTTTTTTAACAGAAAAACCAAAAAAACTAATTAAAGAAAATTATTTTTTTTTACAAAATTTTTTGTTTTTTTTCTAAAAAAAAGAGAAAAAAATAGTATATTCAAGCTTTTTTATTTCTATAAAATTGTTTTCTATTTTATAATTCTACCTCTGTTGTAAAACAATGCAGTTTACACGAGACATGTTTTTTTTTTAATTTTTTTTTTCAAAAAACATTATTATTTACAACAAAGCGCTCATAAATATAAATTCAGTTTCCTTTGCTCTTCTTCGTTCAGAAACGTGAGAAAGCTCAGTGCGTTATGACAAAGGAGACGAATGCAAGAGACATGCATCCACTGACAGACACACACATACACATACATGAGTGACAAAGTATATTTACCTTGTTATCCTGTGTAAATAAATACAGATAAACTATTATTTCATGCACAAGGACTTGCGTTTAGTCAGACAAAAGAATTTTAAAAAAACACAATTGTATGTTTGCATTTTTTTTGGGTCATTAGTTCCTTTTTATGCTCAGCACTGTATGTTTTCATATAAGCAGCGAGATGAAGAGGAAAATATGATGATTATGATTATTTATGATAATATTCAATTATTAGAATTTAGAGAATTAATTCGATGAAATAATTGAATAATTTTTTATTTCTGTTAATTTCTGCTTTTATTATTCTTTTAGGCACGAGTTAAGGACTCGTCATAAAAATCTGAAAAAATTTGGAGAAATGCTGCTTAATGTCTTCAGTTTTTGTGAATTTTTTCGATTTTTTTGGTGGAGGCCTTCACTCGAAAAAAAATCGGTTTATTTTTCAGTAAATTAGGTAATTTTTGGTATTATTTTTTAATGTTAAGATCTTTTTTTCAGTATTTTCATAGGCACGAGTAAACGGTTCTTCAAAAAAATTTGAAAAAATTTGAGAGGATGCTTCATAATGTCTTTGATATTGCTGAATTTTTTGGAATTTTTTTGTAAGCCCCTTCACTACCAAAAAAATCCAGCTCATTTTATCGAGAGTGACGTAATTTTTTGAGAAATTTTTAATGTTAACCTTTTTTTTTAAGTATTTTTTCAGGCAAGGATAAACGACTCGTTAGAAAAATTTGAAAAAATTAGAGGAGATGCTTCGAAATGTCTTCAGCTTTGCTGAATTTTTTCAATTTTTTTTGTGGTGCACTTCATTATTTAAAAAATTTGGTTCATTTTCCAATGAATTGCGTAATTTTTTGAGAAATTTTTTAATGTCAACATTTTTCTCCAGTAATTTTATAGGCACGAGTAAAGGGCTTTAAAAAAAAAATTGAAAAAATTTGGGAAGATTCTGGAGAATGTCTTTTATATCAGTGAATTTTTTCAAATTTTTTTATGAAGCCCTTCACTGTCAAAAAAATTCAGTTCACTCGGCGATAAATGACTGTAATTAATATTATTTATTTTCAATCATAAAAAAAATGTGGAATAGAATTTAACATCGCGTCTTTTTATTTTCAGCAATATTTTCATGAAAAAAACTAGATGAGGCAGAAAATATGATACACATAATAATTTATAATAAACAATAATGATAAATTGAAAATGAGAATCATTTGATTTATATTGTGTAAAATACACGGTTCATTTTAATTCATTATTTTCAGATTCAATTAATTAAATTTTGACTCAATTATTGTTTGCAGTTCTGGTCAGCCTATGTACCATGCTCATCCCAGCATCTCGATTCAGTTCAACTCGCACTGGAACAAATTGACCTGATTCGACGCCTAGTTAACAAGCATTCGCAGCATATGGTTATTGTTACAACTGCCGAAGGTGTGTTGGACATTTTAATTATTATTATTCGTTATAATTATTCTTGTGGAAATGAAAATTCAATTTTTGTAAAATTTTCACTGGGAAATATGTGTAAAGAAAATTTTGGAGGGGATTTTTTCAAGAATTTGACAATTTTGGTTCAAAATTTATCGTAATGGAATAATTTAGAGTGGGAAAATATTTGAGATGGGGTATTTTAGATGATTCCATTGAAAAGCTGAGGAAATTTGACATGGAAACCATATGTCGCATTGTTTTTAAGATTTTTTTGAAAATTCCAAGTTTTTTTGAAAAAATTTAAACCCAAATTTTCGAAATTTCGAGAAAAAAAACAAAAATCACTTGTGGCACATGTTCTCTACGTGAAATTTCCTCAGCTCTCCACTGGAAGCATCAAAAAAACTCTATTCCCCTCCATTTCATAGAAATCCTTCAATAATGGGTCAATTGTGTGGTTTTTTGGGTTTTTTTCGGTTCTACAGGATGAAAATTGGGGATAATATTTGAGATGGAGTATTCTAGATGATTCCATTGGAGAGCTGAGGAAATTTGACATGGAAACCATATGTCGCATCATTTTTAAGATTTTTTTGAAAATTCCATTTTTTTTTGAAAAAATTTAGCCAAAATTTTTGAAATTTCGAGAAAAAAAATGAAAATCACTTGTGGCACATGTTTTCTACGTGAAATTTCCTCAGCTCTTCACTGGAAGCATCAAAAAAACTCTATTCCCCTCCATTTCATAGAAATCCTTCAATAATGGGTCAATTGTGTGGTTTTTTGGGTTTTTTTCGGTTCTACAGGATGAAAATTGGGGATAATATTTGAGATGGAGTATTCTAGATGATTCCATTGGAGAGCTGAGGAAATTTGACATGGAAACCATATGTCGCATCATTTTTAAGATTCTTTTGAAAATTCCAAGTTTTTTTGAAAAAATTAAGCCCAAATTTTTGAAATTTCGAGAAAAAAAACAAAAATCACTTGTGGCACATGTTTTCTACGTGAAATTTCCTCAGCTTTTCACTGGAAGCATCAAAAAAACTCTATCTCCCTCCATTTCCTAGAAATCCTTCAATTTTCGTTCCTAAATCTAGAAAAAATTAAGAGAATTGGGGAAAAAACTTCAAATAATCCCGTCTACGTATTTATACACAAAAAAAATATCCAGCGAGCCGAAATTTCAGCTCCCAATCAAATTTTCACTCCAATAATTTGTGATTCTTTTATTATTTTCAAGAATTTTTGGAGGATTGAATATTTTTTTCTTCTATTATTTAGTTAAAATGCTGTTCTCTTCGCCAATAGTTTTTAAATAATGGGTCAACCCTGTGGTTTTTTAGTAATTTCGTTATTTCCGTCCGATTTATGGCGTTTCATCCCCAACACCACTATTTCCAGTAACTTCAATAATTCATCTCTCTTAAACTACACGAACAAAAATTATGAAAAAATTCAGAAAAATGTAAAAAAATATCATCCCTTCCATTTTACCCCTTTCCCCCCATAATTCTTTCTCTAATCGGTCACCCCTTGATCCAGCACAGATTTGCACTAAAATTCCTGAGCGATAGGCACCAATGTGAAGAACTAGTGTGTCTCTCTAGTTCACGTGACAGCGAAATAAATCAAGGTTTCACACAATCGGCTGTGTGTCTGTATTGCCTGGGTTTTTTTTTCCGAGCAGAGGTTTTTCCCTAGTCCTAGGCGAATGCACTGCAGCTTGAAAAAAGAGGGCGAAAAAAAATGGGGGGGGGGGGGGGGGAGGGGGAGGTAGGAGAGACTAGAAAAACCAGAATGGATGATAGTACCAATGACATGACAAAAAAAAAATTGGAATAAAAAGTGAGAATGTAAATTATTATGCAAAGTATTCTGATCTGATGAAAATCGATATGGCACAAGACATGAATTCCGATACGAGAATGTAGTTCAATAGCATTGTCAATGGTAATTTTCTCCTCCAATGAACAATTCAAGTCGTGTCGAGTTATTTTCCACTTGTACGATCAATAATTAAAATTTGAAGGGAGTTTGACACATTTCAGTTTTGATGTTTTGTGTTATGAAAATGGAGTGAAATGTTTGAAAATATTTGAGAGATGATTTTTCTGGTAAAAAAATATTTTTTCCTCATTATATATTATATATATATATTTATATAATGAAAATCAGATAAATATCCCACATCGAACTATCGAAAAACTGAAGAAATTTTCGTTAAAAAATATGTAAAAAATTATTTTTCTTTAGGTTTTTGGAAATTCGGGTTTTTTGGGGGATTTTTCCGATTCTATTGGTCGTAGCAACTTGGGATTGGTTTTAAATGAAAGGTGAGATCATTTGCCATTAATTTGTGGGGACTTGGAGAATAAAACTATCGATTTTTGAGGTATTCATAACATTTTAACATTTTAGAAGTTTTATTTACGAATAGTTATAGGGTTTTTTAAGCCCCTTTTCCCTATATACATTTCCTCATATGACCATAATCCTCATGATTCTATAAAATGCATTCTTAATTTTTTAATTTTTTTTATTTCTGTAATTTCCATCGAAAAAATTTTAATTACTTTCTTAATGAAAAATTTGGATTCTTAAATTTTTCATTAGTTTGAAAATTAATTTTTTTTTTTAACAATTTTGATTACTATTGTAATTAAAAATTTGACTGATGAAATTTTATAATTCTTTTTCTTATTCGAAATTTTGATTCTTTCTTACTTATTAATTGATTGGAATAATTAATTTTATAATAAAATCAACGCTACTATGTTTAATCTTCCCAAATATAATCGTCTTTCAGACAAAAATTTTGAGTTGAGAGTTTTAACTAAATGTAACACAAATAAGAACTTATAATTTAATCCAATCTAAATGACGCTTATATGACATTTATAATTCAATTTAAATAATAAAAATGTTAATAAGTTTAATAAAGAAAATAATTATGAAATTCCATCAGTCAAATTTTAAATTACAATAGTAATCAAAATTGTTAAAAAAAAAATTAATTTTCAAACTAATGAAAAATTTAAAAATCCAAATTTTTCATTAAGAAAGTAATTAAAATTTTTTCGATGGAAATTACAGAAATAAAAAAAATGAAAAAATTAAAAATGCGAATTTTTTTTTTGCCGATCTCTGCATACATGTATGTAAAAGCCCTAGGGCTGTGGCTACGAAGATTCATTTACTGTCTGTATTTATTTTGCATACAGTTCTTCTTTCATGTCAATAAAGAATTTTTTTTAAATAAATTAATTAATTTATTAATGTATATACAGCATCTATGTACAGTTTATTTATAAAGAGATATCAGAATCCTGATCGATGGCAACAGCCTGGGGGCTTTAAAGCATAATTATCGTGATGTTAAGTTGTTCGTGTTCACATAATGGTAGAAAAGGGAGCAAAATCATGACAGGGAAAATTACTAGTTCAAAAACAAGAAATCCTATAGAGGAGGTATTTATAGGGAAGAAGCGGTATTTTCGCAAAAGTGCTCATAAATACTTCAAAAATCGATAATTTTCCCTTCAAAACCACATAAATCAATGGTAAATGATCTCACCTTTCATTTGAGACAAAATATGAATAAAACGGGAAATCCAAAACTCAAAAAAATTCAATCTTCTCTCCAAATATGACGTCCCTCAAATTTCCTGTTCCTAAGGCTTCCAAACACCTTTTTCCTTCACCCTAAGAAGGATCGTCTCTCAATTCGCCATAGGGACGGACTTATAAAATCAATCCTCCACAGTCTCTCCAGTACGCTAATCTAAGATCCATAAAAACATCGATTTTTTTGTCAGCCAATCTTGTTTTTCCAATTTTATAAAATCTCTTCGAATAAAAACGAAGAAAAACGGTTTTTATTACGAGAAATATCTTCAAATCAGTGAAAATGAGTAAATGCTGTGGATCTCATCATTGACATAAGGCCCAAAACGCCCGAAAATTCTACGGATACTTCCAACACATGTTTTTCACCGAAAATCATCTCATCCTCCCAATAAAATCATCAAAAAAAAAGTCATCTCGACTCATTTCATCGAAAACACTCAATTTCCATCAATATCACTATAATTTTTTTATATTTTCATTCAAATTCATCAAAATTCCAGTTTCATCTTCAAAATTACTCCCCAAAATGTCTCCTTTCATCTTGACATCAGCTTTCAAATTTCCCATTTGACATTGAGAACTATTAATTTCCAAGTTTCAAACTGAAAAGGCATTTAATACTTTGATATTTCACCAAAGCGTTAACTGACCTCTTGCATTCAGCAATCCTTGACCAATTTTGCAATAGCTTCCAACTGCTACTGACCATCAAAAGTCTCACTAGACGTGAATTAACTGGATATATGTCTACATAGATGCTTCTCTATCTTTAACTTTGCCTCAGTAGTTTGCTTCATAACTGTAAAACGTATCTCCAGGCCCTTGGAAACCGTTTTCCTTCAGGCTCAATGTGTCTGAATTGAATTTGGGAAAACGGTATAACGTCAGATCCTCAGATATTTATGCGGTGAACATTCAATTTCGCAAATTGCTTTAGACAATATTTTTTTTCTCGCAATTTCAATTTTTTTTTTCTTGAAAAATGACTTTTTTTTTTTTTTGTAAATCAGATAAATTTTTGTCTTGGAGAGAAAAGGGCGTAAGTGCTATGCTTATGCATAGCACTTACGCCCCTTTGTTTCTAAGGCGATAATATTTCATTACTTGAGATTTTTCTGATTTTTTGAAATTTTACATTTTTTTATTAAAAATATCTCGGAAAATAAGAGATTTACGAAAAATTTTCAAGATACTTACTTTGTAGAGAATTTAATTTCCTAACTTTTCCAAAAAAAGTAATGAATAAACTATAATTATAGAAAATAAATTTCAATGATTTTAGGTATTGAAAAAGCACATAAGGAGCATAGATTAGCGAGTCTCATAGGAGTCGAAGGTGGTCATGCTGTTGGAACGAGTTTAGCAGTGCTGAGAATGTTCTACGAGCTTGGCACGAGATATTTAACCCTGACACACACGTGCAATACACCTTGGTGAGTACCTACAATGTTAAATGATCAATTCCATAATCCAATAACATCAAATTACAAAAATAATACATCTGACAATTTTTTTCGATTTTTTCGAACAGCCAAATCATAACAAACAAAAATATCCAAAGAATTTTAATGTGCACGCGGAAAGTAAGCGAGATAGCGAAATTTTAGGAGAGACCTTTTTTGTAGAGAATTTCAAGAGCTCTAAAAAAGATCTCTACGAAAATTCCCCTATCTCGCTTAGTTTCCGAGATATTACGTCAAGTAATATCAAACAGCAAAAAAAATGTAAAAAAACTTTTTTTTTCATTATTCATTCGCGAAAATAGAGGAAAAAAATTGTCAAATGTCTGCTATTATCAATGTCATTAACATGCATCCTCAATTATTCCTCCCCCCCTCAATCCCCCCAAAAATCAACGTTTTCCATTTCGCGTCTTCGAGATTTTAAACAAAAAAAAAAAATGAGACTTTACAAATTTTCGGAGATAAATCAAGATGAATAATATCGTTTCACTTCCGATAAGACGTTGCCCAGCAAAGTTTACGTAACTCTTATCAGCTTTTGTTTCTCCTTTGGATAAACACTGGAACAATGCATCATCCCTTCTATACCCGTTTCTTCCCTCGTAATCCGATTAGTTTAGCCAAGTCAATAGATCTCTGCACCGCACAACTGCTTACATACTTCGAAATGACAGAATGTGTTATATATACATCATTTACCATCATGTACCAAACACATTAATACTAAATTTATGAGAAGTGTGTGCGCAAGTGCAATGAAATTATCGTCAATTGATGCGCATAAAATCTCATTCCTAGACAAGTCTCATTAGTGGGGATTTAGATTTCACTGGATTGTATGATCAATGAGCTCAAAATAATCCCTGACAATTGGTGAATAGAGATATTGGAAATGGAGAATACAGGGAGATTTAATTTTGCTAAAACAGGAAAACTCAATTTGATTTATTTTTCGAGAATATCTCGAAAATTTTTAATAAAAAAGAAGAAAAAATCGGAAATTAATGGAAATATGGGGAATATTTTCATTAGTTTCTGATTTTTTTGCCCTCATTTATTTTCGAAGCTCTTGAAATGTTTTGCGAAACCTTCTTAGGACAAAAAGGGCGGATCTCCATTATTTTCTAAAATATTCACAAAATAAATGGATTTTTTTCGGAACTTTGTTGAACAGATAAAATTCATTTTTTTACTTTTTTTGGTAATTTGTTGGAAATTAATGGAGATACGCCCTTTTTTTGAACTAATCCCTTTTCGAAACTCTCGAAATGCTTCAGGAAAAGGTCGTAAGACGAAAATGGACGTATCTCCATTATTTTACAAGATATTCACAAAATAAATGGATTTTTCTGTAATTTTGTTGAACAGATAAAATTCATTTTTTACCTTTTTTTGGTAATTTGTTGAAAATTAATGGAGATACGCCCTTTTTTTGCACTAATCTCTTTTCGAAACTCTCGAAATGCTTCAGGAAAAGGTCGTAAGACGAAAATGGGCGTATCTCCATTATTTTCTAAGATATTCACAAAGTAAATGGATTTTTTTCGTAATTTTGTTGGACAGGTAAAATTGATTTTTTACCTTTTTTTTGCTAATTTCTTGGAAATTAATGGAGATACGCCCTTTTTATGAACTAATCTCTTTTCGAAACTCTTGAAATGCTTCAGGAAAAGGCCTTGAGTCGAAAAAGGACGTATCTCCATCATTTTCTAAAATATTCACGAAATAAATGGATTTTTTTCGTAATTTTGTTTAACAGATAAAATTCATTTTTTTACATTTTTTTGAAAATTTCTTGGAAATTAATGGAGATACGCCCTTTTTTTGCACTAATCTCTTTTCGAAACTCTCGAAGTGCTTCAGGAAAAGGCCTTGAGTCGAAAAAGGGCGTATCTCCATTATTTTCTAAAATATTCACAAAATAAATGGAGTTTTTTCGGAATTTCGTTGAACAGATAAAATTCATTTTTTTACTTTTTTTTCCTGATTTCTTGGAAATTAATGGAGATACGACGTTTTTTTGCACTAATCTCTTTTCGAAACTCTTGAAATGCGTCAGGAAAAGGTCGTCAGACGAAAAAGGGCGTATCTCCATTATTTTCTAAGATATTCACAAAATGAATGAATTTTTTTTGTTTTTTTGTTGAACAGAAAAAATTCATTTTTTACCTTTTTTTGGTAATTTCTTGGAAATTAATGGAGATACGCCCTTTTTTTGCACTAATCTCTTTTCCAAACTCTGGAAATGCTTCAGGAAAAGGCCGTGACTCGAAAAAGGGCGTATCTCCATTAGTTTACAAGATATTCACGAAATAAATGGATTTTTCAAAGATTTCTCGAGATTTTTTTTAGTAAATTCAATATTTTCCCAAATTTTTCTCGAAAATTTCTCTGAAATCGAACTCCAGCAACCTTTCTTTGCCCCTTGAAACATAAAAAATCGTTTTTATTTCAAACTATTTGAAATTAACCAGAAATCTGGAAAATACTATGTATCGCTTAAAAAAAAATCAAAATTTCTTGAAAATTTCAAAATTTAACATTTTTCGTCTTTTTTTTTTCTTCTAATTTCATTAGTTGGCTTCGCTAGTTTTTTAAACATAAATTTCACATATTAATAAAGAAAGAAGGAAAAATATATTCTCAAAAAATTAAAAATTGAAAATATTTTTAAAAATTCGGTGATGAAAAAGTGCGAAAAATGATATTTTAACTGAAAATGATTATTGAAACTGAATTGGAAATATCACGTAACGCATTATGTTGAAAGTGAACAAGTGATAGGACAATTGAAACGAACAGTACAACGATGGAATATATATCAACTATTCGCAGCACGTTTTCGGTCTCATCTAATTAAATCTACGAGCGTTTGTAGAGTTGCATCCTTCAATAAAAGAAATTCTCTTTTTTAGAGACATATTTACACTTTTTTTTCTTCTCTTTAATGAATTAAAAGTGAATTTTATTCACGAACAAATTTAATTATTGGAGAATACAATAGTATCTTTATACATGAATCAGTTTATTGTAATTTATTCCAATCAATTTGAGGGAAATTATTCCGGCAGATTCGGATGAACCTCTGTGATACAATCCAATACCACTCAGTGGAGAAGCTGGCTCTCCCTCGACTTTTTGAGCATCAAAAAATGGCAGCATCGTACCACCTGCATCTTCTTTTCTCGATGATTCTTTCAGTTTTACGTGATTTACGTTATTTTCTGGATGAGGCTTATTAGGAAGTACAGATGGATGCAGTGCAGGATTCACTAGTGACACTGGCACTTCATTACTAATTGATAGTAAATAAAGGAAAGAATTTTTTTGAAATAGTAAAATTTTTTTTTTTTGAAATTAACCAGATTTTCGATTTTTTTTTGAGTGAAAGACTTGAAGAAAAAATCTGAAAAAATTTGAAAAGATGCACTAACATGTCTACAATATTCTCAAATTTTTTCAGATTTTTCCGGGGAGTCGCCTTTTACTTAAAAAAAAATTAGATTTCTTCTTACAAAACAATTTTTGCGGAACGAAGAATTTTTTAAGAAGTGAAGACTTTCATGAAAAAATCTGAAAAAATTCCAGAAGATGCTCTAACATATCTAGATCATCGCCTAATTTTTTCAGATTTTTCTGTAGAGCTGCCTTTAATTAAAAAAAAATTTGATTCATTCCACAAAACAATTTCTGTAAAATATCTCTTTTCATGAAAATTATCATACTTATTAGCATTTGGATTGATAATCCTGTGTGTCTGGTTAACATCAAGAACTCCTGTTGTCCAATTGAATTTCGTTACTTGTGACATGAGTTTGAGTCTCTGATTTTCTAATAGATGAAAATGAACACCTGAAGGTAAAAATCAAAATTATAATCTTCAGTCCTAAAGAAAAAAGGTATAATTTAACTGACCAGTGATAACATAGTCTGTATCAGCGATGACATCATCCAGATCAAAAATAGAATTTTCATCGAATACAAAATAAGTTATGTTTCGATTTTCATCGATGCGCACGTTATTATCATCAAACACAGATATCTTCACATCTGAAACTGATTTCCACTCTTCGCTGCCAGATAAAATCCGACCTTCCTCGATCAGAGTTCCTTGTTTAATCTGCAAATGAATTATCTTCTCGATTCTCGTGAATTTTATACCAACGATGACCCTGAAAAAATGATTAGAATTCATTTCTTGTATTAGGCTTAAGGAAGTATCTCAGTGTACTGTCGATAAAACAGAAAAAATGAGGATTCGTAGGTTAGTTTCCAATTAATCGCTGATAATTCGGGGAAACGTGCTTTAATTAACCCGAAAAAGTGATTAAACTCTCGATTTTTTTTGCATTAATCTCCTATCACATGCATGAGATAGAGAGAGAGAGGCAGATAGTTACGACTACCTTCTAATTAAAATTTTCTTAATAACTATACGGTGAATTAAATATTTTTTTCTTCTATTATTTAGTTAAAATGCTGTTCTCTTCGATAATAGTCTTTAAATAATGGGTCAACCGTGTGGTTTTTTAGTAGTTTCGTTATTTGTGTCCGATTTAGGGGGTTTCATCCCCACCACGACTATTTTCAGGAACTTCGATAATTCATATCTAGGGCCGAGACTTTAGTGTACGGTTCGATCTAAGCTGAAGGCCTATAGATCAAACACATTTTAGATGGTTATTAATGTCAAACTGACATTTATAAACGTTAGATTGTCTTTATATATAAACGTTAGAAAATTCGTGTTTCCCAATAATTTAAGGAATTGGTTAACATTTGGATATTATTGTTCATTTTGGGTTATAATGGTGATGAGTACCCCTACGAGTTCCCAAATAGCTCTTCCGGAAGTTCCAGTAAAAGTTCTCCTTCGATTTCCCGTAAAAGTTCCCCTTGGAGTTCCCGTAAAAGCTCCCTTTGAAGTTCCCGTAAAAGCTCCCTTTGACGTTCCCGTAAAAGTTCCCCTACGAGTTCCCGTAGAAGTTTCTCTTGGAGTTCCCGTAAAAGTTCCCTACGCGTTCCCGTAAAAGTTCCCCTTGGAGTTCCCGTAAAATTTCTCCTTGGAGTTCCCGTAAAAGTTCCCCTACGCGTTCCCGTAAAAGTTCCCCTTGGAGTTCCCGTAAAATTTCTCCTTGGAGTTCCCGTAAAAGTTCCCCTACGCGTTCCCGTAAAAGTTCCCCTTGGAGTTCCCGTAAAATTTCACCTTGGAGTTCCCAGAAAATTTCCCCTTGGAGTTCCCGTAAAAGTTCCCCTACGCGTTCCCGTAAAATTTTCCCTTGGAGTTCCAGTAAAAATTCCCCTTGGAGTTCCCATAAAAGTTCCCCTTGCAGTTTCCGTAAAAGTTCCCCTTCGGAGTTCCCGTAAAAGTTCCCCTTGGAGTTCCCGTCAAAGTTCCCCTTGGAGTTCCCATGAAAGTTCTCCCGGAATCAAAAAATAAGGGCTCAATTGTTCTTTCAAGGTGGGATCCCAGTTCACTGGGATCCCACTATAGAAATCTTTATCCTCAACTTGTTCTCCTCTGTATCTGACGAAGACCAAGCAAGACTAAGTATATGAGTCGTTGGAGACTCTGGTCCATTCTGATGGCAGGTACAGTGACAATTTTTCGGCAGATCGTCCCTAAAACACAAAAATTCATGACATAATATATTTTCCAGAAACTTGACGAATTTAAAGTTCCAAAAAATAAGTTTACGGAGGAGCTGGAGTTACGAATGTGTCTTCGGTTTTGTTGGGACAGGATTGAGCATTTCCGTAGGTCATCCCATCGATTTTGTACCATGAATATCGTCTCAAGCTATTTTCCGGCTGTATGAAAACATTTTTTAACATAATTCAGTCGTTTTTTGCGGATTTTTTCATTGAGAATATCTCGGAAATTATTGCAGATACGCCCTTTTTGCCCTAATTCTTTTTTCTTTTCAGAAATCTTCAGGCTACAACTAAAAATGCGAGCAAAAAGGGCATATCTCCATCAATTCCTGAAATATTCACAAAAATTAAAGTGAATTTATTTTACATTCTAACACTTACATTTCTGCAAATTTCTTGAGATTCTTGATGAGTACATTCGGATAGTTGTCCATAGCAAGGTACATCATTTCGTAGAGATAAAAAAACATTTACCATTTCTTTGTCACAAAATAATGCCGGTATATACGTATGGGCTTGACTTTGTACTAAAGAAGATCCCTTTTCGCTAGAAAAAACACTATTAATTCTTGGAGTTAAGCGTTTATCGAGACACGCAGATGAATGAAAATTGATGATGTACGTACTATTCATTGCAGCTATGGACATTAAAGAACCTGTTTGCTATTTCACATGAATTCAAACGATAAACATGGACGAACACGAGCTGAACAAGTCCTTCCAATTCAATATAATTTTCATCTAAAGAATAAGCAATAATTTTTAATTTTACATGTACTATCAATGAATTTAATTTTAAAAAGCTAATTTTTTCAATTACTTGTGAAATTCTTGATGTCACAACTGTAAATCATATTTGCTTGATTTTCCAATAATTTTGATGTTACCTTCAGGTAAGAGTTTATATATTTCACAGTCAGAAAATAACGTCTCTCGAGATATGACCGATGATTATCTGCAATTAATACAAAACTGAAGAAATTATTCATATTAAATTTTTCTTGGAAAACATGAGAAATAATTCTTACCAAGTAAAGTCTCATTCTGTCCATAATAAATTTTTTTTGCATAAAATCCAAACATCTGCAGCGTAACCAAATTTTTAGTCAAATCAAATAGCATCATGTGATTTGATGTTTTTGCGTCACAAAAAACATATTCATTCATCTAAAGAGAAATAATTATTTACACAAACTAAAATTTAACATTGAAAACTAATTAATGTAGTATGGTCAAAAGATAATTGAGTCGTTGATTGTTTTTTATATAATTTGATCCAATCATATCTAATTCTATCTAATTAGATATAATTAGATCTGCAGTCATATTTCAGCAGATATGACGTCATATCTGTGAAGATATAAGCAGATATGGTAGATTGCTCTCAAAACGCTATGCTTTTTTCTATTCCATTTTTAGTCGTTACCATTGATCGGCAAAAAAACATCTATCTATTTTCATTACCTAATTTTTCTGAGAAATTAGTAATTAGCCGGGAAATATTCCTAATTTGTCTGAAAAATTAGTAATTAACCGCGAATAATTCCTAATTTTCCTGAAAAATTAGTAATTAGTCGAGAAAAATTCCTAATTTTTCTGAAAAATTAGTAATTAGCCGGAAAAGTTCCTAATTTTTCTCAAAAATCAGTAATTCTTCTGAAAAATTAGTAATTAGCCGACAAAAACTACTAATTTTTTTGAAAAATGAATGATGTTTATCGGCTCATTACTAATTTTTCAAAATAATTGATAATTAGCCGTCAAAAATTACGATTTCCTTTCAAAATATAATCCAAATATTATTATTTCAAATATCATTTATTATTCCACTTATTAATTTTTACTTTTTGCGATACTAGCATTACATTTCATTACAATTCGCCCTTCCAAATTTGTGTCTATTAATGTATTAAATTACTAATTTTCAGGAATTTTTGAAAACAATTGGTAATTTTTTTCACTAATTACTGACTTTTGAAAGTAATTAGTAATATTTTCTTCCTGATTACTAATTTTTAAGAGTAATTAGTAATATTTTCTCGCTAATTACTAATTTTTTAGAAAAATTAATATTTTTTTCCGTCTAATTATCAATTTTCTATGAAAATTAATAATTTTTTTTACTAATTACTAATTTCCTATGAAAATTAATACTTTTTTTTGGCTAATTACTAATTTTTATAAAAAATCAGTAATATAATCGAAATCGTTGACGAAAAAATCGATGATGCCGATCACTGGTCGTTACTGTCTATTAAAAGCAGTCAATTATCTCAAAATTTTCATATTTTTACCATTAAATTCAATTTGTGACCATACTACTCAAAATCTTCAGAACTACTTACAATACTCAGTTCTTTTATCCAGGTCAAGAAATTTGTCGGAATGTAAGACTGAGATTTAGTCATTATTTCATGTATATCTTTCAATGTATTCTTAACATCAGCTATTATAACTGCATGCATTCTATTTGGCTTCTCGATAAGCATCAATATTTTTGGAATAATTTCAGTGACGTGCCCTTTCAATGTCTGAAACAGGATGTTAGGCCCTTGGCCCAAATGATTAGCCATTATTACAGTTTCGATGGCCTGGAACTTTGATGAGAAATTATTCGCCAATTGCCTCAAGTTCTCTGTCACAAAAATTCGATCATCTGTTACATTTTGTGCCACATAATCCCTGATTGAACATCAAATTCATTAATAACCATTTTTTTCATCATCATAATTTTTTTGAATTCGGTATGATACTCACAATGAGATCATATTGAAACTTCTTCGAATAAGAGAGTCGAATGATCCTAAATGATTAATTCTTTTGGATCTCTCCAGAGTTTCTGCGTTTCTCAATTGAGTAACAGCCTCTACAAAAAAAAATCGTTTCATGCCAATATTCACAATTTTGATGTAATTGTCTCTTACATTCTTCAAGTTTTAATTTTTTAATTTTTTTTATTCCTGTAATTTCCATCGAAAAAATTTTAATTACTTTCTTAATGAAAAATTTGGGTCTTTAAATTTTTCATTAGTTTGAAAATTAATTTTTTTTTTTTAACAATTTTGATTACTATTGTGATTTAAAATTTGACTGATGGAATTTCATATTTATTTTCTTTATCAAACTTATTAACATTTTTATTAGTTAAATTGAATTATAAATGTCATATAAGCGTCATTTAGATTGGATTAAATTATGAGTTCTTATTTGTGTTACATTTAGTTAAAACTCTCAACTCAAAATTTTTGTCTGAAAGACGATTATATTTGGGAAGATTAAACATAGTAGCGTTGATTTTATTATAAAATTAATTATTCCAATCAATTAATAAGTAAGAAAGAATCAAAATTTCGAATGAGAAAAAGAATTATAAAATTTCATAAGTCAAATTTTTAATTACAATAGTAATCAAAATTGTTAAAAAAAAAATTAATTTTCAAACTGATGAAAAATTTAAAAATCCAAATTTTTCATTAAGAAAGTAATTAAAATTTTTTCGATGAAAATTACAGAAATAAAAAAAACTCAAAAATTAAAAATGCGAATATTTTTTTGCCGATCTCTGAAGTTCATACCTTCCATTGGATCATTGTAATGAAATCCAATCAATTTAATTGATATCAATCCCCCTGATTTATTTGATCCTCTGTGATATAATCCAAGACCTCTCAGTGGAACACTTGGCTGAGTTTCTACAGGTTGAGTATCAAAAAATGGCAATATTGTACTACCTGCATCAGTTATTCTCGATGACTCTTGCAGTCTGACATAATGAATTTTAGAAGTTGAATCAGGCATATTTAAATGTGGAGTCAAATGTAATGCTGGATTTTTCAAAGTTATCGGCAATTCATATCTGTTTGAATGAATTTAATGAATTTTAAGAACTTTGCCTCTTTCTCAATAATTTTTTCAGAATATCTCGGAAAATAAGCGAGACAGAGAAATTACATAAATTTTTTTGCAGCTTTTTAAATTCATTACAAAATAGAATTAGCAAAAAAAATTTGATAATTGTTAATGAATAGTTTATAATCCATAAGCTTTAGACGTATTCTCTATTAGCTTCCGAGATATCTTCAAGAAAAGATCATCTTGCCTATTTGGTTTCCAATTAATTCTTCTATCCGTGAAATTTTCATCCAACATTCCAGTTTTCCAAACAAATTTCGTGTAACGTACTAGAAATTTTACCCTTTTACTCTCTACTAGATGAAATTTAACACCTGAAACAAGAGAAAATTCATAATTGACTATTCTTTAATTCGTAGATACCAGTGATTGGCAAAAAAACATCTATCCATTTTCATTACCTAATTTTTCTGAAAAATTAGTGATTAGCCGGGAAAAATTCCTAATTTGTCTGAAAAATTAGTAATTAACCGCGAATAATTCCTAATTTTCCTGCAAAATTAGTAATTAGTCGAGAAAAATTCCTAATTTGTCTGAAAAATTAGTAATTAGCCGGAAAAAGTTCATAATTTTTCTTAAAAATCAGTAATTCTTCTGAAAAATTAGTAATTAGCCGACAAAAACTACTAATTTTTTAGAAAAATGAATGATGCTTATTGACTCATTACTAATTTTTCGAAATAATTGATAATTAGCCGCCAAAAATGACGATTTCCTTTCAAAATATATTCCAAATATTGTTATTTCAAATATCATTTATTATTCCACTTATTAATTTTTACTTTTTGCGATACTAGCATTACATTTCATTACAATTCGCCGTTCCAAATTTGTGTCTATTAATGTATTAAATTACTAATTTTCAGGAATTTTTGAAAACAATTGGTAATTTTTTTCACTAATTACTGATTTTTGAAAGTAATTAGTAATATTTTCTTCCTGATTACTAATTTCTAAGAGTAATTTGTAATATTTTCTCGCTAATTACTAATTTTTTAGAAAAATTAATACTTTTTTCCGACTAATTATCAATTTTCTATGAAAATTAATAATTTTTTTTTGGCTAATTACCAATTTTTATGAAAAATCAGTAATATATTCGAAATCGTTGACGAAAAAATCGATGATGCCGATCACTGGTAGATACTCAAAAATTATTAAATTTGAATGTCATACCAGTCACAACATAGTCTGATTCTGCGGTGATATCATCAAAATCAAAAATTGTGCCTTCGTCTAGTATAACAAACATGAAATCACGATATTTATCGTCTCGGATATCTTCTTTTTTCAGTATTTCTTCCCTTATCGTTTGAATAGGCATCCAATTTTCACTGCCTGGCAAAATATGACCCTCCTGAATCAGAGTCCCTTGTTTAAGTTGTAGATTTATTATTTTTTTGTATCTTGTTAATTTAATACCAATTACGACTCTGAAAATAAAAATAATTTTAATTCTTTGTTGTAATTTTTATTAATGAACTTTTATACTCAACTTGTTTTTTTCTACTTCTGATAAATTCCAAACTAGACTGAGGATTTCAGTTACAGGTGATTCTGGTCCAGTGGCATGACAAGTACAGTGACAGGGATATATATGTTCATCTCTAAATAAATATATCATTGAATTAGAGTATTGTCCAAGAGTACAGTCGATAAAACAGGAAAAAAGTGATTAAACTACTCGAAAGTCATATTTTCAAGTTGTGAATATAATTTTTTTTTTCTCGAATGTTTTTTGCATTACTAATCTCCTCACGAATTGGAGGAAATCATTTTGCTGAATCTATTGTCTTTCGGAATTTCTCCCGAAAAGGCAGCTCTACAAAAAAATCTGAAAAAATTCACCAAAAATGTAGACATGCCAGAGCATCTCTTCAAATTTTTTCAGATTTTTTCATAAAGTCCTTCACTCCGAAAAAAATCCTTATATATTTTTGAAAAATTTCTCTTTATTAAATTCATTTTTTCCCAGAATTTTTTCCAGAGACAAGTTCTTCCAGAAAAAATCTGAAAAAATTCAACAATAATGCAGACATATTGAGGCATTTTCTCAATTTTTTCCAGATTTTTCTCACCCAGTCAATTGAATCTTCTTTATGATTCCATTAGGACAAGAATCCTCTCTTCCAAATGTAGTTCCATCTATTTTGTACCACGAATATCGTTTGAAACTATCAGTTGGCTGTAAAAAAGAATGAGAATGATATAATTACAAGAGAGAAATCATAAAATCTATGTAAAACATCAACATACATCTTCGCAAAATTCTCCTGATTTACGATAAGCTGCACAATTAGATAAACGTCCGTAACAAGGCTTCTCGTCTATTGGTGAGAGAGTTTCAGTTCCATTTTTTTCATCGCAATATAAAGTCACCATAGCCACTGCTAAACGTGCTGTCTGAGCGATAACGGTACTTCTGCTATGAATTTGATCAATTATCTCATTAGTATTCATCAATTTCCGAATTGGACAGAAAAAAATGATGATTTTTGAAAAATTTTCGTAAACAAATAAATATATTTGCCATTAAACAAATAAATTTATTAATAAATTAATTTTTATTAATAAATTTTTTAAGAGAATCAAATTTCGGAAAAAATATGTAATGCGCAAGCAGGATTTGAACCCACGACCCTCTGATTACATGTCAGGTGCTCTGACCACTGAGCTATTGCGAGTTACTATATGTTTTAGGGAAACTGAGTTTTTGTGAAGTTTTCAACTAAGTAATCTTAAACATAATTAGATGTATTCATTCTTTTGGACAAATTTCAAAATGTCTCGGAAATTGAGCGAGATAAGGCTTGAAGAACATTCGCCTAAAAAATTAAGATATAGGGGAAGGTGGGGTAAAATGGACACATCTAAGTTTTTAGGCAAATATTATGGAAAACTCTTGAAATTGATAGAAATATTGGCGGCAGGTGGTTTTTGATGATTTCATTGGAAAGCTGAGGAAATTTTAGGCGGGAAATAAGTGCTGGAATTAATTTTTTTGATTTTTTGGTGATTTTGACTTTTTTGAGCATTTTAGAGGGGTAAACCTTCCTTTTTTTGAAAATTTTCAGTTTTTGGAGAATATCTTTGGTTCTATTTGTCGTAGCGTAAAAATTCCGATGGGAGGTGAAAGGTTAGATCATTTGCCATCGATTCATAGGGTTTTCAATTTGAAAATGTCGATTTTTAAGGTATTTATGGGCATTTTTGTGAAACAGTTTTTGGCCTATAACTGCCCCAAAAATTGATATTTTTGAATTCAAAACCTCATAAATCGATGGGAAATGAGCTCACCTTTCGTTTGAGACCATCCGCGAATCGCTACGACCAATAGAACTAGAGATATTTGCAAAAAACTGAAAATTTTCAAAAAAGGAAAGACTTTTACCCCTCAAAAATGCCAAAAAATATCGAATTTTCAAAAAAATCTAAGAAAATACATCTGACGCTTGTTTTCCGGCTAAAATTTCCTCAGCTTTTCAATAGAATCATCAAAAAAAATGCATCTCCAACCGTTTCATTACAGTGTCCATTTTGCCCCACTCTCCCCCAATTCTGTTTAGGATTATTCTCAATTGAGTTTGACATAAAACAAAAATTTTACTGCTATTCATACTATTTAGAGCAACTTGTGATATTGGAGTGATTGTTGGCAGCTTCACAGGATTTCAAGAAACGCGTAGTGATGAATACCGGCTGGACGAGTCCCTTTAGTTCGATGTAGTTCTCATCTAAACATCAATCAAAATTGTGAAAACTCAGCGAAAAAAGAAATAAAGAAGATCATTTTTTGGGGAATCATTTCAACGATCCATAAATCATTGAATTTATCATAATCTCATGAAATCATGATATTTTCTAATAAAATCATCATCTCACCATGTATATAGTGTCTTATGTCACAGCTGTAGATAAAATTTGGTGTATGTGTCATCACAATTGAGGCTGTATTCATGTAAGATTGTACTCTTTTCACCATTTCCAAATAATTAGTTTCGAGAAATGGAGTTTTCTCATCTGCAAAACCAAAAATTTTCAACAGAATTAAGAAAATCGAACTTATCAAAAAAACAAAAAATTCTAATAACTCATACCAGAATTGGGAAATGAATTTTTGTGCTCATTGTAGCAGAGTTTCAGAACGGCGAATGTCACTGCCTCCAATGTGACCAGATTCTTTACCATATGAAGCAGCATTATTTGATTTGAAGTTTTTGCCTCGCAAAATGCATATGGATGATTCTGAATAGTAATAATTTATTTAGAAAAAATCCAACAATTTTCGCTCTTCAAATTCTTTCTAATTAGATAGTGTTATGTCCGAAGATGTCCCTCGCGTCTGAGGACAATTTAATATTTTTCCGAACACTAAACTTTGAATTATAATTTTATTTTAATTAGAACGCGACTATGTTTTGTACCTTTTAATGTTGTAATGAGGGCATATGGTTTTAGGAATTTTATGGAAAGGAGATTCCAAATGTCTTATAAAAGAGAGACAAAGATAAATTGAGTTTTGTGATATTTCAAGCACTGATATCTTAGCAGAATTGATAATAAGGTTTCACAATTTTATTTAAGGTTGAAAGTTTGAATTTAGATGGTTTTAGGTTGACGGTACTCACTCTTCGTTCAATATTTATTTCAGTTATTTATGGTTTTAAGTTTACACCTCATCTAAAGGTGATTCCCTCGACCGTCTTCTGTAAAGGGTTTTTAATGCCAGGGAAGTTGTCTTCAATCACCGTATTTACTAACTATTATTTTAAGTTTTGATTTAATTGGAAAATGAGTTCGTTCACAAACAGAGATATCTATCACACTTTAAAGTGAACAACGAGAGACTACTTTCGATTAAAGATTCCAGTGACCCATTAATTAGCTAATAAATCCCCCTTCACGGTAAATAAAGATTTGGATTAGTAATTAAAGACCGATTTGGCGTCTCGTGCCTAGTGCTTCGAGCCCCTCTCTATTTTGGCAACTCCTATTCAGAAACAGGTAAACGACTGAAGAAAAACGCGAAATCGATCATATTTATTAGAAGCTGTATTGCTTATTCATCAATTTTGAATGAAGAAATAGCAATCAGCGTTTTACTTGAAATGTTTCAAAACTGAGCATAACCCAGTTTCTTCGATCTGGGTTATATGCATCAGCAATTATTACTTTAAATTTTTCTGGACATAACAATAGAATTAGATATAATTAGATTTGCAGTCATATTTTTGTAGATATGACGTCATTTCTATGAAGATACCGGCAGATATGCTAGGAGATTTGATAAGATCTGAGAAATCAACAGCTGAATGGCTCAGATCTACATCAGATATAATTATATACATTTGGATCTTAGCAGATCATTAATTTAATCCTTCAGCAGTTAACTTAAGAGTCTAGAGTCAAAAATTAATAAGTAACTACTCACAATACTCAATTTTCCAATGAAAGTCATGAAATCATTGGTAAAATCCGTTTCATGTTCTGCTATTAACGAATGTATTTTTTTTAATGAAGCTTCCATAGTTTTGATTCTCGTTGTATTGATTCTATCAGATTGAATGAAAATCGTTGAAGACACTGAGAAAATATTCTCAATCAATAACTCAACATTTCTTAATAAATGCTCAGTGGCTCTGCCTTTATGATACTGAAGTTCAGCTCCACGAATGATACTGAAATTTTCTCTGAATTGCTTCGATACTTCTTCAATAGTTTGAGATATCAAATTTCTATAAGTCGTTGTATTTTCTATTGAACTGTTCCTAAATTTAAAAAAAAATCGTTAATTTCTAATTTCTATGAGGCTCAAAATGAAACTTACAGTGAACCTATGTCGATGATCGCTTGAATGGAGGAATAGAATGATCCAAAATGATTGAGGATTTTCGACTTTTCCGCCAGATTCTCAGGGCTGAATCGATCAAATCCATCTGAGAAAGGAAATAAAGTGAATTGTGTCTTAAGTAAAGGTTTTGAACGAAAACAAGTGGATAATAGTATTACTTTCCAACTGATATAGCTTTTTTTGCTGATACTTTAGCAATATGCTTCCAAATGGAAGTGATACAATTTCTTTCAAATCATCATTAGAATATCAAATTTGAAGAAATTCATTAAAACACCAATAACTCGATAACTAATCATGCAAATAAGCTCAAAATTCACAGGCATCTAACTGATACAACTCTCGAGATAATATATCGTTGCCTTAGAGTGAATGTCTGTGAATCGATTCGCCGTCATTAAAGGTTCCATGGATCTGATTCAAAAAGTTGAACTTTTTTCGATAATTTTTATCCAAAAATAAAATTTTTCCTACAAATTTTCATTTCTTTTGAAAATCAAATATTCAAAAATTAATGCACATTCGATCATATCATATTGATCTTAGTTTTTATAGTCATAAGATTTAAACTTCGTTTTCAGCTTACTAAACTTCAAAATGATTTAAAAGAGTGTTCTCAAAATAATTTTTTTATTTTATTTGATTTTTAACATTTGAAATTCAATGATTCACTTTCTTCAGCATGAGCCTCTGTGAACGACGTCTTCTAATTCCTCTCCTATTTTTTTTGGCCGATAAAGATAATTTTCTATTGATAATTGAATATTACCTGCACCAATCCAGTATAATGTAAGCAGAAAAATAATTTCACTAAGCAGCTTCATACTAGAGATCTTTAATCATCGACGTGTTACCACATTAATACTGAATATCATGTGTCTCACGTTCACTTATATAGAAGTTAAAATTACACGGGTTTTTCTCCCATATTCTAATCTGAAGGTGAGTAGTAAAATAAAGAAATAGATAATCCCTCAACTGTGAATAAGCGTGGATAGAAGTTTGAAATAATGATAACTGAAGTATGAGAAATTTCAAACGTTTTGTTTGAACAAATGACTTCAAAGTCACTGAATTTGAATAAATTGATGTCAAGGCGTACAAATAAAGGGAGAACGATGAAAAAAAAATTGATAAAAGCAAATTGGATTAATAAAATTATTCATACAATATCGTAGATTTTTCTTCTTTTTCAATTTAATTTTTATTTTAATTAGTTAATATGTTGATATAATTGTTATAATTACAATTATTCTATTATATCGAATATTCTCAGACTTGAATCTGCTATTGAATTATCAATTAGTCTGAACAATTTGATTGAGATGAGTCCACCTGATTCAGACGAGCCCCTGTGATATAATCCAACACCATTCAATGGTGAACTTGGGTTCGTCTCGACTTTTTGAGCATCAAAAAATGGCAGTATTGTACCACCTCCGTCAGTTCTTCTTGATGACTCTCTCAGTTTTACGAAATGTACGTTAGAAACGGAATCCGGGATATTCGGAATTTTGGGCTTATTGAGTGCAGGATTCTCCAGGGAAATAGGCACTTCAAATCTGTTTAAAAGAACCATATTAAGTTTTGGAAATTATTCGAAAAGTTTTTGGATTGAGGTAGTATTCCAGTGAACTCGGGTACAGTTAAGCCCTTATTTTTTTTTTGATGCCGTATAAAAGATGAAATTTCGAGAAAAAAAATCCAAAAAAATTGGAAAAATTTTAAAAAAACGAAAAATCTCAAATATCAAGATAAAACTGATTTTTCTTTTTTAATATTTTTTTTATATTTTTCTGAATTTTTTCATAACTTTTGTCCGTGTGGTTTAAGAGATATGAATGATTAAAGTTAGTAAAAATAGAAAACATAAATTTCACGTAGAAAACATGTGCCACAAGTGATTTTAGTTATTTTTTCTCGAAATTTCGAAAATTTGGGCTTAATTTTTTCAAAAAAACCTGGAATTTTCAAAAATATCTTAAAAACAATGTGACATATGCTTTCCATGTCAAATTTCCTCAGCTCTTCAATGAAATCATCTAAAATACCCCATCTCAAATATTTCCCCCAATTTTCATCCTGTAGAATCTAAGAAACCCAAAAAACCACACAATTGACCCATTATTGGAGGATTTCTATGAAATGGAGGGAAATAGAGTTTTTTCGATGCTTCCAGTGAAAAGCTGAGAAAATTTCACATAGAAAACATGTGCGACAAGTGATTTTTGTTTTTTTTCTCGAAATTTCGAAAATTTGGGCTTAATTTTTTCAAAAAAACCGGGAATTTTCAAAAAAATCTTAAAAACAATGTGACATATGCTTTCCATGTCAAATTTCCTCAGCTTTCCAATGAAATCATCTAAAATACCCCATCTCAAATATTTCCCCCAATTTTCATCCTGTAGAACCTGAAAAACCCAAAAAACCAAACAGTTGACCCATTATTTAAAAACAATGAGCGGAGAGAACAGTATTCACCGTATAGTTATCGAGAAATTTCAATTAGAAGGTAGTCGTAACTATTTGCCTCTCTCTCTATCTCATGCATATGACAGGAGATTAACGCAAAAAAAAATTCGAGAAGAAAAATCATATTCACAAGCTGAAGATATGACTTTGGAATAATTTAATCAATTTCTCCGGTAAATTAAAGCACATTTTCGCGAATTGTCAGCATTTTTATGTTTCATCGACCGTACTCTGGAATACCACCTCAAATTAATTGAAAATTATACCGATTTGGAGTTGGATTAGTTATCCTATTTATGAAGTCTTCATCCAATTTCCCTGTTTTCCAATCGAATTTAGTGTAACGAACCAGAATTTTCACTCTCTGATCAGCTAAAGGATGAAATCTTATTCCTAAAACAGAAGAAATATCAAAACCCCCTGTTCACTTGTCCTTTCTTGAAAATATATCGAAAAGTAAGCGAGATAGCGAAATTTTCGGAAAAAAAATCGGTAATTTACCGACATATTCTATTTAGAATGTTTTAATTACCAGTAACAGCCCATCGAGAATCAGAAACAACGTCATCCAGATCAAATATCGTATTCTCATCGAGTATGATGAAAGTTATATTTTTATATGTCTTTCTCTGTTTCTCATCCATCGTCAAGGCATCTATATCCGCGACTGGACTCCATTCTTCGCTATTAGACTCAATACCACCATTTCCGATCAAAGTGCCCTGCTTGATCTGCAGATGAATTGTATTCTGAATTTTCGTGAATTTAATACCAATGACAACTCTGAAAAAAAAAAATAACTTCTTCAGTTACACGTCTTTATAGACGAAAAAATGACTTTTTAAATTCCTCATTAAAATTATTTTCAGGGAATTATGAAACACTGCGGGTATTCAAATATTATAAGGGAGAATAGGGCAAAATGGACCTCTGCAACAACATAATTCAGGAATTTTTTTCGCAGTTAAGGACTCGTTTGAAAAATCTGAAAAAATTTGAGAAGGTGCTCTAATATGTCTTCATTGTTGTATAATTTTTTCAAATTTTTTCATAGAGCTGCCTATTCTCTAAAAAATCCCAAATGATTTTAACAAAAAGGTCCATTTTGTCCCACTTTCCCCTATTATTATCATTACATTTCACAGATATTTTTTTTATTCTTTATTTAATTAGTTTGAGAATTATTTTGAAAAAAAAGCGTTGCATTCTAGGAAATTTTGGCGACAAAAGTTGACAGTACTTACGCGCAAGTGACAATTTTTCATTGATTTTTATTAATTTCAATGGCAATCATCGATTTAATCATCGAATAAAAAAATAACGTTTATCTGTCGAGTTATCTTTAATCCATATCCGGAGTTTCATTGAATTTTGACAATTATTCGAAGAGTTTCATACGATTTTAAGAATGTCCCATAAGAACAATGTTCAACCACGTTTTTTTAACGTTTTTTAAAAAATTATAACTTCCTTACGCGGTATGAAAAAAAATCAAAAATTTTTATATCGCTTCCTAATCCTTTGAAGAATCTCAAAAAAAAATCATGACACTCTTATCATTTTTTAATCTCTCACAAATACCTGTAGATCATCCTAAATCACTATTCCGGGTCGATTGATCGAAAAAGCCCACGAAAAAAATATTACTTCAATAAAAAAATATTTGTGCTCACTTGTTCTGATCTACATCAGATAATGCCCAGCATAGACTCAGTACATGAGTTGTACGAGAATTCACGTCATTTTCATGACAAGTGCAGAGACACTGATATATAAATCCAGGGCTGAAACATGATTTTTTATTTTTATTTAAAAAAAATGTAGTAAATTTAGAAAATTCATTAAATTATTGGAAATTTTTTTTTAATTTTCTCACTGCATTTGAGGATTTTCGAATTTTTCGAGCATTCCATTGGGACAGGAGTCTTCTTTTCCAAATGAAGAAGAACCATCGAGTTTGTACCAGGAGTATCGTTTCAGGCTGTCCAAAGGCTGAATCACGAGAATTTTAATAAATTCAGTTGGTAAAAATAATTTCATAGTTATTTATTCAATAAATTGATTTTAAATTTTTTTTCTGAGGAATATCTCGAAGAAATAATGCAGATACGCCTTTTTCGCCCGAATTTTTTTTTTATTTGAATTTCCAGGACTGCAAAAAGGACTCAGATTAAAAAAGACGTATCTCCATTAATTTTTCGCATATTCTAAAAAAAAAAGGGAGGAATAGCTCAGTGGTCAGAGCACCTGACATGTAATCAGAGGGTCGTGGGTTCAAATCCTGCTTGCGCATTACATATTTTTTCCGAAATTTGATTCTCTTAAAAAATTTATTAATAAAAATTAATTTATTAATGAATTTATTTGTTTAATGGAAAAAAGATTAAAAAATTCCGAGACTTTAGGTGAAAATATTGATACGCACGTTTCTGCAAACTTCTCTGGACTCGTGATAAGTACAGTCAGATATGTATCCATTACAGAGATTTTCGTTCGGTAAAGAGAGAAAGATGGCATCTGCAATGTGATTATGGCGCAATCCATTATGTCTAAATTTTGGCATAATTCCTCCAGAAGATGAGACACGTCTGCTACTGAATAAATCAAGATTTTTTTTATAGTCTATTTTTTTTTGTGAATTAAACGTGAGATTAAAAACTGAATTTCTTACAATTCAGTGGGGCTGCGGATATTTGAACGCATATTGGCTGCTTCGCAGGATCCTAGAAAAGCAACACTGACGAAGACAGGCTGAAGAAGTCCCTCCAACTCAATATAATTGTCATCTGGCGATTTAATGATGATTATTTTGTAAATATGCAAAAAATTTGGGAGTGAAATTTTTTTTTTTTTTTTAAGAATATTTTGGAAATCGAGCGAGATACGCTCTTCTTGTTCTCATCCTTTTCCGCACAAAATTCAAAAAACAGCGAACGTGAATTAGGACAAAATCGTCCTATCGCATTTTTAATTTTTTAATTTTTTTTATTTCTGTAATTTCCATCGAAAAAATTTTAATTACTTTCTTAATGAAAAATTTGGATTTTTAAATTTTTCATTAGTTTGGAAATTAATTTTTTTTTTTAACAATTTTGATTACTATTGTAATCAAAAATTTGACTGATGAAATTTTATAATTCTTTTTCTTATTCGAAATTTTGATTCTTTCTTACTTATTAATTGATTGGAATAATTAATTTTATAATAAAATCAACGCTACTATGTTTAATCTTCCCAAATATAATCGTCTTTCAGACAAAAATTTTGAGTTGAGAATGTTAACTAAATGTAACACAAATAAGAACTTATAATTTAATCCAATTTAAATGACGCTTATATGACATTTATAATTCAATTTAACTAATAAAAATGTTAATAAGTTTAATAAAGAAAATAATTATGAAATTCCATCAGTCAAATTTTAAATTACAATAGTAATCAAAATTGTTGAAAAAAAAAATTAACTTTCAAACTAATGAAAAATTTAAAGATCCAAATTTTTCATTAAGAAAGTAATTAAAATTTTTTCGATAGAAATTACAGAAATAAAAAAAATTAAAAAATTAAAAATGCGAATTTTTTTTAAATTAATAAATAAAAATCTTCTATTAAAAATGACAATCGAAAATTCCAATCATTACACAGCTTCCATTCGGAAGCAAAAAAATAATAATTTACTAACCATATACGTAATTCGTGATATCACAACTGTAAACAATATTCGACATATTTTTAACTGAACTCGACGCAATTTCCATATAGGACCTCGATCTATTCACCATAGCTGAATGATAATTTTCAATAAATAAAGCACTTGCGTCTGATGAATCTTTATTTTCATCATAATACAATTTTGCAGCAGCAAATGATATCACTTCCATTGCAATCAGATTCTCTACTGTATGAAACAATATATTTAGATCCGTTGTTTCCCTCTCGCAAAATATATACGGATGCCCCTGAAATATAATTATTCAGAGGGAATCAATTATTTTTATAATTAATTTGAAGTTTATTAATTGAAAATTTTAATTACTGATTTTAATTTGAGAAAATTCGAAAAAAAATTCGAAATTTTTTTCTCAATAATTTCGAAATATTTCAAAAATTTCTAAAATTAAACTAAAATATAATATAATAAAATAAAAAGAAACCAATTTTTTTTTTTAATGTGAGAATTATAATATCAAGTGAGTGATTTTAATTATCAGTTAAATATAAATTTTGAAATAAATTAAAATGATTGAAGAGCATTCGATGAATATGAAAAATTATTATAATCATCGAAAATTATTTATTTATTTAAAAATCACTTACAATGCTCTTTCGACCTATCCAGTTTAGAAAACTATCATCCAACTCAGTTCGATATTCCGTCAAATTTAAATGTATTTTCATCAAAAATCTGTTCATATTTATGATTCTCATGAAATGATTCTCTTCTGGCCTCTGATTAACCATAGAAGCCATTGCCAAAACCGCATTACTCAATATTCTCACAAATTTCAGCATTTGCTCCAATTTTTCGACGCTAAATTCACTGATTAGATCATCTAATCTATGAAAATCTGGTTCAATAATTGTGGAGACTCGCGCGATACTCAGAGATATGGAATTTTTGTGATCTGATGTGCTCTGCTTCGACTGGTTTCTAGTCAATCCCAAAAAGTCCAGAATCATCAATTTTTTTAAAAATAATAATAGATAAAAATTCGCATTTTGAATTTTTTTTATTTCTGTAATTTCCATCGAAAAAATGGAAATTTTAATGGATTTTTAAATTTTTCATTAGTTTGAAAATTAATTTTTTTTTTAAACAATTTTGATTACTATTGTAATTTAAAATTTAACTGATGGAATTTCATAATTATTTTCTTGATTAAACTTATTAACATTTTTATTAGTTAAATTGAATTATAAATGTCATATAAGCGTCATTTAGATTGGATTAAATTATAAGTTCTTATTTGTGTTACATTTAGTTAACACTCTCAACTCAAAATTTTTGTCTGAAAGACGATTATATTTGGGAAGATTAAGCATAGTAGCGTTGATTTTATTATAAAATTAATTATTCCAATCAATTAATAAGAAAGAAAGAATCAAAATTTCGAATAAGAAAGAGAATTATAAAATTTCATCAGTCAAATTTTTAATTACAATAGTAATCAAAATTGTTAAAAAAAAAAAATTAATTTTCAAACTAATAAAAAATTAAAAAATCCAAATTTTTCATTGAGAAAGTAATTAAAATTTTTTCGATAGAAATTACAGAAATAAAAAAAATTAAAAAATTAAAAATGCGAATTTTTTTTTGCCGATCTCTGGCCTCCACTGAAAAATTTGAAAAAATTCAGCAAAAATTTAGACACTTTCGAGCATCTCCTCAAATTTCTTCAGAATTTTTCATGAACTCCTTCGTTTCGAAAAAAAATCGTGAATCATTTTGCCCGAATTCTTTCCGTTTTTTGATTTCGGAAAATTTCCGGGGAAAACTCACAACAAATTCATCTGAACGATTCTTCGGATAACAAAAGACATTTCTCTGAACTGATCAAGTATCCAAGATTTCCCGCCAATTTCATCGCTTTTTGAATCAACAAATGCATCTGTAAGAAAAATAATTCGATAGTAAAACGCGAAATTGGGACGTTCTTTAAAAGATATCTCGGAAACTAAACGAGATAGGGCAATTTCGCAATCAACCTTTTTTGTGGAGATTTTTGAGAGCTACAAAAAAGGTTTCTGCATAAATTTCGCTATTTCCTTTAGTTTTCGAGATATTTCACAAAAACAAATGGCAAGGAAAAAAACCGAAAAATAAAAAAATAGTCGAAAATTACCTGTGACGTGCAAGTATAATAAAAGCAAGGTAAAAACTCGAAAAACAAGTAGTTTCATGTTAATTCCACTTATTCCACCCGACAATATCCAAATTTCAATGACGCACGGCGTATCGCTGCCGTCTATTTATACACAAAAAGAACGAGAAAAAAAATACCTCATTTCTCGTTATTAATTTTCTCGTTCAACTCCAGACAAGGTTATCACAAATATTAAATTAATTAAAAACAAATTTCAATCTATATATATTCCACGTGTAGAGAACAATTGTACAGCAATTATTTGCTTTAATAATTTAATATTCGAGTGTGGATTAATTACGAGAAATAGTAGTTTTGTTTGAACAAATGATGGTAATTTACTGAAATTTGAATAATTTAATGTCTGATCAAATAACAGAAACTCGTGGAGTGAGACACGTTTTTAAAAAATTTCCATTAAATAAGTCATCAAAACTTTCCTACATATAGGTACAACAATTCAACGCATCAATGCTAATTTTTTAAAAAATTTCATTAATTCATTGTTTTTTAGTGTACTCATGCCACAAATTAAATCACTATTTTCGTAATTTTTGCACAAATTTTTGATAATATTTGTATGAATCTTAAACTGAAGGAGACGTTCAAAAATATGTAGGTTCTCTTAAGCATTAAATAAGGGCTTTAAGGAAAATTACGAAAAAAAAGCTAAAAAAATTGAATAACTGAAGAATATTTATTAGAAATTTAAATAAAAAAAAAAAAATTTATTAGAAATTTCTACATTTTTCCGAAAAATATAACATAATTTTATTATTATTATTATTATTATTATTATTATTTTTATTATTATTATTATTATTATTATTATTATTATTATTATTATTATTATTATTATTTAGTCATTAGAATTTTTTACAAATTGGAATTTGTCATCAAATAACTGTAATCCAGTCCAATTAATTTTAGTGAAATTAATCCAGCTGATTTAGATGAACCCTTGTGATACAATCCAATACCACTCAATGGAGCACTTGGCAGCATCTCAACTTTTTGAGCATCAAAAAATGGCAAAATTGTAGTACTGCCTCCATCAATGATTCGTGAGGACTCCTTGAGCCTCACGTGATGTAAATTAGGTGTTACCGTGGGTAAATTTGGAGTTTTATAGAACGAAGGCTTTATCAATGGTAGAGGCAATTCTGATCTGTAAAAGTGAAGTTTAAGGGGTTTAAGGCAGAATTTTCAAAAAATCGATTTTTTTTTTCTTGCTTCAAAAATTACTTTGGGCCTTCTAGAATACGGGCAAGAAAAGTTATCACTTGAAACCTATTATTTCACGTGAAATTTTGAATTTTTTTCAAGGCATTTCTTTATATTCGTAGGCTAAGTCAAAACTTCAATCGTGTTTTTCTCGGAACGTGATTTTTCAAATTTGCACGCAGCATAACTCCAATAATTTTCATTATTTTCATTTGAATTTCTCCACAGCATCTTGAAAACAATATTTCGAACAGAAATACGTAGGGAATTTTCAAAAAATTGATTTGCACATTTTTTATTGATAAAAAATTGCCGGTTTTTTGGCCGAAATTTGAATTTTTTCATTCTAATGGTCACCAATTCCACAAAAAACAATATTTTTGAAATCCCCTACGTATTACTGTAGCTATATGTATCTAGAATGAGCCAATTTTTTTTTTTTTTTTTTTATTGAAATTTGCACCAATTACACTGCGTGCCGCAGAGTGTTTTAAATTCGAGGGGCCTCGCAAGAATGGCTCTTGTGTCGTCATTTTTCGATATTTTTTGATGATTTTTTTTTCTGAAGACTCAAATATTCGCTCAATTACTCCCTCAAATATCATTATTTTATTGCCATTTTTTCTATAGAAACAAAAATAGTCAACAAATGCATTTTTTAAGACTTTTACAGTGGTGTTACTCCTTAATTAGTTTAATGTTGAGAATTGAGAAAAATTGGAGATTAAAAAGCAATTACTAGTGATTTTTTTGAAATGTGAATTTGATGGTACTGAAATTGATGGAAATCATGAAATCTTTGTAGTTTGCATCAGTTTAAGTAAAAAATTGAACAGAGAAAAAAAAATCGAGTAATTGTGAGGTAAAAAATTGAAAAAATATAAAAAAACTGAATTTTTTTCCTAATTTCAGATTTTTTTAGATTTTCCAGGCTTTTTGTTTTTTTTCTGAATTTTCTAGGATTTTTCTAGAATTTGATTTTATCAAATTTTTTCAATGAACTTGTCCATTTCTTTCTCTTCTTTTCTCTACTAAATATGTAACTTGCTCATAAAAATATGAAAAATGTTGAATTTTTGCTAATTTTACTTCATCTGATTTTGGAATTTCAATAGAAAAAAAAAGAGGAAATCAAATAAATCACTGAATTTTTTTTTTTTTAGAGAAGTTAATTGAAAATTAGTAACTAATCTAAATTTTTTCCCCAAGAAATTAGAATTCCTGTCTTTTTGATGATTTATTTCATTTCATCACTTTTTCTTCTGAAAAAGTGAATTTTTTCAGTAACTGCGAATGAAATATAATTATCATACCGATTTAGATTTCGATTCACTCCAACATTGCAATCGCTAGTGTTTAATAGTCCAGTTTTCCAATCAAATCTCGTTTGATACACTACAATTTTTATAATCTGCTGTTCTACATGAAATTTCACACCTGTAGAGGAAAAAATAGGCTTTAATTATAGGAACAAACGTATTTTCGTTGAATTTTGAGGTTTAATATCATGAAAATTGGAGGAAATCAGTGAAAATATTCGAGATCGGATTTTTTCGATGATTCCAATGAAAAGCTGAGGAAATTTGCATTGAAAAACACATGTAAAAATTCATTTTTCATAATTTTTGGAAAAATCGAATTTTTCGAGGGAAATTTGAGGGTCTGACTGTTACGTCTGAGTTGACTGCAATATCCGGAAAAATTTGAAAAATATATATCTATCAATTCAATTATTAAACTAACATAAAATTCTGAAAATAGAGTCATAATAACAAAATTTTATTCAACAAAAGATAAGACGCAAAAGACGAGACGAGACGCTGACGACATTACCACGAAAACACGCGCATTTTATAAATCTCAAATCAGCAAAACTCTACCTTTAGACCAAGACAACGAATACAGACACTATACAAATCACGTGCAAGACACGAGGCGCTGACAACAGCAACTTTTGTTCATAAAAGGCCAGAGAGCCAAATAAAATATACCATTTCTTAAAAGTAACTTGGAGTGGTCACTTCACCCTTTCCTCTAAACGGTGCAGAAACGAATGCACGTTTTCCTCCTAAAATCCTCTGAAATCGGTGCAGAAACGACTGCACGATTTCAGATAATCCTTCGCAATTAAATAAATGCGAAATAACTCAAATCACTCAGTAAAATGAAATTAACAACGAATTCCCAGAGTTCTATAGAACTCTAAATAACGGATAAAATCAGTTAAACACCTAGGGATGAAAAGTAGTGTACCCACGTACCCCTAGGACGTAACACTGACTCTTTACGAAATTGAAAATTTTCACTTTTTCTGGGATATCTCTGGTTCTATGGGTCGCAGCGACTTGAGACCGGTCTTAAATGAAAGGTGGGATCATTTGCCATTGATTAATGGGGTTTTGAGAAATAAATTATCGATTTTTGAGGTACTTATAGGGCAAAAACTGATTTTTCACAAAAGTACCCATAAGTACATCAAAAATCGATGATTATTCTTTCGAAACCCCATAAATCGATGGCAAATGATCTCATCTTTCATTTGAGACCAACCCCAAGTCGCTGCGACAAAAATAACCGGAGATATCCTCAAAAAAGTGAAAAAAAATCAAAAATCAAAAAATGTCAAAAAAAAAGAATTTTCAAAAAATTCTAAAAAATTAATTTTTACACATATATTTCACCGGAAATTACCTCAACTTTTTAATGGAATCATTAAAAAAATTCTATTTCAAGCCATTTTATTGGAATGTCCATTTTGCCCCACTTTCCTCTACACAAAAATAAAATTAAAACAAGTCATAATTTATTTGACCAAAAAAAAAAAACAAAAAAAAAAAATTTATCTGACCAGTAACAACATATCCAAAGTCAGCGATGACCTCATCCAGCCTAAAAAGTGTATTTTCATCGAGTACAGTAAAATCCAAATCTCGATACGAATCATTCCGTTTATTATCAGGTCCAAAGAAATTCATATCTGAAAGTTCCACCCAATTCTCGCTGTCCGGTAAAATACGACCCTCTCCACCTAAAATTCCTTCTTTAACTTGTAGGGAAAGTATTTTTCCGCTCCTCGTAAATTTAACACCAGTGATGATTCTAGAAAAAATTTTCCCTTCAATCATGGTCCTCTATTATTTTTTCAAATATTAAAATATCTTTATGCTCAACTTATTATCCTCGTAGGCTGATAATTGCCAACGGAGATTCAAAACATGTGTTGTTGGAGATTCTGGTCCATTGTCGTGACAAGAACAGTGACAGTGATGTAAATAGGTGCTACTGCAATAGATATTTCCAAAAAAAATTTATACATTTTTGAATATTTGATGATGAGTCAAAATGAATCAATTTTTTTTTGCCATTAATATTTCATGGATTTTTCGGAAACTAAGCGAGATAGAGCGATTTTACTCTCATCCTCTTTGCAGAAAATTTCAAAAGCTTGAAAGAGGTATTTATCAAAATTTTCGCATCTCGCTTAGTTTTCGCGATATTTAAAAATGAAGAAAGAAGAATCAAAAAATATTTACACCGATTGTAAAATCTCGAATTTCTCTTTAATTCCATTGGGACAGACATCTTGGGTTCCAAAGACGTCGTCATCGACCTTGTACCATGAATATCGTCCCAGGAAATTCGGCTGAGAGTAAATATTCTGGAAATTTTTTAAAAACTTGAAAAATTATGTGTTTGATTATGGATCAGTGACAGTTGGCCTATATACACGCTCACACACATTTATACTGGCCCTGCCTTATCGATAGGGCCCCAGACTTTAGTTATTATTTCGTCCGGTTAAGTTGCTAGACAACCGTTCGGATTCCAAATGTGTTGAATATTAAGTTGTCAGACTGTTTCACACATTTAAGTAATTAAAATGAGAATTCCCCCTAAGATTCTCCTTCAGTTCCCCCCAAGATCCCCTCCAATTCCCCCCAAAATCCCCTCCAATTCACCCTGAGATCCCCCTTCAAATCCCCATCCAATTCCCCCTGAGATCCCCTAGCAGATCCATCGATTACTATTTGATTGCCATTCGATTGGGGGGGGGGGGGGGGGGGGAGGGGGGAGTCGACTTGTGCGCTCACCTGATCATTAGCTGACCCCCCCCCCCCCCCTTCCCGTCTTGCGACTCCATGAACAGTCTTTTCTGATACTGCACCACATTCGACTAAGGGCTGTGCAAATCATGGAAAACCCTGTTCAGTACAGGGAGTCGGTTATGCAGGACTCTAGTGTATCTTTCTGTTGCAGTGACAAAAAAAGGCAGATTAATTCCCTTGCACGCGTCCCTCCCGCTCAATTCGTCGTTCGACTCCATGAGCGGCGAGCGGTCAGCCATTCAAGTAGTAAGCGAATGATCGGCTGCTAAACTCGGTGGATCCCCTCGACCGTTCGCAGCTCGAACAGCCAAACTGTAGGTTTGAAAAGATGAATTTAAAGCAAAAACACGTACATTTCTGCAGACTTCCCTCGATTTTAGTGGAGCGCAGTGAGATAAGTATCCGTTACAGGGTCTGTCTTGTCTTGAGGATACAAATACATCGACTGATTGATTGTCGCAGGCTATGTCAATTGTACTTGGTTTGAAGTAGTTCGTATGGAACATGACGATAATTCTGTGGAGTAAATCAATCTTAGATTATTTCTATTAAATTTACATGTGAAATGAAAATTTGGATAGTGTTCGTACAATTCAGTGCAACTGGGGATTTTCGAGTACTGGTTGATTGCTCTACAGCTTGGTACGTGAGCAGCACTGACGAAAATCGGCTGGACCAGTCCCTCTAATTCGATATAGGTCTCATCTAGAAAATGGATAAACTTCAATTGATAATCACAAGTTTTTAAGAGGAAGAATTTTTTTCGAGGGGAAGACTTTCCCGGAAAAATCTGAAATAATTAGGGAATGGTGTAAACATGCTGGAACATTTTCACGAATTTTTTCAGATTTTTCATTCAATGCTTTTCCTCAAAAAAAAAATCCTAATTTCTCATTCTTTATCTCTCCTATTTAAGGAAGTTCATCTGGTATGGGATTTAATAGTACGAAAAATTATTACGACTAGCGTAGTGGTTATACGACTAACGTAGTCGTAACCTGTACAGCTGCTGTGTACTAGAAATTCTTGTTCGTCGATCATAATTGTTTTTTTGTAAAAAATCGAATTTATAGAAATAATTTTTTTGAAGATCAAATAGAGAAAGGTCAATTCAGCACATTTTCAACTAGTTTTGTATGATTTAATGTGCACGCATAGCATACATTGCGTTATTCGGAAAGCATTCTTATTGATTTCAAAAAGCGCGCGGTTCTGACGTCACTGTCATGCGAGTAAGACAGAGGTTAACTTCCCAAAAATCAGCATTTTTCGAGATAAATTAATTTATTCTTAAATCACCAAGTATCTAATGCATTTCAGGAAGCTCTCAAACTGTTCTTTACATATTTATTTATCTATTATGGAAGTTTCTCCCCAAAAAACCTGTTAATTGCCACAAATTTCATGTTTATAGCCGAAAACCCATAAGGGACCGTGTTAATTGAAAAATCTTTATTTATTAATTTCTCCCGAATAAGATATCCGAAGAGTTTGAAATTTTAACAGGTGACTTTTTAGATTTTCAGAAGTATATTCAAATTTTTTCATAATTATTGGTCTGTTAATTCAGTTACCGGATGAACTCCCTTAATATAATCTCTTAAGATGAATTTTTTTTACCACGTATGTAATTTTTCACATCACAACCATAAATAACATTCGAAGCATTCTTCATGACCCTCGATGCAGTCTTCATATAAGACTCTAATCTATCAAACATCGACCAATAATCATCTTCGAGGAATGAATAGCTGTTATCTGCATTGAAAAATAACGATGAACAATTAATTTTCCTCTAAATTTATCCCTTAGTTTCCGAGATATTCGCCAAAAATAAATAGAAAAAATCATACCAGATAGATTTATGTGTTGATTGTAATAAAATTTCATTGCAGCGAATGTTGTCATCTCCAATTTGATCAAATTCTTTAGCAAACTGAATAAAGTCATTTGTCCCGAGGTTTTCTTCTCACAAAATGCATATGGGTTGTTCTGAATAGTAACAATCGTATTAAAAATCAAACGAATTCTTCAATCATTCAAATTAATTCAATAATGATGAACTACTCACACTTCCCAATCGTCCAATCCATCCCAAAAAATTATCACCCAACTCTGGCTGATATTTGATCATACTTGAACATATCTGTTCCAATAAACTCATCATATGATTGACATTAATCTTATAAATGTCACTAGATTGCTCTAAAATCCTCGAGAACATCAGCACAATACTATCAATCAGAATGTCCACAAGCTGCAGGATATTATTGACATCTTTCTCGTGAATATTCTGAGCAATGAATGTACGAATATCGTCAAAATTCGCTTTAGTATCGAATGACAACTGCTTAATACTTCCAGACAGAAAAACTTCAAAATCCGTTACATTCTGAATTGGTCTATTCCTGATAAATCATGAAATAATTAGTAATTCTCTAAAATCTCTTTGATAACCTGAACTTACATCGAACTTCTATCAATGATGTCCTGAACTGATGAATAAAATGATCCAAAATGATTCATTAGTCGAACCCTCTCCGCAAGAACTCGAGTTCTCCATTTGAAATTTGCTCCTGTAATAATTCATTGACATTTGCAGATGATTTGTCATCAATAGGGCCGGAGACTTGATTTTCGAAAAAGACCTATTGATCTGAAGTTTGATCTAGTAGGAAGTTGAGGCTGGGAATAAATGGGAATTGAATAATTCGAATGTTTATGACGGATACGTCAAGACATTGAATTGATTGGAAGGTTAATTCGACAGGAGATTTCGACAAATCAAAAAGTCGAAAAAGTATCCCTTTAGTCGTTTCTAATTCTGCTGATCTACATTTAGAAATTATCATCGCGAAATTCTCATTTATCCACAAGAGGTTCAAATATTGAGGCAAAAAGAATGGTAAAGAGTGAATATTCAGTTAAAAGTATGATATTGAGAGGCGAACAAGATGGCAGAAATCGATATGTTGTTTGAACAAATGGATGATGACGGAGTGAACTTTGAACTTCCTCATTGAACAGTGGAATCTAATAATTTGAAGTATGAAGCAATTTCGATCATAAATTAGAATTTATAAGTGCGAAAAAAGGCTTATATTTCTTAACATTTCGATGGTTTCGTGAAGTAAGAGCGAATTCGATCAAACTCTTGTAAAACGTAACGCAAGTATGTGAACACTTGTGGGATTTCTCAATATTGAATATGAATTGATGAAATAAATGGATTCAGGAAAAAATGTGGAAGTCTTGAAATTAAGTGAATGTCTCAAATTTAGGAATTCAAAATTGGTTAATTTATTGATTTTGTTTCATTATCATATTGAATGATATTATTATAACAATAGGCGAACTAGATTTCAGTAGTATATATATATGATTTGTATTCATATTGCATGAATAATCAATTGTTCCTAGGCAAATTATTCTATTAGGAGTTCATGAAAATTTAATTGAACAAATCTGACAGAACATTACAAAAAACGATGGTTAGGTAAATTCCAGCTAGTTTACTAGTTATTGTTGAAGCAGATTTTGATTATTCATCCATTCTAATTATGTTAGCACTTCTGAGAGTCTCACCATAATTGTGGTTAAATCCAATTAATCCGAGGGAAATCAATCCAGCTGATTGGGATGAGCCTCTGTGGTACAATTTAATACCTCTCAACGGAGAACTCGGTAGCATCTCGACTTTTTGAGCATCAAAGAATGGCAGTACTGTACTACCTCCATCAGTTTTTCTGGATGACTCTCTAAATTTCACATAATGGAAATTGGATGTTGAATCAGGTACATTTGGCACTTGAGGTTGATGTAGTGTTGGGTTTATCAGTGACACGGGCAATTCATGTCTATTAGGAAGAAGAAAGTCAATGATGACAATTATTTATTGAGTTAGATCTTGAGGAGCAATCATGGCTCCTCATACTTTCACTTTGTAGTTTCAACAGTGAAGCGGTCAAACGAGAAGAATCAATGTTACTTCGGAATCACTTTTCGTAAAATCTTCAAAATTCAAATAAGCCAGAAAAACTTTTGTGTGAATCGTTTTCATTGAGGAAAAATAGAGTTATGAAAAAAAATTATTATAAATATTCTTCAATTCCATTTAGATTTTGAAAATTGCTATGAAATCTGATCTGTAAGTGGAGGTAACTTGTCTGGATTGAACACTTCATCACTGAAGTCTTTAAGTGATTCAAAATAAGAAGAAATTATCATACGGATTTAGATTTGGATTAATTTCTCTATTTTCGACGTCCTTATCAAGTACTCCTGTTGCCCAATCATATTTCGTTTGACGTACCATCAGTTTGATTCTCTGGGAATCCAATAAATGGAATTTCACACCTGTAAGAGAAAAATACCAGAATAATAATCATTCATAAATGTAAAGACGATCAGGAACTTTTTAGTTATCGAAGACATAAAATAAAAGTGAATGATAGTTTATCTAACCAGTAACAGCCCATTCGAATTTAGGAATAACATCATCCAAGTCAAAGAATGTATTTTCATCGAGTACAACAAAAGTGAAATCTTGAAATGCGTCGTCGCGTTTACTATCTAGTCCCAAAATGTCTATATTGGAAACTGGCTTCCAGTTCTCGCTGTCAGGTAGAATACGACCCTCACCACTCAGAATTCCTTGCTTGATTTGCAGATGAATGACTTTATCGACTCTTGTAAATTTAATACCAGTAACGACTCTGAAAAGACATTCCGTAAAAAATGAAAGTTCTTTGTATCATTTAAATTGAAAAATCTTTATGCTCAACTTATTCTCTTCTATATTCGATGATGACCACTTCATACTCAATAGATGAGTTGTGGGAGATTCTGGTCCATTATCATAACAAGTACAGTAACAGTGATGTATTCTCCCGCTAAAAAAGAAATATTTTTTAATTTTGAGGAACTTGATGACAAATTTTAAAAATATCTAGGATCATCTATAAAAGAAATTATTATTGATAAACTCATAATTTCGAATTATTTACTCTTCATGATTTATAAATTCCTCTTTCAGTCCATTGGCACAAGCATCCTCTTCTCCAAACACAGTATCATTTATCTTGTACCATGAATATCGCCTCAAAATATCTGGCTGGGCATACATATTCTGAAATATTACAATGTATGATTCAATAAAAATTATCTTCTCTCATTCTCCAAAAAAAAAAAATACCTGACTCAGGGCTGTGATAAAACGTAAAATTCAAAAGATTAGTACATAAAGTCTTATCTCGCATCAATTGAAACTCCTACAATATCATGAGAAGAAAAAAAAATCAAAACTCTAATACATACATTCCTGCAGACTTCCCTTGACATCAGTGGAGCACAATCAGATAACTGTCCATAACAGGGCTTCTCGTTTCTGTTAGAGACGACTAAATCTACAGATTCACCGTCACAATTGAACTGAAGTGTAGACTTGTCAGAACCCCTCGACGGACCCACTTTGACAAGTCTGCAAAATGAAAGATAATCATAATATTCTCAATCTTAGTCAAGAAATCAATTCTCCTTAAATGGATATGAACAAGAATTGAAGTTTTCAGACGAATTGATTTAATTTTGTCACTGGTTTTTCGAAATATCTCGGACTCTGAACGAGATAGGGCGATTTTGTTCCAATCCTCTCTGGCAGGCATCCTAGGAGCTACTGAAGCAAATTATCCAAGCGAAATCGCTCTATCTCGCTTAGATTCCGAGACATTTTCAAAAAAATTGATGATGGAATAAAATCGATTTGTCTGAAAATTTTAGTCATAAATGAACAGGAAATATAAACTTGAATAATAATCATACAACTCGATGCAGCTAGGAACATTGGATTGATAATTGGCTGCTTCACATGATCCTAAACGATTAGTGATGAATATCGGCTGGATCAGTCCTTCGAGTTCAATATAATTTTCATCTGAAAATGAAAAAAAAAACAATAAAACAGCATTATGATATTTTTTTACTGTAAATTGATAGCCTCACTGCGTATATAATTGTCAATATCACAACTGTAGACAATGTTGGACCTATTTGCCATTGCGGCTGATGAAATCTGTGAATAAGACTCTAATCTTCTCGACAATGCCGAATGATTGTCCTCAAGAGAAGAACTATCTGTAAAGTGCGAAAAGATTCATTACATTAGAATATTCATTATAATATGAAATTACATAAAATATTTATATCAAAGGATGAAAATGCAACAAGCAGCATAGAAAACTATGCAATGATGGATTGGTTTTAGAAGCCTTTCCACTTCGGACACAATTTTCACAAAAACAATACACGTCCCTCAGCATTTTCAAAGAAAAATAGAAAGCTATCCTGCAATGTATGATTTTCGGATCCGGTGGACACTTTGTCTGGAGTCTGGTTTGAATCAAGATGAAGATGGAAATATTCTACATCGAATAAAAAAATTAGAAATAATTAATACCAAATGGATGGCTGTATTGACGATGATACAATACTGTCGCAACAAATACTGCAATCTCCAATTCCATTAGATTCTTCATTATGTTATGCATCGTTAGTTGGTCTGACGTCTTTTTCTCGCAAAATGCATATGGATGACTCTGGATAATAAAATTTGTATGGAGAAAAGAACGCATTTTCGATGTTTCGCTTAGTCCTCCTATCCAGGCTAAGAGATTATTTTTTAGAATCGGCTGATATGTTGTCAAATTCGAATGAATGATGTCCAATGCAGCTGTCATATCATTGATTGTGGTCGTTGAGACCTCCCTCGGATGTTCAACAATAACATAAAATTTTGACCAAATACTATCAATCAATGCTTTCACAAATAGCAACTCATTGCTAATTTCTTTTTGATAATTATATTGACTGATTAGAGAACGGACGTTATCTAAATTCACTTTGATATTGAGGGACAATTGTTTGAGACTTCGGGATAGAAAAGTTTTATCATCGTCTTCACGTTCAGTCGAATTATTCCTGCACAATCATAAAAACATAGATTATTAAATTTTTGAATTATCTTCAGAATTTTGTAGGCTGAATGAAACATACAGTAAACTTCCATCCAGGATTTCCTTGAGGTGGGAGTAAAATGCTAAATCGCCAACTTGAAATTCAGCAGCTGCAGAAAAATCATATCAATGGGTTGACATTTATTAGAAGAAGAGAATATAGCAGATCATTTGCTGATAATTTTCATTGAAATTCCATTGATTTTTCATCATTTTCAAAAATATTTTCAATAATTAAGTTGAGATAGATGGTTACCTGTGAGCTGGCTGGATAAGAGCAAGAAACAAATTTGAATCACGGAAACATGCATTGTGAGGAAATTCAAAATTCTCAATAACAATACTTCTAATAATTTGCACGTGGATCGTTCATCTATATATAGTCAGGCACAAAATGTGCTATCCTATCTTATTTTTCTAAAGTACATATAGACAATGATATCGAGAATGATTTATCTGTTGAGGAAAATTTGAACAGTTGGACTCTTCTATGATAAATAGTTATTGAAGCGGAACACATTCATCAATGGCTAATCAAGGCGGCGCAAAAAAAAATCTTGAATTGATGAGAATCTATCTTTTGGGATATCAGTGATTAGTCAAAACTCGATCAATCTGTTTTCATAAAACATTTCTTTATGGTTGTTAGGAAGAGGAAAATGTTCTAATAATACGAAAGAACAAAAATAAATGTGTAAAAAACAGAATTTCTTCTGAAATTCAATGAATATAATTTTTATTATTTTTAATAGGAAGCGGTTTCTAGAATGGAAACATATGTTCTTCTCAATTTGAGAATTCTTTTATTTGCCTATCACAAATATAAGTTTTGTTTGAACGAGTTATCTCTGTTTTATGAATAATTTCATTCACATTGAACTGTACCAGGCTGTTCGGTACACTAAAAAAAATGTATGAAAAAAAATTGCAAAATTTTCTTCTCTAATGTGAAATATACTTATTTTTACAGCTTGATCAAAAATTATTAAAATAATTCGTTATATTCAATTTTCGACTGCTTATCACCAGAGATAATAACAATAATGGCAAATTTCTGCAAGAAAACTGAATTGTAATTCATCTTAATTTCTAATGTTTTGGATATACGACCTTAGATAATTCAATTAATTCTATGATAAAATGTAATTCTATGTAATTCACATTGTTTCACAGTTTCTAAAAAGTAAAGTTTTCCTAAACAATTTTAACATGGAGATCATACAATAATTCGACTTTTCTTATAGTCCTTTGCTATCGCAGTACTGAAATCTGGTGTGATTAATTTCAGTGAGATAAGTCCAGCTGATTCAGATGAACCTCTATGATACAATCCAATACCACTCAATGGAAAACTCGGTTCCATTTCGACTTTTTGAGCATCAAAAAATGGCAAGATTGTACTGCCTCCATCAGTTTTCCTTGATGACTCTCTAAGCTTCACATAATGTAAATTGGATGTTGAATCAGGCATATTTGGCACTTGCGGCTGATGCAATGCAGGATTTATCAGTGACACAGGCAATTCGAGTCTATTGGGAAAAGGAAAGTTAATATTGACAATTATTTATTGAGTTACATGTTGAGGAGTAATCATGGCTCCTCATATTTTCACTCAGCAGTTTTAACAGTGAAGTGGTCAAATGAGAAGAATCAATGTTACTTCAAAATCACTTTTCGCAAAATTTCTAAAATTCAAATCAGACATAAATATTTTCGTGTAAATTATTTTTGTTGAGAAAAATGAGAGATACAAGAAATATTATTACGAAAATTCTCCAATTTCACTTGGATTTCGGAGAATTTCATGAAATCCGATCTGAAAGTGAAGACAACTCATCTGGATTGAACACTTCACCACTAATGTCTTATGATGATCCAAATAAGAGGAAATGATCATACGGATTTGGATATGGACTAATATCCCTGTTGTTGAGGTTCTGATCCAATACTCCTGTTGTCCAATCATATCTCGTTTGGCGTACCATCAGTTTCATTCTCCCATACTCCAATTGATAGAATCTCACGCCTGTAAAAAAAAAGTACGAGAATGATATCGATTAACGATTTTCAAGAAGATCAAGAACTTCTTATATATCTACAAAATAAAAGTAATTGATAATTTATTTAACCAGTAACAGCCCATTGAAGGTATCCAGCAATAACATCATCCAAGTCAAAGATTGTATTTTCATCGAGTACAACAAAATTGAAATTTCGCCATGTGTCATCACGTTTATTATCTAATCCAAAAGGTTTTACATCGGGAACTGGCTGCCAGTTTTCACTGCCTGGTAAAATACGACCCTCTCGAATTAAAAGTCCTTGCTTAATTTGCAGATGAATGACTTTATCGATCCTTGTAAATTTGATACCAGTGACGACTCTAAAAAGTTATTCCATCAAAATTAAAGTTCTTTGTATCATTTGAGTTAAAAAAAAAAACATTATGCTCAACTTATTCTCTTCTGTATTCGATAATGTCCAGGCTAGACTTAATGCATGGGTTGTAGGAGATTCTGATGCATTGTCATGACAAGTACAGTGACAGTGATGAATTTGTTCGCTATTGAAACACATAAGTTCAAATTTTGTGATACTTTTAGCAGAATCTTAAAGAAATAATTCATAGAAGTATAATTTCAAGTTATTTACTCATCTGGACTCGTGAATTTCTCTTTGAATCCATTTGGACAAGAATCTTCTTCTCCAAATACCTGGCCATCTATTTTATACCATGAATATCGTCTCAAAATACTCGGCTTGACATATATATTCTGAAATATTTCAATATGTGAATGAATAAAAATTATCTCCATATATTTCACACAAAAATACATCAAAAATGATGAGAGACGAAAATTCTGAACTCCGAAACATACATTTTTGCAGACTTCTCTCGATTTCAGTGGGGCACAATGGGACAAATGTCCATAGCATGGTTTTTCGTTTCTGCCAGAAACCAATATATCTACGACTTTATTGTCACAGATTAACTGCGCCGAATTCCCAAAGAAGGATTCTTTCCAAACTGCTATTATCATTCTACACAATAAATTATTATCATAAATGTCTTCAAATTAACTCAGATTTTCAGATAATATTGAAATTTGGAGAATATTCATACAAATCAGTGCAGCTAGTGATATTGGCTTTCATGTTGGCTGCTTCACATGATTTTGAATGATGAGTGATGAATATTGGCTGGACAAGTCCTTCGATTTCGATATAATTCTCATCTAATAAAAGAAAAGAAGATAAAGCAATAATAGTTTTTCATCGTTATATCATTGGCTGGAATTTCACAGCTTATCTAATCATGAAATTATTTCATTACCACGTATATAATTTTCAACATCACAACTGTAAATAACATTTGGTCTATCCTTCTTCACGTGCGCTTTAATCTTCAAATGAAGATCCAATTTCTCTAATTTTCCAAGGGAATGTCTCTCAAGACCTGCTGTACTATTATCTGTAAAGTGCAAGAAGAGTCATACCATAATAGAATATTCTGAATTGACTGGAAAAAATTAGAAATCATTCATACCAAGTAAATATATATATCGACGATGATACAATTTTGTCGCAACAAATACTGCCCTCTCCAATCTCAACAGATTTCTCATTATAGTATACATTGTTATTTGGTCCGAGGTCTTTTTCTCGCAAAATGCATATGGATGATTCTGAATAATGAAAATTTCATGAAGAAGAAAACGAATTCTTAATGTACATAAGTCATTCAGAAATTTATGATAAATTGCTTACATTGCTTAGTCGTCCTATCCAGGTTAAGAGATCAGTTTTCAAAATCGGCTGATATGTCGTCAAATTAGAATGTATGATGTCCAATGCAGCTGTCATATCATTGATTGTGGTCGTCGAGATTCTATTAGGATGTTCAAAAATACTAGAAAATATTGTCCAAATGCTATCAATCAATGTCTCCACAAATAGCACAGCATCGCTGAGTTCTTTTTGATAATTATATTGATCGATTAGAGAACGGACATTGTCTAAATTCAATCTGATACTAAGGGTCAATTGTCTTAGACTTCGAGATAGAAAAATTTGATCATCGTCTTCATGTTCAAACGGATTATTCCTGCACAATCATGAAATTGTTGATTATTACTTTTTCCCGTTATCTCCATGATATTATGAACTGAATGAAACATACCGTGAGCTTCTATCAATGATTTCCTTGAGATGGGAGTAAAATGCTGGATCTCCATCTTCAAATTCAGCAGCTAAATAAAAACCATATGTATGAGTGGATTTATGAGAAGATAAGAATATACTAACCCATTTGCTAACAATTTTTATGAAAATTTCATTTATTTTTCACCGTTTTTTTTTTTTTGAATGACGATTTTTCTAGGGGATTTTTTTTGTTGAATAGATCATTACCTGTGAACCAGTTAGACAAGAGCAAGAAAACGACTTGAATGATGATAATATGCATTGTCATGAAATCAAAATTCTCAATAATAATTCTCCCTAGAAATCTGCATGTGGTTCGTTCATCTATATATAGTCAGAGAATAAATGGTTTATCAGTTGAAGAAAGTTTGAACAGTTGTGCGCTTCTATGATAAATAGTTATTGAACTGGAAAACATTCGTCTACGGCTGATCAAGGCTACGCAAAAAAAGAAGTTTTTGCATTAAGAAGAATCCATTTCTTGGTGAAAAAATGAAAATATTCTTCCACGTTAAAAGAAAAGGAAATATGGAAGACGTGATTTTTTGCTCTAAAATTCAGTAAATATGATGGTTTGGATCGTTAATAGGCGACAGTTTTCGGAATGGAAATGAACCTTCTCCTTAATTTGAGAATTCTTTTATTTGCATATCAGAAATAGGGGTTTCGTTTGAACGACTCGTCTCTATTTAATGAATAATTTGATTCATAATCAGCGTTGTCAAGTAGTTGGGTACAAGGAAAAAGAAGTATGAATAAATTTGAAAGGTTTTTGTTCCTTTAATCTAAAGTACAGTCATTTTCACAACTCAATCTTAAATTATTCGAGTATTCAATTATATTCAATCTCTAATTACTCATCGTCAAAGATAATAACAGTATATAAGATAATAATAATAATAGATAATTTTAATATGAAGATTATTTAATGATTCGATTTTTCTTATCGTCCTCTGCTATCGGTGAACCGTAATCTGGTGTAATCAATTTCAGTGATATGAATCCAGCTGATTCAGATGAGCCTCTGTGGTACAATCCAATACCACTCAATGGAGAACTCGGTACCATCTCGACTTTTCGAGCATCAAAGAATGGCAATATTGTGCTACCTGCATCAGTTTTTCTTGACGACTCTTTGAGCTTCACATAATGTAAATCGGATGTTGAATCAGGCATATTTGGCACTTGTGGCTGATGCAATGCAGGGTTTATCAGTGACACAGGCAATTCATGTCTGTGGGAAAGAGGAAAGTCAATGTTGACAATTATTTATTGAGTTGCATCTTGAGGAGTAATCATGGCTCCTCATATTTTCACTTTACAGTTTCAATAGTGAAGTGGTCAAACAAGAAGAATCAATGTTACTTCAAAATCACTTTTCGTAAAATCTTAAAAATTCAAATGAGACAGAAAAACTTTAGTGCAAATCTGTTTCGTTGAGAGAAATTAGAGTTACAAAGAAGATCATCACAAAAATTCTTCAATTTCACTTAGATTTCGGAGAATTTTGTGAAATCTGATCTGAAAATGAAGGTAACTCATCTGAATTGAACACTTCAGCATTTGATTCTCTTAAAAAATTTATTAATAAAAATAAATTTATTAATGAATTTATTTGTTTAATGGCGACATTGCCTCGTGGATGGGAGGTGGAGAAAAGATGTGAGAATCAAAATTCGAAGGTAAATATAGTAACTCGCAATAGCTCAGTGGTCAGAGCACCTGACATGTAATCAGAAGGTCGTGGGTTCAAATCCTGCTTGCGCATTACATATTTTTTCCGAAATTTGATTCTCTTAAAAAATTTATTAATAAAAATTAATTTATTTGTTTAATGGCCATTAAACAAATAAATTTATTAATAAATTAATTTTTATTTATAATTTTTTTTTTTTTTTTTTTTTTTTTGGAGTCTTTTCATGTTCCAAAATGAGAGAAAATTATCATACCGATTTGGATATGGATTCATGTCCCTATTGTTGTCGTATTGATCCAGTACTCCAGTTTTCCAATCATATCTCGTTTGACGTACCATCAGTTTGATCCTTCCGTGTTCAAATTGATGGAATTTCACACCTGTTAGGAAAAAAAGCACCAGAATAATATTCATTGATGAATATAGAAACAATCAAGAACTTCTTAGTGATGTGAAAAATTGAATAAAAGTGAATAATAATTTATCTAACCAGTAACAGCCCATTTGAATCTAGCAATGACATCATCCAAGTCAAAGATTGTATTTTCATCGAGTACAACAAAATTGAAATTTCGCCCTGTGTCATCGCGTTTATTATCTAGTCCAAAAGGGTTTATATCGGTAACTGGCTGCCAGTTTTCACTGCCAGGTAAAATACTATCCTCTCGGCTCAAGGTTCCTTGCTTAATTTGTAAATGAATGACTTTATCGATTCTTGTAAATTTAATACCAGTGACGACTCTGAAAAGGTATTCCATCAAAATTAAAGTTCTTTGTATCATTTTAATTAAAAAATCTTTATGCCCAACTTATTCTCGTTTGTATCCGATAATGACCAGTCTAGACTCAATACGTGAGTTGTGGAAGATTCTGGTCCATTATCATGACAAGTACAGTGACAGTGATGTATTTTTTCGTTCCTGAAACATATATTTTGACATTTGGCTAGACTTCACAAAAAAAATCTTTGAATTATTTTGAATCATCCAGGAAACGAATTATCATTAATAAACTGATGATTTCAAATTCTTTACTCTTCTGTAGCTCTGAATTTCTCCTTAAGTCCATTGTGACAAGCATCCTTTACGCCAAACATCTCGCCATCTATTTCATACCATGAATATCGCTTCAAAACATTCGGCTGGTCATAAATATTCTGAAATATTTTAATATATGAATCAATGAAAGTGAACATCTCAGATTTTACAAAAAAAAGTGCTCTAAAAATCATTAGAGCTAAAAAATGGGGACTTCGATACATACATTCTTACAGACTTCTCTCGATTTTAGTGGAGCACAATGAGACAAATGTCCATAGCAGGGTTTCTCGTTTCTTCCAGAGACCGATACATTCACGATTTTATTATCGCAGAGGATTGTGCCCCAATTCCCAAACAATGATCCCATCGGAACTGATGACAACATTCTACACAATAAAATTATTATTACAAATGACTTCAATTCAACTGAGATTTTGATGTAAAATTAAAATTTTCTAGAATATTCATACAAATCAGTGCAACTAGGAATATTGGCTTTCATATTGGCCGCATCACATGATCCTAAACGATGTGTAATGAATATCGGGTGGACGAGTCCTTCAACTTCGATAAAATTCTCATCTGATAGAAGAAAAGAGGATAAAGCAATTGACAAAAAAAAATTCTCCTTAAACTATTGGCTAGACTTTCACGGCTACTTTAATTATGAAATTATTTCCTTACCACGTATGTAATTTTCAACATCACAACTGTAGATAATACTTGGTCTATTCCTTTTTATGCCTGCTTGAACCTCCAAATAAGAATCTAATTTCAGCAATATCCCAAAAAAATCATTTTTGGCACCTAAAGTACCATTGACACCCGAAGTATTATCTGTAATGTCCAAAAAAACAAACTCATATTATGATGAGATATTCTGGATTGAGTCCAAAAAATTGGAAATCATTCATACCAAGTGACTGCTTGTGTTGACGATTATACAATATAGTGGCAGCAAATACTGTGGACTCCATTTCCATCACATTTTTCAGTATATTATATACCACTACTTGATCTGATGTCTTTTTCTCACAAAATGCATATGGATATCTCTGAATGATAAAAGTTTTATGAAGAAGAGAACGAATTTTGAACTTGCATAAGTCATTTAAAAATTTATGATAAATTGCTTACATCGCTTAGTCGTCCAATCCAGGTTAAGAGATCATTTTTCAGAATTGGCTGATATGTCGTCAAATTAGAATGTATGATGTCCAATGCAGCTGTCATATCATTGATTGTGGTCGTCGAAAATTTATTAGGGTGTTCAAAAATACTAGAAAATACTGTCCAAATGCTATCAATCAATGTCTTCACAAATAGCACCTCATCACTGATTTCTTTTTGATGATTATATTGAGCAATTAAAGAACGAACATTATCTAAATTCACTTTGATATTAAGGGTCAATTCTTCGAGACTTCGTGATAGAAAAATTTCATCATCATTTGTATTTTCAGTCGAATTATTCCTGAAAAATCGTAAAATCATTCATTATTACTTTTATGAATGATCTTCAAAATTTTGGAGATTGAATGAAACATACGGTGAATTTTGGAGTCTAATTTCATCGAGGATTGCATTGAGATGAGAATGATAGGAAGCATCATCCACATGAAATTCAGCACCTATTTTAATATGATTAAATAGCAATTGGATTATCATTTTTTTTTGTTTCATACGTTGAAAATTATTGAAGTTTTTGCAAACATCCATTATTGATGCTTCAAAGATTGATCTTAGATACTTTTCATTTGTCCTTAGAAGTCCACCTCGAGATGTTCCTAGAGGTGCACCTCAAGGTATCCCCAGAAATATACCTCAAATCCCCCCCCCCCCCCCCCCCTATTTACTAAAAAAACTTTAGAATTTTTTGTTTAAATAACATTTTTGACGTTTTTATGATAAAACAGCTTCATTTTCCAATATTTACAGATTCTGGTTGCTTAGCAACTATAACAGATTTTCTGAGACGTGGAGATTCACGGCTTTACTAATTAGATATATTTAGATCTCAAAAAGTGCAAGAATATTCTTCAGATCCGATCAGATCTAATTTTATCAGATTAATGATCTGCCAAGATCTAGTTATATCGTCGACTTAGAGTGAAAAGGGCCTAACAACATAGGATGACGATATATAACTATATCTGATGCAGATCTAGGCCATTTTGTTGTCGGGTTCTCAGATCTAATTAGATCTGGTCAGATCTAATTATATCTAATTTTATAGAATGTCTAATTAGATAAAATTGGATATAACTAGATCGAATTATATCGAAAAAAAAATCTCAAGATTCTTCACAATGAAATTAAATTTTAATCAATAATCACCTGTATCCAGCCAGTTCGATGAAAGCAAAAGCAGAATTACAAGAAGATACATAGTGATGAATTCCAAATTCTCAATGACTTACTTCTCATATGAAACTGATCATATATAGGTTCAAAAAGCGCACATGTTTTAAAATTCGGTTAATCTACATAAATATCTGATAATACTATCAAAAATTTGAACAGCTGTTTTTTTCCATCGGGAGTGTAATCTAAATTGGAGGGAAAAAAATGATCTTAAAATGTGTTTGACGGACATTCCACAACTTTTTTGTTTCAAATTCATTGAATTGAATGTGAATTTTTAAAAATATCGTAAAAAATGAATTTAAAAAAAAATAACATTAAAAATTTTTTAAAAATGTTAAAATAGAAAATCTTTCTTAAGACAGAAAATATATCTTCAATCCAATAATTCTTCTTTTTCTGTATCAGGAAGAGACATTTTGTTTGAACGATTTATCTCCATTCTATGAAATGTAAATGATTCGTTTCGCGATGAATGTTCTTGCGCAATTGGGTAAATTGATTCCTCCACGTGGAGCCATTGTAATCATCATCGAAAAAGCCAAAAAAAATTAGAAACTAAAAGTTCTGTGATAAAATCCATTATCTTGCGACAATTCAAACTTTACTTCAACTGGTTCATGAGACAAAAAAAATAATAGAAATACCTAATTTTCCAGAGTGCTGAGAGAATTTTATGAAACCAAGAAATATTAATCAACAGTATCAATTGAAATTGTCTCTGTCTCTCTCTTCCTGTCTGTGTTAAACCGCACTCACTGTGCTACTTCACTTACCAGAATGGTTAGCATCAACACCTGGTGTGCCTCCCGGAAATGTGCTATCCCGGTTGGCACACTCCCATATATCACTCTCTATTATTAATTTCAATAGTGGTTTAATACGAATCCCCTAAGTGTGACATTAGATATCTCGTGTAATTTCCACTACAGAGGATAAATTATATTGTGAATAGTTTATATCCCAAGACCTGTTGATATGATTATTTTCACGGCCACTTAAATTGATTCATTTTCCGGATTTTTATGTATTTAGAGTTAGAGTTACTCATATATGAGAGAGATTATTACAAAAGGTCTACAATTTCCCTTAGATTTCAGAGAATTTTGTAAAGTCTGACCTAAAAGTGAAGCTAACTCATCTGGATTGCACTAATTACCACTAAAGTCATTCAATGATTCGAAATAAGAGGAAATTATCATACAGATTTAGATTTCGATTAATTTCTATATTCGACGTCCTTATCAAGTACTCCTGTTCCTCAATCATATTTCGTTTGACGTACCATCGGTTTGATTCTCCGGGAATCCAATAAATGGAATTTCATACCTGTAAGAGAAAAATACCAGAATAATAATCATTCATGAATGTCAAGACGATCAGGAACTTTTTAGTTATCGAAGACATAAAATAAAAGTGAATGATAATTTATCTAACCAGCAACAGCCCATTCGAATTTAGGAATAACATCATCCAAGTCAAAGAATGTATTTTCATCGAGTACAACAAAAGTGAAATCTTCAAATGCGTCTTCGCGTTTATTATCTAGTCCCAAAATGTCTATATTGGAAACTGGCTTCCAGTTCTCGCTGCCAGGTAAAATACGACCCTCACCACTCAAAATTCCTTGCTTGATTTGCAGATGAATGACTTTATCGACTCTTGTAAATTTAATATCAGTGACGACTCTGTAAAGACATTCCGTAAAAAATGAGAGTTCTTTGTATCATTTAAATTGAAAAATCTTTATGCTCAACTTATTCTCTTCTATATTCGATGATGACCACTTCATACTCAATAGATGAGTTGTGGGAGATTCTGGTCCATTATTATAACAAGTACAGTAACAGTGATATATTCTCCCGCTAAAAAAGAAATATTTTTAAATTTTGAGGGACTTTATGACAAATCTTAAAAATATCTAGGATCATCTATAAAACAAATTATTATTGATAAACTCATAATTTCAAATAATTTACTCTTCATAATTCATAAATTCCTCTTTTAGTCCATTGACACAGGCATCCTCTTCTCCAAACACTGCATCATTTATCTTGCACCATGAATATCGTCTCAAAATATCCGACTGGGCATACATATTCTGAAATATATTACAATATTTGATGAATCAATAAGAAATATCTCCTCACATTCTCAAAAAAAAGAGTAGGGCTGTAATAAAAATTATAATTTGAAAGATTAATATATAAAGTCTTATCTCGCCTCGATTGAAGCTCCCAAAATATCTTAAGAATATAAATTTTTTTTTTTTTTTAAGAATATAAAGAAAGCTGGAGAATTTCAATTTGTAAAATTTGAATTACGAAAGGAATTTCAGGATTCTCCATTTAATCCTGAGCATTAAAAAAAAAAAAAAAAAAAAAAAAACTCCTGAGCATTATTGAGTCAATTACTGATTAATCTAATAAGAAAAATAGCTCAAAAATTTGAAAATTGATTGCACAATATTTATTGATAAATTGGCTATTCATATTTTCAATAAAAATGATAGATCCTTTGACGTTTAAATGCATTTATACAGTAGTAGCCCTCGAGCACTATTGGTTAACCATCACAGCCCACCGGATCATAACAATTCACGATAGACAGAGGATGGGAGGTTAAAAAAGGGAAAATATCGTAATACAATAACTTGCGAGGGCAACGGTAGAGGATAAAAATGTAATAAAATTTGTAAAATATGAGCTCACGTTAAATTTTATAACTACCCTTGTACTAGATGAAGAATGAAACTCTTTCATATATTGCATTAACAGAATTACTGTAATTTGTTAAATCAAGATGAAGTTTTACCCTTTTTTTCGGCGGAAAAGTGTGAAATATTTTTCATAAAAAAGATATATTGTAATTGGGAGTTTCCATAAAATATTATTATTGCCATTTTTTTTCAGTATGAAAAAAAGGAAATAAATCGATATAAGAATTGACATTTTAAAAATTCATTTTAATTTAGAGCAAAAAATTTTTTTTAACACGTAGAAAAAATCTGATGGCCTTCACCATGGCCCACACCATCACAAATTCCATGGCCTTTTTTTCCATGGTGTTTCATGCCCAAAAATTTTTTCCAATGAAATTTTTTCCCATGGTTTTTTCCTCCCATGGCCTTTGTTTCATGCTTTTTCTTCTATCTATGGAAAGTTTTTCTGGAAAAAAGATCATAGAAAAAACAAAATGAAATAAACGCCATGGAAAAAACCACCATGGGAAAAAATGTCATCGGAAAAAAATTTCGGGCGAAAAACACCATGGAAGAAAACGCCATGGGAAAAAATTCATCGGAAAAAAATTTCGGTCAAAAAACACCATGGAAAAAACCACCATGGGGAAAAATTTCATCGGAAAAAAATTTCAGGCAAAAAACACCATGAAAAAAAACACCATGGGGAAAAATTTCATCGGAAAAAAATTTCGGGCAAAAAACACCATGGAAAAAAAAGCCATGGGGAAAAATTTCATCGGAAAAAAATTTCAGGGCAAAAAACACCATAAAGAGAAATTGATACAATATAAAATATTGACCGAACATTTCTCTTATACCCATAAATGTGAATACTACACGTTATTATTGGTGGTAACTGTATATTCATGCATTCACAAGTGCATATATGTGCATTTGTGTATGGTAAAATCTTGTACAATGCAACTTGTGGTAGACACACATAGTATTTCTCTCAAGCGTTGCTGAGCAACGGAGTTACCTAAAATCCAAGCATTTGGACAGTGTAAATCCGCCCACGAGCACCACAATTCGCCGGAGAAATTAGGAGTAATGAATAATTGTGCTTTTAACCAGGAAAAAAGAAAATAATTCATTACGGAAGAAAAAGAAGGAATCAGTTCGAGATTTTCTGGAATTATGTATGAAATAATATCATTATTGAAATTTTGAAAGAAAAGCGAATTTAATGCATTCAATAATTAATTATAAATTACTAAATCATAATATTTTCCACCTCTCACTATTGAATTAATTTAATTAATTTATTGAATTAAATTAAATTTGAATGATTCTTCAAATATTAACACAAATTTCATTTAATCTCCAATTGCTTGAAAATAATAACAACAATAGTAAATATTAGTGAGAGGAATGTGACTGGAATTCACATTGTTTTATAATTTCCAAAATGAAAAATTTGTATAAATAATTTTAACATGAAGATTATTTAACGATTCAATTTTTCTTATGTTCCTCCACTATTGGAAGACTGTAATCCGGTGTGATCAATTTCAGTGATATGAATCCAGCTGATTCAGATGAGCCTCTGTGGTACAATCCAATACCACTCAATGGAGAACTCGGTACCATCTCGACTTTTTGAGCATCAAAGAATGGCAATATTGTACCACCTCCATCAGTTTTTCTTGATGACTCTCTAAGTTTTACATAATGTAAATTGGCTGTTGAATCAGGCGTATTTGGCAGTCGTGGATGATGCAGTACAGGGTTTATCAGTGACACAGGCAATTCATGTCTATTGGGAAGAGGAAAGTCAGTGTTGACAATTATTTCAGTAGCGAAGTGGTAAAGGGAGTTAAGTATATATGGTTATTCTATATGACTTAACTCTCTTTACCACTTCGCTACTGATTTATTGAGTTGTATCTTAAGGAGTAATCATGGCTCCTCATATTTTCACTTTGCAGTTTCAACAGTGAAGTGGTCAAACGAGAAGAATCAATGTTACTCCAAAATCACTTTTCGTAAAATCTTAAAAATTCAAATGAGACAGAAAAACTTTCGTGCAAATCTTTTTCGTTGAGAAATTAAAGTTACGAAGAAGATTATTACAAAAATTCTTCAACTTCACTTAAATTTTGGAGAATTTTGTGAAATCTGATGTGAAAGTGAAGGTAACTCATCTGGATTGAACACTTCACCATTGAACTCTTTCGATGATCCATAATAAAGGAAATTATCGTACGTATTTGAATTTGGATTAATTCCCGTATGGCTGCTCTCCACATCCAGTACTCCGGTTCTCAAATCATATCTCGTTTGGCGTACCATCAGTTTGATTCTACCGTTTTCCAATTGATGGAATCTCACACCTGTAAGAAAATGTTATGTCCGCAAATTTTTCAATTTTTCAAAAAATAAAATAAAGTTATTCACCACGAGAATAAAACTGCAAAACTGCAGTTCTTTCTTTTCAATTTATTTTCGAAATTGCTGATTATTGCTTCTTCGTCAAGGACAAAATATTAAATGATCAGGTGATTTTCAAAGTTTATAAAAATGATCGTTTTCACGTTTTTCACCAGACATTCGCCAATCCTCGAGTTAGAATTGTCGTGTGGAAGAAAGCTAACACTAGGCAACGGCTTAAAATTTGGCATTAAATCGATCTTTAAATAAAAAAAAAAAAAAAAAATCGATCTTCAATTATTAATAGAATTCAAATAACCGTGAAGGGAGTTTTATTCATCAATGATTGGGCAAACTGCAGTCTTAAATCGAGAGTAGTCTTCCGTTAGTTCGAATAAAGGCGTGAATTATTCTCAACTGTGGACGAACTCAAAATAATTTAAACAACTCAAAATTCAATTATAATAAAAATAATAGTAATTTTTATCGGTAATTGAAGATAACTTCTCTGGTATTAAAAAGCCTTCACGGAAGACGGTCGAGGAAATCACCTCCTAAATAAGACGCAAACTAATTTTTAATATAAATCATTAAAAGAAGAGTGAGTACCGCTCTTCATAAAACATTACAAGTCCAATTTTTCCGAAACATACATTAACTATAAAAACACAGTGTAAATTTTTGGTTAAAACAATTTGAATATATTATGGATCAAACGGAGTTAAAATCTTGTACATCTCTTTTATAAAACATCTAAGATCTCCTTTCTCCTAAATCCATTAACCGTTTGTTAATCATTGATGAATTTAAAGACAATCAAGAACTTCTTAATCATCTACAAAATTAAATAAAAATAAATAACAATTTATCTTACCAGTAATAGCCCATTGAGATTCAGCAATAACATCATCCAAGTCAAAAATCATATTTTCATCAAGTACGATAAAAGTTAAATTTCGCCATCTGTCATTTTGCTTATTATCTAATTCAAAGCGGTCTATTTTCTGAACTGACTTCCAGTTTTCACTGCCAGGTGAAATATAACCCTCTCCAATTAAAATTCCTTGCTTAATTTGCAGATGAATAACTTTATCGATTCTTGTAAATTTAATGCCAGTAACAACTCTAAAAAAAGACATTCCGTAAAAATTAAAGTTCTTTGTATCATTTAAATTAAAAAATCTTTATGCTCAACTTGTTCTCGTCTATATCCGATAATGACCAGCTTATACTCAGTACATGAGTTGTGGGTGATTTCAGTCCATTATCATGACAAGTGCAGTGACAGTTATATGTTGGTCCCCTATTGAAACGCATATTTTTAAATTTAGAAAATCTTCACGAAAATCTCAAAAATATCTTTCATCATTCATGAAATGAATTATCATTAATAGAACAAATTATTTACTTGTCTCCACTTCTAAATACTTCTTTTTGTCCTTCGGGACAAGAATCGTTTTTTCCAAAAATCTCGTTATTTATTTTGTACCATGAGAATCGCTTCAAAGTATTTGGCTGGGCATCCATATTCTGAAATATATTTCAATATATCAATTAATTAAAATTAAATCTACACATTGAATAAAAAAAACTATCGGGCCAAACGCTGTGGAAAAAAATTGCAATTCAAAAATTACAATGAGAAAAAAATCTAAATTTTCAATACATACATTCTTACAGACTTCTCTTGATTCCAGTGGGGCACAATGGGACAAATATCCATAGCAGGGTTTCTCGTCTCTGCCAGAGACAACTAATTCCACTTCTTCATCACCGCATAACAAACCAAGCATAGTCCCAAAGAGTCCAAGCGGCCTAAGGCTTCTTTTTCTAAATGGTGAAGAATTACTATTATAAGTGATTCAATCAATTTCATCCAGATTTAGAGATAATTCAGGATAATCGATTGGAAGTTAAGGTAGTATTCCAGCGAAATTAAGTACATTTAAACCCATATTCTTCTGATGCCGCATCGAAAATCATATTTTTTTTACATTTTTCCGAAATTTTCATAATTTCCCAGGAAAAAATGTTCAGATCTGATCAGATCAAATTAGATCTGAGCAGATCTAATTAGATCTGAGCAGATCAAATTAGATCTGAGTTCCTCAGATCTGATCAGATCCGATTGAATCTGCAAAAAATCTGGAATGACAATTTTTAATTTTTAGAGAAAATGAAAAATAAATAAAAATCTGAATTCTTCACTGAACAAATGAATCAAAATTGGAGTTTTTGAAAAAAAATTATATTCACGAGCTGAAGATATAAATTTCGAGCAGTTCAAGTACTTTTTTCGGATAAATTGAAGCACGTTTTTCCGAATCATCAGCAATTCATTGCAAACTAACCTACAAATCCTCATTTTTTTCTGTTTTATCGATTGTACTATGGAATACTACCTTAACTAGACTCGTCTCATTTCTCATCTCTAAAATTTTGAATCAAAAAGTCTAATCGAAATTCGAAGAATACTCATACAAATTAGTGCAGGTAGCGATATTGGCTCTCATATTGGCTGCTTCACACGATCCTAAATTATTAGTGATGACAAATATTGGCTGGACAAGTCCTTCCATTTCGATATAATTCTCATCTAATGAAAAACAAAGGAGATAAAGCAATTAGAAAGATTTCTTTTCCGAGTCATATTCTTGACTAGGCTTCAATAAATACTTTAAGGGGTAACATCACTGTAAAAGTCTAAAAAAAGGTGTTTTTTGACTATTTTTTCCCGATAGAAAAAGTGACAATAAAATGATGATATTTTAGGGAGTTATTGAGCATATATTGGAGTCTTCAGAAAAAAAATCATCTAAGAATATCGAAAAATGACGACACAAGAGTCATTCTTGCGGGGCCCCTCGAATTTAAAACACTCTGTGGCACGCAGTGTAACTGGTGCAAATTCCAAGTGAAAAAAAAAAATTAGCTCAGTCTAGATACACATAGCTACAGTTATACGTAGGGGATTTCAAAAATGTTGTTTTTTGTGGAATTGGTGACCATTTGAATGAAAAAATTAAAATTTCGGCCAAAAAATCGGCAGTTTTTTATCAATAAAAAATGTGCAATTCAATTTTTTGAAAATCCCCTACATATTTCTGTTGAAATATTGTTTTCAGGATGCTGTGGGGAAATTCAAATGAAAATAATGAAAATTATTGGAGTTATGCTGCGTGCCAATTCGAAAAATCATGTTTCGAGAAAAATACGATTGAAGTTTTGACTTGGGCTATGAATATGAAGAAATGCCTTGGGAAAAATTCAAAATTTCATGTGAAATAATGGGTTTCGGGTGATAACTTTTCTTGCCCGTATTCTGGAAGGCTCAAAGTAATTTTCAAAACAAGAAAAAAAAATCGATTTTTCCAAAATTCTACAGTGTTGTTACCCATTAACTACTTTAATTATAAAATTATTGCCCTCACCACGTATATAATTTCTAACATTACAACTGTAAATAGCACTCGGTCTGCTCTTCTTCAAGTTTTCTTCAATCTTCGTATAAGTATCAAATTTTTCCCATAACGCCTGACTATATCTATGAAGAATTAATCTACTCTTTTCTGTAATGTACAAAAAAAAGTCATATCATGATAGGATATTCTAGATTGTGTGTTAAAAAATATTAGAAATAATTCATACGAAGTGTAAGATTGTGTTGATAATATTCGTTGATGGCAATATATACTATTATCTGTATACCCTTCATATTTTCAAGTATATCATATGCTATTTGGTTTGAGACATTTTTCTTGCAAAATGCATATTGATGATCCTAAATAACAAAAATATTTATAAAAATAACAACAAATTTTTAATTTACATAACCCAGGAAAAAATTTTCAGATCTGATCAGATCAAATTAGATCTGATCAGATCTAATTAGATCTGATTAGATCCAATTAGATCTGACAAAATAGAAATTTTTAACATGTATAGATCGGAATAGATCTGATTAGATACAATCAGATCTAAGTCTGATCAGATCTGTTTAGATCTAACTAGATCTAATTAGATCTGATCAGATCTGAGGAACTCAGATCTAATTAGATCTGATCAGATCTGAGGAACTCAGATCTAATTAGATCTGATCAGATCTAAGAAACTCAGATCTAATTTGATCTGATCAGATCAAATTAGATCTGATCAGAGCGTGCCAATTCCCAGATCTGATCAGATCTAAGGAACTCAAATCTAATTAGATCTGATCAGATCTGAGGAACTCAGATCTAATTAGATCTGATCAGATCTAAGAAACTCAGATCTAATTTGATCTGATCAGATCAAATTAGATCTGATCAGAGCGTGCCAATTCCCAGATCTGATCAGATCTAAGGAACTCAGATCTAATTAGATCTGACCAGATCTAATTAGATCTGACCAGATCTAATTAGATCTGACCAGATCTAATTTGATCTGACCAGATCTAATTTGATCTGACCAGATCTAATTTGATCTGATCAGATCTGAACATTTTTTCCTGGGAATTCATTTAAAGTTCATTATAAATTACTTACATCACTTAGTCGTCCTATCCAAGTTAAGAGATTATTTTTCAGTACTGGCTGGTATCTTGTCAAATTGAAATGTATATAGTTCAATGCATTTTTCGTATCATTGTTTAAGCTCGTCGTGATTTGATCAAGACATTTAAAAATACGAGGGAGTGTTGTCAAAATGTTATTAACCAATTTCTCCGCAAGTAGCAACTCATCGATGATTTCTTTTCGATACTCAGATGGAGCGATCAGATAACGAACATTTTCTAAATTCATTGCAAGTTCAAAAGACAGTCGTTGAACAGTCTGAGATAGAAAAATTTTCCGTTGATTTGCATTTTCATTCGAATTATTCCTGGAAAATCGTGAAATCATTGATTATTACTTTTTTTTTTTCACAATTATCATCAGAATTTCGTAGACTGATTGAAATATACCGTGATCTTAGTAGTTCCATCATATCAAGGAAATCCTGTTCTTGAAAATCATGATCAGCATTTTCCACGTGAAATTCAGCACCTATATCAAAATAATGCCTATAATTTCTCAACGATTGTGCTAGAATTTTCTCTTTTCGTGCGTTAAAAATCATTAAAGTGTTATGTCCGAAGATGCCCCTCGCGACTGAGGACAATTCAATATTTTTCCGAACACTAAACTTTGAATTATAATTTTATTTTAATTAGAACGCGACTATGTTTTGTACCTTTTAATGTCGTAATGAGGGAATATGGTTTTAGGAATTTTATGGAAAGGAGATTCCAAATGTCTTATAAAAGAGAGACAAAGATAAATTAAGTTTTGTAATATTTCAAGCACTGATATTTTAGCAGAATTAATAATGAGGTTTCACAATTTTATTTAAGGTTGCAAGTTTGAATTTAGATGGTTTTAGGTTGACGGTACTCACTCTTCGTTTAATATTTATTTTAATTATTTATGGTTTTAAGTTTACACCTTATCTAGAGGTGATTCCCTCGACCGTCTTCCGTAAAGGGTTTTTAATGCCAGGGAAGTTGTCTTCAATCACCGTATTTACTAACTATTATTTTAAGTTTTGATTTAATTGGAAAAAGAGTTCGTTCACAAACAGAGATATCTATCACACTTTAAAGTGAACAACGAGAGACTACTTTCGATTAAAGATTCCAGTGACCCATTAATTAGCTAATAAATCCCCCTTCACGGTAAATAAAGATTTGGATTAGTAATTAAAGACCAATTTGGCGTCTCGTGCCTAGTGCTTCGAGCCTCTCTCTATTTCGGCAACTCCTATTCAGAAGCAGGTGAACGACTGAAGAAAAACGCGAAATCGATCATATTTATTAGAAGCTTTAATGAAGAAATAGCAATCAGCGTTTCACTTGAAATGTTTGAAAACTGAGCATAACCCAGTTTCTTCGATCTGGGTTATATGCATCAGCAATTATTACTTTAAATTTTTCTGGACATAACAGAAGTTTTTGGAGAATTAAATTATGGAGACTTGAAGGATTGAAGTCTCCATAATTGAATGAACTGAGCTATTTTTGTAGGTCTTGGAATTCTCTTTAAAGAAAAAAAGACTCTGGCAATATCGCCTTGTCTCGTTTAGTTTCCCAGATATTCTTAAAAATAGGAGAAAAAATCGAATTATTCTATTTTGCATTTTCACCACTAAATTAAATTTTAATAGATAATTACCTGCGTTCAGCCAATTCGATGAAATCAAAAAAAGGATTACAAGAAGATGCATAGTCACAAATTTTCAATTATCACTGATTCAATTCCCATGAAAATTCACTCATATATATAGTCACAACGTACGCACATCATTTCTTGATTCACCAAATTTACATGAAAATAATAGTATCAGACATTTGAACAGCTGGTTTTTTTTTCAACAGAAATATAACTCAATGAATTGAAAAAAAAAAAGCTTAAACCAAATAATAGTAAAAATATGATACTAAAATTGATAAATATGCTGAAATTATTCTGTTTTTCTTTAAAAAAAAAAGTACATGAAACATTTTCCATCAGCCAACTACGCTTTAGATAACAATTCGCTCACCTTAGAACCAAAAGGACGTAAGTGCTAGGCTTATATACACTACTCACGCCTCTTTGTTTCTAAGGCAACGATTTTTATTAACTAGAAGTAAATTACTATAATTCGTCAAGAACTGAATTTTCTACATGTGTCAGAGGGAAAACGGTTATTTACAGTGATTGACGTCAATTATGTTTGCTCACTGAGCTACTGAAATAAATTCGTGCAGAAAAAAATGATTTATGAATAGTTTCCTTATAGCATGATAATTTTTATCACTAAAATCATCAAGTGAGAATCTATTTTCAAATCGTGCGTCATTGAAGAACGTTTCAATGTTTGTTTCACGTGTCAAGTAAAGTTGTTTTTCATGGAATTTTTTTGGGATTCATTACTTTTCAAGGTTCTAATTAATATTACGAATTGGTTAGTGAAGAGATAAACTTGGATTAGGGATGAAAATAAGGAACAATTCATTATTTCAAGCATATAAGATAGCGTCCTAGCGAATTCGAAGACAGTAAACCCCTTATTCTTTCGATGCCGCATCAAAGATGCTATTTTTTTACGACAAAATCGTACGACAAAAAATGTTATATTGTTAAAGAACTTTGGCAGTATCACCGCAAAGTTGAATTCAAGTAAAGGCAAAAAACTCTTGGAAAAATATTCAATTCAATTTTTATTTCGCCACTTACACTCGTCTCGATTGACTGATTACCATAAGGGCATTTTTCGAATTGAAAATCGTCAGAGAAAATATGCTACAATCAGTTATCTACACTGGATTAATTAATTAAACTGTTGTACAAAAGAAAATTAATGGAATATATGCACGACACGTTTTCAGAATGCGTGACCGCTTTGAGATTGTAACGCATGGAACTATCGGTGCAATAGATTCTTACGCTTTCCGTTCTGCATACAGAATTCAATGGGGGGAAAATTTACGTGGACTCGTAACTAACGTAGAAATGGCTGGAGTGGGTTGACGAGACTTCAGGAAAGGGCTGACACCTTACTTCTTCATTATTTTGGAATGATCACGCGAAGGTGTCTGTCTTTTCTTGACTTCTTAAATTTTTATTTTTGATGTTTTTTGTTATGAAATTTTTTTTTGGGAGGGGGGGGGAGGGAGAATAGGGGAAATATTTGAGATAGGATTTTTTTTGATGATTCCATTGTAAAACTGGGAAAATTTGAATTAAAAATCATTTGAAAATGTATTTTTCATAAATTTTGGAAGATTCTATTTTTTCAGGAAAAATTTGAAAAAATGAAAATTTTCACTTTTTTGAGGATATCTCCGGTTCTATTTGTCGCAATGACCTGGGGTTGGTCTTAAATTAAAGGTGAAATCATTTCCCATCGATTTATGGGGTTTTGAGAACAAAATTATCGATTTTTAAGATACTTATAAGACATAAAACTGAATTTTTCGAAAAGTGACTACAAATACCTTAAAAAACGATAATTTTCTTCTCAAAACCCCATAAATCGATGGCAAATGATCTCACCTTTTATTTAAAACCGATCCCAAGTCGCTGGAACAAATAGAACCAGTGATATCCTCGAAAAAGTGAAAAAAGTCCTCAAAAAAGTGAAAAAAGTCCTCAAAAAAATGAAAAAAGTCCTCAAAAAAATGAGAATTTTCAAAAAAATCAATTCTCACACATGTTTTCCACCGGAAATTTCCCCAGCTTTTCAATAAAATCACTCAAAAAATTCCATCTCAACCCGTTTAATTAAAATCTTCATTTTATCCCACTTTTACCAATTATTTCCATAAATTAAGCAATTTTTTTTCTCAAATCTCGAAAACTAATGGAGATACGCCCTTTCTACCCCAATTTATTTTCTTCAAAGCCTTCAAGAACTCCAAAAAAAAAAATCACACCAAAATCGCCTTATTCTCCCAAATATTAAAAAATACAAAGAAAAAAAATCCTAAAAAAAATCATTAATGTCACATAAGCCCTTTCTAATTCAGCTAAATTCACAAAATTTATGGTGGCATTGTACAGCTAATCAGGCACCGTGGTGGCGTGTCGTTCCATGAATAATGTTATTGACATAACAGTTTCCAATTGTCGTAACTCGAGGTACACTGTATTCCATACGAACATAGTCGTAGTACAGGGATTAGAGGATTAACGCACGAAGGTATAGGGACCAATTCTCTCTCTCTCTCTCTCTCTCTCTCTACACATATTCTCCAAAAATCTCTCTCCACCTTCCTCCACCCCCTCCCCCTCTTTTCCTGTATTGCCGTTTCAATCCGTCTACCTCGATAAACCTCCTGTACTCATTCCAATGATTGCATACAATTGTCACTATTGAGTTACTGACGTGTTGGTTCGGTAGGGCAGACTGCAGCACAGCGGACGAGCCTGGTCAAGTGCCTCACGTTGGTGGACTTTCAAAATTTGGAAAAGTGAGTAAAATTTTTTTTTCATATTTTACTGTTTTTTGTAATTTTTTTTTTCAATTTTTTACTGTTTTTCAATCTTTTTCTCATATTTTAATGTGTTTTTTAAATATTTTTTTTCATATTTTACTGTTTTTTTAAATTATTTTTTTCATATTTTACTGTTTTTTTAAATTTTTTTTTTCAATTTTTTACTGTTTTTCAATTTTTTTTCTCATATTTTAATGTGTTTTTTAAATATTTTTTTTCATATTTTACTGTTTTTTTAAATTATTTTTTTCATATTTTACTGTTTTTTTAAATATTTTTTTCCATATTTCACTGTTTTTCTCAATATTTTTTTTCTTCATATTTTACTGTTTTTTTAAATATTTTTTTCCATATTTTACTTTTTTTTTTAAGGAATTTTTTTTTCATTTTTTTCAAAATTTCTCATCTTTCTCTTAGTTTCCAAGATATTTTCCAAAAAAAGAGACAAAATACGAGAAATACCTCAATTATTAATTAAATTATCGAAAAAAAAAAATTATCATGAATTAATTACCATTTCCTCAAAATATTGATAAATTTCGATAGATTTTGTGAAAAACTCCAATCAAAGCCTCTCGTACAAACTCCAACCCTCCTCCCCCCTCTTTTCCCTTATTTTTAATAGATATTATCTATTTTCACAATTAATCAAATTATTAAAAAGAGAAATTATTATAAATTAATTACCATTTCTTCAAAAAAATTGAGAAATTTCGATAGATTTTGAGACAAATTCACATCAAATACTCTCCCACCACTCCCCCCCCCCTCCCCCCTCTTTGCCCTTATTTTTAACAAATATTATCCATTTTCACAATTAATCAAATTATTAAAAAGAGAAATTATTATAAATTAATTACCATTTCTTCAAAAAAATTGAGAAATTTCGATAGATTTTGAGACAAATTCACATCAAATACTCTCCCACCACTCCCCCCCCCCTCCCCCCTCTTTGCCCTTATTTTTAACAAATATTATCCATTTTCACAATTAATCAAATTAACAAAAAGAGAAATTATTATAAATTAATTATCATTTCTTAAAAAAAATTGAGAAATTTCAATAGATTTTGTGACAAATTGCAAATAAAATCCTCTCCCACCACTCCCCCCCTCCTCCCCCCTTTTTGCCCTTATTTTTAATAAATATTATCCATTTTCACAATTAATCAAATTATCAAAAAGTGAAATTATCATAAATTAATTATCATTTCTTCAAAAAAATTGAGAAATTTCAATAGATTTTGTGACAAATTGCAAATAAAATCCTCTTCCACCACTCCCCCCCCCTCCCCTCTTTTTGCCCTTATTTTTAACAAATATTATCCATTTCCACAATTAATTAAATTATCAAATCTCTCATCCAGACACAAGTCTGACGAGTAATCAACTGAATCTACTGATTTACTCTCTCGATTCAATGAAATTCTATTATAATACAATTTCATACGCACATCTAATTAATATGTATATGCCATATTTACACGCATTTATGAACACTGGGATCTATTAAACCGAGAAACATTATATCGTGTTTAGTTTATAAATTACTGGTATAAGCTAAAGGTAAAGGGGAGGGGGGGAGGGATGAGATGAGATGAAAGTGGCGTTTTAGAATAAACAGTTGAGAGAACAAAATGAAACTCCAACAACAACGATTTGTACGTGATACTTGTGATAATTCATGAGCTGCATGAATTCCACAGAATAACGACATTTACGTGGTTAACTTGTGTGAATTTATTGGGATTTTTATAAATGAAAAGAGGAAGTTGAATAATTCTGTTTAGAATCAGAGATGAATTTTGGATTATTTAAACAAAAGTGGAAAATTCTGGAAAAATTGTAATTTCGAAGGATTTTTATTGATTGGAAAATTGAGGATTTGGAGGGTTTTTTTTTGAGGGGGGAGGGGGTGAGGGTTTTGATGAGAGGGGTTGAGATAGATTTTTTTTGAGGATTTTATTGGGAGGATGAGGTAATTTCCGGTGGAAAACATGTGTTTGAATTAATTTTTTTGAATTTTCTTTGGAAATTCGAGTTTTTTGGGGATGAATTGGGGTCAAAGGATAAGTCGATTTTTTTATCATTTGTTTTTTCAGAAGATCTTGGGAAATGAGGGGGATAGGGCGATTTTGCTCTAATCCTTTTTGTAGCTCTTGGAATTCTATACAAAAATGGATTAGGGCAAAAAGGGCGTATCTCCATTAGTTTCCGAAATTTTTGAGAAAAACAAATAGCTAAATTTACCGGAATAATAGGGAAAAGTGGGGTAAAATGGAGATTTCAATGAAACGGCTTGAGATGGAATTTTTTTAATGATTTCATTGAAAAGCTGAGGAAATTTCCGGTGGAAAACATGTGTCAGAATTGATTTTTTTGAATTTTTTGAAAATTCTACTTTTTTTGGGGACAAATTAGGAGTCAAATCCTTCCCATTTTCGATTTTTTTCACTTTTTCGAGGATATCTCTGGTTCTATTTGTCGCAGCGACTTGGGGTCGGTCTCAAATGAAAGGTGAGATCATTTGCCATCGATTTATGTGGTTTTGGAAAGAAAACTATCGATTTTTGAGGTAATTATGGGCACTTTTGTGAAAAATCAGTTTTTGCCCTATAAATACCTCAAAAATTGATCATTTCTTTTTCAAAACCCCATAAATCGATGGCAAATAATCTCACCTTTCATTCAAGATCAACACCAAGTCACTGCGACCAATAGAACCCAAGATATCCCCGAAAAAGTGAAATTTTCCAATTTCTCAAACACTCAAACCTCCAATTTTCCCTTCAAAAATTCGAATTTCCAGAAAATCATGAAAAATAAATCTACACCTATGTTTTCCACCCTAAATTTCCTCAGCTTTTCAATAAAATCATCCAAAAAATCAAATTTCAAATATTTCACCCAATTTCCCCCCCCCCCCCTTCCTTATTTCAACAATAATAAAATTATTTCCCCTCAAAAAAAAGACATTTTTTTTCATAATTTTCTCCAGAGATCGGCAAAAAAAAATTTGCATTTTTAATTTTTTAACTTTTTTTTATTCCTGTAATTTCCATCGAAAAAATTTTAATTACTTTCCTAATGAAAAATTTGGAGTTTTAAATTTTTCATCAGTTTGAAAATTAATTTTTTTTTTTTTAACAATTTTGATTACTATTGTAATTTAAAATTTGACTGATGAAATTTCATAATTATTTTCTTTATTAAACTTATTAACATTTTTATTAGTTAAATTGAATTATAATTGTCATATAAGCGTCATTTAGATTGGATTAAATTATAAGTTCTTATTTGTGTTACATTTAGTTAAAACTCTCAACTCAAAATTTTTGTCTGAAAGACGATTATATTTGGGAAGATTAAACATAGTAGCGTTGATTTTATTATAAAATTAATTATTCCAATCAATTAATAAGTAAGAAAGAATCAAAATTTCGAATAAGAAAAAGAATTATAAAATTTCATCAGTCAAATTTTTAATTACAATAGTAATCAAAATTGTTAAAAAAAAAAAATTAATTTTCAAACTAATGAAAAATTTAAAAATCCAAATTTTTCATTAAGAAAGTAATTAAAATTTTTTCGATGGAAATTACAGAAATAAAAAAAATTAAAAATGCGAATTTTTTTTTGCCGATTTCTGATTTCCTCATTTACCACATTAATTAATCTCCAACACCCCCCCCCCTCCCCTCTCCCTCCCCCCCTTCTTTTTTACCCTCCCTAAAATGTATCTCAAAAAAAGCCACATGAAGTTACACTCACCAGTCACCATTGTAACTGATGATTTTCCCTTTTGTTTCCCTCTACCCATCTTTGGTTTTAGTTTCTTGAGAGAATGTGGTAAGAAAGCCGTGAGTACAGTTGGTTGCAGCTGCTTTGTGGTTGACTCTAATAGCAGTGTAGGAAAGTGAGAATTCTCGTTAGACGGTTGAGTCAACAATCCAGATAACGTATCATGTGGCTTTTCTTGGGTGACAAGAAGCAAATTCAATGAAGACTTAGAATCTATTGAGAACATAATTATTTCACCACATCAAAGACAGGAAATTATATTTCTTTAACACATTTCAGTAGTAAATACCGGATGTAGTTGCTCCAAAAAATTGCGAAAAAAAAAAATTAATTGAAAATTGAAAAATTTTCATTATTTTTTAGATTTTTTCAAATTTTCTCAAAATTCAAAAAAACGTAAAAAATAATGAAAATTCTTCAATTTTCAATTAATTTTTTGTTTCTATGGCTTATTTTATTTCTCATTACATTTTTTACAGATTCACTTAATCAGATTTGAAAATTTCATCTTGTATAAATTGTTATTAACGATTTTATACAAAAATTTAACTTTTTTCCCCGATTTTATCTCCCAATCATCCTTAATAAAATGAAAAAGAAAATAAATGTAGAGGAAAAATAATAATAATAATAATAATAATAATAATAATAATAATGTTACAGATTAAAATGAAAAAAATAAAAAATCAAAATAGGAAAAAAATTATAATAATTAAATTTTTTTTTTTTTATTAAATAAAAAATTTTTATATTAAAAAAAAAATTATAATAATTAAAAAATTAAAAATCTTAAAATATAATAATTAAAGTTATAAGCAATATTAAATTTTTTTGATGCAAAGAGAGAAATAGAGAGAGAAAGGGGGGGGGAGAGAGAAATTGAGAGTTTACTGGAAAATGCATTTTTCTCCATTTCGTTGAATCTAAAATTGCAGGTATTTATCCTGTTCCCAATACATCTACATTCGGAGAGTATTAATGGTTGAATAGAGCACTTGGAGAAGCTGCTTCAAATTTTTAAGAACCAATTGAATTTTTAAAGACCATTTTACCCTCGAGTTCAAAGTTTCCAAGAGAAGTTGTTGCATTTTTTTGTTTCAAAGGCTCTTTAAGTGTTTCTTGAGAGTATTGAGAGCCAATTGGATCAATGAAATGTATAATTCAGTTTAAATAATGTTGATAATCAAGAAAAAATAGTTTTTACGTTTAATTCAGTAGTGAAAAGCGAAAATAGGCAGACTCGATTTTTTTAAAGTGGTTTTTTGGAAGTATCTCGAAAAATAAGGGAGATAACGCAATTTTTGAAGAAACCTTTTTTGTAGCTCTTGGAATTCTCTACAAAAAAGGATTCATGTAAAATCGCTCTATCTCGCTTAGTTTCCGAGATCCTCTTAGTAGAAGATCATGAATAAAAATCATGTCTCCCTATTTTTTGTTTTTACTACTGAAATTTTTTTTTTCTATAGGAAATTGGGAAATTCCACTTGCTTGGGGATATTTCGGGTTCTATTAAAAAAAAAAACATCAAAAAAATTTTATCTGAAGTGAGAAACCCCTTCTCAACTTCTTCATCAATCCGACTCGATTTTTTCGAAGTGATTTTTTAAAAATATCTTGTAAAATAAGGGAGATAACGCAGTTTTTGAGGAAACCTTTTTTGTAGCTCTTGAAATTCTCTACAAAAAAGGATTCTTGTAAAATCGCCCTATCTCGCTTAGTTTCCGAGATCCTTTTAGTAGAAGATCATGAATAAAAATCATGTCTCCCTATTTTTTGTTTTCTCTACTGAAATTCGATTTTTCTATGGGAAATTGGGAAATTCCACTTTTTTGGGGATATTTCGGGTTCTATTAAAAAAAAAAAACATCAAAAAAATTTTATCTGAAGTGAGAAACCTCTTCTCAACTTCTTCATCAACCCATTTCCCCATTGTCTCTAATTTCACAATCTTCCTTCTCTTTATTCTCACAAGAAGTTGGTGAAAATTATATAAGAATTTTCATGCACTCGTGATGCTAGGAGAGAAGAAAAAAATTAGCAAAGTTCAAGTCCATTTAAAATCATTGAATAATTCCTGTTTAATTTTACTTTTAAATGGAAAAAGCTCAACAATATCCCAAGAGGTATGAGAATAATTCAATGTTACAGTGGAAAAATCAATTGTTTAAAAATTCATCTCTCTGGGGTAATGGAAGTGTAAAAAAAAGTACTGCATAAAGAGAATACTTAGACTTTTAAATTATTAAAAAAAGTAAAAAATTTGCATTTTCTTCAAATAATTTTTTTTACAATTCAAATAAATATTCAAAGAATTTTTTTTATAATTTAAATAAATATTTAAAAAATTTTCTATTTTTTAAATCTTTTTTTCTTTAAATATTTAAATTTATCAATTTTTTTTTATTATTTAAATAAATATTTTATTATTTTTTCCATTTTTTAAATATTTAAATTTATAATTTTTTTTTTTTTTTGTGAAAAATTATTTATTTTCATAAAAAAAAGGCTTTCCAAAAAAAAAAAAAAGAGTGAAAAATGTTGTTGCAGAAAAAAGAACCACACATTTCTCAACTACTTGGATGGCATTTAAATGATGCACATACTCGTGTACCAAGTTCTGTACTGCAACATGTCTTTTTCAAGCATCTCACGAGTACTTTTGTACATAGATAGAGGAGTTGTTCGTGTCTCCAAACGATTATATACGTACAATTTGAAATAGCACACACAAGTACACAGAGAACATGTGGCTTGCTTGGAGTATGCTATCTAGAACCTGACCACTTTGAGTGGCATTTTACGAACTAGTCGATGGGCAACATCACGTCGTCACGAACTATTTTAGAGACGAGAATTGTTGAGGGTTGAAGAATTTAGGGATTTTGGGTAATTTGGAAGTTTTAGAATTTTCGATGTTTTATTTTATGGAAAGAGGGGGGGGAGGGGAGGGGGGGGGGGAATATTTGAGATGGGGTTTTTCTGAGGATTCCATTGAAACTGAGGAAATTTGCGGTGGAAAACTTATGTTGAAATTCTTTTTTTAATAATTTTTTGGAAATTCGATTTTTTTAGGGGAAATTGGGGAATTTCACTTTTTTGGGAATATCTTGGGTTCTATTGGTCGTAGCGACTTGGGGTTGATTTTAAATGAAAGGTGAGATCATTTGCCATTGATTTATGGGGTTTTGATAAGAAAATAATCGATTTTTGAGGTATTTATAGGAGGAAAACTGAATTTTCACAAAAATAGCCAAAAGTACCTCAAAAATCGATAATTTTTTATTCAAAACCACATGAATCCATGGCAAATGATCTCACCTTTCATTTGAGATCGACCTCAAGTCGCTGCGACAAATAGAACCGGAGATATCCTCGAAAAAGTGAAAAAAATCGAAAATGGTAAGGATTTGACCCCCAATTCGTCTCCAAAAAAGTAGAATTTTCAAAAAATTCAAAAAAATCAATTCTGACGCATGTTTTCCACCGGAAATTTCCTCAGCTTTTCAATGAAATCATTAAAAAAATTCCATCTCAAGCCGTTTCATTGAAATCTCCATTTTACCCCAATTTTCCCTATTATTCCGGTAAATTTAGCTATTTTTTTCTCAAAAATCTCGGAAACTAATGGAGATACGCCCTTTTAGCCCTAATCTATTTTTGTATAGAATTCCAAGAGCTACAAAAAGGATCAGAGCAAAATCGCCCTATCCCCCTCATTTCTCAAGATCTTCTGAAAAAACAAATGATAAAAAAATCGACTTATCCTTTGACCCCAATTCATCCCCAAAAAACTCGAATTTCCAAAGAAAATTCAAAAAAATTAATTCAAACACATTTTTTTCACCGGAAATTACCTCATCCTCCCAATAAAATCCTCGAAAAAAAAATTCATCTCAACTCCTTTCATCAGAATCCCCATTTTCTCCTATATTTATGTTATGCGAGAGATAATGGGATGCAATGTTTCATTTCTTGTGTCTTCCGTATCACCAGAATTTAGTTCAGACTTTATTAAATAAAAAATTCCAACGGAATCGGTTTTGGCTTCTCTCGGGAACTATGTAGATAGGAGAAGTGAGAGTTCAACTGAGGAGAGGAGGGGGAGGGGGAGGGGGAGGAGGAGGTGAAAACTAAGCTATTCACTGACCATTTGAATTATGAACAGAAATTTGTTTGTGAACTGTTTAATCTCTAATCTAACTTTCAGGCTGACACTGAATGGAGCAAGAAAAAGGACAATTATTAATATAATAATTCATTGGATTATCAGTAATTCCTAATTTTATTATGAACTCTCCCCTTCTTTCTTCAAGAAGACTGCACCTTTTTTTTAAACAAAAAAAAAAGTTTTTCCTGAAGAAAATGAGAAAGTTACAAAAAACAGAAAAAAATGAGGATTTGGAGGTTTTTTCCAATTAATTGCTGATAATTCGGAAAAAAGTGCTTTAATTCACCCGAAAAAGTGATTAAATTATTTGAAAGTCATATCTTCAGCTTTCGAATATAATTGTTTATAACTTGTTTTTAAATAATGGGTCAACTGTGTGGTTTTTTGGGTTCAAAAGGATGAAAATTGGGGGAAATATTTAAGATGGGGTATTTTAGATGATTTCATTGAAAAGCTGAGAAAATTTGACATGAAAACCATATGTCACATCGTTTTTAAGATTTTTTTGAAAATTCCAAGTTTTTTTGAAAAAATTAAGCCCAAATTTTGGAAATTTCGTGAAAAAAAACAAAAATCACTTGTGGCACATGTTTTCTACGTGAAATTTCCTCAGCTCTTCACTGGAAGCATCAAAAAAACTCTATCCCCCTCCATTGCATAGAAATCCTTCAATAATGGGTCAATTGTGTGGTTTTTTTAGGTTTCTTAGGTTCTATAGGATGAAAATTGGGGAAAATATTTGAGATGGGGTATTTTAGATGATTCCATTGGAGAGCTGAGGGAATTTGACATGGAAACCATATGTCACATCGTTTTTAAGATTTTTTTGAAAATTCCATGTTTTTTTTGAAAAAATTAAACCCAAATTTTCGAAATTTCGAGAAAAAAACAAAAATCACTTGTGGCACATGTTTTCTACGTGAAATTTCCTCAGCTTTTCACTGGAAGCATCAAAAAAACTCTATCTCCCTCCATTTAATAGAAATCCTTCAATTTTTGTTCCTAAAACTAGAAAAAATGAAGAGAATTGGGGAAAAAACTTCAAATGATTCCGTCTACGTATTTATACACAAAAAAAATATCCAACGAGCCGAAATTTCAGCTCCCAATCAAATTTTCACTCCAATAATTTGTGATTCTTTTATTATTTTCAAGAATTTTTGGAGAATCGAATATTTTATTCTTCTATTATTTAGTTGAAATGCTGTTCTCTTTGGCAATTGTTTTTAAATAATGGGTCAACCCTGTGGTTTTTTAGTAATTTCGTTATTCTGTCCGATTTAGGGCGTTTCATCCCCACCATCGCTATTTTTACTAACTTTAATAATTCATATCTCTTAAACTACCCGGAAAAAAATTATGAAAAAATTCAGAAAAATGTTAAAAAATATCATCTTTCATATGGCATCAAAAAAATAAGGGGTCAACTGTACTCGAGCTTGCTAGGATACTACCTTGATTGTGAAAAATGCGATGGGTCATGAAGATTAGATCATAAAAAGTGATACAGATGATCAGCATGAATGAGGTAGTGTCAAGTCGTGTAAGAATGACTTGACCAAATTCCTTGAATTATCTTGATATCATCAAACAAAAAATGTGATGAATTTGTGAAGCTAAAATTCCTCACAAAAAGTCCCTTGTCACGAAACAAAAAAAAAGATCAATTAAAAAATAATTATTGTTATTATTATTATTCAAATTCAGTGAAAGTGGGTGAGATAGGATTTTTTAGATGATTTCATTGAAAAGCTGAGGAAATTTTAGCCAGAAAACATGTGTCACAAGTTATTTCAAGAATTTTTCAAAAATTCTCTTTTTCAATTTTTTTCAAAAATTAGAAAATTTTCAAAAAATTTGAAAATTTTTGAAAAATTTGAAAAAATCAATGTGATACATGTTTTCCACGTAAAATTTCCTCAGCTTTTCAATGGAATCATAAAAAAGAGTTATCTCCCACTGTTGCCTCAATTATTTTTTTTTTACAAAATTTCGAGAGCTGTAAAAAAAAGATTTTTACGAAAAATCTGAAATAAAAAATGAGATCGATTAGAAAAAATAATTATTTTTATATTAATTGATATTTTCTTTCTCAACCAGCCCCCCCCCCCTCTTCTTCATTTTTCTCCTCAAGAAAAGATGTGAATTCACTGATAAACTCAAAATTTATTCACCCATTTCAAATAATCCAAAAAAAAAATTAATCTTTTTTTTTTTCTCTCTTTCTCTCTTTTTTCTCATCACAGAGTGTAGTCTGGGAGATGAACAGACTAGGTATGATGGTGGATCTCTCTCACGTATCTGTGCCAACTATGCTAGATGCCATGGGGGTTTCCAGAGCACCTGTCATTTTCAGCCACAGTAGTGCACATGCACTATGCAATTCATCGAGAAATGTGCCCGATCATGCACTTCGATTACTGGTAAATATTTTCTCATCTCTATTTTATTTTTCAAGGAATGATTATTCAAGAATATTTTTTTTTCGTGTCTGGAAGCTGTTTTTTTTTTTTTTTAAATAATGAACTTTTTTTTTTGTGTTCAGGCGCAGTCTGGTGGCATCGTTATGGTCTCATTTTATCCACATTTCGTTAGCTGCGGAGAAAGATCAACTCTCGATGATGTTATTGGTGAGTTTCTTTGCTATTGTAGGAAAAAAAAAATTATTTATTCATAAAATTGAAGAATTTAAAGGGAAAAATGAAAAATTCTTCAGTTTTGCCATTTTATTCGTTAAAATATCTCGGAAATTAAGAGAAATAATTGGAAATTTTGCCTTTTTTTACAAATTTACATGCGAAATCGCTCTATCTCGCTGAGTTTCCGAGATATTTTTAAAAAATCGAAAAAAACACGAATTCTACAATATTTACAAGAAAAAAACAAATAAAAACGCAGAATTCTAATTTATCGCTTAAAAAAAAAAAAAAAAAATTCAATCAAAAAAACACGAATTTTGATGATATTCCTCAAAAATAAAAATAAAAACGCAAAATTCTATTTTAGAGCTTGGAAAAAAAAAAAAAATTTAATTAACTCAAAGAAAATAACAGTCACAAAACATAAATTTAGACGACTTCGTTGAAAAGCTCAAATTCTACATGGAGTTGATAGAATACGTGAATTTTAAATGATATGGAATAAAACATGTTACACTTCACTAGACTCAAAACAGTAAACTATGTTAACAATTCAATTTCATCAGATTTGCTTCAACAAAGATTCTGTACCGTATACTGTGTGTGTTACGGCACTTTGTAGTTTAGACACACATATATATATATGTATATATATATTAGGGGTGTGCAAATAATTCGAATCCATGAATTATTCGAATTTTTTTCGAATTATTCGAATTTTTTCGAATAATTCGATTTTTTTTTAATAATTCGAATTTTTTCCATTAATTCAAATTTTCGAATTTTTGAATAATTCGAATTTTCTTGAATAATTCGAATTTTCGAATAATTAGAATTTTCGAATAATTCGAAAATTCGAATTTTTTTGAATAATTAGAATTTTCGAATAATCCGAATTTTCTTGAATAATTCGAATTTTCGAATAATTTGAATTTTCTTGAATAATTCGAATTTTCTTAAATAATTCGAATTTTCGAATAATTCGAATTTTCTTAAATAATTCGAATTTTCAAATAATTAGAATTTTCGAATAATTCGAAAATTCGAATTTTTTTTAATAATTAGAATTTTCGAATTATTCGATTCGATTCGAACACTATTCGCACACCCCTAATATATATATATATATGTATATATATATGCATGTATACATGTGTATACATACACATGTGAAACAACACTTTGTGTTTATGTATCCGTACTCTCAAGTTCGATGATTGAGTACTGGGAGCATGGGATCATGTATCCCTGTGGAGCACCCATGACTGGGTTTATACAGGAAAGCTATTACGTAGCTTAAAAGGCTCAGTATTCAATCAAGCATCGCAGATCGCAGTTCTGTACAATTTGCAATCATATATATATATATTGTCTCGGTGCTTTTTCCCATTGAAATTATTATTTGTTTTGGGAGAAGTTGAAATTTCTAGATTATGTAATGTTACATAAGTTTGAACTTGCAAAATATTTTGAAAATAATCAATTTTCTCTATTTATTGTTTATTATTTATAATCAGTGAAAGAGGAGGGGGGGGGGGGGGAGATGGGACTTTCTCGATAGTTTCATTGGAAAGCTGAGGAAATTTTAGGTGGAAAACATAGGTCACAAGGTTTTTTTTGGATTTTTTGAAAATTGTAGTTTTTGGATTTTTTTTTGAGAAAATTTGAAGTTTTTGGGAATTTTTTGAAAAAGTTGATGTGATCCATGTTTTCTATGTGAAATTTTCTCAGCTTTTCAATGGAATCATCGAAAAAGGTCTATCTTCTATGGTTCCCTGGAATCTCAAATTTTTTGCATGAAAAGCTTATTTGTAAAAAATTTTGAAAGCTACAAAAATAGTCTCTGTGGAAAATTTCCTGTCTCACTCAAGTTTTTCGATGATTTCATTGAAAAGCTGAGGAAATTTTACGTGGAAAACATGTGTCACAAGTGATTTTTCGAATTTTTCAAAAATTGTAGTTTTTGAAAAAATTTTGAAAATTCAAAAATTTTCAAAAAAATCGAAAAAATAACTTGTGATATATGTTTTCCGGCTAGAATTTCCTCAGCTTTCCAATGAAATCATTTTAAAAAGTCTATCTTCTATCGTTGTCTGAGATCTCCATTTTCTTCATAAGAAACGCTTTTTTTCAGAGAATTTCAAAAGCTACAAAAAAAAGGCACTACGAAAATTTCCCTATTTCACTCAATTTTCTCGATGATTCCATCAAAAAGCTGAGAAAATTTCACATAGAAAACATGTGTCACAAGTGATTTTTCAAATTTTCCAAAAATTGTAGTTTTCAAAATTTCCAAAAATTGTAGTTTTTTGAAAAATTTCAAAAAATTCGAAAATATAACTTGTGATATATGTTTTCCAGCTAAAATTTTCTCAGCTTTTCAATGAAATCATCAAAAACTATCTATCTCCCACCACTTCCCCAAAATCTCTATTTTCCCTACAAAAAATGATCTAAAAAAAAAAATAAAATCATTCACTGAAAATTAATTAATTAATCAACCACAAATCTCATCCTTCCCATTCCTGAGAAACTTCGATAATGACATTACGCTTCAAATACTCTTGACAACAAGCATCCAAGTCTCTATGGACTTGAAAACCACGTTTGATATCAGTTTTCCCAGTTGATGAAAAATATTCCAACACTAAAATCCATGATTCGAGTGCATTAACTTCAACTAATCAGAGAAAAGCTCCTTCAAAATTCAGTACACCAAACTTTATCTGATTTAATCATACACTCTGTCAATGATAAACTCAACGAACTTTGGATAAAGTTTAATTTACCAAGAGTCACTCGATAAGTGAAGTATATCAAAGGATGAATGCTATCTCACAAGCTGGGGGGGGGGGGGGGGGAATGTAATTTAATTACGATTAACTTGATATGTTTTCGAGAGATTGTTCAGTGAATTATTAATTAGATACATTTCAATGTTTGATGTTCTATATCGTTGCCTTGGAAACAAAGGGGCGTAAGTGTTGTATATATAAGCATAGGACTTACGCCCCTTTACTCCTAAGGTGGTGGATATTATGAAAATTGAGGGGAAATTAGGGGAAATATTTGGGATAGGATTTTTCTGATGATTTTATTGGAAAACTGAGGAAATTTGCGGTGGAAAACATGTGTCTAAATTTTTTTTTTGGAAATTTGGATTTTTTGGGGGAAATTTGGGAGTTAATTCTTTAGGGAATTGAAAATTTTCACTTTTTCGGGGATATTTTAGGTTCTATTGGTTGTAGGGAGCTGGTATTGGTTTTAAATGAAAGGTGAGATCATTTGCCATTGATTTATGGGGTTTTTAAAAGAAAATTATCGATTTTTGAGGTATTTATAGGGCAAAAATTGAATTTTTACAAAAGTGGCCATAAGTACCTCAAAAATTGGTAATTTTTTCTTCAAAACCACATGAATCCATGGCAAATGATCTCACCTTTCATTTAAGATCGACCTCAAGTCGCTGCGACAAATAGAACCGGAGATATCCTCGAAAAAGTGAAAAAAAACGAAAATGGAAAGGATTTGACTCCCAATTCGTCTCCAAAAAAGTAGAATTTTCAAAAAATTCAAAAAAATCAATTCTGACACATGTTTTCCACCGGAAATTTCCTCAGCTTTTCAATGAAATCATTAAAAAAATTCCATCTCAAGCCGTTTCATTGAAATCTCCATTTTACCCCACTTTTCCCTATTATTCCGGTAAATTTAGCTATTTGTTTTTCTCCAAAATCTCGGAAACTAATGGAGATACGCCCTTTTAGCCCTAATCCATTTTTGTATAGAATTCCAAGAGTTACAAAAAGGATCAGAGCAAAATCGCCCTATCCCCCTCATTTCCCAAGATCTTCTGAAAAAACAAATGATAAAAAAATCGACTTATCCTTCGACCCCAATTCATCCCCAAAAAACTCGAATTTCCAAAGAAAATTCAAAAAAATTAATTCAGACACATGTTTTCCACCGGAAATTTCCTCATCTTCCCAATAAAATCCTTAAAAAAAATCCATCTCAATCCCCTTCCATAAAAATCCCTTTTTTCCAGTTTTAATTCATCTCCAACTGAATAAATAATAAATTCCCTTCCTTCCAACCCCCTTAAAATCAAATTATTTCAGATTTTCTGAGAGGGATCAATGCCCTCAACCAAATCCCACCCCCCCCCCTCTTCTTAATTATCCCTTAAAATTTCATAACACCCCTTCACAATCTCCACAAAATAATTCACTGCTTTCTAAAATTTTCACTCGAATAAATGTCGTTTCCCTCACTTGTTTTCACTCGAGAAAAGTAAGGAAACGTACAAAAAAAAAAAAAAAAAAAAAAAAAAAAAATTCAACCACCATCACAAAAAGCTTTTGCAGCCTGCATACAAAAGCAAATAATGATAAACTTCTTAAGTAGCTGAATTTCGTTATACTGTACAAGTAGTGTTCGTGTCTGTTGTGTGCATCAGGGCTTTTCAATTTGTCATTTCAATGCAAAGAATCTTATTGAATACAACCACTGGCTTTAGTTAAATTTATACGTAAATACTGAATCACCTCGAAAAGTCTCACGTTGAAACTCATCTCTGCGATTCAACATTTTCTTCTTTCTTGGGATTTCTTCGTTTTTTTTCTCTTTTTTTTTTTTGGCTGAAATAAAATCAGCAATTTCTTTTCTTGCTGAAATAAATTGGGTTGAGCAACTAATGCAAGAAATTGAAGAAAATCCAGGATTTTATAAAACATTGCTGAATTACTGTAGAAAATATTCATTTATTCATTTATTTATTTATTGAAGAATTTTTTCTTTTATGTAATTAATTTTCTTTTTTTTTGTCATTATTATTATTATTATTTAATTTCAGGAAAAGGAGGTGAGATAGAATTTTCTCGATGATTTCATTGGAAAGCTGAGGAAATTTTAGGTCGAAAACATGTGTCACAAGTCATTTTTTGAATTTTTCAAAAATTGTAGTTTTTGGAAATTTTGGAAAATTCGAAAATTTTGAAAATTTTGGAAAATTCGAAATTTTTGAAAAATTGAAAAAAAAATGATGTTACACATGTTTTCTGGCTAGAATTTCCTCAGCTTTCCGATGGAATTATCAGAAAAAATCTATCTCCTGCTATTTTCCGAAAAAATGATAAGAATTTTGGAATTTTTGAAAAATTCCAAAAACTAGAATTTTTGAAAAATTCAAAAAATCACTTGTGACACATGTTTTCCGCCTAAAATTTCCCCAGCTTTTCAATGGAATCATCGAAAAAATGCTATCTCACCTTCTCCCATTGAATTTAAATAATAATAATAAAGAATAATAAAAATTAATTCCATAATTTTCAAAAAAATTGGGAAAATTAATTGTGACACATGTTTTTCGCCTAAAATTTCCTCAGCTTTTCAATAGAATCATCAAAAAAATCGTCGAAAACTGAATTATTCTAAAAATATCTCCAAAACCATTAAGTTTCACAAAATTTATCGAATCTCCTTTTTTTTTTTGAAAATTAAATTTTCTCCAAAAAATCCCTCCTGCCATTTTCTCCAAAAGCCCAAAAGTTCCCAAAAAAATAAAAAATCTCCATAAAAATTCAAACTAAAAAATCCATAATTCCGTAAAAAATCCAAAATCTCTAAAAAAAAGCTTTGAAATCAGCATAAAAGGTCGATAAAATGAAATTCTGAAAAATTTCAAAATTCTCCCTTTATCCTAAAAAAAAGTACATTTTCAGAAATTGTCATTTGTCAGAATGACAATAGTATCCGAATTCTCCTCAAATACCTATGATTGAAAATCAATATTTGTTTAACATTCAGTAGCTGCAAGTGAGTGAATTTCTCTCTCTCTCTCTCTCTACTTGCTTGACATTCTCCTTGATTAGATTGATGATCGTCCTCGTATCTACTGACACGAGAGTAACATGAAAAGCAAGCCATTGTGTCTGCCATCTGTGCTACTTCAATTTTCTGGTGACTCAATTTCAAATGACTTCCAATTCTCTCCAGGTCGTATTCTAGTTTTGATGTAAAAGCCACCTTCAGTTTCAAAGTTACATGCACTTTACCACAGAATTTAGATGAGTGTTCTACTCAGGTTATACAGGTAATTTTCGAAATTGAGTGCAATAGTTAATTGCAAACTTGGTTCATTAAGAATGTTCAGATATTTAATTTTTTAATTTTTTTTATTTCTGTAATTTCTATCGAAAAAATTTTAATTACTTTCTCAATGAAAAATTTGGATTTTTATAATAAGTTTATATCACTTGAAATTTACTTCAAAGAAGTCTTTGAGGATATCTCGGAAACTAAGCGAGATAGAGCGATTTTGATAGAATCCTTTTTTGTAGAGAATTTTCAGAGCTGCAAAAACGGTCTCTTCAAAAATTTCGCTATCTCTCTTATTTTCCGAGATATTCTTTAAGAAACTGTAAAAAATTGTATTTTACGTTTTTTATTGACTTTTTTTTGGTGATTTAAAATTAATTGTCAATTGTAATTGCAACTGCAATTACTCTTGATCATAACACATTGTCGTGTTGATAATAATGATAATGAGATCAATAATGATCGAGAAAAAATATCGGATCATTAGTGAAAGCCTTTTTTAAATGGATGAAGTAGTTACATTCTAATATGGTCAGACACTCATGCACGTGATCAAGAAAAATCTGGGAAAAATTGAGAAAATGCCCCAATATGTCTGCATTATTGTTGAATTTTTTCAGATTTTTTTGTAGAACTGCCTTTCCCTGAGAAATTCTCGAAAAAAAAATGAGTGCAATGAAGAGAAAATTTTTTAAAAATATATCAGCATTTTTTTTCGGAGCGAAGAACTTCATGAAAAAATTTGAAAAAATTTGAAGAGATTCTCTGGCATGTCTACAGTGTCGGTGAATTTTTTCAGATTTTTTTGGAGTACTGCCTTTTTGTGAGAAATTCTGGAAGATGATAGATTCTGCAAAACGATTTTCTGCAATTCTTGAAGAAATTAGTAATGTAAGAAAAAATTGAGAAGCAAGAAAAAATTATATTCACAAGCTGAAAATGTAACTTTTGAATAGTTTAATCACTTTTTCGGATAAATCAAAGCACTTTTCCCCCGAATTATCAGCAATTAATTGAAAAAAAATCTACAAATCCTCATTTTTTTCTGTTTTATCGACTTTAATCTGAGATACTACTTTAAAATTAATTAACAATTAAACCGCAATTATTCCTAATTACACCACATTATCACAATAATAATAATGATAATAATCAGACCAATAATAATATTAAAAAAATATCTCCTCGTACTAAAAGCCTTTTTTTCCAAAAAAAAAAAAAAAAAAAAAGGAGTTACACCCTAATATGATCAGACACGAAATAACTCAGTTTTACCATTAAATTCTCCGAAATTTTTTTTTCTATGTTTCAGCTCATATAAATCACGTGCGAAAGGTTGCAGGGATCGATCACGTAGGCCTTGGGGCTGGATACGATGGAATTAATCTGTAAGTCTGATTTTATTACAGAAAAACAGTATTAAATACAAATGAAATAACTCAATATTGTTTGATTTTATTTGAAAATAATTTCTCAATCCATTCGAAAATTCGAATTATTCGAGAATATTAGAATTATTTGAAATTTTTTGAATAATTCGAAAATTTTCCAATTATTTGAGAAGTTCGAATTATTCGAAAATTCGAATTATTCGAAAAAATTCGAATTATTCAAGGAAATTCGAATTATTCTAAAAATTGAATTATTCAAGGAAATTCGAATTATTCTAAAATTCGAATTATTCGAAAATTCAAATTATTCGAAAAAATTCGAATTATTCAAGGAAATTCGAATTATTCTAAAATTCGAATTATTCGAAAAATCGAATTATTCGAAAATTCAAATTATTCGAAAAAATTCTAATTATTCAAAAAAATTCGAATTATTCGAAAAAAATCGAATTATTCGAAAATTCGAATTATTCAAGGAAATTCGAATTATTCAAGGAAATTCGAATCATTCTAAAATTCGAATTATTCGAAAAATCGAATTATTCGAAAATTCAAATTATTCGAAAAAATTCTAATTATTCAAGGAAATTCGAATTATTCGAAAATTCGAATTATTCAAGGAAATTCGAATTATTCAAGGAAATTCGAATCATTCTAAAATTCGAATTATTCGAAAAATCGAATTATTCGAAAATTCAAATTATTCGAAAAAATTCTAATTATTCAAAAAAATTCGAATTATTCGAAAAAAATCGAATTATTCGAAAATTCGAATTATTCAAGGAAATTCGAATTATTCAAGGAAATTCGAATCATTCTAAAATTCGAATTATTCGAAAAATCGAATTATTCGAAAATTCAAATTATTCGAAAAAATTCTAATTATTCAAAAAAATTCGAATTATTCGAAAAAAATCGAATTATTCGAAAATTCGAATTATTCAAGGAAATTCGAATTATTCAAGGAAATTCGAATCATTCTAAAATTCGAATTATTCGAAAAATCGAATTATTCGAAAATTCAAATTATTCGAAAAAATTCTAATTATTCAAAAAAATTCGAATTATTCGAAAAAAATCGAATTATTCGAAAATTCGAATTATTCAAGGAAATTCGAATTATTCAAGGAAATTCGAATCATTCTAAAATTCGAATTATTCGAAAAATCGAATTATTCGAAAATTCAAATTATTCGAAAAAATTCTAATTATTCAAGGAAATTCGAATTATTCGAAAATTCGAATTATTCAAGGAAATTCGAATTATTCAAGGAAATTCGAATCATTCTAAAATTCGAATTATTCGAAAAATCGAATTATTCGAAAATTCAAATTATTCGAAAAAATTCTAATTATTCAAAAAAATTCGAATTATTCGAAAAAAATCGAATTATTCGAAAATTCGAATTATTCAAGGAAATTCGAATTATTCAAGGAAATTCGAATCATTCTAAAATTCGAATTATTCGAAAAATCGAATTATTCGAAAATTCAAATTATTCGAAAAAATTCTAATTATTCAAGGAAATTCGAATTATTCGAAAATTCGAATTATTCGAAAATTCGAATTATTCAAAGGTTCGAATTATTCGAAAATTTGAATTATTCAAGGAAATTCGAATTATTCGAAAAAATTCGAATTATTCGAAAATTCGAATTATTCAAAGGTTCGAATTATTCGAAAATTTGAATTATTCAAGGAAATTCGAATTATTCGAAAAAATTCGAATTATTCGAAAAAATTCGAAAATTCGAAATATTCGCACACCCCTAATAAAAATCCTTGTTTCAGGAGCAAAGGGGCGTAAGTACTATGCTTATACACAGAACTTACCCCACTTTCCTTATTAAAGTAATGAAAATGACAAAAAGCCGAAGGGTCTCTCAGTGAAATAACTCAATTTATCCTGGAGACAGTCCAATAAAAATAAAATACACTTTTCCCACTCGATAATCCGCATTTAATGAAGTTTATGAGAATTCGTAGGGATGAAATATCAGTGGAACTATTTTATCGATAGTAAACCTCATTGAATTCGAGATTTTTCGAAAAATTTTAACGATTTCTTATTTCAACAAGTGGCTTAGTGCACTTTTTATTGGCTCCAATAAAGAGAGATAAATAATGGGAAAATACAATTTTCTCATTTTTTTTGGATTTGAGAAAAATAATTCAATAAATAAAAAAAAAGTAGCATTTATTTCTTTTTTTACTGGTTTTTGGAGAATATCTTGGAAAATAAGCGAGATAGAGCGATTTTGCTTCAAAAAAATTTCTCTATCTCGCTTAATTTCCGAATTATCCTTCAAAAAATCCCCCCAAAAAATGGGACTCTTCCTTTTTCTTTTTTTCCATAATTAAATTAATTTTTTTTATTAATTAAAACATAATTAAATTAATTTTTTTTTTTAAATTAAAACATAATTAAATTAATGATTTGATTAATTAATTATTGACACAAAAAAAATTTATTCACTGAAGTGAAATTTATTTTTCTTTCAAGACTCAATAAAATTTTAATTAAACTTCAAATTTCTTCGAGAAAATTGAATTTCAGAAAATTAAGAAAAAAAAAATATTTCTCTCTCCTTCGCATTCCAGCGAATTGTCGACGTGTAAAATTCACTCGAGTTTTAATCCGAGCCTTCGAAAATTATGTCGAGTAATACTCAGCTTGAAATTTCTTGAATTTAATATTTGAAAATTCAATGGTACATGAGCACGAATAGGAAAATTCCAAAAGTTCATTGAATTTACAGCATTGTTATGCTAGTTAGCATCTAACTGTCGTAGTCGTGGGTTTCTCGGAGTAGAAATGACGTTTTGCAGATAATTTTTAGTGGAAATTATTCCACACGTGTAATTTGGAAGTTAACAAATAATAAATTGAGGATGGGAGGCAAAATCGAAAAAAAAAGTTAAATTTTTGTATGAAATCGTTGAAATTTCACATTAATATCAGAAAAACACATTGCGATCTCAGAAACTATCGAGTTTAGGGGAAAATGTCAGGAAACCTTTTTTGTAGAGAATTTAATTTCCTAAAAATAAGGTCTCTTGACATTTTTCTTTAACTCTAATAGTTTCCGAGATAATCTCAAAATAATTAAAAAATATTTTTTTGAGTTACTTATTTGTCGTCATTACTATTTTAAAAGGATCTCAGAAACTATTGGAGTTAGGGAAAAATGTCAGGATACCTTTTTTTTAGGAAATTAAATTCTCTACAAAAAAGGTCTCTTGACATTTTTCTCTAACTTCAATAGTTTCCGAGTGCTTGTCAAAATAATGTCAGTCTCGACATTTGTAATTATTCCATCAATTTTAATTATTGAACAAAATTTAAAAAGAACGTTATTCCTCAATATTTGCTTTTTTTTTTGAAAATAGAATTTTTTAAACAAAAAAGGCTCGAATATTCTCCAACAAAATATCTCAAGTAATTGTTAACTCTCAACTTATTCAAAGACAATTCAAATTCTCTCACGAAAAGCCATTAAAATCATTAAATTCTAAGGAAATACAGGAATTAATGAAATAGCTCTGATTACATGAAACTTCCGTAATACGAGATTTTATACAAAATACGACAAAATACTCGGTAGAGCCCATTACAAATGTAATTTTATTCCACAGTATATCTCTTAATGAGGTACAATTGTGTCTGTGTTGTACCATTAGGTATTTTTGCTCGTTTTCGACAGAAAAAAAAAAAAAAAAAAAACAGTACATTTTCTACTTTATGGCCTGAATACTTTGTACATTACAGAGTAAAATAATTTACAGTGGTGATACAGAGAAAAGAGTTATCTGTACTCTCAGCTTTTCGCATTACTTTCGTATTTTTCCCATTTTTTTTTCGTCTGTGCATGTCATTAACTGCATTCCATATTTACCGATCTCTTCACACATTTTTCATACTGAAATTAACATTTTATATTGCAGGGAGATAATCATAATTTTTTTGAGAAAAAATTCTGAAAGAATTTTTTTAATGGAAAAAATAATATTAATTTTTTTTTATTTAATTTTTTGGGGGATTTTTTAATTAAAAAAAAAAAAGGGGGGAAAAGGGGGAATTTTTAGGAAATGGTGGGGGATGGATTTTTCTAGAGGATTTCATCGAAAAATTGGGAAAAATTGAGGAAAAATCGTGTCAAAAGTGATTTTTATAAAAAATTTGAAATAACTTTAATGAATGGAAAAAAAAGATTCATTTTTTTTTATTCAATTTTTTTTAAACGGTTAGAGATGGATTTTTTTCGATGATTCTACTGAAATGCTGAGGAAATTTCAGCGGGAAAACGGGTGTCAGATGTATTTTTTTCGATTTTTTTGAAAATTCGATACTTTTTGGCATTTTTGAGGGGTAAAAGCCTTTGCTTTTTTGAAAATTTTCATTTTTTTGCAAATATCTCTGGTTCTATTGGTCGTAGCAATTCGGGGTTGGTCTCAAATGAAAGGTGGGCTCATTTCCCATCGATTTATGAGGTTTAGAATTTAAAAATATCAAATTTTGGGGTAGTTATAGGCCAAAAATTGTTTCACAAAACTGTTTCACAAAAATGCCCATAAATACCTTAAAAATCGATATTTTTAAATTGAAAATCCCATGAATCGATGGCAAATGATCTCACCTTTCACCTCGCATCGAAATTTTTACGCTACGACAAATAGAACCGAAGATATTCTCAAAAAACTGAAAATTTTAAAAAAAAGGAAGGTTTTACCCCTCTAAAATGCTCAAAAAAGTCAAAATCGCCAAAAATTCAAAAAAATTAATTCCGGCACTTGTTTCCCGCCTAAAATTTCCTCAGCTTTCTAATGAAATCATCAAAAACAACCTACCGCCAATATTTCTATCAATTTCAAGAGTTTTCCATAATATTTGCCTAAAAATTTAGATGTGTCCATTTTACCCCTGATGTCCATTTTGCCCCACCTTTCCCTATGAGTATAAATAACATCAGTTGAATAATTTCCAGAAATTCCATTAAAAACTGATTTTCGAAAAATGGACAAATCTCAAAAAGTATCGATCGAATTCTCTTCAAATGAAGCTTAAAAAATAGAGTTCGTCGAGAGGAAGTTTTCCACAAAATATGAAATTTTTCTATAAAACCGTTTTGCTGTAATTGAGACTTTTATGCACACACAGACATGCGCTAAAAATATCACATTCTCTCTATTTACATCATTTTAAGTATCTTATATTAAAAAAATAACAATCGAAAATTCCGATGATTACATAGCTTCCATTCGCAAGCAAAAACAATAATTTCCCAAAATTTAATGAAAATTCATCAAGAACATAGTATTCGTTCAAATCTCTTCAATGTGTTGATGCGTTTGCAGCACATGAGAAGGGTAGACAGCTCGTATCTATACCTCAGTTATTTGAAAAAGAGAATTTCATTTAGATTCTCAACTGAAACTGAACTTTCAAATTTTTTTTTCTCACCTCAACGTGAGCAGAATTTTTTATTTCAAAGAATTCGTTTGGAGTAAAAAAAAAAAAAAAGAAAAAAAAAATTTAGAATGGACACAGAGTGGATTCTTCACTCTTGGAGAAGGGCAAATAATGGTCTTTCATCACGTTGCGATAATATTGGTTTTTTTTCTCATTCACTCGTGGTTGTAGATGTGATTTTATAGGTAAATGGGTTGAGACACATGTGAGAGGAAATATTCGTTTGATTTTCTTTAATTTTTTTCAGATTTTTTTGAGTTTTTTGTGAATTTTTAATTAATAGAAAAGGGGGAGGTGGGGTAAAATGGGTACATTGTGATTGAACGGTTCGAGATAGAGATTTTTTGATGATTCCATTGGAAAGCTGAGGAAATTTTGGGTGGAAAACATGTGTCAAAAATTAATTTTTTGAAATTTTGGGAAAATTTTACTTTTTTGGGCAATTTTTGAAGAGGTAATCCTTTTGAAAATCGAAAAAATTCACTTTTTCGGCGATATCTCCGGTTCTGTTGGTCGCAGCGACCTGGGGTTCATCTCAAATGAAAGGTGAGCTCATTTCTCATCGATTTATGTGGTCCAAATTTTTTTAAATCAATTTTTCAAATACTTATATGTTCAAAATCTGCCTAATTTTGAGGTAAATTCTGAGTAGAGAATTTCGATGCAACTCGCCGAAACCCTCGTTGATTTTCTCGGTTTAGTGGACTGTATAATAATTAGCTGTTGAATGATTATAAGGAGTTTAAGTGGATTTTCTCAAGAATATTTGACACGTGGTTTATCAAAAATATACTCTTTAATAAATAACGTGACTAGATACAAATACTCAATGATAATTTGCCCGCACTGACTTTAGATAATGTCTCTTTGTAAATGTCTATTTGTTTTCACTAATAATGTTTGATAATTCACTCTTTATTAATCCCGGTTGTAAGTCGTGATTAATTGCAATTAGATAATTAACTCTTTAGATAACTCTACTCAAACCGTTAAACAATGAAGTTTAATCGCCATGTGGTCTATCGACTCGGCGTCGGTTTTTGCACACTTGATAGTTTTCACATGATTTTAAAGATGATGTTTCACTGATGAGTCTCACGCGAAGAAGAAGGATAATTCGTGAGACCACGCCGGTGGTCCCCCAAATTACCCCTGGTGTCGATATTAGTAATTGTCTCATTTTGATCGACCTTCTGATCCCGCGGTAATTCAGGATCAGTCGGTAATCTAGCTACTTTTTTAACATACCGCCCGCCGTCGACGAACCCCTGGAGGCGACTTAGTAATGTTTGTTTCTCTCCAAGGTTTTGCCAACTTTCGGTAGCGGGTTGCGGTACCAGTGGCTCTTGCTGATGTTCTCTGCTAGTTGCCACCTCTGATTATGGCTCGATGTTGATGACTGGTGTTGGCCAGTCTGATTAACCAAGATTCAACCAAGCTGGACTACTCCACCAATGATGATGATTTGCTAGGTGCTTTGGATGATTCCTCTCGATGCGCAATCTGTTGGATTTTCGGTACCACTGCTGTATCTCCAGATTGCGTGATAGTGTTGGTCTCAATGATTTCTGGAATTTCTGTAATGAGATAAGATAATTAGTTTTCACGATGATGACTCTTATTCTCTGCTAACGGGTTGTAAGGCCGTTGAGCTTGAAGCACTCGTTGTAGCTGCTCGTCTTGGTTGATTACAGAATTCCGAAATCTTGATGACTCTTCTTGATGATTTTGTACTCTGCTTGATGACGTAGCTTGTCATTTCCTTCTTGGTATTGTCATGCGTTTCAAAGGAGCTACCTTTGTTTTAGCACATACCAAGTTCGTTGGTATTTGTTGATTTCCACAGGTGACTCTTGAATAGATTGCTGCAGTTTGATTGATTCGCTTGATAGATGTGTCCACCTGGGAATTTTGATATCCTCTGGATGTTGCTGTTAATCTCTTAACTCTGCACAATTCGTTCAATACCGAGCGTAAATCGTTATTGAACTATTAGGCGATAACTCCCTCGTTTTTCAGCTCAGCGGATCTGACTCGTTCTCTCGAACTTTCCTATTAAGTCTATCGACTAGGTGTCGGTTCCGCAGTAGTTGTTTGGCTTGACTGGCGTTGCCTGGAACTCAGCACGTCTGCCTATTGGTTCCATCTGATACTTTGGTTGATGCTTCTTCCCAAAGTTTCCATGATGATGATGATCTCGATGATGATTTTACTCTTAATGATGTCGGTGAATGATTGCTTCGTGTTCGCAATCGAATCCCGCCCACCATGCAGAGATACGCGGTTCTCTGATGAGGGATTCTTCTTTGTATCTGCCTCAGAAGATGTCATCCACGTATCTTCCTTGTTCCCGGGGGTCGACTCCCCGGGGAAAGTTGTAGTCTTCATCCTCTGCAACGGTACATTGATGTTCACTCGGTTCTCGATGTTTCCTTAATCACTGGATCCGTTGATGATTCCAGTTCTCGTTGATGATGCCGATAATGATTGATGATAACTCTGCTACTGGTCCAATTTTCCTCCATGATGTCTCTCATAAAGATGATAACTATTGTCCAGTGCCATTGCTCTTGTTTCGATTAATTGGATGCACTCAAGCTGTTCCATCTCCTCTATAGACTAAAACATATCACTAAATAATTGCCATATAGTAATCAATTTTAAATGATTCGAAGTCAATGATGTTGATATTAATGATGAATTAACTCGTTGGTGCATCCCAGATAATTGTCTCATGATAATCATTAAATTGAATTAATTGTTCGTCAATAAATTCTCTTATTCGATAAATGATTAATTGACCACGTGTAATTAATAATGCAACCGATGCACTTTGTAACTCTGTGTTATATTGAATGCGTCTCCCACTCTCACCCATGGATTATTTCCTCAAATGTCAAAACGCAATAAATGCATTTTTCTCTAATGTTAATTTTCCTTCAATTAATTTAATTAATTTAATTAATTTGATTCTCCAGTCTCCTCCAGATTCTGCCTCTGCTGCTTCCGAAGTTCTCTGCCATGTTAATTAATTAAATTGAATTACTTATCTCGTATTGAAGAAATGAATTAAGTTGTTGCTGTACTCTGGGCAATTTGAATTGCCCGCGCTATTGCGTTCAGTGAGAAGTAGCCTCAGTGCCGCTCTCGCTGCTCGTCTGGTGTGAGTGGGCGCGGCCTCAGTCCCCTCTGCTTCTCTGCTTCGGTGACTCTCGATGATGTTCGCTGCTGCTCGGGCGCGTGACGTCAAACGCGTCACTGATGGAGGGGATGATAATTTTCTCTCTCTCGCACTCACTTGAATTTTCGCGATGAATTTTCGAAGCTTATAACGCGCGTTTTTCGATGTAAACAAACTCGACACTCAATGTTTTTGTCACTGTTTACTCAGATTCTATTGTTCTCAACTAACCGAATTTTATTGAATTTTATTTCTCGAATTTTCGAATAAAATTCTCTCGATAATTTCACTTTATTTTAACGAAATAAATTTTATCGATTTAATCACTTTACTTAAATTCATGTTAATTTACATGGAAGAAAATTATTGATTTAATTAATTTAATTAATTTCACTGTATTTTACACGAGATAATGTCTAGATTTTTATGTATTTCAGCACAATGTCTTTTCTCGATAATTTTCTCTGTGATTTCCTTTCTCCTCTGCCGGATCTTTACGATCCGGCTCGAAGGACCATGTTCAAAATCTGCCTAATTTTGAGGTAAATTCTGAGTAGAGAATTTCGATGCAACTCGCCGAAACCCTCGTTGATTTTCTCGGTTTAGTGGACTGTATAATAATTAGCTGTTGAATGATTATAAGGAGTTTAAGTGGATTTTCTCAAGAATATTTGACACGTGGTTTATCAAAAATATACTCTTTAATAAATAACGTGACTAGATACAAATACTCAATGATAATTTGCCCGCACTGACTTTAGATAATGTCTCTTTGTAAATGTCTATTTGTTTTCACTAATAATGTTTGATAATTCACTCTTTATTAATCCCGGTTGTAAGTCGTGATTAATTGCAATTAGATAATTAACTCTTTAGATAACTCTACTCAAACCGTTAAACAATGAAGTTTAATCGCCATGTGGTCTATCGACTCGGCGTCGGTTTTTGCACACTTGATAGTTTTCACATGATTTTAAAGATGATGTTTCACTGATGAGTCTCACGCGAAGAAGAAGGATAATTCGTGAGACCACGCCGGTGGTCCCCCAAATTACCCCTGGTGTCGATATTAGTAATTGTCTCATTTTGATCGACCTTCTGATCCCGCGGTAATTCAGGATCAGTCGGTAATCTAGCTACTTTTTTAACATTATAGGCCATTTTCTGAAAATCAGTTTTTGCCCTATAAGTACTTGAAAAAAATTGATAATTTTTTTTTAACCACATAAATCGATGGGAAATGAGCTCACCTTTCATTCAAGATCAACCCCAGGTCGCTACGACCAATAGAACCCGAGATATTCCCGAAAATCTGAAATTTTTCAAAAAACAGAAGACTTTCACCTTCAAATCTCGCGCCAAAAATGTAATTTTTGAAAAATTCAAAAAAATAACTTGTGACATATGCTTTCCATGGTAAATTTCCTCAGCTTTTCAATGGAATCATCAGAAAAAACCTATCTCCAATATTTCCATCAATTTCCCCCAATTCCCATACTACAAAATACCAAAACCAACAAGTGCCCATTTTACCCCATCTTCCCCTAATTAAATAAATTAAAAATCCTTTAATCTCAAACTTTTTTTTGTTTTATCTCAAATTTCAGAACACCAGCGGGTCTTGAAGATGTAAGTAAATATCCCGAGCTATTTGCCGAACTTTTGGCACAAGGATGGTCTGAAAAGGATATTCAAAAGCTCGCTGGTCTCAATCTAATTAGAGTATTCAAATCAGTTGAACAGGTCAGTATTTAATTAATTTAATTAATTGATAATATCATTGACTTAAAATCACAAAGGGGCGTAAGTTTTATGCTTATACATAGGACTTACGCCCCTTTGTTTCTAAGGCGCAGATATTATAAATCATTAAAACAGGATGAACCTATTTTTTCCCTTTTTATTTAAAAATATCTCAAAAATTGATGGAAATATGCCTTTTTCACTCGGAATTTAGCCCTTTTTGTCTCACAATTTAAGAAGAGCTCGGAAATTAAGCGAGATAGAGCGATTTTGCTTGAAATCCTTCCTGTAGCTCTTAGAATTTCGAAAAAAGTTATTAGAATTCAAAAAAAAGGCGTATCTCCATTATTTTCCCGAAAAATTCTTTAAAAAAATGGCAAAAATTGAACTACTTATTTTTTTTTAATATTTAAAATTTAAATATTGAAAAAAAAAATGAAAATTCAATTTTTGCCTTTATTTTTGAGAATTTTTTGTGCTCACAGTAATTTTTTTTTTAATACATTTGAAATTCAAATGTGTTGAGAAAAAAAATTACAATTATTTATGCAATAAAAATTGAACTCTACGTAATTGAACGTAAATTAAGAAAGAAAAAGTCACTTGATTTAAGCAAGAAAAGTCACTTGATTTAAGTGACTTTTACTTTTTTAAATTAAGAAATAAAAGGTTACTTGATTTAAGGGAGAAAAGTCACTTGATTTATGTGAGAAAACGCACTTGACTTAAGTGAGAAAACTCACTTGATTTAAGTGAGAAAAGTCACTTAATTTAAGTGACTTTTACTTTTCTAAAGTAAGAAAGGAAAAGTTACTTGATTTAATTGAGAAAAGTCACTTGATTTAAGTGAGAAAACGCACTTGATTTAAGTGAGTTTTACTTTCTTAAATTAAGAAAGAAAAAGTCACTTGATTTAAGTGAGAAAGGTCACTTAATTTAAGTGATTTTTACTTTCTTAAATTAAGAAAGAAAAAGTTACTTCATTCAAGTGAGAAAACGCACTTGATTTAAGTGAAAAAGTCACTTAATTTAAGTGAGAAAACGCACTTAATTTAAGTGATTTTTACTTTCTTAAATTAAGAAAGAAAAAGTCACTTAAATTAAGTAAGAAAAGTCACTTGACTTAAGTGACTTTTCCTTTCTTAATTTAAGAAAGTAAAAGTCCCTCAAATTAAGTGACTTTCCTATCTTGAATTAAGTGACTTTCTCTTCCTTAATTTAAGTGACCTGCACATTCTTAAATTAAGATAACATCTTCCCTTGATTTTCTTCAATTATTTCTACATTATTCAAGTTTAATTGATTTTTAGTCGATTCACTGCATATTTTTCTCTCCGTCATTCTTTTGTGCAACTTTTTAACGTGATTTGCCTATTTCATATGAATTAATAAAGTCTAATATTTCCCTAACCGTTCATCTATTGGTCATATTACCCTATTTTACCCAAAAAAAAACGAAATACATGAATCAAAATAACTTTCCTAATTGTTTAACAGATACGAGATCGAATGGCAGCAGATGGGCTGGAGCCACTGGAAGAGGATATACCTAACGAGGACATTATTGGAAGAGACTACTGCCGTTACAACTTGAAACATCACCTAGCCATTGTACCCTGATGGAAATTTGATAATAGTGCATAATTGTGGACACTTTATTATCCCTAATATTTTTTATATACGTTATTAGGTAAACTCTTCTCTATTCAATGATGTTGTGAATGATTATAATGAAAAAAAAAAAATGAAAAAAAAAATCTGATTAATACTGAAATAAACTCGAAAACGGTTCTATGTGTGTAAGTGAAGATATTAAAAAAAAAAAAAAAAAAAATGGTTAAATTAAATTAATAACGAGACTTCCGGAGTGACTAAAAGTGATCAAGTAATTCAAAATTACGAAAAAAAAAATTGTTTCATTGAAAATAATAATAATAAGATTATCAATCTTCTGATGCGAGAGAAAAAAAAAGGCGAGAAAACATATAAATATGGACCATTGTAATATTCTATGACCAATGAAAAATTTATATGAAAAAAAAAAAAAATTCATCGATCATTTTTGTGAGAGTTTGTGATTTTTTTTAACAAAAAACCTTTTTATCTCCACTTTTTGTTCATTCCATTAGTTGAGTTTTTTTGTGGAGGAAGAGATGGCTTCGGATAATTGCTGAGGAATGGAGAAGAAGAGGGGGGGGGAGGAGGATATTCAGATGGATATTATTGTGCTCTTTTTTTTTCTTCTCTTTTTCTTCTTTTTTTTAAATCGAATTATTCGTTTTTTTTCTGATTTTTTTTTGTAAATTGAAGATGAGGTAAAAGGCAGTGATAATATCTGCATCGAACGACGGTCCAGTGCATCAGGAGTGAAGTAATACATCCAAATAAGTTTTTCGCAATCGATTAATTAAGGTAAATAAAAGGATGACCTCTTCTAATTATAATAATTTCCTTTTTTTTTGCAATAATTTCAATTTTTCATGGGGATGAAAAAGATAAATTGATAGATATCTCAGAAATGAGGGAAGATAGGGGAAAATGTGAAGGAACCTTTTTTGTAGCTCTTGAAATCCTCTACAAAAAAGGTCTCTTGATAAATTCCCTAAAACCTAATAGTTTTCGAGATCCTTTTAGAATAGTGAAATGGAGAAAATACTAAGAAATTCAAAATTTCAACATTCTTCTCGGGGACTTATCTGCACTTGGAAACTAAGCGAGATAGAGAATTTTTTGTAGAGACTTTTTTTGTAGAGAATTTCAAGAGCTACAAAAAGGGTCTCTACAAAAATTCCGCTATCTCGTTTAGTTTCCGAGTGCACATAAAACCCCAAAAATACCCAAGATTTTCCGCTAATCACGTTGTTATTTTCCAACAAAAAAAAAGAATGTGTTGCAATTGCAAACAATTGCGTTATTCTTGAACGAAACATCTGCAATTGCAGTTCATACACGTTCTCCTCTGTTTTGTGAAGAGATAGCTGCCTGTAGAAATTCCATACGATCCACTGAGGTTGGAATTCTTCAGTACTTGGAAATACCACGCGATCGTAAATTTCATTGATTCAAAGAAAGATGTTTCTTTTAATTGGAAATTAATCATCCATTGATATCGGAATATTTGCATTCCAAATCAAATAATCTAGATTCACTGCTGAAAATGTAACGGAAAGGACTCTTAAGTGAATTTACGAAAATATCCAAGAAATTTTGATGATTTCTCAAATTATATGATTCGGTAAATTTTTCTAATTCTTCTATTTGCATAATTTATTTCGATCGACGTTTTTTTGGCAATAAAATCGCAATATTTTTGAGAATATCTTGGAAACTAAGCGAGATTAATCGATTCCGCGAAAATTGATCTCCTTAATTATAATTATCATTATTTTTATCATTATTTAGGAATAAAGGGGCGTAAGTACTATGATTATCCATTGGCGCTTACGTCCCGTTGAATTTCCCACGCGCATGCGCACAGTACACAACTTCACGCGCCAGTGACCACGTGACTCGTGGCTAGGCACTGTGCGCATGCGCATGGTTCATCTGCCCCGACCGCGAACAGAGAAAGGAGATAAAAAGAGCGATATCTTCCGAACCGTGAGAGATAATATAATGAAAATTTAAAGGAAAATCAGAAACAGTACAATCTATATCATATATTTTTTGCAGATTTTTAAAACAATGACAACAATGATCGGCAGCAATTTTTTCATTTATTTTGTTTATAACAAATAGAAATATCGAGTTTCATGGATTGGAATAAATTTTATTGTAATTATACGCTCTTTCGCAACAAAAATCAAAATGACTTGAATTTTCCCAATTTTTTTTCATGAACTTTTTCTATGTTCACTAAATTTTGGAGAAAAAATTAAACTGTCATTTATCAATTTCATTTTAAATAATTAATTTTAATTATAATGATTAATTTTAATTTTTATTTTATTTTAATATCCAGGTGTCATATTATTTAAAAATCGATTATGCGTTTTGCACGGATAATTCAGACGAAAATTTTCAAAACAAAAAAGATTGTGACGGTTTTTAGACTGGAATAAAAAAAAATTGGGGAAAGTTTGAAACTCTAAGCTCGTTAACGAATAAATTAGATAACAAAATGATGGTGAGGTCTTGTGGAGATTTTAGAGGGGGGGGGGGGGGGGGGGGAGAGGAAGATACTCCTGTAACTAATGGGAAATTTAGAAGTTTCTGCATTTTAATTTATTAATTAAACTCAGTAGTGAAGAGGTGAAAAAGGGAATATTTGAGTTCTTCAAAAGAAATGATTAATGCAAATAAAAAAAAGGGCGTATCTCCATTTGCAAAATATTTAGCGAGAAAATCGAAAATTTTCAGTAGTGAAATGATAAAATTGAATCATTTGAGTTTTTTTTTTAATTTTTTGAGAATATCTTGGTAAATAATGGAGATACGCCTTTTTTAACCGAATTTCAAGAGCTCGAAAACCATTTCTCAAAAAATTCATCTATCTCACTTAGTTTCCACGAAAAAAAAAAATGAAAATTTCATTACTTTTTCATTTTTTTTAATGAAAATTTCATTACTTTTCCATTTTTTTCGTTTAATGTAAATTTCATTACTTTTTAATTTTTTTTAATGAAAATTTCATCACTTTTTCATTTTTTTTTGTTTGATGTGAATTTCATTACTTTTTCATTATTTTTTCAATAAAAATTTCATTAGTTTTTCATTTTTTTTTAATGAAAATTTCTTTACTTTTTCATTCTTTTTCAATGAAAATTTCAGTACTTTTTAATTTTTTTTAGTTTAATGTAAATTTCATTACTTTTTCATTTTTTTCAAAAGAAAATTTCATTACTTTTTCATTTTCAAAAAATGAAAATTTCATTACTTTTTCATTTTTTAAAAATGAAAATTTCATTACTTTTTCATTTTGTTTTAAATGAAAATTTCATTACTTTCTTATTTTTTTTTGTTTAATGTAAATTTCGTTTCTTCTTTATTTTTTTAAATGAAAATTTCATTACTTTTCCATTTTCTTTGTTTAATGTAAATTTCATCACTTTTTCATTTTTTTAAAATAAAAATTTCATTACTTTTCCATTTTTTTTTAATGAAAATTTCATTACTCTTTCATTTCTTTTTAATAATTAAAAATAATTCAAGAATTTTCAAATTATTGATCCCCCTAAAAAATCAATAAATCATTATTTATTCTTTATGTTCTCTACATGCCTTCAAAGTGTAACAGTTTTAAATTGTCGATTGTTTTTTCATTTCTCCTCTTTTTTTTTTATTTATTTCAAGCATGAATTTTCTATCGTGACACATGTGGAAAGTACTTGTGTCATCTATTTTCCACATATTCAACTGGATGCACCATATGATATTCAACGCGTAAATTTTCCATTGTACTTTGTCATACGGGTACGAATCCCACATTTGTGAACTTCGACGATCCGGGTTTTTTTTTTTAAATTTTTTTTTATCATTTTTCTCTTCTTTCACAGCGGTGGAAATAATTATGACAGAAATTTTCAAATGTTGAATGGAAATAGTGAACTTCTGACGGTTTTCTCGTTTCATAAAATACTGTATCTCGACTGAAACTACCGTGAATTTCCGGGTTATTCAATCAATTTTAGAATTTATTGGAATTGTTAAACTTTTTATTGTTAAAGTTTTTTTTTGTGAAATATCGGAGAATTCAGAGGAAATGGGAGAATTTTTCAGGATTTTTTATTTTAGCATGATATCAAGGAAAATAAGGGAGATAGAGCGATTTTTTTAGTTTTTTTTTTTATATCCTATAATTTAAAGGAAATGGATAATTTTTTAGGATTTTTTAATTTTTTATTTTGCCTTTTTTTTGCAGAAAATTTTAATTTCTCTCATATTCGCATAATTTATTTCTATCAATTTTAGAATTTATTGGAATTGTTGAATTTTTCATTGTTAATGTTTTTTTTTAAATATCCTAGAATTTAAAGGAAATGGAGAATTTTTCTGGATGTTTATTTTTTTATGATATCACGGAAACTAAGCGAGATAGAACGATTTTGACTTTTTTTTGTCGAGAATTCCAATTTTTCGTCTATTTTCATAATTTATTTCGATCAATTTTAGAATTTATTGTAATTTTTTGATTTTTTTTTTTTTAATATGCTAGAATCTAAAGGAAATGGAGGATTTTCCAGGATTTCTTTTATTTTTGCATGATATCAAGGAAAATAAGCGAGATAAAGCGATTTTGTTAAATTTTTTTTTTCTTTTAATATCCTAGGATTTAACGGAAATGGATAATTTTTTAGGATTTTTTAATTTCTTATTTTGCCTATTTTTGTAGAGAATTTTAATTTTTCTCATATTTGCATAATTTATTTCGATCAATTTTCGAATTTATTGGAATTGTTGAATTTTTTATTGTTAAAGTTTTTTTTTTGAAATATCCTAGAATTTAAAGGAAATAGAGAATTTTTCTGGATTTTTTTTTTTTATGATATTCCGGAAACTAAGCGAGATAGAGCGATTTTGCCCTTTTTTTTGTCGAGAATTCCAATTTTTCTTCTATTTTCATAATTTATTTCGGTCGATTTTAGAATTTATTGTAATTTTTAAAGTTTCTTTTTCTTTAAATATCCTAGAATCTAAAGGAAATGGAGGATTTTCCAGGATTTTTGTATCTTTTCATGATATTTCGAAAACTAAGCGAGATAGAGCGATTTTGTTAAAGTTTTTTATTATTAAAGTTTTTTTGATTGAAAACATTCTAGAATTTAAAGGAAATTGAGAATTTTTTCAGGATTTTTTGTTTTTTTTCAGGATATTTCAAAAACTAAGAGAGATAGAGCGATTTTATCTTTTCTTTTTTTTTGAGAGAGAATTTCAATGTTTCTTCGATTTTTATAATTCATTTCGATCAATTCTACAATTTATTGGAATTGTCGAATTTTTTATTGTTAAAGTTTTTTTTGGAATCTTCTAGAATTTAAAGGAAATGGAGAATTTCTTAGGATTTTTCATTTTTTTATGATAATTCGAAACCTTTTCCTTTTTGTGAAGAATTTCAATTTTTTTCATATTTCCATAATTCATTTCAATCAATTTTAAAATTTATTGGAATTGTCAAACTTTTTACTATTAAAGTTTTTTTCTTCGATATATCCTTAAATTTAAAGGAAATGGAGAATTTTTCAGGATTTTCATTTTTTTCATGATATTTCGGAAACTAAGCGAGATAAGGCGATTTTGGCTTTTTTTTTTTTTAGAAAATTTCAATTTTTCTCCAATTTCCATAATTTGAATAATAAAATCTTAATTTTTTTCGACAATATTATTGATTTTTTTGATCGTATCTCGGAAATTAAGCGAGATAGAGCGATTCTTCTTTTTTTTTCTTCTGTAGAGAATTTCAAGAGCTCCCAAGACAAAAAAATCTTGTTTGCCGATCAAAAAGGGCGTATCTCCAGATATATCCTTAAAAAAGATGATTTTTTTTTCATTAATTTCCTTGTTTTTAACTCAAAATTAATTAAATATTTTTTTTTCACATTAAAACAGAAAAATAACAGGTGGAAAATTGAAAGAGGAATGTAACTGTGAGAAAAAAAAAGTTGAATAAAAAAATTCACACTGAAGCTTTTGACCTTTAATTAAATGGGAATGGGAATGCAACTGTCCAAGTTAATTTTTCCACACACACACACACACACATACACACACATTTACGTATTCTGTTTTTACTAACGTCACCCATTTGCAAAGAATAGAGGAAAAATAATGAAAAAAAAAAATACAATTGTACTCAAAGAAACTTCATGCGGGTAATTAATGAAAAAAATTGGATTTTTTTGCCCCTTTTTTCTTAACTGTTAGAATTTTTTCAGAGGGGAAGAAAAGAATTAGAAGGGGAGAGAAAAAAATTTACCTAAAGGGGGGGGGGGTGATGAGGGGAGAAAAAATGCTTTGGTATTTATGCAAATGAGGGAGAACCGCAAAGTTTCTCATTAAAATTAACAATGTACTTTTGTACAATTGAAATGACATAATCATGCTGATGCTGATAGTGAAATGCAATTTAATTTATTTTTTTTTTCCTCTGTGAATTTATGATTTTTTTTTTTGGTTTTAATAAAAGAAAACGGTGAATTCTGATGAAAGGGGTTGAGATGGATTTTTTTTGAGGATTTCGTTGAGAAGATGAGGAAATTTCGGGTGAAAAACATGTTTTTGAATTAATTTTTTTGAATTTTCTTGGAAATTCGAGTTTTTTGGGGATGAATTGGGGTCGAAGGATAAGTCGATTTTTTTATCATTTGTTTTTTCAGAAGATCTTGGGAAATGAGGGGGATAGGGCGATTTTGCTCGGATCCTTTTTGTAGCTCTTGGAATTCTATACAAAAATGGATTAGGGCTAAAAGGGCGTATCTCCATTAGTTTCCGAGATTTTTGAGAAAAACAAATAGCTAAATTTACCGGAATAATAGGGAAAAGTGGGGTAAAATGGAGATTTCAATGAAACGGCTTGAGATGGAATTTTTTTAATGATTTCATTGAAAAGCTGAGGAAATTTCCGGTGGAAAACATGTGTCAGAATTGATTTTTTTGAATTTTTTGAAAATTCTAATTTTTTGGGGATGAATTGGGGGTCAAATCCTTTCAATTTTCGATTTTTTCACTTCTTCGAGGATATCTCAGGTTCTATTTGTCGCAGCGACTTGGGGTCGATCTTAAATGAAAGGTGAGATCATTTGCCATCGATTTATGTGGTTTTGAAAAAAAAACTATCGATTTTTGAGGTACTTATGACCACTTTTATGAAAAATCAGTTTTTGCCCTATAAGTACCTCAAAAATCGATCATTTTCTTTTCAAAACCCCATAAATCGATGGCAAATGATCTCACCTTTCATTTGAGACCAACCCCAAGTCGCTACGACCAATAGAACCTAAGATATCCTCAAAAAAGTGAAATTTTTCAATTTCGTAAAGAGTTAGACCTTCAAATTCCCCCTAAAAAATTAAACTTCTCGAAAAATGAATTTTTATATTTGTTTTCCACCTCAAATTTCCTCAGCTTTTCAATGAAATCATCAGAAAAACCCTATCTCAAATATTTCCCCAATTTTCCGATCATAAAACATCAAAATTTACTTCATAAAATTCTAAAATAAACTTTCATCAAACGAACATTTGAAATCGCAAAGACTTCATCGAATTAAGTGAAAATATAACTTCCCCCCCCCCCCCCCTCCTCCCATTCACCATTCGAAACGATCGAATTACTCAGGCTTTTATCTCTCCATTTTTTATTGCTGGAAAAGCCTTAATGATTGCGGGGGTGAAAGAAATGAAAAAGAGAGAAGAAGAAAAAAAAACCACCGGTCATCACCCAGATTTACACCCTCATGCTGACAACGCTTTGTTCTGTCGACTGACACGTTAACCACTAGACTAAAGACACTGCTCTTAACGTGTCCCAGATCTCTCCTCAGCTACGTGAATATTATGCTTCGCTTTATAAAACCCAAGAAATCACGACAAAACGCCTCCCTCCGGAAGAATAAATCAATAATTTTTTTTAAAACATCGGCGGTTGCTTGAAAAAATTTGAAAAAATTCACGAACAAAGGAGACATTTTGCTGCAGTTTCCTGAATTTTTTCAGATTTTTCCGAAGACATCTTCTAACCCAAAAAAAATCCTAAATCATCAATCCGCTGAATCTCGGTTTTTCGAGGGGAAAACTCTGTTTTTTAGGTGCGAGAAAAAAAGGGAAATTTGTGGAGTGGGATTAATATTTCATACTGAGTACACACTTTGAATTGACAATTCTTGGATAAAACGTTTGTCGCAAGGAGAACTCGGAAACTTCTACGGACTATCGCCCTCGACAAAGCCACGTGGAATTGGATCCCTGGGGTTTTGAAAGAGGCGTTTAGAAGAGGGGAGAAAAATGTTTTTTTTTCTTCATGCAGAGATACATCCGGAATTTCATTTAAAAAGGGGTGAAAGGGACCAAGAGAATAGAATTAAAGCACATTTTCCCGAATCGCCGGCAATTAATTAGAAACAAAACTACAAATCTCCTTTAGAAAATAAATGTGAAGATTGACTTCTAATATTCATTCATCAGTCCGATATCCCGATTGATCTTCAAATCAATTATATAATATAATTTTCGTTTAAAAGAGTATTACTATTTTATGCCCGCCTAGTGGCGACCACCTTAGTTCCAGGGTTCAAGAAGGTTAGTAAGCCTCGCAAAGTTAAGCAGGAACGCAATCTCGTCCCCTGTAATAACCGTTAGGTTCGAAATGCTAGTGGATCCGAATACTTTCCATCTCTCTCTTTCGAGTCAACTGCATCTCGTCAATAAGTGGTGAGCGTCCTCCACTTCCATCCCACATTTATCGCAGGTGGGTCCCTCTTCGGTTCCCAGTCTGTGAAGATAGGCCCTGGTGGGTCAATGTCCTGTGATAAGCCTCATCAGACAAATTCATATAATTATAATTATATATTCGCCGTATAATATCCCATATAGTCAAGTGGTTATGATTCCTTCATTCGCATATATTTATATATAAAATCTCCAACTCATCTATTATTTCACATTTATTACAATGAGAAAAAAAAGTAGTAAAAACCATCAAATATTAATTTCATTGGTACCTTAACAAATATTTTTCAGAAATAATTTTTAAAAAAGCTGGAAAATTCACTGAATTCAGTCAATTCATTGCAGGAATATCTAAGAAAGTAATGGAGATACGCCCTTTTTATCCTTTGTCATAGCTTTTCAAGAACTATCAGCAAGGATTAAGACAAAAAGGGCGTATCTCCATTTAGTTTCCATGATATTTGCAAGGAAATAGTTTTTTTTTGTTTTATTAAGAAAAAAAAAACTAAATAATTCAGAATAAAATTCATTACCGCACGGATTTTTGTAAGTTACATGCTTGTTAGCTTAAAACTAAACAGCACAGCGACAACTTTTTGTACTTAGAAAGAAGGAAGAAAGAAAAAAAATACAATCTGAAAGACAAGCGAAAGTAACAAAGTGGTATGAAAACAGGGCAAGGACTTACCACTGTTGGCACATAAGTAGGAGAGGAGCTTGGGAAACAGGGAAAAGAACGATGAGGCAAAGAAGAAAAAAAAGTGTAGAATAAGAAGCAGATGAGTCTGTGCACAAGTCATATGGAAAATAAGGTATTCTAGGTAAAAAAAAGGGCAAAACTTCAAAGTATTGTTCCACACCAAAAATGGGAGATAATACTCAAAGTTTTTAATTTTTTGTTTTCTTATTTATTTCTTTTTATTATTCTTTGTACATTTACAATTCGGCATTAAATATCTCCGTAATGAAAATAATTTTCTTTTCTCATTCAATGAAATAAAAAAAAATTGTAAAATGAATTTTAGGAGAAATGAGGATTTATGATAAAATACGATATTTTAATTTTTTTTTTTTTTTTTTGAAAAAAATAAAGGGTTTCAAATAAAAAATTTCATTAAATTGACTGCGTACAACGCTAATCATTTAATCTCAAATAATAATTTTGAGGATAATCACAATCGAAGGTAAATACTCCAACAATGATATAAAATATATATATTTTCAGAGGTAATTCGTTTCTTGCTTTCTTTTTTTTTTTTCAAAAAAAAAATGCTAATTGTTGTTTCGCTCTTTCTTGAGGGCACCTAGTTCTTCAAGCATCGTCTGAAGGCCATCAGGAACACGTCCAGCATCGATTTCTATTCCCCATGCTCGATACTGAAAAAATAAAGAATTCGAAATTTTAGTAATTTAGAATTTTTTTAAACAATTTTTTTTTTTAACGAAAAAAATTGAGATACGCCCTTTTTACCTAAAAAAAAATGAATGTTTGTAGCTCTTGAACAAATTCTCCACAAAAGAGAATTCATACAAACGTCCTATTTCGCTTAGATTCCGATATTAAAAAAAAACTGACCACAAAATAAAATGAATTCATTTGAAAATTTGAAATTTTTTTTTATTCAATTTAAGAAAAATTATTTGATTGATTTTTTAAAAATCGTTCAATCGATGTCGTAAAATTTCTCTAATTCTTCTTATTCTTCATGATAAATTGAACCACAAATTGAATTTATCTCTTTCTTTTGACGTCAATAAATAGTAAATGCGAGTTTCTTGAAAATAAAAACGTATTTCATATTATTTCTCGTGAATTATCTGCCTCGACAATACCGAAAGAGGATTGCAAGTGCATTTCTCAAAAGCCACTGTGCTCTCTCTCTCGTGCAATGACGACTTTAGCACAACAGATTGGATATTCGTACATTTTATTTATTATTTTTCCTCATTCAGTGAGAATTGAACGAGACTCTTCCCCTCTTAGTCAGAATTTTTTTGATGAAACAACGAGAAACTGTTCAAACCTCAATTTCGTTAATTTACTCAATTTATTTCTATTCATCAATTCAAAGTAATCGAAGTAGGTACTCTTCGCACCTTGTTACCGGACACAAATTGAGCTAAAAATGATTTTTGAAAAAAAATCAAATCAACATTAGAACTCCATAAGCGAGATTCAGTTTCAGTTTCACTGCAACAATTCATGGTTACAAACCTATTTTTTCCTTGTATAACTATATATATTCTTGTTCGTCAGAATGTCTATTAATTTTTCAAATCATAAAAAAAAACGCCTGTTACCGGACAAATAGCGAGGATTAATCCAATTAATTACATGAAAACATGAATTGGCGGGAATATTGGTATTTAAAATCCGAGAATCCTCCAATCACAGTCCTAGATGCTGGAACAGCGTCACTCAAATTCGGAACAATATTGGATATGCATAATATTATTTAATAACAATTTATTATCGTGGACATTGTTTCAATATCCGTAAAATGCGTTTCAAAATCGAAATAATTAGAATATTTATGATAACTTAGAAAAAAAAAGTAGATCATTTCGATCTGCTACTTGGATTTCATCAACATCAACAATACTAATTCTTATGATTGAAGTCAAATTGAGAGTCATTATAAAAATAAATTCCCTGATTTTTTGGATAAAAATTAGGGGTGTGCGAATAGTGTTCGAATCGAATCGAATCAAATAATTCGAATTATTCGAAAATATTAGAATTGTTTGAAACTTTTGGAATAATTCGAAAATTTTCGAATTATTTGAGAAGTTCGAATTATTCGAAAATGATAATTTTTATAGATCATTTGGATCTGCTACTTGGATTTACTTGAAATTATTGAAATGTTCACATAATGTCTAAAAATAAGCTAATGTAAGGAGAAAGGGGGGGGAGGAGTTTATGTACAAAGCCGAGAGATCATACATTTTGAAAATAAATAAATATTTTGCAAAAAAATGAAAATCTAATTCTCTTTGTGTTCTCTTAATAAAATACAAAAAAAAAGAGGTTGATGTTGAGTGAAATCAACGATAATTCTTGTTATGAATCTCTGTGAAGTAAAAAATCAAGCTTTATTTGATTTGTGTATCTCTGATTGAACAATGAGATTCGTATGTATCCAGAGTAAGAAATGAAGTAAAAAAGGAGTGTATTCTATTGACAAAATAGCACAAAGGAGAGGAGAAAAAGAAGTGTTCCGGGTTGAGACTCGGGATGTGATTCAATGTATATATAGATATATATATATATTTATATATAAGCAACACAGGAAATGAAAGAAAAAAGAGTAGTGGAACACCTCCAATGCTCTCAATGTGTACAAACAAAAGACGATTTCAGTCGACAGTATTTTTGATTGTCCGATACGTTAACCGAATTCATCAAGAGAAGGTAAAAAAAAGGTGAAATACAAATATGAGTTGATTTGGTCAAAAAAAACAGGGAAAAGGCAGTCCAATTGAAAAGCTCAGTAATAAATTGATTAAATTGAATAATTCCATATTTTTTCGAATATTTCGGAAACTAAGCGAGATAAGGCAGTTTTGTCCAAATCTCTTTTTGTAGAGAATTTCAAGAGCTGCAAAGAAGGATTCGATCAAAATCGCTCCATTTCCCTCAGTTTCCAAAGAATGCCAAAATATTCTAAAGAAATTGATAGAATTTCAATTTTTTAGGAATTTCCCATAAAATTTAATGATAAATTCCAGATTATTTCATCCGTTAGCCTTTCATCGTCTTCGTTGGTCGTCTGAAACAGTTACAGTGAAACCTCGAGGGATAGAGAGAAATTGCAAGGAATTATTATTAAAGTTCTGTGAAATGGAGTACTGTTAGTAAAGTAAATTACCATATCGAGCTCTTTACGGAGAGCGACAACAGCTTTTTCTCTGTCAGCCACTAGCTCCTCCAAATACTGGTACCTGAGCTTCTTACGGGCACGGCACTCCCTCGCACTCTGCCGGCTACGTTCTTTAAAAAAAAAATGAGAAATTTCAAAGTGTTAATTAATGTCTCAATGTGAAATGTATACGGCGTAATTAAAGAGGAGGTAATAATTATCCTTTGGGTTTTTTAACTTTACTTCTTTTTTTTTATCTGAAGTGTTTACTGAATTTTTTTGCAGAAAAATTCAGCAAAATTGAGCAGAAAAAAATCTTCATTCCAATATATTTATTTTATCGGTCTAAAAGAATTCATCGAAATTTAAGGAAATGATTCGTTTTTTTTGTCATTTTTTTGGGGAGAATATTTTGGAAACTAAGCGAGATAAAGCGATTTTGCAGAGAATTTCGAAAGAAACTGGAAAATCAAAATTTTCAAAATATTTCGAAAATTCGGAAAAATCGAAATTTTCAAAATATTTCGAAAATTCGAAAAAATCGAAATTTTTAAAATATTTCGAATATTCGGAAAAATCGAAATTTTCGAAATTTTTTGAAAATTCGCAAAACTTCCAAATAGGAAAATCTAACTGATTTTCTTCTTTTTTTTAGGTAAAAATCGCCCTATCTCGCTTAATTTTCGACATATTCCAAAAAAAAATGAAGAATATTCATTAAAATAAAATTGAATAATTCCATCTTTTTCCTCATATTTTAAAAGGATCTCGGTAATTAATGGAGATACGCCTTTTTCACCCTAATCCACAGATTCCTGCAAAAAGGGCGTACCTCCCTTAATTTCCATAATAATATCAAAAAACTTGTGAAAAAAAATAGTTTCATAAAAAAATAAAAATAATTTTTTTTTTCATTGAAATAAAAAAAAAATTTAATTGAGATTAAAATTCAATAATTAAAATTTTCCATTCTCATAATTAAGAATTAATTAATTTTTCATCTCTGCATATAACTCCGATTGAATTACGGCCCAATAAACCCAAAAAAAATTTAAAAAAAAAACGATATCAAGTTACTGCTCTGCGGTGAACCTGTCCGAACGGAATTACTCCAACTGGAGCTTTTGGGTGAAGCACAGTATCAGTGTCTACTCGATGATTATCCTACCGCACTCAAGCACCACGACGGGGGGGGGGGGGGGGGGAGGGAGGTTTTGATGTTTGAATTCACAGTAACAGAAAAGCTTAGAGGTCAGCATTTCGATTACTGATTTAACACATGCCACGTTGAGTTTAACTTCGAATATTGGTTTTCAAATGTGGTTTAGCAAATAATTAAGTAGAAATTGGACATTATTTTCCAGTCAATTATTCAAAGGATATTACCGAGCAAAACTGACAATGAATGAATCAGTTTTGTGGAAAATTGATTTTCAATTAGAAATTGAGATTGGAGATAAATGTGGTACAGATTTTGTTTTTTGTTAATTCAATTCTAAAGATCAAATAAAATAATTCATCAAATTTTTTCCATTTCGAAATTTTTTCAATTTTTTTCCAAATAGACTGAATTACCTCAATCTTCTTCTAGAACACTTGAAACTTTTTACGAAACGAATTTAGGATAAAAAAAAGGCTTATCTCCTTCATTTTTTGAGATATTTTCAAACAATATCTTTAAAGATGATTTATTCAGATATTTAAACGGAAGTTTTTTTCTCTCTATCAGCACTCGGAATTATTAAAAGCATGAAAAATATAGTTACTGACATATTCACAGCTAAAAGTAGAGTTCTACCATAATCTGAAATTCTACGGGCCGTCAACTCGGAAACTACGTGGTCACGCCTCTTGAAATTCAGCCGGAAGACATTTAAAATGCCTAGAATACATCCTTCCACTAAATGCAACACATCGTTGATATGAGAGAATTTTCAACTTTTTGAAGTTAAGAATATCCAAGTAGTTCAGATAATAATTTATTTCTTCTTAAGGAGTCTTCTTTGAATATCTCGAAGTTCGATCAAATTTCAGAATGTCTTATTTAGAAAAGGATAACCGTAGCATCACACGACCAATAGATGAACATTGACCAAAAGATGGACGGTTTCTATTATCGAGGACTTCCATAAATAAATAAATGATTTTTATAAGAGAATAGGTACCAAAAACAGTATTTATGTGGCTATGAAATTGTTTAATCAATTACCAGTAGAGTTGAAAAATTTGTCAATGAGCAAATCGGCGATAAAGAATAAATTAAAAGATTTTGTTAGAGATTTATAGGGGGTTGATACTAATAGTGGTTTCTGTGATTAAACACAATCGTTTTCATAGATCTTGCACTTGCCTTTTCTCTCGAGCAGGATGTTCTTTCTCTTGAGGAAGGGTATTCAGCATGTGCCTTATTTATAGGATTAAGTTTTTTAAGTTTTTTTTTTCAGGTTTAAGCTGTTATACCGACCTATGTACAGGTAACTTTGTTACCTCTATAGGAGTTGCATTGTATAATTTTGTTTCTTGTTGAGGTGGTTTCACCTTAATTATGTACAACTTACAGTGTAATTAACGGTAATAAATTCTATTCTATTCTATTCTATACTTTTCACGCCAAATTTGAAATCATACCACTGCAAATATGCAACTGTCCACCTATTAGGGGTTCAAGTTATTTTCCAGTTTTTCCTCGATTTTCTTTAATTATTTCTACATTATTCAAGTTTAATTGATTTAGTTGATCCACTGTATATTTTTCTGTACATCATTCTTTTCTGCAACTTTTTAACGTGATTCGCTTATTTCATATGGATTAATGAAGCCTAATATTTCCTTAACCGTCCATCTATTGGTCATGTTACCCCATATACTTTTGTTCTTAAGAATGTCTATTCATTTTTCGAATCATAAAAAATGCCGGTTACCGGACAAATAGCCATCATCAATCCAATCAATTAAATGAAGAAATCTATGTCGGTTATATTGAATGATTAAAATCCAAGCATCCTCCAATCAGAATCCTAGAAGCTGGGACATTTGTCAAATGCAGAACAATATTGAATATTTATCATAATATTTAATAACAATTTATTATCCTGAGCATAGTTCTGATATCGAAAATATGTTATAGGATCAAAATATCTATAATTATCATGGAATCTTGGAAAAATAAGAAAAAAAAGGAGATAATGTGGATCTACTACTTGGATTACCTTTAAAAAGTAAAAAACGAATTTATTAACGATGAAAAAAGAATAAAAAAAATCCAATGGAATTGAATTGAAAGAGGAAAATTGCGAGGACTTCTACGGAATTTAAAATAGCCGAAACAATTGAATAACTGTTCTCAATAGTCACTGAATACAATCAACTATTTCGAATCAAATAGTCTAACACTGTGAATCTCAGCATCCAGTCTGCAACTTCCAAACTCAATAATTCGAGCTCTATTGTTGTCGTTTTCCATTCTAAAGTCCATTTGTCACAATAGATTATAATTTCATAGCATTCATTATTTGTTTGGTTTCTATGCATTCTTCTAAAGTCTAGAAATGATGGATTTGTTGATGCTGGATATTTTCTTTTCCGTTCGATCATTCATAGCGAATAATTAAAACTTCAATTGAAATTCAGTCGAAAGGAAAGTAAAACAAGAAGAATCAGATTTTGCATCAGTTTTTCGCAAATATCTTAAAAGCTAATGGAGATACGCCCTTTTTGCATTAATCTTGTGTTTTGTAGTTCTTCAAATTCACTGAGGACGAAAATAACTGAAGACTAAAAGGGCGTATCTCCATTATTTACAAAGATAATCATCAGAAAATGGCAAAAGTAAGCTTCTAATTCTTCCAGATCTGAAACTTCAAATCAGAATTAAATAATGAACTCAATTTTCATCATATCGTTCTGAAATTAAAACGATAAGCTTGAATAGAAAAGCTGTATATGATACACTTCAGAAAACATGAATGCATTTACTCTGACTCTCCCTTATTTTGCAGAAGTTTACATATATCTCAGCTGTCTCTTCCTAACATAAAATAGTGCACTTACCAAGCTTGGCTCTCATGTCCGCCTTGTCGGACGCTTTCCTTCCGGGCTTGCGTCCTCGCTTGCCCCCCTCTTTCCGGTCACCGCGAGAAGCCTCCTGCAAACATGCAAATAGAGTACTTGTGTTATATACAATAAAACTACGAGAAATAATATCCCAAAAATCTTCGTGTAATCGGAAACAAATTATTCAGTTTATCCCACAGGATTTTTTTTTGTCCTCTTTTCCCTATTTTCCTAGTAAATACCTTCTGATATATCTGAGTATCGATCGCTCGTGATGGGAACGTAGCGGCAGAGATAAAATACCACTTTCGAGATGTTTGAGGCATTAAATCAGTTTTTTTTCTTATGCAAAAAATTGGTTTCTCACGTTTTTCTCGCCTGCCCTTAAATTCTTTGCATTCATGGAGACTCATTCATCATAGAACAGATTCAACCTCCGATGAAAATAATAATAACCATCCTTCTCTATAAAATATATTTGCGAGATTTTATCGAACTTCGAGATATTTAATCGAAATCTTGTGATGCCGAAATTTTAGAGGTTGGTTGAAGCCACGAGTTGGGCGGGATATTCAAAATATCGGTTAGAACGATAGAAAAACAATCATAGCTGACCCTCTCGCAGCAGATTTGACTTTTAACGTAATATCAATAGTTATAGTGTCTCGTTTGATTTATGCACTGTTTGAACACTAGATAACCGTCTCGAGTGAGTTAGAGAGAGAAAGAAAATATAAAAAGTACAGTTTTCATAGTTATTCACTAATTACTAGTATTACATGCTCTGAAGCTGTATTTAGAAGGGTTCAAAATGTTTTATACATAATTTTCTATCATTTCTATTTTTTTAAATCCAAATCGAAACGGTCAATTTTGTAAAATATGATAAAATGTGCGATTTCCCATATGCTCAATGTTAAACTCGTGAAATTTCAAGTGTCGATATCTTTTGACTCTTTCTCTGTAGCCCTTTAAAAATTTAACTGAATCATTAGCTCATCATAATCCACGAATGTGCCAAATTTCAGAATTTTCGGAACCTAATCTGACCGCAGATAAGCAAAGAAATAAATGTTTCATATCAAAATATCGTGCATAATATTTTACATTTTTCTAAATTAATAGCAGCAACCATCTATAATTTAAGAGAAGACTTCCTCTTTTGTTTTCAAAAATGATGACACATGACAGCATAAATAAATATTGATTAGGTTGAAGTCAAAAATCACAATATGGACGCGTCATGATCTAGTCATGAAAAAAAACATATGCCCCTTTGTTTCTGAAGTACCAAAATCCTTTATCTTCGTAATTCATATTATCTTTATTACTTAGGATAATTTATTCTCAAAAATCGATTTTCTTTTTTCAAACAAATTCAGACTTGGTAATTTCTACGAGTCCATAAAATTATTGATTCATTAAGGAAGTTTAAATGAGATTATAAAATAAATTATCATTCTTAAAATATGATTAAAGTAAACTGACCCAGTTCGAGAAAAACTTGAATTGAATAATCAATTTTCATTCTTTTTAGCTATATTTCCGATTGGAATTATTCACCTTCTCAATTGGAATCGGAAATAAAATCCAATATGTCTGAACCTCCTCCCGAAACGTCGATTTTCCCTTTAGAGTGATTTTAATTCATTAATTTCGCATGTAATTAATTAATTACGACCAATTTCTAATTTTTCCACCAGTTTTCCTTAAATATTTCGGAAAGTAATGGAGATACGCCTTTTTTCATCCTATTCTCCTTTTGTATTTCTTGAAATTCTTCACAAAAAAGGACTAGAATAAAAAGAGCGTATCTCCATGAATTTGGGAGATATTTGCAAAGAAAGCTGAAAAATCTCTAAAAATAATAAAAATTCAGTAATTCTAGAATAGAATTTATTTCCTTGATGTTCAATTTTCCATGTTTTACATCCTCCCTTCGCCTCTCAATAATTCTATTTTTCTTTCTCATTTTTAGAGAATATTTCAATAAATAATGAAAATACGCTCTTTTTGTCCGAATCCTCTTGTTTTTACAGAATTTAGAGAATTTCAACGGCCACTAAATAGGATTTGGGCGAAAAGGACGAATCTCCATTAATTTACGAAATATTTACAAAAAAAACTGGTAAATCGTCTATTTTCTCCTTATAATAACTTAAATTCATTATTTTCTCACGTGATTAATTTATTACGATAAACTCCTCTCTTTCACGTCATTCAAATAATCCAATCAACATCTCAATCCTCTTCAATCTGTAACGCTCCAGCTACTGCAATGGATTACACAGTAATTCCCCAATGCTCCTTCATTTATCCCCCTTTCCCTCCCCAAATCTCCTTATTTCCACTTTTACCTCTTATTTTATCTTTTTAATATCCGTTTCCCTTAATCTCATTTTCTTTCCCTTAATTCCGCTTCTTTTATTTTTCACACTCTGCAAGTAGCAGCAGCCAACAGCCAGCAGCCACTTCATTCTCTAATTCTCGTAGCTTCCAAACACCTATCGATTTCTTCTGTTGACTTTATCTCGTTTATTTTGTTGTTTCTTTTCATGGCTTTTTTTTTCTATCACTTCGTTTTATTCTCGGCGAATAAACTCGGAAAAAGTAAAATTGGATAAGTTAATTTTTTTGCTTCTTTTTTTTGCAATTTTTTCGGAAACTCATGGAGATACGCCCTTTTCATTCTAATCCACTTTTGTAGCTCTTGAAATTCTGTACAAAAAAAAATGATTAGGATAAAAAAGGCGTATCTCCATCATTTTTCGAGATATTCTCGAGAAAAGATCAGAAAAATCGAACTTATCCGGTTTTTTTTACTTCTCTGCTCCTCAATTAACCATTAAAAAAACAGGAGAACAATAATAAAATCCTTAATCCTCAACTTCAATCTCTGTATTACAACATTAAATTAAATTTTCTCATTATACTGAGGATTATTCAGCCAAAGAACAAATGACAACTCAGTTAACTAAGGCTTCAGCCAAATCTGCATAAACTCCACAGAGCTGCAAGCCTTTTTTTTTCTTTTACAGGCTTGGTTAAACTCATCTCCAATTCCTCTTGAGAGGTTAATACACGGTGAAAAAAAGAAATTGACTTAGTTGTAGAAAATTTACTCCAAAAAATTCTGATATACTCAGGTGAAAAATATTCTGATATAATCATTTAAAATTAGAGATCATCACCTTAGAAGGAACAAAGGGGCATAAGTGCTGTTCATAAGCATAGTACTTAGGCCCTTTCGTTTGTGAGCTGACGATATATTTAGAATCTGAATTTCAAATCTCAAAAAGTGCAAAAAAAGCTCGAAACTTCAGATCTGATCAGATCCAATTATATGGAATTATTACAGATCTGTCAAGATTCCAATATATATAAGCATATCTGATGCAGATCTGGACCGTTTCACTGGGATCCTATTCTCGACGCATGGGGAATTGATTTTCGTTGACAAAATAACATTCGTGAATGAATGAGACAATTCATGCATCCAATTCATCAACGAATTTACGATTCCCTCACGAAATAGAAGTTCTCATACGAAGAGCTCATATGGGCTATTTTGCTTCCGACTGGAAGCTATGTGATCATCAGAAATTTCGATTGCAATTTTTTTAATAGAAGATCCTTAAAATGATCGAAATAGAGAGAAAATGATATTTTTAACGCATGTCTATGTGTCAATTACAGCAAAACGGTTATTTAAGCTTTATTTGAAGAGAATCCAATCGATACTTTCTGAGATAAGTCCATTTTTTGAAAGTCAGTTTTTAATGGAATTTTCTGAAACTATTTAACTAATGTTATTTCAACTCATATATTATTTCCAGAGTTGTATCAGTTGGATGTCTGTGAATTTTCAGCTTATTTGCATGATTAGTTCTCGAGTTATTGCTGTTTTAATGAATTTCTTCAAAATTTGATATTTTGATGATGGTTTGAAAAAAGTTGTATCACTTCCATTCGAAAGCATATTGCTAAAGTATGAGCAGAAAAAGCTATATCAGTTGAAAAGCAATACTATCCACTTGTTTTGATTCCTGGAAGTGTAAATATTGATTGCGCCAGAGCGCCATTGAAACTTTTGTGAGTGAAGAATAAATCAGGTTTGTCATCTAGTGAATCTCAAACTTATGGAAAATGTGTAGCTGCTCGGTAAAGAGGATCATCGACCATGTCTCAAAAGGAAGTGACATCCATAAACAAATCGGAGAGTCATTTCGTCAACGAAACTCTTTCGTATGCGAATATCGTCCACGAATGAAATAGTCATGAACAAAGATACTGAATTCGTTTACAAATCCTGTTCCCATGCGTCGAAAATAAGCTCCCTGTGGGATTCTCAGATTTGATCAGATCTACTGACCATATCTGCACAGATATGACTGCAGATCTAATCATATCAAATTCAATCTAATTGGATAGAATTAGATATCATTAGCTCGAATTAGATTAATATTTAGCAAATACTCTGTTGAGTGAACCGGTTCAAGTATGTGAGGGCATCTAATATTCGTTCAATGCAACTAAATCCGTGACTTAACTGTTAAAGAATCCTTTTCTCAGTGCGTCTCCATAAATGGAGCATAACCAAGAACTACGAAAATTATGGCTTTCTTCAGAAAAATTAGCATGAACAGTAAATATTCTAAGAAAGCGGACACTTATCCAGAGGAAACTTCTCAAGAGTCTACGCTATTTGTAAAATCAATATTGTGCTCAATTGATTCAGTGAAATTTGCATAAAATTCTGAGGTGAATTTTCCCCATCGAAAAATTCAAAAGGACATCTTTTCTAAATTATTGATGAATAAATTCACATAATATCGTAAATGGCAAGCTTCGAAGATTCCAAACAGGGTAAAAAGTTTTTCCATCTGCAATTTGACGTTTAAACTTTCAAAGATAACTTTCTATTTTCCAGGTAAAATCACGTGGTACCTTTTTGAGTATCACTTGTTGTCTCACAGTGATTCAAATGTAAACGATGCAAAATTATTCCATTTTGTGTACTGGAAAATTCAATAAAGCCCCTTCATCCAAATGAACTCTGGCCCTCATTCAACAGACAACGGTAGGGGAAGGAAGTTACACAGCCAATGGGAATATCTAATATACGGGATATTCCTGCAATAAACCCATCTGTCACCCATTTGCCAAATCCGACGTAGGAAGTCGTTGTGTCATCGTATAACCACAATGGACATTTGGTTAATACCAAAATGTCTTGTGGTGAAATGAAGGAACAGATGTGGAAAATCTTAATAAAATTGATTGGTAAGAATCGAAAGATTCTCGGATTTTTCCTATTCAAGGGAAAAAAAAGAATTCTCTTCTTCTTAGAATATCTCGGAAATTGATGGAGATGCGCCCTTTCTGCCTTTTTTTTTGTTTTTTATAACAAAATTCAATTCGCTCTATCTCGCTAAATCAATAACAAAATCGAATCCTCCTTTTTCCCTCTAATTTTTCGTCTCCAGATCCTTCAGTCATCTCTCAGTCTCCAAGATCCACTCTAAATTTCCTTTTATGGTCTATCCTCTTTTTTTTTTCCTCTTCTTCTTTTCACAATCGAGTAGTACTCGCAACTTCTCCTCTCAGACCTTGAAATAGATTTCATGTACTTTTCTCTCGTCGAGATAAACTACATTTCCACATATACATCTCCATTTATCGAGCCAGCGATTATCTTTCATAGGATTTTTCTAAGACGATTTCTACTATGCTCCTCTCTCAGAAACAGTCATCCTTGACTCTATCCAGCTTCCCTTTCTGAAAATCCACTTTCAGTGGGATTTTTTTTTCTCTCTTTGCCTCTTCTCTTTACTATTAACAAAGAGTGTGAGAGAAAGAGAGAGAGAGAGAGCTCTCGTATTCAATAACGTGAAATTCACTTATATCTTTTCTTTTATCCAGTGCGATTCAAAAATTGTTACGTAATTCATGAATGTTGACGATAAATATGGATTTATGTGAATTCGAGACTTTTTTTTATCTACAGCAAAACTAATCTATTGAAAATTGAAAACAAGTGGATAATAGTGTTGCTTTTCAACTGATATAGCCTTTTCTGCTGATACTTTAGCAATATGCTTTCGAATGGAAGTGATACAACTTTTTTCAAACCATCATCGAAATATCAAATTTTGAAGAAATTCATCAAAACGCCAATAACTCGAGAACTAATCATGGAAATAAGCTCAAAATTCACAGACATCTAACTGATACAAATCTCGAGATAATATAGGGGAGAGTGGGGCAAAATGGACTCTGTAATGAAACGTTTAGAGATGGATTTTTTTCGATGATTCTACTGAAAAGCAGGGGAAATTTTAGCCGGAAAACGAGTGTCAGATGTATTTTTTTAGATTTTTTTGAAAATTCGATACTTTTCGACATTTTTGAGGGGTAGAAGCTTTTCCTTTTTTGAAAATTTTTAGTTTTTTGCAAATATCTCTGGTTCTATTGGTCGTAGCAATTCGGGGTTGGTCTCAAATGAAAGGTGGGCTCATTTCCCATCGATTTATGAGGTTTTGAATCTAAAAATATCAATTTTTGGGGTAGTTATAGGCCAAAAATTGTTTCACAAAACTGTTTCACAAAAATGCCCATAAATACCTCAAAAATCGATATTTTTAAATTGAAAACTCCATGAATCGATGGCAAATGATCTCATCTTTCACCTCCCATCGTAATTTTTACGCTACGACAAATAGAACCGAAGATATTCTCAAAAAACTGAAAATTTTCAAAAAAAAGGAAGGTTTACCCCTCTAAAATGCTCAAAAAAGTCCTAATCGCCAAAAATTCAAAAAAATTAATTCCTGCACTTTTTTCCCGCCTAAAATTTCCTCAGCTTGCCAATGAAATCATCAAAAACAACCTAACGCCAATATTTCTATCAATTTCAAGAGTTTTCCATAATATTTGCCTAAAAATTTAGATGTGTCCATTTTACCCCTGATGTCCATTTTGCCCCATCTTCCCCTATGAGTATAAATAACATCAGTTGAATAATTTCCAGAAATTCTATTAAAAACTGATTTTCAAAAAATGGACATATGTCAAAAAGTATCGATCGAATTCTCTTCAAATGAAGCTTAAAAAATAGAGTTCGTCGAGAGGAAGTTTTCCACAAAATATGAAATTTTCCTGTAAAACCGTTTTGCTGTAATTGAGACTTTTATGCACACACAGACATACACACACACACACAGACATGCGCTAAAAATATCATTTTCTCTCAATTTAGATCATTTCAAGTATCTTCTATTAAAAAAATTATAATCGAAAATTCTGATGATTACCTAGCTTCCATTCGGAAGCAAAAAATGAAAAACAACAGAAGATATTTTCAAATAAATCATTAAAAAATAAATTGCATTTTTTTTAAATATGATAATCATAATAATGATAATTGTCCTGTAAATGACAAAATCGAATAGTTTAGGGCTTTCAGAAAAACTTGAAATATAATTCTTTTTCGTCCTCAAAGAGGATAAAAATGAACATATTATCAGTTTTTTTTAGAAAATCTCGAAAAAATTAAACGAGAAAAAGCGATTTTGTTCCAATCTTTTTCTGTGCCTCTTGAAATTCTCTACGAAAAAAAGTCCTCACAAAAAAAATTCTTCATCTCGTTTACATTCCGGGATACCTTTAGGAAACCGATGATGAAATAAAAATAATTGTTTCTTTCAAATTCAGTAGTTTTTTCTTTTAACTTCATTGATTCCCAAAAAATGAGCATCAAATTTGCACAATAGTGCATCCACAATTTCGCAGTAAAATTACACATAACAATATCATAATTGCGCAGTACCTTCAAGCTGCACAGAAATCCCCAAAAATCTTCTTTTTTTTTCTCAAAAATTCGAAGTTTTTAGAAAAATCGATTTGTTCTTGTCACTAGTTGTTTTTCTTTTAATATCTCGAAATCTAAGCGAGACAGAATAATTTCCATGATTACTTTTTTCGTAGCTCTCGTAATGTGCACAAATAGTGCACATCCACTTTTTCACACTAAAATCACACATATCAAGATTATAATTGCGCAGTACCTCCAAGCTGCACAAAAATCCCCCAAAAATCGATTTTTTTATTTCGAGAATTCGAAATTTTTTTAAAAATCAATTTTATCTTCTCACAAGTTTTTTAAAAGTATCTCGGAATCTAAGCAAGATAGAGTAATTTTCATGATAACCTTTTTTGTAGCTCTTAAAATTCCCTTCAAAAAAGCACCCCACAAAAATTTCTCTATCTCGCTTAGATTCCGTAATATCTTTAAAAAAAACCACCGACGAAATGAAAATCATTTTTTATCTTTTTCTAAAAATTTCTATTTATTTTTTTCACTTATCCTCCAAAAAAAATGCACATTAGTGCATCCACTATTATTTCCCACTAAAATCACACGTGTCAGGGTCATAATTGCGCAGTACCTTTTAAAGCTGCACCTATATACAGTTGGTAAAGCCCCGAAGCGATCTATAATCGACCCGGCATGTCCACAAAGTGCAATTTTCCCTCAAAAACCCCCCTTTTCCCTTTCCCTAATACTTAAAAAAAAGCGCAGATCCTCAAAAACCGCCAAAACACATTTTCAAATAACGCGCACTTTAAAAATCCCCCCCCCCCCCTCAAAAAAAAACTCAAAAATTCGTCACTCGAGTAACGGGGTTAGAACGCATTACCGAAAATCCGTCCAATTTCCCCCCCTTTCCTCCCTAAAACCCCCCAAACCCCACCCCCATCCCGATCCCACTCCCCAAATCCCCAAAAATCCGTTAAAAACCCCATGTTCTCTTCTTATATTTTCAAATTCTCAAATAAAATTGAAACGCAACAGACTTACCGGTGCAACGCGTCGTACAAACGGCTTCAACTGCGCAGTTCAGCTGAAAAGCCTGAACCAGGGACCGCTAGTTGCAGTACGGTGCCCCCGATTTGACACACAACAAACACATGAACCACACACATACATATACACATATATACAGACACACAAACACAGTCTCCCGAATGTTTTCCGTGCATTTGCGAGACCCCCAGCGCCTCATTGCGTCAAAACCCCGAAACTCAACTCCACTTTACCATTCAAATAATGCAGTTTTCCCGCCCAATTTTCCGCGGCAAATTTAAACTCAAAACCGTTTGAAAAGGTCATGAAAACACATTCGAGCGCTTTTCTTACCCCTCATCCTCTTCTCCTCCTCTTTTCCACAACGAAGACACATTTTGACGGCTTAAAAACACAAAAGGGCGTAAGTGCTATGCTTAAACACAGCACTTACGCCCCTTGGTTTCCAAGTTACGGTATTAAAGTAAACACACAAATCATAACCTTAGAAACAAAGGGGCGTAATTGCTATGTATAAGCGTAGCACTTACGCCCCTTTGTTTCCAAGTTGTAAACACTAAAATAAACACACAAATCATAACCTTAGAAACAAAAGGGCGTGAGTGCTATGCTTATAAATAACACTTAGGCCTTTTTGTTTCCAAGTTGCGTTCCTAAAGTAAACACACAAATCTTCGCCTCGAAGACAAAGGGACGTAAGTGCTATTTATAAGCATAGCACTTACGCCCCTTTGTTTCCAAGTTATGTCACTTGAATCAACACACAAATCATAAACTTAGAACCAAATGGGCTTAAGTGCTGTGTATAAGCATAGCACTTAGGCCCCTTTGTTTCCAAGTTGTGTTTCTAGAGTAAACACAAAAATCATCGTCTTAGAAACAAAGTGGCGTAAGTGCTATGTTTATACACAGCACTTACGCCCCTCTGTTTCCAAGTTGCGTTCCTAAAGTAAACACAAAAATTGTCACCTTAGAAACAAAGAGGCGTAAGTACTATGTTTAAGCATAGCACTTACGCCTTTTTGTTGCTACGCGCTTTGTTTTATCACTTTAGAAACAAAAGGGCGTAAGTGCTATGTTTATAAATAGCACTTAGACCCTTTTGTTTCCAAGTTGCGTTCCTAAAGTAAACACACAAATTTACGCCTTAGAAACAAAGGGGCGTAAGTGCTATGTTTAAGCATAGCACTTACGCCTCTTTGTTGCTAAGCGCTTTGTTTTATCACTTTAGAAACAAAGGGGCGTAAGTGCCATGTTCATGAATAGCACTTAAGCCCTTCTGTTTCCAAGTGGCGTTCCTAAAGTAAACACAAAAATTGTCACCTTAGAAATAAAGGGGCGTATGTTCAAGCATAGCACTTACGCCCCTTTGTTGCTAAGCGCTTTGTTTTATCACTTTAGAAACAAAGGGGCGTAAGTGCTATGTAAAAGCATAGCACTTACGCCCCTTTGGGTGTTTCCAAGGAAACGATATGCTTGTGTGTGTGTGTGTTTTTTACGTTAATGATGCAACACCGACATTATCAGCCAATGGAAAGCGCCAACAACGCACTCTGTCAGAAAACGCGCGAATTTCAACGGTAAAGAGAGAGGAAGAGCGAGAGAGAGAGAGAGACACAACATTAGGCGCCAGCTTGACGATTCAGAGTGTCTTCCCTCTCTCTCTCTGTGTTATGATTTTTTTTTTTTTCAATGAAAATGAATTTACATCCCTCGAACAAACACGATCCACACGATTCTCTCATCCCCTCTCCTATCGCACTTTTGCCATTGGCCAATGAGAAACGAGGAAAGAGCCAACAAAGAAGCGACTATCGCGTGATCTCAACGATTTAATAACCAATTTTATTGTATTTTATGGGTTTAACATTTTTTTTTTTTCGAGATGGGACAATAGTCGGTGGGAGAGGGGGGAGGGGAGGGGAGGGGGGAGGGGGCAAGTGACTGATTTTTTCTGAGAATTGATTTTTCGCGGCTTACGATAGGACAGACGCGATTTACGTCAGATACTGCAACAATTTTCGTGATTTCTCTCTCTCTCTCTCTCTCTCTCTTTCTCTTCGTTTTTCATGGAATGATAATAATAAGGATTTGTGACAAAGAAAACTCACCATTTCATTGTCCGCAATACACATACTCTGCATTTCCATTGATCTATATATTTATTTTGAAAAAGCCCAAGAAATTTGATTAAAATCACACTTGTGACACTTTTTTTTTGTTTTATTTTCGGTTTCGGGGAACTTGTATACACAATACACTTGATGCAATTAACACGAGTAATCCGTACGGCAACGTGTGTCTGTTTACAAACACTGCAAGGTCACTCAGCTGGCCACAGAGAGACTTGCTAACGAGCCTGAAAAGCGCGCGCATGCGCATTGGTTGAGGGGAGATTTAGCGGTGGCGCTAGTGTCGAAGCGGAAGAAAAGTGAAATTTATTTGAAAAATGAGCGGGAAAATGGGTTAAGTCGGTGGGGAAAGGGTTTTTTGAGTTTTGAATGCAGGGAAAATTGGAGTTTGTTTGAAAAAATTGGCGGGAAAATGGGTCGGAGGGTGGGGGAGGGGTGCTTTAAGTTTTAAATGCATGGAAAATTTAATTTTATTTGAAAAATGGGCGGGAAAATTGGTTAGAAGGGTGGAGAAAGGGTTTTTTGAAGTTCAAACGTGGGAAAAATTGGAGTTTGTTTGAATAAATTGGCGGGAAAATGGGTTCAGGGGGTGGGGGAAGGGGTTTGATGAGTTTTAAACGCTTGGAAAATTCAATTCTATTCGAAAAATGGGCGGGAAAATGGGTTAAGAGGGTGGGGAAGAGGTTCCTGAGTTTTAAAAGCGGGAAAATTGTAATTTATTTGAAAAAATGAGCGGGAAATGGAGTTCAGAGGGTGGGGGAAGGGTTTTTGAGTTTTAAAATCGGGGAAAATTGAAGTTTATTGGAAAAAATTGGCGGGAAAATGGGTTGGGAGGGTGGAAGAGGGGTTTTTTAAGTTTTAAGAAGTGGCGCAGTGTGATTTCGTTAATTTTTTGCATTTTCCGAGGCCTCTGATTGGCTGCGCGATGTTTTTTATTGTTATTTCCATGGTTACGCGATTAAATCGAAAAAAATTGGATAAAGGTCGAGTTTAAAACGTTGATATCTCGGTGAATATTAGAGTTAGAGAAAAAATGCAAGAGACCTTTTTCGTAGAAAATTGAATTTTCCACATAAAAGGATTCTTGAGATTTTTTGATAAACCCAATAGTTTCGGAGATATTCGGGATTTGAAAAGCGCGGGTATTTGAAATTTTTTGAAAAAAAACAAAATACGAACTTTTTACTTTTGGAAAAATTGGTTAAAATTATTTTTGGCGGAAATTTTTGAAAAATCCAGGGATTTTATCGTCTATTTAACATGAAATGACCTCAAATTTCATTAAATCACGAATTTTTGAGATAAATAATATAATTAGAGATGCGGAATTCGATTGGCTCTTCAGATTATGCTTCAACGCATTCAATATCTATTTAGCCATGTTTCACGTCATTATGCAGGACAGAATATTGAATATGCAGATGGACAATGATCCCCGTAAGACACCAAAAAAAAAAAAAAATCATTAAGGATGATTCGAAGGTACAATCGGAAAAAAGTTAAATTTTTGCATAAAATCATTAATTTTTTTTTTCTTTATCATAAAATCATTAATAACAATTTATAAAAGATGAAATTCTCAAATCTGATTCAGTGAATCTGTAAAGAATGTAATGAGCAATAAAATAAGCTCTAGAAACAAAAAATTAATTGAAAATTGAAAAATTTTCATTATTTTCTACATTTCTTTAAATCTTGAAAAATTTGAAAAAATGTAAAAAATAATGAAAATTTTTCAATTTTCAATTAATTTTTTGTTTCTATGGCTTATTTCATTTCTTATTACATTTTTCACATATTCACTGAATCAAATTTGAGAATTTCATCTTGTATAAATTGTTATTAACGATTTTATACAAAAATTTAACATTTTTCTCCGATTGTATCTCCCAAACATCCTTAAACTATAAAAACCATAAAAACCCCAAATATCACATTCCTTTTATTTTAAAGATATCTCGAGAACAATCAAATTTATAAAAAAACCTCAAGACACCTTTTTTGTAGAAAATCAAATTTTCCACAAAAAAGGTCTCTTCAATTTTCCCCCTAAACCCAACAGTTTCCAAGATATCTACAAAATTATCCACAAGAAATTTTACAATTAAAAAAAAAAAAAATTCTCAATTATCCAAAAATTAAGAAATTAATCAATTAATTAATTAAAATAATTTTTTTTTCACAGAATTCATTGATATCATCGCTTATCCACTATTTCTGACTGGACTGGACCTCATGATGTACATCAGCCTCTCGATATAATAATAATAATAATAATAATAATTAATAATGATATCATTAATCAAATAATAAATAATAATTAATAAAAATAATAAATATCGTTATTATTATAATTTTAATTATTATTATTGTAATTATTATTATTATTATTATTATTATTATTATTATTATTAATTTCAATTGGGAGAGGAATATTGAAGATGAAAAGAATTAATGTTAAAAAAAAATTGTAAAAAATATTCAAAACTTATATTTTAAATCTTAGTTGAATTATCATCGATGCTGAAAAATTTACAGTACTTTTGTTTTTTTTTTTCTACTCATTTGCCATTTTCTTATTCTGTACTTACAAGTTTTTTTTTTTCATTCTCACCCTCATTCTCTATTTTTCTCAATAATATTTTTTTTTTTTTAATTTTTTTTTCTAACGAAAATTATGAATATAAAAGCTCGGGTGGATTTTGTTTTTTTTTTAAATAATTAAATTTTTTAATACAGTAATTGAATTATTACGGTTCTAATCTAAAAAATTATACAAAAAAATTGAGGAAAAAAGTCAAATTACGATAAAATTTACAGAGGATGTAAAAAAAATCAGAAATACTCTTTGTCATAAGTTTAATACGAAAAAAAAGGAATTATTTTAATTTTATAATTGATTAAAAGAAATTATGATTTACCCACCCGGCGTTTTTTTTTATGACCGATTTAATTCTACGAAAGCAATTATTTATTTTTACTATGAACTGAACGAAAAAAAAAAATCAAGTGAAAAACTGATAAAACGAAAGAAAAAAGTTGCGGTTAATGGGGGAAGGTGGGGTAAAATGGGTACATTGTGATTGAACGGTTTGAGATGGAGATTTTCTGATGATTTCATTGGAAAGCTGAGAAAATTTTGGGTGGAAAACACGTGTCGGAAATTAATTTTTTGAAATTTTGGGAAAATTTTACGTTTATGGGCAATTTTTGAAGGGGTACTCCTTTCGAAAATCGAAAAAATTCACTTTTTCGGCGATATCTCCGGTTCTGTTGGTCGCAGCGACCTGGGGTTCATCTCAAATGAAAGGTGAGCTCATTTCTCATCGATTTATGTGGTTCAAATTTTTTTAAATCAATTTTTCAAATACTTATAGGCCATTTTCTGAAAATCAGTTTTTGCACTATAAGTACTTGAAAAAAATTGATAATTTTTTTTTAACCACATAAATCGATGGGAAATGAGCTCACCTTTCATTCAAGATCAACCCCAGGTCGCTACGACCAATAGAACCCGAGATATTCCCGAAAACCTGAAATTTTTCAAAAACAGAAGAATTTCACCTTCAAATCTCGCGCCAAAAATGTAATTTCTGAAAAATTCAAAAAAATAACTTGTGACATATGATTTCCATGGTAAATTTCCTCAGCTTTCCAATGGAATCATCAGAAAAAATCTATCTTCAATATTTCCATCAATTCCGACCAATTTTCATAGTATAATTACCCCATCTTCCCCTATTTCGATTAAAATAATTGATGTAAACAATTTGTAATACACTATCAAAAAAAAAAGATCTGTTTTGTTGTTCACAATTTGACTTAAAACAAGAGTCGCCTAAATTTTTGTCAATTTTTTATAAACAAAAATATACATAAAGTGTTTTGAAGAAATTCGAGTTTTTCCAGAAATCTCAATTTTTTGGTTTTTAGAAGGATATCCTGGAAACTAAGCGAGATAAAAAAATTTTGGTAGAGACCTTTTTTGCAGAAAAGAAAAAGGGCTAAAAAAAAGGTCCGAAGTAAAAATTTCGTAACTCCATTAATTTCCAAAGAAAAATTAAATTTAAATTTAAAAAATGAATTTTCTCGAGAATTTTTTTCGAATTTCAAAAAAAAAGGAATTTTCCCGAGAATTTTTTGAAATTTCGAAAGAAGAAATCATTTCAAATTTCGAAAAAAGGAATTTTTTCCAGAATTTTTTCGAAATTTCAAAAAAATGAATTCTTTTGATAATTTTTTTAAATTTCGAAAAAATGAATATTTCCCGAATTTTTTTGTTGGAAAATTCGGAAAATGATTCGTCAAAAATGTGATTGCATTTTTGCTCATTAATAATAATTTTTCTTCGAATTTCCCCAAATTTTTTGGAAATACGATTACAGATGAATTCATAAAGTATAATTACTGTACATAAATTATATCCGGTTACACAATTACAAGTTTCATCGATGTATATATACAAAAAATTTTCATTATCCTCTTGATTTGAAAAATACATGAAGATTTTTTATTCTTTTTTTTTTTTTTTAATTATTTCTCTTTTTTCTCTCTATAATTTAAATTGGAAAGTATATGACTGCTATAAATTTCTATGTAATCAGTCACGGCCACACGGAAAATAAATCCACTATCATCTCGATGAATTTAGCGGTGAAATGACGAAGTGAAAGGAGATTTACGGAGAAAGTAGGGGTAAAATGGGGATTTCTGATGAAACTAGTGAAACTGCACTTTTCTAAACAATTCCATTGAAAAGCTGAGGAAATTTTCGATGGAAAACATGTGTTGGAATTTTTTTTTTTAATTTCTTGAAAATTCAAAAAATTAAAAATTTGAATTTTTGACTTTTTTGAGGATATCTTCGGTTCTATTTTTCGTAGAGACTTGGAGTTGGTCTTAAATGAAAGGTGAGATCATTTTCCATCGATTTATGGGGTTTTGAAAGGGAAAATATCGATTTTTGAGGTATTTATCAAGATTTTTTTTGAGAAAATCAGTTTTAGTTCTATAAATACCTTGAAAATCGATATTTTTCTTTTCAAAACCCCATAAATCAATAGCTAATGATCTCACCTTCAATCTAAAATCAACCCCAAATCATTACGACCCATAAAACCCGAAAACCCCCCAGAAAATCAAATTTTCGAATTTCCCCAAAAAATTAAATTTTCAAAAAAAATTATAAAAAAATGAATTTTAACATACATTTTTCAACCCAAATTTCCTCAGCAATCCAATAAGAATCCTCAAAAAAAAAACCCTATCTCAAGTAGTCCCCCTCACCCCCCCCCCCCCCCCAATTCTCATAACACACGTCCCCTAGAACCCAGAATACTCCCCCCCCCCCTTTTTCCCACCCCAATTCATCAAAAACCTCTTCCTCTCAAAATTCCCCCTTTCCCATCAAAATCCCCCCTCCCCCATAAAATCCCCCCTTTCCCTTTAAAATTTCCCCTCAAAATCCCCTTTTCCCATCAAAGTTCCCTTTTTCCCCTCAAAATCCCCTTTTTCCCCTCAAAATCCCCTTTTTCCCCTCAAAATCCCCTTTTCCCCTCAAAATCCCCCTCTCCCCTTAAAATTTCCCCTAAAAATCCCCTTTTCCCCCTAAAAATCGCCTTTTTCCCCGAAAATTTCCCCTCAAAATCCCCTTTTCCCCTCAAAATCCCCCTTTTCCCCTCGAAATCCCCTTTTCCCCTCAAAATCCCCCCTTTCCCCTTGAAATTTCCCCTTAAAATTTCCCCTCAAAATCCCTTTCCCCCCTCAAAATCCCCTTTTCCCCTCAAAATCCCCCTTTTGCCCTCAAAATCCCCCTTTCCCCTCAAAATCTCCCTTTCACTTCACCATTCCCCCCACTCAAAAAAAAACCCATGGAAGCACCCTCCTCCTCCTCCAAAATTCTATATCCTCAACTACCATTGATCCTCCTTTGCTACCCTCAATTTATCCTCCTTCTTGTGATAAATCCTGTGATAATCATCATTGAAAGTCGCATACTGATTACTCGAAGATTTCGTAGATTGTAGTTCCTGCAGTTCCTTAAGCGACCTCATCACCATCTGCACGTCTTTCTCCTGTTCACTTGGCTGGACCACTGTCATTCCCTCGTCTCCCAGCATCCCTCCATCTTTCCTCTTGTCAGGCAGACGTGGCACGTCATCATTGATGATTTGACTGAGATAATTTGTGGCAGCCATTGTCTCCTCGATTTGTCGCTGCTCCTGTTCCTCTCGCGAGAGAAGTGGCTGCTGCAAAAGACTCGCAACATCTTTTGCATTCACAGCATCCAACAATTTTTGCTCTTTGCGTCTTTTTTTGGACTCTGACTTCTTTTCGTCGAGCCATCTCTCGCGTTTTCTCTCGTTTTCCTCTCGTTTTTCCTTTCCATCTTCGTGCAAAAGCCTTTGCTTCATTGCAGCAGCCGCAGATTTTCCGGAATTTTGATTTGTGTAATTAATTAAATCATTTTTACTCGATTCACTGAGATTTAAAGACGTCTCGGAATAGGGCGTTATTGAGACAACGTCTTTTTTTATCTCGTTAGAAGGTTTTACCGGTTTTTGGTAGTCATTAACTGGGGTAATTGATAGTGATGTGCTCGTTAGGTCCATTGGATTAAATTTTTCATGATTTTTTGGCTTTTGAGCCATCAGTTGAGCCGTTGGCACAACTGAAATCTTTGCTATTGGAAGGGATTGGGAATTTTCGGGATGAGATGGTCCAGAATCTTTGTGTTTTTCCTTGTATTTTACAGTGGTTTGCTTCTTTTCGAGGGGAGATTCCATAGATTTTTGGGGGAGTGGGTCACAGTAAGGCTTCGAGTATATTGGCAGAGATTTTTCTGGCTCTGGTACAGATGATGAGATTGGGTCCAGCGTAGCTGTGGATGCTGGAGGCAATGATGAGATTATACGCGGTGGAGTTTCACGCTTTTTCTGTTTTCGCTTGACACTGAAACAAAATTAAATGATTTTTTTGGTTTTTGTGGTGGTTTTAGGATTTTTTTTTTGGATTATTGAAATTAAGTCACATCTGACAATTTTTGTGATTTTTTTAAACAATAAATTTATCTAAAAAAAAATATTTAAAAAATTTGCACTTATAGTTTTTTAAATTCTCTAAATTTACAATTTTTTTATTTTTTTGAAACTAATTTATTTGATGGAAAAAAAAATACTCTGAATTGTCAGATGTCTGCTGTTTTTCGTATTGTATTTTTTTAGGGGGTGGAGGGTGGATAGGAGAGGGGGGGGGTGAGATTAATCTGATGATGATGGAATTAGTGGACATCTGAGAATTTTCTGGATTTTTTTAAATAAATAAATTATTGTAAAAAACATTTTGGAAGCTGAGGCAAAATGGACCTGCGAGATGAAATTACTAAAGATTTTTTTAAACAGCTGCGGCTTTAATTAAAAATCTGAAAAAATTCAGCAATAATGGAGACATATTGTAGCATCTTCTCAAATTTTTTCAGATTTTTTTATAAAGTTCTTCAGACATAAAAAAAAAATCTTCAAAAAAATTTCGCTATCTCCCTTATTAATTTCTAAGATATTTCCAAAGAATTAGAAAAACATCATCAAATTAATAAAAAAAATAAATTGAAAATAAAGTCAAAGGCAGAATGTTAAATGTTTTTTTTTGGCATTAGAAAATACATAGAAGGTTTATTTGTCAAAATTAAATAACAATTGTTTGTTTACAGAAAAGAAACATTAGAGAAAAAAAAAAGATGAAAAAAACACAAAAAGAACAAATTTTGATTAAAATATTTTACTTTCTTTTTCTTTAATTAATTATTAGGAGATAATTAATACGAAAAAAAAACGAAATTTTGACATTCAAGGTACCAGCACTTGATGCTCATCGAATTAACAGAAATTAATGAACAGAAACGGTAGAATTTGGAATAAATAACAAAAAGAAACGAAAAAAAAGGACGTAATGAGATCTTGAATGATGGCTGACTGATGATTTCTTTCTCTTTCTTTTCATTTTTTTTTTTTTTTTTTTTATTACAAAGAGAAAGTAGCAGCTAAAAAAAAATTGAGCAATTTTTTTTCAAGCTTTCCAAAGTGACGTGATAATTATTTCTATTGATCCAATATTATCACCTCCCTAAAACATACAACCACCAGAAAATAATAAAAAAAAAAGTACTACATGCAAGAAAAATAGCAGAAACTATATTAAAAAGGTTTTTTTAAGCAATTTAAAGGGCAAAAGAGTATTATTAGATGAAAAAAAATATTAATCGTGCATTAATGATGCATTGAAGTTATAAAAAGATGAAATGAGAAAAATCTCAAATTTTTTTTGAATACAAAGAATTTTTATCAATTAAAAAAAAATTTTTTTGATTAAAAAAAAATTTGAGAATTTTTAGTGAACACTTTTTCTCAAATATCTCGGAAACTAAGCGAGATAGGGAAATTTTTGAAGAAACCTTTCTTGTAGCTCTCGAAATTCTCTACAAAAAAGGTGATTGCAAAAATTTCGCTATCTCCATTATTTTCGGAGATCCCAATCAAAAACGATTTGGTAGAATCAAGTCGTTCAAAAAAATTGATGAAAAAAATGAAAATTTCAAGAAATTAATTAGAGTTAAATAAATTATTAAATGGACTCACGATTGCTCAGCATTTGAGTATTTCAGAAGAGTATCTAGTTTCATCCAGCCAGTTGGCCAAAGTGGTAAAACTTTACTCTCCATGAATGATCCAACGAATGTATCAGCACTCACTTTACGAGGTTTACGAATTGCATAATACTGCCTCCACTGTGCTCCAATTTCACTCACTAATTTTCTGTTGCAACAAATAAAATTAATTTTATTAAAATCATTTTTTTCCCAATTTTTATTTTCAAATTTCAATTAATTTTTTTTCCTACAATTGTTCAATATTTTTTATTTATTCCAATATCTCGGAAGCTAAGCGAGATAGGGCGATTTTTGTAGAGACCTTTTTTGTAGATAATTTCAAGAGCTCCAAAAAAGGTGTCTTCGAAAATTGCCCTATCTCGCTTAGTTTCCGAGATATCTCAAAAAAACAAAACGTGAATTTTTCTTTTTTTTTTGAAAATTAAATTAATTTTTTTTTTTTTAAATTAATTACGTACCTAGCTTCAGAAGTCCATGGGAATCGTTTACGTGGAATTTTTGATTTTTCGAGCATTTTGTCGTCAACCTCACTGCTGTCAGCATCCGATACTGAAGGCGGGAAGCTTCTAAATTAAAAAAAAAAAAAAAAAATTCAATTTAAATAAACATTTTAATCTGATTTTTGATTATTTTTTTAATGAGAAATGATTCATGAGTGAAGAATGATACTGATTATGAAGAGCCCCTCTTTCTGGATTTATTAAAAATGTCTCCTTTTTTTTTAAATGAAGAATTACAGTAAAATAAGAGATTTAAGCTGATTGAAATATTTTTAGCTTCAAAAAAACTCTATAAAACTTAAAATATTGCATAAATTCATTAAAAAAACTTGTAAAATTCACATTTATTTAGTGGCAATGAAGGAAAATGTCTATGAAGTCTATATATATATGTATATGTATATATATATATATTTATTATGAAACACATTTAGGTTTAATACTCATCAATGAAAAAAAAATTTTAAAAAAATTAAAAATTAATTAAAAATCAATTTAAAAATTTAAAAAAATGTCGATTTGAGAGAAAATGTAATTATGAAAAATGGAATTTTATCGAGGGGTCCTTACCCACAGTACCTATACATATTCCAGTAAAACTGAGGACTAGTAAATAGAAGATAACAGTAAGTATTCACATAAAACATGAAAAATTCTCATCCAAATAAAAAAACGAAGTTGTAAATAATTTAATTTTCACGAAAAAAATTCCATAAAAACTTCATTTTTACAAAGATATCTCGAGAACTAGTAGTTTTGAGAGAAATTGTCAAGAAACCTTTTTTGTAGCTCGAAAAATTTCCTAAAAAAAAGGTTTCCTAACATTTTTCTCTAAACCCACTCGCTTCGAAGATATCTTTTAAATAAAAATTAGTGAAATTCGAAAATTGAATGATTTCAAAAATTAAATGCAAATTGAGCAAATCTTTACTATTTTGCCAATATCTTTGGTGCGAGGACGTTTAGAGAAAAATCTCAAGAGACCTTTTTTGGCGGGAATTCAATTTTTCAAATAAAAGGGCTCCTGCAAGTTTTTCCTAAACTCACTCATTCCCCAAATATTTACATGAAAGGAGAAAAAAATCAATTTTAATGAATTTATCTCATTTTTAAACTTCGTTAATTCCAATTTTCGTTGATTCCAATTTTGTAAATTAAAAAAACTCACTTTTCTTCTGTCAATCTTTGACACTCAGCATTGTACTTCTCCACTGCCATTGGCATGACATTCTCAATGATCGCCTTTAACCTGCGTCAAATTTTGACTTTATGAAAGTGGGTATTATCTCATAAAATCACTGATAATTAATTAAATAAAAAGGTAAACTGTTTAAGGATTATTGGAAGATACAATCCAAGAAAAAAGTTGAATTTTTGTATAAAATCACTAATAACAATTTTTACAAGATGAGATTGTCAAATCTGATTCAGTGAATCTGTAAAGAATGTAATGAGGAATAAAATAAGCCCTAGAACCAAAAAATTAATTGAAAATTGATGAGTTTTCATTATTTTTTACATTTCTTTAAATCTTTTAAAATTTGAAAAAATGCAAAAAATAATGAAAATTTTTCAATTTTCAATTAATTTTTTGCTTCTAGGGCTTATTTTATTCCTTATTACATTCTTTACAGATTCACTGAATCAGATTTGCGAATTTCATCTTGCATAAATTGTCATTAGGAGTGTGCGAATATTAGAAGATTCGAATTATTCAGTGTAAATTGAATTTGAATAATTCAATTTGAAAACGAATCAAATTCTCGAATATTTCAATTATTCGAATATTCGAATTATTGAAATTTTCAAAATTCTTTAAATTATGCGAATTTCTCAAATTATTCGAATTTTGCGTTTTTTAAAAATTATTCTAATTTCTTCGAATTTTTCGATTATTCGTTTTTTTTTTAATTATTCGAATCTTTAGAATTTTTTTGAGTTATTCGAATTTTTCAAATTATTCGAATTTTTCGATTATTCGTTTTTTCTTTAATTATTCGAATTTTTCGATTATTCGTTTTTTTTTTAATTATTCGAATTTTTCAAATTATTCGAATTATTCTAATATTTCGAATTGATCGAATAATCCATCTTTCAAATATTCGAATCAAATTTCAAATTGAATGATATTATTAAATTCAATTCGATTAATTTACTATTTGCACACCCCCAATTGTCATTAACGATTTTACACAAAAATTTAGCATTTATTTTTCGATTTTACCTCCCAATAATCCTCAAAAAAAAGGGGCAGACAAAAATGAGCGAATTACCTCTGCATGGGTGCCTTGACCCGACTCTCAGCATCCTGAGAGCTCAATTTTTTCGCTCGATTCAAAAGCGTTACTTTACCAACATCAAGTATATATCCAATGTGACTGTAAACCTGTGATCTAGCAGTCGAAGAATCCAATTTTCTCAAATTTTTTTCCAACAATAACAGCGTTGAATTAACATTGGCATCGAAAAATTTGATTTTTCCCTCTTTTCTATTGGCCGCAAGTTTTTTCAATTGATTAATAATATCTTTAATTTCTTCTGGTAATTGTTCAATTAAACTCAGCTCTGATCTGTCATTATCTTCACCCTCTGACGATGATCCAACAGCTCCACGTGATTTTGATGAATAAACAGTATCACGACTCGATTCATCATCATCTTTTCCATCATTAACAACACTTTCAATGGCATCATCAATATTTCCACTTAATTTATCCTTTCCACCTTGTTTTTTATTAATTTCTAAATTTTTTTTCTCCTCAATTCCATTTGTTGTTGTTTTTTTTTCAAATTTTTTTAAATCAAATTTTTTATCCCTCTTTGTTGGATCAATTTTTGATTTTTTTTTATCATCATTATTATCAGCTATATCAATTTCTACAGTTTCTCTTTTATCATCAACAACAACAATTGAATTTTTTTGCCTAGTATAATTATTATCTCTCTCTAAATCTGGTTCATTTATTAATTTTTTCTTTTTTTTAAGCAGCTCGGGGATCTGTTGAATTTGCTTTTTCTCGCCATTTTCATCAATTTTGCTTTTCTGAAATAAGTTATGCATTAATCTTTTTATTTGTTGGTTGGATAATTTAGTAGTGAAGAGGTAAATAAAAAAATGGAAGAAATAGAGGAAATTTCTTTGGAGTTTGGTGGGTTTTTGAGGATTTCTTGGGGAAATATTGGAGATGGGTTTTTTCTGATGATTTCATTGAAAAGCTGAGAAAATTTACCATGGAAATCATATGTAACAAGTTATTTTTTTGAATTTTTCAAAAATTACATTTTTGGCGCGAGATTTGAACGTGAAATTCTTCTGTTTTTGAAAAATTTCAGGTTTTCGGGAATATCTCGGGTTCTATTGGTCGTAGCGACCTGGGGTTGATCTTGAATGAAAGGTGAGCTCATTTTTCATCGATTTATGTGGTTAAAAAGAAATTATCAATTTTTTTCAAGTACTTATAGTGCAAAAACTGATTTTTAGAAAATGGCCTATAAGTATTTGAAAAATTGATTTAAAAAAATTTGAACCTCATAAATCGATGAGAAATGAGCTCACCTTTCATTTGAGATGAACCCCAGATCGCTGCGACCAACAGAACCGAAGATATCGATGAAAAAGTGAATTTTTTCGATTTTCAAAAGGAAAAACCTTTCAAAACTTGGCCAAAAAAGTGAATTTTTCCAAAAATTGAAAAAAAAAAATTTTGACACATGTTTTCCACCCAAAATTTTCTCAGCTTTCCAATAAAATCATCAGAAGTCTATCTCGCTTAGTTTCCGAGATATTTTAGGAATTGCAAATATGAGGGAAAGTTTTTTAGTATTTTATAACATGAAAATTACGAGGAATTGATGGAAATATTGGAGATAGATTTTTTCTGATGATTTCATTGAAAAGCTGAGAAAATTTACCATGGAAATCATATGTCAGAAGTTATTTTTTAGAATTTTTCAAAAATTACATTTTTGGCGCGAGATTTGAACGTGAAATTCTTCTGTTTTTGAAAAATTTCAGGTTTTCGGGAATATCTCGGGTTCTATTGGTCGTAGTGATTTGGGGTTGATCTTGAATGAAAAGTGAGCTCATTTCCCATCGATTTATGTGGTTAAAAAAAAATTATCAATTTTTTTCAAGTACTTATAGTGCAAAAACTGATTTTCAGAAAATGGCCTATAAGTATTTGAAAAATTGATTTAAAAAAATTTGAACCACATAAATCGATGAGAAATGAGCTCACCTTTCATTTGAGATGACCCCCAGATCGCTGCGACCAACAGAACCGGAGATATCGCCGAAAAAGTGAATTTTTTCGATTTTCAAAAGGAGTACCCCTTCAAAAATTGCCCGAAAACGTAAAATTTTCCCAAAATTTCAAAAAATTAATTTCCGACACATGTTTCCCACCCAAAATTTCCTCAGCTTTCCAATGAAATCATCAGAAAATCTCCATCCCCAACCGTTCAATCGCAATGTGTCCATTTTACCCCACCTTCCCAATACCTCAATTCTTCCAATTTTTACCTCTTCACTACTAAATTAATAATTGATGAAAAATTGATGGGATACCTTAGCCGGTGGCTCAGATGGTATTTCCTCGGGTTCATCGTCATCCGATGAACTTATTATACTACGATTATCTCTTCTTTTTGAAACTGGACTGTTGCTGTTGTCAATTTCATCATCAGAACTCTCACTACTTTCATTTTCATGATTATTATTGTTATTATTATTATTATTACGATGCAATAGTGAATTACGTTCGGCAGCTTTAACACTGAACTCTAGAGGTCCACTGTTAATGTAAAAACCACCATAGGCAGTTGTTACACCCTCTGGAACAACTTCATCGTACTGCAAAAATAAATGAATTCATTTTCTTTTAATTTTTTCGAGTAAATAGCAAAAATCAGAGAGTTTTTTGCGAATATCTCGGGAATTATTGGAGTTAGAGAAAAATTGCAGGAAACCATTTTTTTAGATCATTCAATTCTCTAGAAAAAAGGTGTCCTGATGTTTTTCGATAACTCTAATTGCTCCGGAGATATTTGCAAAATCAAGAAAAAATTGAATTAATTTAATTTAATTTTTTTAAAATTACGTGCAGATTAATTTTGGGAGTATCTTCGGAGCGAGTGGGTTTAGGAGAAAATGTTAGGAGACCTTTTTTTAAGAGAATTTTCGGAGCTACAAAAAAGGTATCTTGATATTTTCTCCTACAACCACTCGTTTCGAAGATAATCAAGGAATTAACTTTTTTTTTCAATTTATCGAAAAAAAATGATAAATTATGTGAAAAAAAATTAATAATAATGATTAAAATCTTTACTGCATCAGTGTTGTCGATGAAGGAATCATTTTCATCGTATCCTGCCCCTAAATCCACGTCATCATCATATTTTTTACGATTTTTTCCAACAGTAGTTCCTCCCTGCAACAAAAAAAATCAATTAATTATCGTAAAATTATTGAAATTAAATGAAAAATTAAAGAAAATTAATTACTCACGTATTTTGTCTCAAATCTTTTGGCAATTTCACGTAATTTCTGATCATCATCATTATCATCGAATGGATCCAGTCCATTTGCAGGATTTTCCTCTGCACTTTTTGCCTCTTTATTCCTTTTTTTCTGAAAAAAATAATGAAAAAATTCAATAAATTCTTATTTTTCTGGAAAAAAATAAAGGAAAAAATTCAATAAATTCTCATTTTTCAGAAAAAAATAAAGGAAAAAATTCAATAAATTTCTACATTCTTCTATAATACAGACAGATGCACCTTTTGTGGCACGAGGATATCGTGCTGTGACGTTGTGTGTCACACATTCATCTTTTTACACGTTTTACAAAGAAAGGGAAAGGAAATAATTCAGCTGTGAAGTGTTAAAATTGGAGAAAATGCACAATGTATTTGATATTTTTAGAATATCTCGGAAACTAAGCGAGATAGAGCGATTTTTGAGAATACCTTTTTTGTAGCCCTTGAAATTCTGTACAAGAAAGGTGTTAAGAAAAATTCTCCTATCTCAATTATTTATCGAGATCTCTTCAAAAAACTGATAAAAAGACGAAAGAAAAAACGAAAGAAACTGATAAGACGAAATTCTTCAATTTTTTAAATTTGTCCCTACGTTTTTATTAAATATCTCGGAAACTAAGCGGGATAGCGAAATTTTTGTAGAGACCTTTTTTGTAGCTTTTGAAATTACCGCCAAAAAAGCTCTTAACTAAATTTCCCCTATCCCCTTCAGTTTCCCCTGTATCCCCTAAAAACTACCACGACATCTCAATTAAATGAAAAAATCTCCACAACTCGATCGATAAATTCCTTTTCTATCCAAATAAAAAAAAGTGCATCATTGTGTGTGTGTGTGTGTGTGTGCACAAAGTGGAGGACACTTAATTCCGATCAAATTTTTTTTTTTCATTCAATTGTTATTGCTGTATAAAAAAATATTGTATAAAAAAAAATAATTAAAAAATTCGCACTTTTGGATTTTTAAATTTTTTAAATGTAAATATTTTTCTTTTTTTTTTAATCATTTATCTGTTGGAAGAGGAAAAAAATTCGAAAATTGGCAAATGTCTGCTATCTTCAGGATCATCACACATACATACACACATACATATATACACACGCAGACACATGATAATAAAATTAGCGGACACATTTGAAATATTGTTTTTCTTTTTTTTTTTTCAATTAATTGTTGAAAAAAAAATATTTAAAAAATTCGCACTTCTAAATTCTTTAATTTCCAAACAATTGCATATTCTTCATTTTTTTCAAAAATCATTTATCTGTTAAAAAATAATAAAAGATACTAAAAATTATCTGATGTCTGCTATCTTCAGGATCATCACACACACACACACATACACACACCCATGACAATGAAGTTAGCAGACACATTTGAAATATTGTTTTTCTTTTTTCTCTTGAATTAATTGTTATAAAAAATAAATATTTAAAAAATACGCACTTCCAGATTTTTTAAATTTTTTCACAATTTCATATTTTTTATTTTTTCAAAAATCATCTATTTGTCAGAAAATAATAAAAAATACTAAAAATTATTTGATGTCTGCTATCTTCAGGATCATCACACACACACGAACACACACATATACATATACATACATACATATATATACACACATACACAAACTCAATACACACACACACACACATGTCTTCCACATCCACTTATTCACAAGGGGGTTAACATTATAAATCCTTGAGGGACACGGACATCCCCCCTCCCCCCTCCTTTAAAAAAAAGTAGACACCCTCCACAAGCTCCAATAAAAAGTCATTATAATCCGCCTCATAAACCTCCCCGAAAATCCCTAAAAATCCCCAAAAACCCGCGACTTGCTCCAATTTAAAATCTCTCGCCTCCAAAAAAAAAAAACCAAAACAAAAACAAAAAACAATGAAATTCCCCCAAAAAATTCTTACTCCAAAGAATATAAAGTCGTTTTTTTCCCCTTGAAATCGATCATCTCAAACTCCAACTGCGAGGCGCAAAGAAAAACTAGAAAAAAGAGGCCCCTAATTAAAAAAAAAAAAAAAAACAAAACAAATTAAATTAAATAATGTTTTAAAAGAGGCACGTGACGTTTTACCCATTTTCGTCACTCACTCAATTAAATTAATTGATTAACAAAAATAATAATAATAATAATAATAATAATAATAATAAATTTTTTTTTTTTTTTTCTATTTTTTCAACAAAAAAATAATAATAAAAATAATAATAATAATTATAATAAAAATCTAATTTTTTCTTCTATTTTTCCAATAAAAATAATAATAATAATAATAATAAAAAATGGATAAATGACGCGAGGACGCGGTCTACCGGCTGTTAGATATATCCTCATTAACAAAAGGGCGTAAGTCCTATATAAAACCCTAGGCACTTACATCTTTTTGCTTTCAAGCCATCCTACTCGTGATATTTCGTGGTTCCTAGGGTAAAAAGGGCGTAATTCCCTAGGAAACGTGCACGACTTACGTCTTTTTCACACTAAAAAGGGCGTAAGTCCTTAGGAAATGTGCAGGACTTACGCCCTTTTTATTCTAAGGCAACAAATAATTATAATCCAATTTTTTTTTTCTGCAGAAGAGAATAAAAAAAGGAGAAAAACAGAAAAAAAAGAGAGGGAAGAGGGGGGAGGGAGGGGGAAAAAATTGCAAAATTGTCATACTCACTTCAGCTGTTTTAAGTAAATGTGCATAATTAAATTCAGTATATCCTTTTTCATTTTTTTCACCAACAGACAATTCAAAACGAAATGATGGAGCAAGTTTTTTAATTTTTTCACATTTTTCTTTTTTATTTGATGCTGAATTTGCCAATGTACTTGAAAATTCAAGGGTCTGTGGTGCGACACGTTTTAATTCCGACATTCTACATATGCACACACACACATAGACACACACAGACACTCACAATTTTAAGGTTTACTTGATAATAATTTAGAATTTAACGGAAATCATTTATTAATTTTATTTATTGGTTATTTTCACGTCATTTAAGGGGCAATTTTTTTTTTTTATTGGTGTTTAGGGAATTTATGCATGGACACTAGTTTAACACAATCACAAGGGGGGAGGAACACATACACAACGTGGTCCTTTTTTTGATACACACACAGACACCATAACGACATGGAACACCATCGAGGAATATTGTACTTCTTAACACCGTTTTCTCTCACCCGTTTCACTATCTTTTTCGTACTCTTCTAAGCTTCCACTGTTTTTAGAGTGCGCTAGTTGTTGTGAATGGGTGAGGAGGGGGGGAGAGGTGCGAGTGTGTGTAGGGGGGGTGGGGTGAATTGTGTGTTTGTTGCTATTGAAGGGCATGAAGTTGTGCGCAAATGATGAATTTCTAGGGAAATTTTTTTTTGGAACTAGAATTATTGTTTTTTTTAAATTAAATCAATTTTTTGAGTATTTTTTGGGATTTTGAGATGCAGAATTTTCGGTTTTTTTATCTATTTTTTCAATTTATGGGGAATTTTGGGAAAAGGAAAATAATTGGGGGTTTCTAGGGAATTTTATTGCCGCTTTTTTTTTAAATTTAAATCCAAGGGAAAAAATGTACATTTTCGCAGTTTTTCGAGAATATCTCGCAAAATAAGGGGATGAGGGGAATTTTTAAGAGGAGGGAGGGAGAGGGAGCTTCATTGTAGGGGGAAATTGAAGCTTCAAAAAAATAGTTTTTACAAAAAATGTGTTATCTCATTTCATTTTCGAACAAATACTTGATAAATTGCTAGGGAATTTTATTGGCGCCATTTTTTTTAAATTTAAATTCGAGGAAATTAAGGTGCGGAGGGGGGATTTTTGATGCTTCTTAATTTTTTAAGGCCCTGAAGCTGCGCAGGTAAGCAAACACACGATAAATTTCTAGGGAATTTTATTGGCGCCACTTTTTCAAAATTTAAATTCACGGAAAAAGATGAAATGAGAAAACTTTTACAATTTTTTGAGGATATCTCGATAATTAACGGAGAAAAGGAGGAAGGGGGAGGGAAAGGGGGGGGGGGAACTTTTGTAAAAGAGGATCAGAGCTCTAAAAAGTAGTCCTAACGAGAATTTCGCTATCTCGCTTATTCTCCGATATATTTATAAAAAAAAGGATTCAAAATAATTCATTTTTTTTATTCATGATTTTTAATAATTATAAAAAAATCCAGTCTTTTTCCACATATATTTTTCATTTAATAATAATTTTCAGAGAATCATCCTTATTCTCACGTCTTCATTATTTTCCTAATTAATATACGTAGCCCGTGGATATATATATCGCATTCCCACGCGTTTGCCTGGAACCACGAGGAATTAAAAAAAAAAAAAGAACCAATAATTATGTACAATTTGTTAAAAACATATTTAACAAAATGATAAAAAACTTTTCAATAAACTGGGCAATTGTATCTACAAATTTGTCAAAAAAATATATAAAATATATACAAAAAAAAAAAATTAAAAAAATTAAAAAATTATTTAATTTGAATTTTCTGAACTGTTACGTTCGTTATCATTTTTCTTTGATAATTTAATTGCGGAAAACTGCTGACCTAACAACTGCATCACCTCCTTGTGCGCCATACCACGACGTTCTTTCTTCAGATTTGAATAATTTTCTTTAACAAATAATGCAAATGCCGTTGGTTCACGCGCCTTTGGAGTTCTCGGTATTTGCAGCTTTGTTCCTGATTTCGTTACACGATTCAGCAAAAGCTCGAATTTACCGAAACAATGGCCACAACGTTTTTTCTCGATATCAAGAGACTTCGAATGACGTCCAATACTGAAAAAAAAGAAAACAAAAAAATGCAAAATTATTAAAAATGAGAATTTCGAATTTTAGAAAGAAAATTAAAGAAAAAAAAATTATAAACATTATTTTGTTAATATTTTAAAGGCCATTGAGTTTTGGGGAATTTATCAAGAAACCTTTTTTGTAGGAAATTTAATTCTTTACAGAAAGAGTCTCTTGACATTTTCCTATAAATCTAGTAGTTTCAGAGATATTCATAAAAAAAGATAGAATTTGAAGATTTTTTTTCATTTTTCAATTTTTGAGTTTTAGCAATTTTTCATTTTTTTTTTAAATAATATAATTATATAATTAATTTAGTTTTATTGATTTTTCCAAGGAGAAATCTTTTAAGAGCAACATGATACTAAAAATAGCAGAAATCTGACGATTATACCTTTTTCCCTGATTTTTAAAAAAAAGAATTATTTTAAGAAATTCAAAAATTCTCAAATTCAAAGAAATTAAGAAAATTTACATGAAGAAAATCCAAAAAAAAAATATAAGCGTATATAAAAAAAAATATATAATAATATATAATATATGATCGATAATATATAGTAGGGGTGTGCGAATAATTCGAATCCACGAATTATTCGTATCGAATGGAATATTAATATTCGATTCGAGATTTTAATCGAATAATTCGGATTGTCGAATATTTCGAATTTTTTAGCTTTATTCGAATTTTTTCAAATAATTTGAATTTTCGAATAATTCGATTTTTTTTGAATAATTCAAATTTTTTTGAATAATTCAAATTTTTGAATAATTTGAATTTTTTAATAATTCGAATTCTCTTGAATAATTCGAATTTTCGAATAATTCAAATTTTCTCGAACAATTCGAATTTCCGAATAATTCGAATTTTTGAACAATTCGAATTTTCGAACAATTCATACTTCTCGAATTATTCATACTTCTCGAATTATTCCAAAAATTTCAAATAATTCTAATATTTTCGAATAATTCGACTTTTTGAATTATTCGATTCGATTTGAACACTATTCGCACACCCCTAATATATAGTAATATATCATTGCCTTAGAGTTAAAGGGGCGTAAGTGCTATGTATAAGAATAGCACTTCCGCCCCTTTGTTTCTAAGGCGACGATATAATAATAATAATAATAATTAATAATATATATATATTAAAATATATAATTTATGATCAAAATAAAAATATACATTTAATTGAAAAAAAAAAAAAATCCAAAAAATCGTCAAATCTGTGCTAATTTCCTTATCATCCCCCCCCCCCAAAACCCTCTGATTTTACCTGTAGCCACATTGCACACATCGATACGTGAACTTCGTCGAAATTTCATAATCATGGCACCTCTTGATAGGCGGTAATTCCGGGAAAACCCTCATGGCCTTCGAAGCCCAGGACTTCCAAAAGGGTCCATGACCATCAGAAACATCATTGATGATCCACGCAGCAGCATGGCACATCTCATGAACAAGTGTATCCCTCAGTCTATCCGGTCTGTCCAAAATCTTCGTAGCTAAAGCCATTCTCGAAGTTCTCGTCATGCCCGTGATACTTTTGACCCTCTTATTATAGCAAAAACCCGCAGTTCCCCTCATCCTGATGTTCCACTCAATGAGCATGTCCTCCGGCAGCTGATTATCAAATATCTTCTCATTATACAATTTATAAAGCTTCTTCACTAATTCCTCCTTATTATTTTTAAAATCAATCCTGTACTTCTTAGCATCAGGATGACAATGCTCCAGTGAAACTGATCCAGACAACGAGGCCAAAAATCCCTTAAATTTATTTGGAATTAATTCACTTTTAAAACCATCAACTTTATTAATAATTTTCGGTAAAACGGATTTTGGGGGCAAAAAGTCCTCTGGATCGTACTCACTCGTGCTGGACCTTCCCCCCTCCTCCTCATCACTAAAAGACAGCCTCCTCCTGTTATCCCCCCTTTTTTCCCCCCTTTTCCCCCCATCATCACTGTCCGAATCGCAAATTTCAATGGCTTTCAACGTATTAGCAGAAATTGGAGTCTCTTTTTTCCGCACTTCCGGTTCCTTTTCCGCAGAAATTCGTGGATGTGTTAGAGCAGTTGCATAAGTCGTGTCACCATCCCCAGAGTCACTGGAGTCATTGATAAAACTGTCACGATAATTCCCAAGTGTCCCCCTTTTAGTTGAATTCAAACCTGGTTTAATGTCTTTTACGAATTTTTTGAATTCGCGGGTGATTCCCGCCTTTTTTGTTTTTTTTATTCTCTCGGTTTGAACGCCACGATCTTGGAGGATTGGGGCTCTTCTGGGTTCTGTATTTGGGGTATTTGCAGGTTTTCTCCAGGTTTCACCGTAAAGCTTGTCCAGAAGATCTGCGCATTCGCCTAAAACCGCTTTTGGAGTCTCCAGAGGTTTTAAAAGAGGTGTTTTTGGTTTTTGAAGTGGGGGAGTCTCGATTTTTTGGGGTTTTGGACGACTCCGGCTTTTTTTCATGTACTCGTCCATGACGGTTTGTCGGGGGGTCTGAATCACGTCTTTTAGACGTGTTACGTCAGTTCGTGACGTAATTGTCGATCGAATTTCCCGAATTTCTCGGAATTTGTCGCGATTATTGGGAGTTTCGTAGTTCATTTCAAATCTGTCTAAACTGCTGTTTCCGGAGCTTGTGCTCGCGTTTTTCGTGCTGGGAGAGACGACACTGATGGAATCTTCGCTTCTGGGAGTTGAGGGGTTGTTTAAAAGCCACGTGGAGATCTGCCGCTTTTTTTCTTCGGTCAATTCGTCAGTTGGTTCTGTTGAAGGATTCAAAAAACGGGAAACGTGCGTTTTTGAGGGCTTGGGGAGAGAGATTTCCTCGGGTGTATCACTCTCGTCTATCCAGGCGGGATGCTGCGGCTGTTGTTGCTCTTCGTCGGTGACGATCTCCTCCTCGGAACTGTCCTGGAGCTTTCTTGGGACGGGCGACTCGATGCGCTTTGATTTTATCAGCTTTGAGGGGATGAAACAGAGAGAAAAATGAGGATTTATTAGCTTGTTTTTTGATTAATTGAGGATAATTGGGGGGAGGGGGGGGGGGGGTGGATTCACGGAACTATAGGGGGGATTGAATAATTTTTTTTTACTATTGTTTAGTTGAAATTGACAAATGTTTTTAAATAATACGTTAATTGTGCGGTTTTTTTTAGGTTTTTTTGGGCTCTAAAGGATGAAAATTGGGGAAAATATTTGAGATGGGGTATTTTAGATGATTTCATTGAAGAGCTGAGGAAATTTGACATGGAAACCATGTGTCGCATTGTTTTTAAGATTTTTTTTGAAAATTCCAGGTTTTTTTGAAAAAATTAAACCCAAATTTTCGAAATTTCGAGGGAAAAAATAAAAAACACTTGTGGCACATGTTTTCTACGTGAAATTTCCTCGGCTCTTCACTGGAAGCATCAAAAAAACTCTATCTCCCTCCATTTCATAGAAATCCTTCAATTTTTGTTCCTAAATCAAGGAATTTTTCGAATAATTCGATTTTTTTACAATAATTCGAATTTTTTCGAATTTTCGAATAATTAGAATTTTTGAATAATTCGAATTTTCGAATAATTTGAATAATTCGAAAATTCGTTTTTTTTTTTGAATAATTCGAATTTTTGAATAATTCGAACTTTCCTGAATAATTCGAATTTTCTTGAATAATCCGAATTTTCGAAAAATTCGAATTTTTTTGAATAATTCGAATTTTTGAATAATTCGAATTTTCTTTAATAATTCAAATTTTTTAATAATTCGAATTTTTAAATAGTTCTAATTTTTGAATGAATCTAATTTTTGAATAGTTCGAATTTTCTTTAATAATTCGAATTTTTGAATAATTTAAATTTTTTAATAGTTCGAATTTTTGAATAATTCCAATTTTCGAATAATTAAAATTTTTTAATAATTCAAATTTTTTAATAATTCGAATTTCTGAATAATTCAAATTTTTTAATAATTCGAATTTTTGAATAATTCAAATTTTTGAATAATTCAAATTTTCGAATTATTCGATTCGAAATTCGAATCGAATAGTAATATTCGATTTAAACACTATTCGCACACCCCTAGTATTAACTGTACTCGATTTTACTGCAATAATACCTTCATAATATGTTTCGCGTCTCTCCTAGAAATTGGAGTAGTTATTCCGCTCAATTTCGTTGATCCCGTTGTGAATTTCTTCGAAACAGTTTTTTCTCTGTTCTCCATTAAATTCTTATTAATAACTGGAGTTCCCTGGAGCTTTCCTGTATTTTTTTCATTTTTTAGTGAAGAATCCACGACACTTTCCCTCGTTTCATCAACTCCAAAGTCAAAATTCGTCTCTTCAGACGTTCGAGATGGATTTAATTTAATTATTGCCTTTTCATTTAATTCAATTGATTGTTTACGTTCCATTGAACCAGTAAATATATCACTGTCCTCGTCCGACAAGTCAATACTTTCCAGACCTGTCGATGAATTTCTCATGTTTTTGTTGTTTTTTGGCTTCAAACACGACTGAAATCCTGGAATTTTCGGTTTATCGTAGAAATTCAATGATCCCTCGTCCTCACTCGAGTCACTTATTACAATAATTTCATTTTTCTTTGGAATTTCTGGTTTATTGTTGTTTAAAAGCTTTGGAATACTGAATTCTTCGTCGGAATCATCGATTACAAAACTCTCGGAAATACGAAGTTTTATGTTTTGAGAATCCATTGAATCGTAATTGTCTGCACTTTTTTTTTCATTGTTTTTTTCATTTGTTATCTTGTTTTTTCTTAGTTTCGATGAAGTATTGTTGTAAATTCGGTTTTTCAAGGCTAAATCGTATTCTGAAAAATAAAAAAAAAGTTGAAAATTAATTAAATTAATTGGAAATAATTTTTTGAAACAGTTTTTTGAGGATATTTTGGAAACTAAGCGAGATAGAGCGATTTCATCCCAATCCTTTTTTGTAGCTCTTAAAATTCTCTAAAAAAGAGGTCTCCACTAAAATCGCGCTATCTCGCTTAGTTTCCGAGTCATTCATAAAAAATGAAACTAGTAAAAAAGTAAAATTGGATAAATCAATTTTTTCTTTAAATTGTTTTTTAAAAATATCGAGGAAACTAAGCGAGATAGAGCGATTTTATCCCAATCCTTTTTTGTAGCTCTTGAAATTCTCTAAAAAAGAGGTCTCCACTAAAATCGCGCTATCTCGCTTAGTTTCCAAGATATTGAAAAAAAACTAGTCACAAATCTAAATTAATTGCCCAAAAAAATAAATTTAAAAAAAAAACTCACTTTTCATTTCTGCATTTTTTCGATTATATTTCTCCATTTTTACTCCAAATTTAATTATTATCGTAATCTCATTGTATTCGTAAGTCTTTGATTTATATTGAAAATATACTGGAGACAATGGTCAACAATCTGTAATGAAAAGAAATTCAAAATAAAAGAGGAATGTGTCAACATAAACAAAAATTTTTTCTCCGAAAAATTTGGGAATTTATCAATTAAATTAATTTGAAGAAAAGGATTTTACCTCTTTAATGTCTTCCTCCAATGACAAAAAATGTAGTGGTTTATTAAATTAGTCAACTTTGATTCATTAATCACTGAATAATGACAAAATCCTTCAATTTATCAAGAGTTTTCGGGAATTTGCTCCATGGGAGGCCAATGCGGTTCAAACGCAAACTGTTTTGACCGTTGGGATCACGAAAAATTGTAATGGGGAGGGGGTAGAAGAAAGGGGTGGGGTGCAGAGTCTAGGGACTTTCTAGGGATTTTTTTCGGGATTTTCTGGGTCTTCCTAGGGACTTTCTGGGTCTTCCTAGGAAGTTCTTGGCCCTTCCTAGGGATTTTTTGGCTCTTCCTAGGAACTTTTTGGCTCTTCCTAGGGACTTTCTGGTTTTTCCTAGGGACTTTTATCTATCGAGGAGCAAAAAAAAGTTTTTGGAGCAATTGATGTTTTTTTTTCTTATTTACGAGAATGAAAAGAGAAAATTCTTGGAAAATTGGACCAAAAAATGCCTGTTTGCTTTTTTTTTCATTTTTGGAGCAATCAATTTTTTCTCTATAGTTTTTTTTTTGCGACAAGAAAAAGTTTTCTTGAAAAAAAAATAAAATCCTTGAAAAATTGGAGTAAAAAATGTTTTTTGGAGCAATCGATGTTTTTCTTCTTTTTTCCGAAAATAAAAAGAGAAAATTCTTGGAAAATTGGACCAAAAAATGTATTTCTGCCTATTTTAAATTTTTTTGAATTTTTATAGCAAGAAATGATAGAATTGAAGCGTTTTGATTGGCCAATTAAATTTCCATGTCTCGTGCAGCTAACTTCAAGTGATTCTTGTGACATTTTAGTGTAAAATGGGTGAGGGAAGGAGGGGGTTGGGCAGGGGGGGGGGGAAGTGAAATGAAAATTTTCTACATGAAAATGGAGAATATCTCGAACAGTATTGAGTCTAGGGGAAAATGTCAGGAAACCTTTTTTATGGAAAATTAAATTTTCTACAAAAAAGGTGTCTTGACATTTTTCAATCAACTCAATACTTTCCGAGATATTCATGAATTTATGAAAAATTCTCGAAATCTTTAAGAAAAGCTAGGGATTTTTGGTGATCAGAAAAAATTCCTAGACATTTGGCGGCATTTTGTGTTTTTCCATGGCAGCGGTGTATTCGATTGTGTTTTGTCAATAAAACACTGCATCGAATGTTGCAATTATCAGTTTTTTACGTTTCAAACGAGTGAAAAAAAAATTGATTAATTAAATTAAGTAATTATGAAGATCGAGGAGGTAAAAAGTTCGGCAAAAACCCAGAGAATATCAGCACACACACATATTAAAGGCTTGGGTCTAGATGACAATGGAATTGCAATACAGGCAGCAGCCGGCCTCGTGGGCCAATCACTTGCTCGAGAGGTTAAAAATGGGTTTTTATAATAAATTGATTCTTATTTTTAAAGGAATCTCGGTAAATAAATGAGATATCGATATTTTTGTAGAGACCTTTTTTGTAGCTTTGACTTTGCTCTCCAAAAAAGGTGTCTACCAAAATTTCTCTGTTCCTCTTAGTTTCCGAGATATTTTCAAAAAACGTTAAAAAAACACGGAATTTTCTCAGAAAATTGAGTTTATCGCATCTGTTTTTTGAGAATATCTCGGAAACTAAGCGAGATAGAGCGATTTTGGCGGAATAGAGTTTTTAAAAGGATTTCAAGAGCTTCAAAGAAGAATTGAGGTAAAACTGCTCTATCTCGCTTATTTTCCGAGATATTTACAAAAATTAAAAGCATTTTTTTTAATTTTTGATTTTTAAAAAATGAAAAATTAACAAAAAAAACATTGAATTTTCACTAAAATATTCTGAGAATTTCAGTTTTTTGAAAAAATGAAAATTAACAGAAAAAAACGTTGAATTTGACAAAACTGAAAGAAAAAAAAATGAATTTTCCTGAAAAATTGATTTTATTTCATTAGTTTTTTAAGAATATCTCGGAAAATAAGCGAGATAAGACGATTTTGTCCGAATCCATTTTTTAAGAGAACTTCAAGAGCTACAAAAAACGACTCTACCAAAACCGCTCTATCTCCCTTATTTTCCGAGATATCCAAAAAAATAAAAAATATTTAACAAATTCTAAAAACTTCAGTTCCTCAAAAAAAGGCAAAAATTACTAAAAAAACGTTTAATTTTCAGGCTGCAGGTATTGTCGTCGATTTGATAAGGTCCAAGAAGATGGCAGGTCGTGCAGTGCTTCTCGCTGGTCCCCCAGGAACCGGAAAAACTGCAATTGCCTTGGCAATAGCCCAGGAATTGGGTACAAAAGTGCCATTTTGTCCAATGGTCGGTTCAGAAGTCTTCAGTTCTGAGATTAAAAAGACCGAAGTTCTTATGGAGAACTTCAGACGTGCGATTGGCTTGAGAATAAAAGAGACAAAAGAGGTTTACGAGGGTGAAGTGACCGAATTGACGCCAGTGGAGACGGAAAATCCAATGGGCGGATATGGAAAAACAGTTTCACACGTTATAATTGGTTTAAAAACAGCGAAAGGAACGAAACAATTGAAATTGGACCCATCGATTTATCAATCGCTGCAGAAAGAAAAGGTTTATAATGATGAATTCACTTCTTCCCTATTCCTTTTCTTTGCTTTTTGCTTCCGAATGGAAATTATGTAATCATCAGAATTTTCGATTGTAATTTTTTCAGTAGAAGATACTTAAAATGATCTAAATAGAGAGAAAATGATATTTTTAGCGCATGTCTGTGTGCGTGTGTATGTCTGTGTGTGCATAAAATTCTCAATTACATCAAAACGGTTTTATAGAAAAATTTCATATTTTGTGGAGAACTTCCTCTCGACGAACTCTATTTTTTAAGCTTCATTTGAAGAGAATTCGATCGATACTTTTTGAGATATGTCCATTTTTCGAAAATCAGTTTTTAATGGAATTTCTGGAAATTATTCAACTGATGTTATTTATACTCATAGGGGAAGGTGGGGCAAAATGGACATCAGGGGTAAAATGGACACATCTAAATTTTTAGGCAAATATTATGGAAAATTCTTGAAATTGATAGAAATATTGGCGGTAGGTTGTTTTTGATGATTTCATTGGAAAGCTGAGGAAATTTTAGGCGGGAAACAAGTGCCGGAATTAATTTTTTTGAATTTTTGGCGAATTTGACTTTTTTGAGCATTTTAGAGGGGTAAAACCCTTCGTTTTTTGAAAATTTTCAGTTTTTTGAGAATATCTTCGGTTCTATTTGTCGTAGCGTAAAAATTACGATGGGAGGTGAAAGGTGAGATCAATTGCCATCGATTCATGGGGTTTTCAATTTAAAAATATCGATTTTTAAGGTATTTATGGGCATTTTTGTGGAACAGTTTTGTGAAACAATTTTTGGCCTATAACTACCCCGAAAATTGATATTTTTAAATTCAAAACCTCATAAATCGATGGGAAATGAGCCCACCTTTCATTTGAGACCAACCCCGAATTGCTACGACCAATAGAACCAGAGATATTTGCAAAAAAATGAAAATTTTCAAAAAAGGAAAGGCTTTTACCCCTCAAAAATGCCAAAAAGTATCGAATTTTCAAAAAAATCTAAAAAAATACATCTGACACTCATTTTCCGGCTAAAATTTCCTCAGCTTTTCAGTAGAATCATCGAAAAAAATCCATCTCTAACCGTTTCATTACAGTGTCCATTTTGCCCCACTCTCCCCTATATTATCTCGAGAATTGTATCAGTTAGATGCCTGTAAATTTTGAGCTTATTTGCATGATTCTCGAGTTATTGGCGTTTTGATGAATCTCTTCAAAATTTGATATTTTGATGATGATTTGAAAAAAGTTGCATCACTTCCATTCGCAAGCATATTGCTAAAGTATCAGCAGAAAAAGCTAAATCAGTTGGAAAGCAATACTATTATCCACTTTTTTTTTAAATTTCGGTGATATTTTTAAATTTCAATTTTTCACAGGTTGAGACTGGTGACGTCATCTACATTGAAGCTAATAGTGGCGCGGTTAAGAGACAAGGAAGAAGCGATAATTATGCTACTGAATTTGATCTTGAGGCTGAGGAATATGTGCCATTGCCGAAAGGCGATGTACACAAGAAAAAAGAGGTCATTCAGGATGTTACGCTTCATGATCTGGACATTGCTAATGCAAAGCCACAGGGTGGACAGGACATCATGTCGATGATGGGACAATTGATGAAACCGAAAAAGACGGAAATCACTGGTAAAATTTTATTAAAAGAATATAAAGTTTTTAGGCAAATTGATTTCATTTTATCAGCAGGTTTTCCTTTTTTCAAAAATATTCTGCTTAATAATGGAGATACGCCCTTTTTGCTCTAGATTTTGTAGAGATTTCGAGGGCTTCGTAACGGATTGATGCAAAACGCTCTATCTTGTTCAATTTTCGAGATTTTTGGAAGTTTAACTGATTCCAATCATGATTTTTCGTCTTAATTTCTTGAAAATTGTATTATTTTGGAAATATCTATCTCTGGGATTTGTATTTTTTTTAATTTTGAAATTTCACATTTTTTGCAATTTTTTTTATAAGTCCGGTCCTATGGCGAATTGAGAGATAATCTTTCTCAGGGTAAAGGGCAAAGGTATTTGGAAGCCCTCAGAACCGGAAATTTGAGGGACGTCATATTTGGAGGGAAGATGCAATTTTTTCAAGTTCAAAATTTCTCATTTTTTGCATATTTTCCATTATAAGTCCGTCCCTATGGCGAATTGAGAGGCAATCTTTCTTAGGGTAAAAGGCAAAGGTGTTAGGGAAGCCTTTTGAACCGGAAATTCGAGGGACGAAAAGAAAAATATGCAGAAAATAAGAAATTTCGAATTTAAAAAAATTACAACTCCCTTTTTAAATCTGACGTCCACTGAATTTCTGGTTCTGAAGGCTCCCAAACACCTTTGGTCTTTCACTCTAAAAAAATCGTCACTCAATTCGCCATAGAGATGGACTTATAAAATTAATCCTTCACACTCTCTCCAGTACGTTAATCTAAGATCCATAAAAACCCCAATTTTTTTGTCAGCCAATCTTGTTTTTCCTATTTCATAAAATACTTTTTTCTCCCTTTCTGTTAAATTTACCAAAATAATATAATTATATATATCGAAAATTTGAATTTGAGAGTTTGAATTCATTATAAAAATTGGCCAGATTGATTAAATGTAATTCAATGTTTTAACTCACAATTTATGTTTTAATTCGTCCACAAAATGAGCCAAAGGACAACCGCAGGAAAGAATGTGTCCTTGCACAGTATTTTTGGTAGACACTCGTAACGGATAATTTTTCAGGATGACTCAAAACCGCTGAGCAGATATTGAACTGATTCCACAGTAATAATGATGAGGTCCTGAGGAGTTCTTGCCTTTTTTCTAGACTGTATCGTCGCTAGGCCGGAACTGATCTTTGATTTTTTGCGATCGCGCTCCACAAATGCGACTTTGGCTCATTCTGCTGACTCGCGAATTCTTCAAAAATCGCGCGATGTTAATCGAGCTTATTTTACTGCTCTATGTACGTGTATCCAGAAATCAGCAAAAAAAAGAATTCGCATTTTTAATTTTTTAATTTTTTTTGTTTCTGTAATTTCCATCGAAAAAATTTTAATTACTTTCTTAATGAAAAATTTGGATTTTTAAATTCTTCATTAGTTTGAAAATTAATTTTTTTTTTTTAACAATTTTGATTACTATTGTAATTTAAAATTCGACTGATGGAATTTCATAATTATTTTCTTTATTAAACTTATTAACATTTTCATTAGTTAAATTGAATTATAAATGTCATATAAGCGTCATTTAGATTGGATTAAATTATAAGTTCTTATTTGTGTTACATTTAGTTAAAACTCTCAACTCAAAATTTTTGTCTGAAAGACGATTATATTTGGGAAGATTAAACATGGTAGCGTTGATTTTATTATAAAATTAATTATTCCAATCAATTAATAAGTAAGAAAGAATCAAAATTTCGAATGAGAAAAAGAATTATAAAATTTCATCAGTCAAATTTTTAATTACAATAGTAATCAAAATTGTTAAAAAGAAAAAATTAATTTTCAAACTAATGAAAAATTTAAAAATCCAAATTTTTCATTGAGAAAGTAATTAAAATTTTTTCGATGGAAATTACAGAAATAAAAAAACCTAAAAAATTAAAAATGCAAATTTTTTACCGATCTCTGTTTTTGAGTATTTTCCATTAAAAAAATTACAACAAATAATTAATCAATCAATTCCAGATAAATTGAGAAAAGAAATCAACAAAGTCGTCAACCAGTACATCGACCAGGGAATTGCCGAGTTAGTACCAGGTGTTTTATTCATCGACGAGGTACACATGCTGGACATCGAGACATTCACCTATCTCCATCGTTCTTTGGAAAGTGCAATTGCACCAATTGTCATATTTGCGACTAACAGAGGCCACTGCGTCATAAGAGGAACCGAAGACATCGTCTCACCCCATGGAATTCCCCTTGATCTTCTCGATCGTCTTCTCATCATCAAGACTCTTCCCTATTCGAAATCCGAAATCGAACAAATTGTCAAACTTCGCGCGGTTACAGAAGGACTACAATTGGAGGACGAGGCTTTAACAACACTTGGGGATCTTGGCACCAAAACTACTTTGCGTTATGTCGTTCAGCTTCTCACACCAGCTTCTTTTACAGCTAAAGTCAATGGCAGGTCGACGATCAAAAAAGAAGATATCGAAGAAGTCGGTGCATTGTTCTTGGACGCCAAGTCTTCTGCAAAAATATTAACGCAGAATAAAGATAAATACATGATGTAAATTACGATAATTATGGATTTTTTTTTTTTATTTTTATTTTTAAACTCAGGAATTTGAGGGTGAAGCGAAAAAAAACGAGGAAATTTGATTTTTTTTCTTTTGGGGAATAAGAAAATTTGGGTGGACATCTTTTTTTTTGTTTGGGGGGAGGGGGGGGGGTGAGAACTTTAAAAAAAGACAGAAAAAACGATTTTTTGGGGAATTCCCTGATTTTTTCATAATTCATGACCTGCCCATTAATTATGAATATTCTCCTTTTTTTTCTTTTACTGAAGAAAAGTAGCTTTGTTATGAGAATAATTAAGTAATAGGATTAAAATAAAGAAATATTGTCTTTTTATTAAGAAAAACATTTTTTTGAGTTTTTTTCTTATTCGACTGCTCATTGTTTAATTAATAAATTCAGAAAATTAGGGATTATTAGAGTCACTGCGCTTTTTTTTTCATCAATTAGAAGAAAATTACGTTTTCGATTACATTTGAACAGTTCTATTTATGATGCATGTATTTTAGTTATAATCTAAACCATTTTTTACAAAAAATTTAAAAAAATTGAAATTTTTTTCTTCATATACATTCTCAAAAATGGTTTGAAAAAATCAATTGCGAATTTTGGAAAAATCAAATTCAAAAATACACCTCAAAATTTCTATTATATTGTCATGAATTTAGTAGTGAAGAGGTAAAACAAGATAAATCAACTTATCCTTGTGATAATTTCTAGGAGTGTGCGAATAGTGTTCGAATCGCGAATATTACTATTCGATTCGAATTTCGAATCGAATAATTCGAAAACTCGAATTATTCGAATTATTAGAAAATATTAGAATCATTTGAAATTTTTGGAATGATTTGAAGATTTTCGAATAATTCAAGAAGTTCGAATTATTAAAAAAAATTCAAATTATTCGAAAATGCGAAAATTCGAAAAAATTTAAATTATTCGAAAAAATTCTAATTATTCGAAAATTCGAACTATTCAAAAATTCGAATTATTCGAAAAAATTAGAATTATTCGAAAAAATTTAAATTATTCGAAAATTCGAATTATTCGAAAAAAATTCTAATTATTCGAAAAAAATTCTAATTATTCGAAAAAATTCTAATTATTCGGAAATTCTAATTATTCGGAAATTCGAATTATTCGGAAAAATTCTAATTATTCGAAAAAATTCGAATTATTCGAAAAAATTCTAATTATTCGGAAATTCTAATTATTCGGAAATTCGAATTATTCGGAAAAATTCTAATTATTCGAAAAAATTCGAATTATTCGGAAATTCTAATTATTCGGAAATTCGAATTATTCGGAAAAATTCTAATTATTCGAAAAAATTCGAATTATTCGAAAAAATTCGAATTATTCGAAAATTCGAATTATTCGAAAAAATTCGAATTATATTCGAAAAAATTCGAATTATTCTAAAAAATTTTAATTATTCGAAAATTCGAATTATTCGAAAATTCGAAATATTCGAAAAAATTCGAATTATTCGATTCAAATTTCGAATCGAATATTAATATTCGATTCGGTACGAATAATTCGTAGATTCGAATTCTTCGCACACCCCTAATAATTTCGAAGGTAATGTCTCGGAAACTAAGCGAGATAAGGCTTAGTAATATTAATATTACTTCTAATATTTCTTCTAATTGATAAAATAAAGAGAGCTGTTACTGTAATAATGAGCTGATTCTATGAATTTATGAAAAACATCTTTTTTTTTATTATATGGAAAATCTGTTAATCGAAAATATTTTCTCCTCTTCAAAGTTTATATTTTTTTCTCTGCAGACAACATTGTGACGTTTTTTCGAAACTCTACTGTCGAAATGCTCTTTACAAATGCTTTTTCCTGAATCTTGTGCGTCAGGGTCAGCATAGTTCAATTCATAATCAGTTCTCTTGTGACATCACGTTTGAGATACTGAAATTCACGTGAATATAAAATCTCTGCTTCTTTTTTCCAACTTTAGTCGAGGATTTTCATTCCTCCTGTTAAGTTCGATTTTTCGTGAATCGAAAAAAAAATAAAAAATTTCGAAATTCTTATAATTTTTGTCTCATCATTTTTTAAATATTTTTTTATTGTTATTATTATTATTATTATTGGAATAATGCAGTCAAGTTTAAAGTTGTCGCGATGTACGAGACTTTTAAAGATGAAAAATTCGTCGAGTGAATTTTTTAGAAAATTCAGAATAAGTCACAATCAGTGGATGAAATTCGAGGAATTGTTTCCGGTTAGAGAGGAATTTCAGTCGAGACACATTGGACCAAGAGACAGTGATCAAATTGATATGCTAAAAACTATTGGATTTAAGGTAAGGAAAAAAAAAGAAAGAAATTCCAGGAATTCTCAGTAAAAAAAAAGAAAAAAATGGAAAAAAGACGGTTTTTTGGAGATAACTTTGAGGCGAGTGGGTTTAGGGGAAAATGTGATGAGACCTTTTTTGTAGAGAATTTTAAGAGCTACAAAAAAGGTCTCTTGAGAAATTTTTGCGAAGCTCATTGTTTTCGAGATATTTACCGATTTATATATTTTTATGCACCATTTTTACTTCTGGGGGTTTCTGGAGAGAAAAACGTTTCTTTGAGGATAGCTTTGAGGCGAGTGAATTTAGGGGAAAATAAGGGAAGACCTTTTTTGTAGAGAATTTTAAGAGCTACAAAAAAGGTCTCTAGAAAAATTCTCGTAAACCTCGTACTTTTCGAGTTATTCTCGAAAAAGTACCTGACTCTCTCATTATTCTTCGTAGTTTTAATAAATTTCGATTTCGAATTGTTTTTACCCAGTGTTTATTTGTTGTTATTTTCAAAATTTTAGTCACTAGAGGATCTCACAAAGACTGCAGTCCCCAGTAGGATCAGACGTGACGCAGATCTGGAAATTGATAAACCCATCAGTAAGTCGTAATCCAAAAAATCTCATTTTCTCCCAGTAAATTGATAAAAAATCAGTTTTTTTAACGGCACTCGAAAACTAAGCGAGATAGAGCAATTTCGGTAGAGACCTTTTTTGTAGCTCTCATTTCCCTCTACAAAAAAGGTCTCTAGAAAAATTTCTCTATCTCGCTTAGTTTCCGAGTGCCTTTTAAAAAAACAATTTTTCGAAATTTCGAGGAGTTTTATCGAAAAAAAACAAATAACTCTTTCTTCTCGCAACAAAAAAAAATATTTATAAAACCACAATCACAATCATTGGCCAATGCACACTATTATCTATCTCAACTATTTGTACACAATAGTTGCGTATGTCGCGTGACGAATAAATCTGTCTTTTGAAACTGATAAATAATATCTCGTGTTAAAGTTCATGCTCGTGTTTCTCAAATCTCGAATTCACGTGATTTCGAACGATGTGAATTATTCCATGTTGTAATTGTTTTTTTTTTTCATTCTATTTTCTCCCCTTTTTCATTGATTATCGTCATTAGTTATCAATTACATTTGATTAATGGAATTTTTGCTGTTTTTTTTTTCAGCTGAATATGATTTAATTAAAAAAATCACAGAAATGTCAGAGAAAAATGAAATTTGGAGGACTTATATTGGAATGGGTTACTACAATTGCTGTGTTCCACATACGATAATGAGAAATATCTTCGAAAATCCTGGATGGTAATTAATTAAATCGCCACAAAAGAGATTTTCCAATGAAAAATTACCTTACGACATTTTTTTAGAATTCTCAAGATTATTTTAAAAATTATTTTCAATATAGGGGAGAGTGGGGCAAAATGGATACTGTAATGAAACGGTTAGAGATGGATTTTTTTTGATGATTCTACTGAAAAGCTGAGGAAATTTTAGCCGGAAAACCAGTGTCAGATGTATTTTTTTAGATTTTTTTGAAAATTCGCTACTTTTCGGCATTTTTGAGGGGTAAAAACCTTTCCTTTTTTGAAAATTTTCATTTTTTTGCAAATATCTCTGGTTCTATTGGTCGTAGCAATTCGGGGTTGGTCTCAAATGAAAGGTGGGCTCATTTCCCATCGATTCATGAGGTTTTGAATTTAAAAATATCGATTTTTGGGGTAGTTATAGGCCAAAAACTGTTTCACAAAACTGTTTCACAAAAATGCCCATAAATACCTTAAAAATCGATATTTTTAAATTGAAATCCCCATGAATCGATGGCAAATGATCTCACCTTTCACCTCCCATCGGAATTTTTACGCTACGACAAATAGAACCGAAGATATTCTCAAAAAACTGGAAATTTTCAAAAAAAGAAAGGGTTTTTCCCCTCTAAAATGCTCAAAAAAGTCAAAATCGTCAAAAATTCAAAAAAATTAATTCCGGCACTTTTTTCCCGCCTAAAATTTCCTCAGCTTTCCAATGGAATCATCAAAAACAACCTACCACCAATATTTCTATTAATTTCAAGACTTTTCCATAATATTTGCCTAAAATTCAGATGTGTCCATTTTACCCCAACTTCCCCTATATTTTTTCAAGTTTTTCCTCAAAATTGACTTCGACAACCTCTCTTTCCCTATATATCAATATTTATAGTTCTTCTGCATCTCCAAGGCGGAAAACATGTGTCAAATTTGGTTTTTTTCAATTTTTGGAAAAATTTACCTTTTTGGCCAAGTTTTGAAGGGATTTTCCTTTTGAAAATCGAAAAAATTCACTTTTTCGGTGATATCTCCGGTTCTGTTGGTCGTAGCGATCTGGGGTTCATCTCAAATGAAAGGTGAGCTCATTTCTCATGGATTTATGTGGTTCAAATTTTTTTTAAATCAATTTTTCAAATATTTATAGTTCATTTTCTGAAAATCAGTTTTTGCCCCATAAGTACTTGAAAAAATTGATATTTTTCTTTTTGAACCCCATAAATCGATGGGAAATGAGCTCATCTTTCATTTAAGATCAACCGCAGATCGCTACGATCAATAGAACCAGAGATATTCTCGAAAACCTGAAATTTTTCAAAAACAGAAGACTTTCACCTTCAAATCTCGCGCCAAAAATGCAATTTTTGAAAAATTCCAAAAAATAACTTCCGACATATGATTTTCATGGGAAATTTTCTCATCTTTCCAATGGAATCATCAGAAAAAACCTATCTCCAATATTTTCATCGATTTCTCCTAATTTTCATAGTATAAAATATTAAAATCAACTCGTGTCCTTTTTACCCCTTATCTCCATTTTACCCCATTTTACCCCACCTCCCCCTATATTTGAATATTTTAAAATGTTTTCAAATTCCTAAAATTAGCTCAAAATTATTTATAAAATTATTTTCAATATTTTTACCATATTTTTCCAAAATATCCCACAAAAACGAAGAATTAATGCCTTTTTTTGTTGTTCAGGACGACTCAGTACACTCCTTATCAGCCAGAAATAGCGCAGGGAAGGCTGGAAAGTCTTCTAAATTACCAAACAATGATTTGCGATATGACTGGGATGGAAGTGGCCAATGCATCACTTTTAGACGAGGGAACAGCAGCAGCTGAGGCACTTGCACTTTCCTACAGACACAATAAAAGAAAAAGACTTTTCGTCTCCGACAAAGTTCATCCTCAAACAATTAGTGTAATTGCAACGCGAATTAATTCGCTGGGACTGACATTAGAAATTGGCGATGTCTTTAAAGTCGATACGAGCTCGAAGGAAATCGCTGGAATACTCCTCCAGTATCCGGACACTACTGGAGCCATTTATGATTACGAGGAAATCGTGAAAAAAGCACATTCTGATGGGGTTTGTAGAAAAAACGATTTTTTTTAATTTGATTTTTTTGAATATCTTGGAAAGTAAACGAGATAGAGGAATTTTCGTAGAGACCTTTTTTGAAGGCCTTGAAATTTTCTACAAAAAAGGTCTTTTGATATTTTTTTCTAAATCGAGTCGCCGCAAAGATATTCGCAAAAATTGGGAAGTTTTTGGAAATTTTAATTCAATTTTTGCATAAATAATTTAAAAAAAACATTGTCAAGTTTTTTTAGAAATATCGAGGAATCTGAGAGAGATAGGGCAGGTTTGTTTTGGACCATTTTTTAGAGAATTTCGAGAGCTACAAAAAAGGATTTGGGTAAAATCGCTCTATCTCGCTTAGTTTCCGAGATATTTTCAAAAAACAATTGAGAAAAAATCGATTTATCTAATTTTACTTTTTCACTGGATTCATTTTTTGATGAATGACTCGGAAACTAAGCGAGATAGAGCGATTTTGCCCTAATCCTTTTTTGCAGAGAATTTCAAGAGCTCTGAAACAACATTGGAGCAAAAAAGGGCGTATCTCCAGTAGTTTCCGAAACATTCGAGCAAAACTAATGAGAAAAAAATGGACTAATTTTGTCATAATCTCAAAAAAAATCCATTTTTTCATCGTTAATTAGCCCCCGTTAAGGGCTTTTTTGTAGCCCTCAAAATTCTCTACAAAAAACGTTCCATGTAAACTGCTCTATCTCCCATAGATTCCGAAATCCCTTCAAAAAACCGGTGATTTAGGTGCAAAATTACTCATTTTTTTGTGATTTAGGTGCAAAATCACTATTTTTTTTGTGATTTAGATTCAAAATTACTTATTTTTGTGATTTAGTCGCAAAATTCCTCATTTTTTGTGATTTAGATGCAAAATTACTCATTTTTTGTGATTTAGGGGCACAATTCCTCATTTTTTGTGATTTAGATGCAAAATTACTCATTTTTTGTGATTTAGGTGCAAAATTACTTATTTTTTGAGATTTAGCTGCAAAATTCCTCATTTTTTGTGATTTAGGTGCAAAGTCACTAATTTTTTGTGATTTAGCTGCAAAATTCCTCATTTTTTGTGATTTTGATGCAAAATGACTCATTTTTCGTGATTTAGATGCAAAATTGCTCATTTTTTTAGATTTAGTCGCAAAATTACTCATTTTGTGTGATTTAGATGTGAAATTACTCATTTTTTTGTGATTTAGGTGCAAAATCACTATTTTTTTTGTGATTTAGATTCAAAATTACTTATTTTTGTGATTTAGTCGCAAAATTACTCATTTTTTGTGATTTAGGTACACAATTCCTCATTTTTTGTGATCTAGATGCAAAATTCCTCATTTTTTGTGATTTAGGTCCAAAATTACTCATTTTGAGTGATTTAGGTGCAAAATTACTCATTTTTTTGTGATTTAGGTGCAAAATTACTCATTTTTGAGATTTAGGTGCAAAATTACTCATTTTCTATGATATTGATACAAAATTACTCATTTTATGTGATTTAGATGCAAAATTACTCATTTTTTAAGATTTAGATGCAAAATTACTCATTTTTTGTGATTTAGATGCAAAATTACTCATTTTTTGAGATCTAGGTGCAAAATTACTCATTTTTTGTGATTTAGGTGCAAAATTACTCATTTTTGTGATATTGATGCAAAATTACTCATTTATTGTGATTTAGATGCAAAATTATTTATTTTTTGAGATTTAGGTGCAAAATTGCTCATTTGTCGTGATTTATGTGGAAAATTCCTCTTTTTTTGTGATATCGATGCAAAATTACTCATTTTTTGTGATTTAGGTGCAAAACCACTAATTTTTTGTGATTTTTATGCAAAATTACTAATTTTTTGTAATTTCGATGCAAAATTCCTCATTTTTTGGAATTTAGATGCAAAATTCCTCATTTTTTGTGATTTAGTCGCAAAATCCCTAATTTTATGTTTAAAAAAAAGTGCAAACCCAAAAAAATCTCTCGTCCCCACTCACTTTTTTCTTTCTCTTCCAGACTCTCGTTGCAGCAGCAGCGGATCTCCTCTCCCTCGCGATTCTCCAGCCTCCCGGCGAGTTCGGAGTCGACATTTGCGTTGGCACGAGCCAGAGATTCGGTGTTCCCCTAGGATACGGTGGACCCCACGCCGGTTTCTTCGCCTGCAGCAAAAAATTCGTTAGACTAATGCCCGGAAGAATGGTGGGAGTAACAAGAGACGCAGATGGCAATGATGCTTACAGATTGGCTCTTCAGACACGTGAACAGCACATAAGAAGAGACAAAGCAACCAGCAACATCTGCACAGCTCAGGCACTTCTCGCAAATATGTCTGCGATGTACGCAGTTTATCATGGACCAAAAGGGATCAAAGACATCTCAACGAGAGTTCATGACCTCACTTTGGTCCTCGCAAAAGGCCTCGAACTCGCAGGTCACGAGATAAAAAACGCGCATTTCTTCGACACGATCACAATTTCTCCGAAATTTTCTGCGGATTTGATTCGAAAAAAGTGCGAAGAAATGAGGATTAATCTTAGGTACAATGGAGATGGAAGTATCGGGATTTCTCTGGATGAAACAACTGTTCCGGATGATGTTAACGATCTTTTTAGGATCTTCGGTGTTGATAATACTGTTGAGAGGATTGTGGGCGATGAGAATTTGGAGAAAAATCTGGTCAATTCGAGGTTTATGAGGAAGACGGAGTATCTGCAGCATCCAGTGTTTAATATGCATCATTCGGAGACGAGGATTGTGAGGTACATGAAGGCACTGGAGAATAAGGATGTTTCTTTGGTCCACAGCATGATACCACTGGTGAATTAATTGATTTTTTAGGCTTTTTTGGGGAGGGAAAAGAGAAAAGTTAAGGGCACTGGGGGAAGGAAGGGGTTTAGGTGAATTTGTGAAGAGAGCTTTTTTGTAGAGAATTTTGAGAGCTTCAAAAAAGGTCTCTTGAGAAATTCTCCTAACTCCAATAGTTTCCGAGTGCTATTTAAAATACTAAAAAAAATCCAAAAATTTGAAGAAAAACACGAAAAAAGTTGATTTTAAAGATATCTCCAAAACGAAAGGATTTAGCAGAAATTTTCAGAATACCTTTTTCATAGAAAATTTTAAGAGCTTTAAAAAAGGTCTCTTGAGAAATTCTTTTAACTCCAATAGTTTCCGAGTGCTCTTTAAAATACTAAAAAAAATCCTAAAATTTTAAGAAAATACAAAAAAAAGTTTATTTTAAAGATATCTTCAAAACTAAAGGATTGAGCAAAAATTTTCAAAATACCTTTTTTATAGAAAATTTTAAGAGCTTTAAAAAAGGTCTCTTGAGAAATTCTCCTAACTCGAATAGTTTTCGAATGCTCTTCAAAATACTAAAAAAAAATCTCCAAAACTGTAAAAAAAACCCTAAATTTTCTAAAAAACAAATTTTAAAAAAACGTTTTGCTCTTTTTGGTTTTCAGGGATCTTGTACGATGAAGTTGAACTCAACAACCGAGATGATGCCCTGCAGCCTCCCAGGCTTCACCAACATGCACCCCTTCGTGCCCCTAGAACAGGCGCGTGGCTACAGCGATTTATTCAAACAGCTCGAAGACGATCTCTGCGCGATAACCGGTTACGATGGGATAAGTTTCCAGCCAAACAGTGGAGCACAGGGTGAATACGCTGGTTTACGTGCTATCCAGTGCTATCACGACTCCCGTGGTGACAAAAATCGCAGAGTCTGCTTGATCCCAATATCAGCACATGGAACGAATCCAGCATCCGCACAAATGGCCGGAATGCAGGTGAAGCCGAATAGAATAGAATTTATTTATTTGAGTCAGTGATCGGCATCATCGATTTTTTCGTCAACGATTTCGATTATATTACTGATTTTTCATGAAACTTAGTAATTAGTAGGGGTGTGCGAATAGTGTTTGAATCGAATCGAATCGAATATTACTATTCGATTCGAATTTCGAATCGAATAATTCGAAAATTCGAATTATTCGAATTATTCGAAAATTCGGATTATTCAAGAAAATTCGAATTTTCGAATTATTCGAAAATTTAAATTATTCGAAAAAATTCGAAAATTCGAAATATTCGACAATTTGAATTATTCGATTTTTTTTTTAAATGAAATTTTGTTTTTGTCTGCTAATTACTGATTTTTCAGGAAAATTAGTAATTTTTTGCGGCTAATTACTAATTTTCCAGAAAAATTAGGTAATGAAAATAGATTTTTCCTTGCCGATCACTGATTTGAGTTACAAAATTATTTGTTTTATTCCTAATTCATCATTTTTTGCCTTACTCCTACTTTTTTTTTCAGGTGGAGCCGATTTTTGTGCGAAAAGATGGATCCGTTGATATTCTTCATCTGAGAGAAATGATCGAGAAGTACAGAAGCGACTTGTCCTGTCTGATGATCACTTATCCCTCGACAAATGGAGTTTTTGAAGAAACGATCGGAGATGTCTGCGATATGGTCCATGATGCTGGGGGCCAGGTTTATCTCGATGGGGCTAATATGAACGCACAGGTGGGATTGTGCAGACCTGGTGATTATGGAAGTGATGTGTCTCATTTGAATCTGCACAAGACGTTTTGTATACCGCATGGAGGCGGTGGACCGGGGATGGGACCTATTGGAGTGTGAGATAAATTTTTTTATTTTTTTTTATTAGGGAAAGGTGGGGTAAAAGGGACACGGGTTGATTTTTGTATTTTCTACTATGAAAATTACTCGAAATGGATGAAAATATTGGAGATAGGTTTTTTCTGATGATTCCATTGGAAAGCTGAGGAAATTTACCATGGAAATCATATGTCGGAAGTTATTTTTTGGAATTTTTCAAAAATTTCATTTTTGGCGCGAGATTTGAAGGTGAAACTCTTCTGTTTTTGAAAAATTTCAGGTTTTCGAGAATATCTCGGGTTCTATTGATCGTAGCGATCTGGGGTTGATCTTAAATGAAAGGTGAGCTCATTTCCCATCGATTTATGGGGTTCAAAAAGAAAAATATCAATTTTTTCGAGTACTTATGGGGCAAAAACTGATTTTCAGAAAATGACCTATAAATATTTGAAAAATTGATTAAAAAAAAATTTGAACCACATAAATCCATGAGAAATGAGCTCACCTTTCATTTGAGATGAACCCCAGGTCGCTACGACCAACAGAACCGGAGATATCGCCGAAAAAGTGAATTTTTTCGATTTTTAAAAGAGAAATACCTTCAAAATTTGCCCAAAAAAGTAAATTTACCCAAAAATAAAAAAAAAATTTGACACATGTTTTCCGCCTAAAATTTCCTCAGCTTTTCAATAAAATCATCAGAAAATCTCCATCTCAAACCGTTCAATTGGAATGTGTCCATTTTACCCCACCTTCTCCTATTTTATTAAAAAAATTTGATTTGGAGTTAGTTTTTTGAGGATATCTCGGAAACTAAGCGAGATAGAGAAATTTTCGAAGAAACCTTTTTTGTAGATCTTGAAATTTTGTACAAAAAAGGTTCCGGGAACATTGCTCTATCTCGCTTAGTTTCCGAGATCCCTTTTAGAAAAGTGAAGATTGAATTGAACTCATGTTTAATTTAATTATTAGTTTTTTAAAAATATCTCGGAAACTAAGCGAGATAGAGCACTTTCTTTCATGACCTTTCTTGTAGCTCTTAAAATTCTCTACAAAAAACGTTTCTTTAAAAATTCCTCCATCTCCCACAGATTCCAAGATAATCCCCAAAAACTTGTCAAAAAACCCTTTTTTTAATCAAAATTTGCATCAAAAAAAAAAAAAAAAAATTTTATTTGATTTCCAGGAAACGGCACTTGATGCCATTTCTCCCAGGACATCCGGTTATCGATTCAACCGGAAGTGACATCAGTTCCTCGGGTCTCGGGGCAGTTTCCGCAGCTCCATACGGTTCATCCGCGATTTTGCCCATTTCCTGGGCCTACATCAAGATGATGGGACCAAAAGGACTGCGAAAAGCAACGCAAGTTGCTATCCTAAATGCTAATTACATGAGCAAAAGACTTGAGAAACACTACAAGACACTTTACAAAGGAGAAACAGGATTAGTTGCACATGAGTTCATTCTTGATGTCAGGGATTTTAAGAAAACTGCTAATGTTGAGGCTGTTGATATTGCGAAGAGACTGATGGACTATGGATTTCATGCACCAACGATGAGCTGGCCTGTTGCAGGAACTCTCATGATTGAACCAACTGAGTCTGAAGATAAAATGGAACTCGACAGATTCTGCGATGCATTGATCTGTAAGAATTTTTTGCATTTTTTGAAGATTTTTTAAGATTAGGGGAAAATGGGGCAAACAGGGAAAAATCCATTTTATAGATAAAATCGTTGTCTTAGGGTCAAAGAGGCGTAAGTCCTGTGTATAAGCATAGGACTTACGCCCCTTTGACTCTAAGGAAACTATATGATGATTTGAGATTTTGGGGAATTTTTAAAATTATTGTAAGAATTCTTTCGAAATTTTTTTGAGATTTTTCTAAAGTTTAAGGTTTATAGTATGGATTTTCATGGTCAGGGGAATTTTTTTTGGGGTAAAGGAGTTGATGGAAAATTCTGAAAAAATTTGAGAAGATGCTCGAATATGTGAACATCGTTGGTGAATTTTTTCAAATTTCTTTGAAAACCCATTCAATCTAAAAAAAAAATTTTTGAACCTCGTTTTGGTTTTTTCCTATAAATTTTTTAGAAAAAAACGATTTTGTTAGCAGTTTTTTTTAGAAATATCTCGGAATCTAAGCGAGATAGAGCGATTTTGGTTTAAAAATATTTTGTAGACAATTTCGGGAGGAAAAGGGGCCAAAAAGATTAGGTCAAAATCGCTTTATCTCACTTAGTTTCCAAGATGTTCTTAAAAAAAGATTGAAAAAAAAAATTAAGTCAAATTCCTAAAATTAAATTATTTTGTACTTTTTTCGCAGCTATTAGAAAAGAAATTCAGGATATCGAGGATGGAGAATCGAATGTTGACATGAATCCATTGAAAATGTCTCCACACACACAAGAACAAGTTATTAATTCTAATTGGAACAGGTCTTATTCACGTGAAGTAGCTGCATTTCCTGATGTGAGTTAATTAAATACAAAATTAAAAAATTAATGATCCTAAAAAATGAATTATTTCTAATTTTCAGGCATTCAAAAATGTACCAAAAATCTGGCCAAGTGTTGGCAGAATCGACGACATTTACGGTGACAAAAATCTCTTCTGCACATGTCCACCCATTTTGCCCCAGCAGCAGTAAATCATTCCTCATCTAAAAATCTCATCATAGAATTTAATTTTAAAAATATTTATTTTTATAAACTTTTCATATATTTCGTCATTAAATATATATAATTTACGTTTAAATTCTGATTTTTGTAATTACTGCACTCTCAACAACATGAAAATATCATTTTTTTTTCTTCTCAATATCTTTCGCACATAAATGTTTAAAAAAAAAAGAAGATAAAATAGAGTTTATCTAAAAAAAAAAGTGAAAAACGAGAGTTTTCGATTTTTCAAAAAGATTTTCAGAAGAATAAGAAAAAAATCGATTCTATTTTTGAGAATATCTCGGATATTAAACGAGATAGAGAAATTTTCGTGAAAATCTTTTTTGTAGCTTTTGAAATTCTCAAAAAAAAAGGTTTCTTCACATTTTTCCTTAAATCCTCTCAATTCAAAGATATTTCCAAAATTATAAAATTTTTAGACAAAAAATTTCGATTTCATTTTAATAATTAATTGATTTTCAATTAATTTTGATGGTTAATTAATTTTCAATTAATTTTAATCATTAATTAATGATCAATTAATTTCAATAATTGATTAATTTTCGATTAATTTCAACAATTAATGAATTTTAAATTAATTTTAATTCATTAATTTTGAATTAATTCCAATAATTAATTTATTTTCAATTAATTTCAATTTCAATTAATTTGAAACATCCTGGAAATTAAGCGAGATGAAGCACTTTTGTCCTAATTCTCTTTAATGAACAATTCCAAGAGCTACAACAAAAAAAATTAGGGCAAAACCGCATTATCTCGCTTAGTTTCCTCCATATTTCCAAAAAAAATTCTTTAAAAAAATCAATTTATCTAATTTTCCTTTTTCCCTGAATCCCTTTTTCCCAAATATCTCGGAAACTAAGCGAGATAGATCGATTTCACCCCAATCCTTTTTTGTCCAAAATTTCAAGATCTCCAAAACCACCCTAGGGCAAAAAGGGCGTATCTCCACTAGTTTCCGAGATATTCGTACAAAACTAATGAAAAAAAAAATCCTCTCATTTTTCCTATTTTTTCAAAAATTGAAAAAAATTAAATTAATTACAAACCCGGCATTATATAAGCAATATTATCTAATACATGTGAAAGTGTCTCTGATTTAGCTCCATTGGCTTCTGGTACTTGTTGGGTAAGGCACATTAATGGACCCAAAGCACACAAAAATGAATCAAGTAAAACTGATAAACTGCCAGAAACTGCAATTTGTCCATCGTGTTCTTTCAAACGTTCACCAATTATCGTTAAACTTTCACCGAGTAGTTTTAAATGTGCAGCAACATCTAGAGGCTGAGTACCAGCTGTTTTGAATGATCCAGGACCAATTGATAAATCATTTTCTTTAGCACTACGATTTATTGGAGAATTATCACTTGGAGATTTTCCGGGACGTGGAGGCGATGAAAGTTGAATTTTCTTTGGACTTGGAGTCTTTGATTTTCCGTTAACTGGAAAATTAGAAATTATTGAAAAATATATTTAAAAAATTTAGAAAAATAAAGTAAATTAAAATTTGTGGAAATTATTAAAATTTAAATTCATGTGATAATATTATAAAGATTAATTAAGTAATTAATTAATTAATTAATATCTCGGAAACTAAGCGAGATAGAGAAATGTTTGAAGAAACCTTTTTTGTAGCTCTCAAAATTCTCTACAAAAAACGTTTTATTAAAATCGCTCCATCTCGCTTAGTTTCCAAGAGCCCTTTAAAAAACTCCTCATCAATTTCAACTTATCTTCAATTAAATCATCAAATCTTCGAAAATATCTCGGAAACAAATTCTTCATTTTCATTAATTAATTAATTAATTAATTACGTTTTGTACCAATTATTCCTTACCCTTTTTGAATATTATATAAATTTATTTATGGAAGAAAATGTAAAAGGCTCAAAAGCGATACATGGCTCTAATAAAATTGAAATAAAAATAAAATGTTAAATTGAGATTTAATTATAGGGGAAGGTGGGGTAAAATGGACACATTCTGATTGGATGGTTTGAGATGGAGATTTTCTGATGATTCCATTGGAAAGCTGGGGAAATTTTGGGTGGAAAACATGTGTCAAAATTAATTTTTTTGAAATTTTGGATTTTTTGGGGAATTTTTGAAGGGATTTCTCTTTTGAAAATCGAAAAAATTCACTTTTTCGGCGATATCTCTGGTTCTGTTGGTCGTAGCGATCTGGGGTTCATCTCAAATGAAAGGTGAGCTCATTTCTCATGGATTTATGTGGTTCAAAATTTTTTTTAAATCGATTTTTCAAATATTTATAGGTCAATTTCTGAAAATCAGTTTTTGCCCCATAAGTACTTGAAAAAATTGATATTTTTCTTTTCGAACCCCATAAATCGATGGGAAATGAGCTCACCTTTCATTTAAGATCGACCCCAGATCGCTACGATCAATAGAACCAGAGATATTCTCGAAAACCTGAAAATTTTCAAAAACAGAAGAATTTCACCTTCAAATCTCGCGCCAAAAATGAAATTTTTGAAAAATTCCAAAAAAATAACTTTTGACATATGATTTTCATGGGAAATTTTCTCATCTTTCCAATGGAATCATCAGAAAAAACCTATCTCCAATATTTCCATCCATTTCGAGTAATTTTCATAGTAAAAAATACAAAAATCAACCCGTGTCCATTTTACCCCACCTTCCCCTAATAAAAGCAATTAATTAAGAATAATTAAAATGAAAAAAAAAATTGGTTCAAACCTTTTTTGTAAAGAATTTAATTATCTACAAGAAAGCCTTCTTCGTGAATTTTTTTCAAATCTCATGGTTTACGAGATTTCCTTAAAAATGAGAAATTACTCACCAGTTTTATTGATAAACTTCTTTTTTCCACCTGTTGGTGGTGTCAATTTCCATTGCGAAAGTTCTTTGAGTGTTGCTTGAGCATTTGGCTTTGATGCTAAACGCTTAGCTCTCCTTCGCCAGTTATATTTCTCCAGATTCGGTACTGTTCCCCATAATTCCCCGAGTCTCTTTGATATCGCTGCAAAATCTAGATTTATCATCATTTATGAATTATTAATTAAATGAAATAAATTATCACTAAAAAATATTGTAATGAATATTTGAATTAATTTTTTTTTCAGAGTGAAGGACTCCACGAAAAAATCTGAAAAAATTCGAGAAGATGCTCCAATATATGTCTATTGTTGGTGAATTTTTTCAATTTTTTTTGTAGAGGTCTTCACTCTCAAAAAAATAAAAATCTGAATTATTTTGGCCTACAGGTCCATTTAACCCTCGTTTCTCTTATAATAATTATAATAATAATAATTATTATTATTTCTTACCCATTGAAGGATTTTGTTCCAATAGCTCTTGCCTCACTTCTTTGGCCCACAGCATATAAGCTGTGAATCTCGTTTTCTATAAAGAAAAAAAATAATTACATTAAAATTTCGATTTTTTCTACCAACAGTCTTTTAGAAATATCTTAGAAATTAAGCGAGATACGCCCTTTTTGCCCTCATTTTTTTTTGTAGTTCTTCAAATTCTCTACAAAAAACTATTTCGACAAAATTACCTTATCTCGCTTATTTTCAAAGATATTTAAAAAAAAAAACAATTAGTAAATTATTAAAATCAAAGAATTCTTCATTTTTTTTAATTTTTTTTGGCAAATATCTTGGTGAATAATGGAGATACGCCCTTTTATACCTAAACTCATTTTTCTAGCTCTTAAAATTCTCTCAAAAACAACAAAACAAAAAGAAAGGGCGTATCTCCATTATTTATCAAGATATTTGCAATAAAAATCTATTGAAAAAATAGAATCCTTTAATTTTTATAAATTCATTTCCAATTCAAATTTCCCATAAAATTTTTCCTACATGTGTCTCTCTTCATAAATAGCAGAGCACCAATTGAATTTTCGCCCAATTAACCGTTAATTATAATTAATTATTATTATTATCATAATTTAATGATCCGATCAATGATATAATTCCTCAATTTTTCTTATAAAACATTTTTTTTTATAAAAAAAAATTAAAGTGATTATAAAATATATATAAAATTATATAAAACTGTATATATAACTATATATATATAACTTTATAATAATATATATGAAAATAATATATTTATTAGGGTTGTGCTAATAATTCGAATCCACGAATTATTCGTACCGAATCGAATATTAATATTCGATTCGAAATTTGAATTATTCGAATTTTCTTGAGTAATTCGAATTTTCGAACAATTCGAATTTTCTTGAATAATTTGAATTTTTTTGAATAATTCGAATTTTCTTGAATAATTCGAATAATTCGAATTTTCGAACAATTCGAATTTTCGAATAATTCGAATCTTCGAATAATCCGATTTTTTTTGAACAATTCAAATTTTTGAATAATTCGAATGTTCGAACAATTCGAACTTCTCAAATAATTCGAAAATTTTCGAATTATTCCAAAAATTTCAAATAATTCTAATATTTTCAAATAATTCGAATAATTTCGAATAATTAGAATTTTCGAATTATTCGATTCGAAATTCGAATCGAATAGTAATATTCGATTCGATTCGAACACTATTCGCACACCCCTACATAAAATATATATATAATCATCAAATAAACATTAAATAAATATTATTAAATACTATTAAATTATTATAATTATCCCAAATTATTATAATTAATTATTATTATTATTACCCCTTTATCTTTTCTCTGTGCCTTCATCCGTCCGATGATTTTTCCATTTTTGATAATTAATTTTTTCTTCGATTTTTCCAGCATGTAAAGACTATTCGCCTGCGACTGCGTTTCCTGTTCCGGTGGCTCCAGCCTCTTAAAACCCGTTTCTTTTTCATCTATCATGAGAGGATCGACCTCGTCGTCACTTCCCGAGTCCAATGATCCATTCTCATCGTCATTTAAATCATCTGCATCGTCAGATTCCGATGATTCCTCTGGTGGAACGTCAAATGTGACCTCGTGCTTAACCGCCACTTGTTGATTCGATGGAGTTCCAGAATTTTTTCGCACACGATTTACATTAGTCGGTTTTGATTGGGCGATTTGATCAAGTTGACTCTGTTGTGCCTCGAATTTCTCGAGAATCTGTTGAGCATGGAGCTGCTGGGCTTTTTGCTGACGCTTTAATTTACTGTCGGCTAGATCATCCGGAGACTCGAAATCCGTTAATTTCGAGGATTTTTTGCGAACTCGACCGCATCGAGAGACTCCAGTTACCTCGAGTTCTGGAAAAAAATTGAAAAAAAATGAGAAAAGTCGGTTTTTTGAGGGAGTTGAAAGGGAAATTAGTATGGGTGTGCGAATATTCGGAGCTTCAAATTATTCAGTGGGAATTGAGGTTGAATAATTCAATTCGAAAACGAATCAAATCCTCGAATATTTGAATTATTCGAAAATTTTCCCTTTTTTTGAAATATTTCTAGTTCTATTTGTCGTAGCCCAAAAATTCGAATCCTAGGAGAAAGACTAGATCATTTGCCATCAATTCGAATGATTTAAATTGACTTTTTGAATTTTTTAAAAATTCTTTTGTTATAATTTGAAAAAATCAATTTTTTTTCTTTCGTTTTTTTCAAATATCTCGGAAACTAAGCGAGATAGAGCGATTTCGTCCGAATCCATTTTTGTAGAGACTTTCAAGAGCTGAAAAACAGGATTCTAGCAAAATTGCTCTATCTCGCTTAGTTTCCAAGTTATCCCCAAAAAACTAATAAACTCGATTTTCCTAAAAATTTCAATCATAGAATTATTTTTTTTTAAATTATTAAAAAATCCGAAAAATAATTTTTTAAATATGTTTTCCACCCCAAATTTCCCCAAAATCATTAAAAACACCCCCCTCCTCCCCCCCCCCTTCATTCCCCTCCACATACACAAAAATTTCCTTCAATTTCATTAAAAAATTCAATTATTCCTCAAAATAAAATGAAAAGATCCAAAAAAATCGATTGGAGCAACACATGGAGCCATTTGGCGCCCATTTTTCGGTGTAAACAGCTCTATATATATATAAATTTGATGTCCATAGGTGGTGCTCGTATTTCACAACAAAATAAATCTCCCTAACCTCAAAAAAAGAAAAAATATATTTAAAAAAAAAAAAACAAACACTCAATTAATTTTTGCAAATTATAAAATCTAAAAAAAAAAAATTATTTTCATAATAAATTCAAATATTATCGATCGTACCATCTTGTTTCGGACGCTTTGGTGATGCAAACAAATCCATTGAATTCAACTGATTTTGCGTTCTTCTTCGCTGTGGAGTTCTCTCGCTTTTTGGCTTTTGTACATCATTATGCATCATATTTAAATTATTTAAATTATTTAAATTAATTTAATCACGTAAATATGATATTTAAACACTCGTAGGACAAATTTTTCCAACACTTAAATCAATTATTTCCAGTGAAAATCCACGAAATATTGTTGTCTTGTGTCTATATTCATACTAACGAAAGAATCGACACGGAGAACCGTAGTGGGAGCCTAGCTCCTCACGTCGATTCTTTCGTTAGTACGACAATATTATTGTCTTTTTTTGTCATTTGTTGAATGAGAAAAAAAATGTAATTGTTGTGACACTTGTTTATTGGCCAATGGCGTTTCATTAACTCGCTCAGGCTCTTCTGATTGGTCAGTTTAGGCTAGGAGCTTCCCCTCTCTCCCCACTCAACGCTTCTGATTGGTTGGGGAAGTACCTAACCTCAACTGACCAATCAAAATATTGTGCAGCTAACTTCAGACGTATTTCCAATGATATTGTTACCTTGGAAACAAAAGGGCGTAAGTCTTATGTTTATACACAGCATTTACGCCCTTTTGTTTCTGAGGTGAGGATAAAAAAGGCATAAGTGCTGTGTATAAACATAGGACTTACGCCCCTTTGTTTCCAAGGTAACAATATCATTCGAAATACGTCTGAAGTTAGCTGCATAATGTTTTGATTGGTCAGTTAGGCTAGCAACTCTTCTAATTGGATGAGAGGGAGGGGACCTAACCTATTCTGACCAATCAAAACATTGTGCAGCTAACTTCAGAGATGTTTACGGGGAAATATTGACATCTTGGAAACAAAAGGGCGTAAGTTCTATACTTATACACAGGACTTACGCCCCTTTGACTCTAAGGTGAGGATAAAAGGGGCGTAAGTGTTGTGTATAAGCATAGGACTTACGCCTTTCTGATTCTAAGGTGAGGATAAAAAAGGCGTAAGTGCTGTGTATAAACATGGGACTTACGCCCTTTTGTTTCCAAGGTAACAATATCATTCGAAATACGTCTGAAGTTAGCTGTGCAATGTTTTGATTGGTCAGTTAGGCTAGGAACTCTTCTAATTGGCCGAAGGGGGGGGACCTAACCTAATCTGACCAATCAAAATATTGTGCAGCTAACTTCAGAGATGTTTCGGGGAAATATTGACATCTTGGAAACAAAAAGGCGTAAGTTCTATGCTTATACACAGGACTTACGCCCTTTTGATTCTGAGGACGACTAAATGAATGAATGAATGTGTGTTTACTATGTAATAACAGCTTTATTATTGTTTCAGAGAGAAAGTGTAAAAATGGTCGAAAAAGTGGAGAATTTTATTAATAAATGATTTAATATTAATTATTAAATTATTAAATTAATTATTTAAGTGATTATTTAATTAATGATTGAGGAAATTTAATAAAAATGCCGGTATTTCAAGAATCTTGTGCTGAGGTAAGAAAATTGTTTGTTTTTTTTATTAATAAGTAAAAGAGATTTTAAAAATAATTTTTTTGGAAATTTTGAATTTGAAAAAATTTGATAATTAAAATAGAACACATCTGACAATTTTTACGGATTTTTTTAAAAATAAATTAATTAATTAGGAGAAAAATCAAAAATACTTTAATAAATTGGTATTATATCAATATTTAATATATTTTTTGAATTATTGACATTTGCATATTTTTTGCAATTTTTCAAATAATTTATTTGTTGGGAAACGAAAAAAAAAATTGACATTGTCAAATTTAAAAAAAATGAAGAAAATATGAAAAGGTCAAAAATTCAAAAAACTATGAATACAAGTTTTTTAATTTTTCTTTTTTATGTGTTCAAAAAAATCCGAAAAATTGTCAGATATTTGCTAATTTTATTATCACTATATTAATTATATTATTAATTAATATTTAATTGATTAATTATTTTTCCAGCAAATTCAGGCGCAAACTGTTATTATTATTCATCCAGGATCGCAAAATTTGAGAATGGGAAGAGCCTCGGATCTAAATCCTGTGACGATCCTCAATGCTGTGGCAAGAAGAAGATTACCTGGAGGATTTGTTCATAAGGATTCTTTCCTTCCGCCTCTGGTGCCAAAGGTTCAATTCCCCTTATTTTCCCGCAATTTTTATTTGAATTTTTGAAAATGGACTAATTTTTACATAATTTGAGAAAAATCAATTTTTTTCTCATTAATTTTTTGAAAATATCGTTACCTTAGGAATAAAAAGGCTTAAGTACTGTGTTAAAAAATAGGACTTACGCCCTTTTGATTCTAAGACAAAGATATCTTGGAAACTAAGCGAAATAAAGCGGTTTTACTCTAATTTTGTCTTATACAGAATTTCAAAATTAGAACAAAACTGCTCGACTCGGCCAATGGTCAAAATGACTCAAAATTGAAAATATAAAATGATTTTAAAATAAAAAGAGAAAAAAATCAGTTTTATTTCAATATTTGATGATTTTTAATAATTTTTAAAATGATTTTAAAATTAGTTTAAATTTTGTTTTTAATCAAATTTCAATAATCAGTTTCATTTTAATATTTGAGATTTTTCTAAAATCTATCTCGCTTATTTATTTTATTATTATATTATTTTATAGAAAAAATCAATATTTCTTAAGATTTAAAAAATTTGAAATTAAACTGGAATTTTTTTTTTTCAAAAAAAAATGCCATAAAATCACTTTGAAAATTTTTAAGCCGGAGTTCAATTTGAGAGAAATTTGAAAAAAATATTGAATTTACCGAAAAATCCCGCGAAAATTCGAAATCTACAAATTTCAAGATTTTTGGTTAATTTTAAATTGCTGAAATAAAATGATCCAACTTTCGCCTTTTTATTTTTTATTTTTCTCCAAAATTCACTTGTAATTTTTTCTTTTTAGACGAAAGAATTGACGCAAGCCATGGAAGATTCGCGTCTCCAAGTGTCTCATACTCTCCAGTCCTGTCTCCAATCAGATGGCAGAAGAAGATACGCAACACCACCTCAGCAAATAGCAGCTTTCAACAGGAGATCGAATCCAGAGATTTTGTCGCCTTGTAATGAAGAATGGTTGAAAATTGACGAGGAAGTGATAGTAGGAGATCAAATACTGCAATTAAATCCTGATGACGAGTACAATATCCATTTTCCCTATCGAAGAGGCGAACTGCACGTTCATCCAGGACCTGGCGGGAGTTTAAAAGCTGTTTTGGCGGATTTAAAGACAATTTGGGAGTTTGTTCTGGTTAAAAAGCTGAATATTCCTCTGAAGGACCTCAAACACTATCGTGCAGTCCTTGTTATACCGGATATTTATAATAGACAGTACTTGAAGGAACTGACGACAGTAATGCTCTGTGAAATTGGATTTGGTGGATGTTTTCTTCTTCAGGTGAAAAAGGATTTTTATTGATTTTTTGAAGGAGAAAAGTGAGGAATTTCGGGTTTAATTAGGGGTGTGCGAATAGTGTTTGAATCGAATCGAATAATTCAAGAATTCGAATTATTAAAAAATTTGAATTATTCAAAAATTTGAATTATTCAAAAATTCGAATTATTAAAAAATTTGAATTATTCAAAAATTCAAATTATTAAAAAATTTGAATTATTCAAAAATTGGAATTATTCAAAAAAATTCGAATTATTCGAAAATTCGGATTATTCAAGAAAATTCGAATTATTAAAGAAAATTCGAATTATTAAAGAAAATTCGAATTATTAAAGAAAATTCAAATTATTCAAAAAAATTAGAATTTTCGAATTATTCGAATTATTCGAAAATTCAAATTATTCGAAAAAATTTGAATTATTGTAAAAAAATCGAATTATTCGAAAAAATTCGAATAATTCGAAAATTCTAAATATTCGACAATTCGAATTATTCGATTCAAATTTCGAATCGAATATTAATATTCGATCCGTACGAATAATTCGTGGATTCGAATTATTCGCACACCCCTAGTTTTAATGTTTTGTATTATGAAAATTGGAAGAAATGAGGGGAAATATTTGAGATAGGATTTTTCTGGATGATTTCATTGAAAAGCTGAGGAAATTTGCGTTGGAAAACACATGTAAAAATTCATTTTTTATAATTTTTTCGAAAATTCGAATTTTTCAGGGGAAAATTGCGGCTCCAACTCTTTACGAAATTGAAAAATTTCACTTTTTCGGGGATATCTCTGGTTCTATTGGTCGCAGTGACTTGGGGCTGGTCTTGAATGAAAGGTGAGATCATTTGCCATCGATTTATGGGCTTTTGAAAAAGAAATTATCGATTTTTGAGGTACTTATAGGGCAAAAACTGATTTTTCACAAAAGTGCCCATAAGTACGTCAAAAATCGATGATTTCTTTTTCAAAAGCCCATAAATCGATGGCAAATGATCTCACCTTTCATTCAAGACCAGCCCCAAGTCACTGCGACCAATAGAACCAGAGATATCCCCGAAAAAGTGAAAAAAATCGAAAATTGAAAGAATTTGACTCCCAATTCGTCCCCAAAAAATTCGAATTTTTCAAAAAATTCAAAAAAATCAATTCTGACACGTGTTTTCCACCGGAAATTTCCTCAGCTTTTCAATGAAATCATCAAAAAAAATCCATCTCAAACCGTTTCATCAAAATCCCCATTTTCCCTCCCTTTCCCCTATATTTACTAATTTTTTTCTCTAATTTTCTTTTATTTTCATTCCAACAGGATCATGTAGCAGCAACATTTGGAGCTGGCCTCGGTTTCGCTTGTGTAGTAGACGTTGGAGACCAAAAAACATCAGTTTCCTGTGTAGAAGACGGAATTTCACATCGAAATACACGAGTTAGAATGGACTATGGTGGTGGTGACATGACACAGACATTATTCTGGCTTCTTCAAAAATGTGCCTTTCCCTACAAAAATTGTGATCCATCTGACAGATTAGATGGATTATTATTGCATCAATTAAAACGCGATTTTTGCCACGTTGATTTAAATATCTGCGGATCACAGGAAAAGACGTTTGTCGTTAAAAAACCGAAGAATCCGTCTGAAAAATACACTTTACAGGTGAAAATCTCTTTTTTTAAAGTTTTTTTTCAAACAATTCAGTAGCGAAGAGGTAAAACAAGATTTATGTACAACACCGGGGCAAAATGGACCGCAAAGTCGAAATTATGCCAGATTTTTTTTTTTAGAGTGAAGGAGACTTCAAAAAAATTTGAAAAAATTCAACAATAATGTTCACATATTGGAGAATCATCTCAATTTTTTTCAGATTTTTTAATAAAGTCCTTCACTCCGAAAAAAAAAATCCTGGATCTCGTTACCTGGAGGTCCTTTTTCCCCACTCTTGATTAACTCTATTTTTTTTCTAAATTACTTTTTTTTTTAATAAATCAAGAAATAAGCGAGATAGGGCGATTTTGCCTTGAACCTCTTTTGTAACTGAGATATATTCCCTACCAAAAAAAAAAAAGAGTAATATCGCCTTATCTCGCTTACTTTCCGAGATATTTCCTTAAAAATGATCGAAAGGATAAGTCAATTTGTCCTGTTTTGTCTCTTTACTACTGAATTGAAGCGTTTAAAAATGATGATGATACTCAAAATAGCAAATATCTGACAATTATTCTCATTTTTGATTTTTTGTTAAAAAAACGAGTTATTTTTTCAAATTTTTGTTAAAAAAATAATTTTTTTTTTAATTTTTGTTAAAAAAAAACAGTTTTTTTTTTAATTTCTGTTAAAAAAACAAGTTTTTTTTTGAAAAATAAGTTATTTAAGAAAAATATCAAAAATATGCACACATAAAAAATTCAAAAAAGTATATGTATATGCAATTTTTTAAATATTTTTTTTTTATAGTAATTTATTTCATTAATTTGAAGTTTAATAGGAGATTCTCCATTTGACGATTTTTCGCTAATAATTTAAGCTTCTTCAGCCTCTTTAAAACAAGCTTCAAGTATATAATTTATTATCTGTTTAAAGCAATCGATAAAATTGTTAAATATATGCTAATTTTATTATAATTAAAAATAATTATTATTAATAATTTTTTTTTTATTTCCAGGTTGGAGATGAATGTTTAGTGGCTCCTCTCAGTCTCTTCCAACCGGAATTGTTCAAAGTAACTGGCACACACAATGTTCACATACAGAAGCGATATCTCGGAGATCCAGAAGATCCTCACGACGAGAATTATCTTCGTGAGACAAGTGTAATTACATGAGGAACATTTTAATTAAGGATGATTGGAAGGTAAAATCGGAAAAAACATTTAAATTTTTGTATAAAATCATTAATAACAATTTTTACGAGATGAAATTGTCAAATTTGATTATGTGAATCTGTAAATAATGCAATGAGAAATAAAATAAGCCCAAGAAACAAAAAATTAATTGAAAATTGAAAAATTTTCATCATTTTTTACATTTCTTTAAATCTTGAAAAATTTGAAAAAATGTAAAAAATAATGAAAATTTCTCAATTTTCAATTAATTTTTCGTTTCTAGGGCTTATTTTATTCCTCATTACATTCTCCACAGATTCACTGAATCAGATTTGAGAATTTTATCTTCTATAAATTGTTATTAACAGATTTTATACAAAATTTTTTTTTTTTTTTTCGATTGTAACTCCCAAAAATCCTCAAAAAAATGACGATAAATTGTGATTAATTAATTTTTTTTTTTTTTTTTTACAGAGAAGAGGAATGAAAGAGTCTCTGGAGCAAACTTTGGAGATGCAGGAAGAAGTGGCGACTCCAGCAGTTACTGGAGAAGAAGAAGTAGTGGTGGATGCAGTTGATGCGCAACCAAATCTCACGAATCGAGATCTTGAGGCTCCAAGAGATTTTATCGTTGGACCACAACAGCTTCTGGGGCTTGATCATGCTGTTTTGCAGAGTATCGACAGATGTCGTAAGAAAAATTCCATAAAACTCCAGTAAATTCCATAATTTTCACGGATTTACCGCAAATTTAATCGATTTTTTCAATTAAAATTCACAGCAACAGAAGATTTAAAGCGAAAAATGTACAGTTGTGTTCTTGTCGTTGGATCTGGAATGAAATTCCAGGGAATTGGGATGTGGCTGCATAACAGGATATCTCTGCAGATTCCCTACATGTTCAGAGCAGGTGAAAAAAAATATTAATTTAAATAATATGAAATTTTTAGACAAATTGATTTAATTTTGTCGCCAGTATTTTTTCAAAAATCAAAAATCTTGGAATCTAAGCGAGATAGAGCTATTTAGTCCTTTTTCCTAGTCCTTTCGGTAGAGAATTTCATGAGTTACAAAATAATATTAGAGCAAAAAGGGCGTATCTCCAGTATTTTCCGAAATTTTTCGGGAACAACAAATGACGAAAAAATTGACTAATTTGATTAATTAATTATAGTTTTTTTCAATTTAAAATGTTATAATTTTGTCAGAATTCGAAAAATTTGATTTTTTTGTCATTTGGGGCTTGGAAATATAGCGAGATAGGTCGATTTTGATCAATTTTTGCTTTTGTAGAGAATTTCAAAAGCTACAAAACAACTTTAGAGCAAAAAGGGCGTATCTCCAGTATTCTCCGAAATTTTTGTGAAAAGCAAATCCCAAAAATGGACTAATTTAATTAAATCAATTAATTAATTGATTTTTTTCAAATTCAAAATGAAATAATTTTGTCATAATTTGATAAATTCAATTTTTTCGTTATCCGAATTTCGGAAATATAGCGAGATAAGTCGATTTTGCCATATATATATTTTTTTGGGAAATTCCAAGAATTTTAGAAAAATATTGGGGCAAAATCGCTTCATTTCCCTTATTTTCCAGAAAATAATGAAATAAAATTGATTTATCTAAAAATTCCATAATCGCTATTTTCCGAGATATTCTCAAAAAATCAATGAAATAAAATTGATTTATCTAAAAATTTTATAATAATTATTTTCAGAACAATTGGATATTATAACGCAGCCAAAGGAAATGGATCCAGGAATGACCACGTGGAAAGGCGCGGCAATTTTGAGTTGTCTCGAGTCAGCTCAGGAGCTCTGGATTGGCAGACAAGAGTGGGAACGACATGGAGTACGTGTTCTGAGGGAAAGAGCACCATTTATGTGGTGATTTCTATCAATTATTAATTAATTACTAATTATATAAGAAAAGAAATGTATTTAATTAATATTAATATTAATAAAATTAAACATATATTTTAAATGAGATCAGCCAGACGCACTTTGTTCTTGTCATTGCGATGATACACAGCCACATCTGCTTCAACGAGAGCTCGAACGCAATCGTCAAATTCTGGACTCACGTTGACGTAAACATCGTCTCCACCTTTTAAATATGCTGTTGTTAAATCTGCGAGTAAATCTGGAAACTCTTCGTTGTCGACAATCGTTGTCTTCACGAGTTTAGCCTGGAATTTTTTATTTATTTATTGGAGATGGTAATGATTAGATGATTTCTTTGGGAGACTGAGGAAATTTGGGGTGGAAAACATGTGTCAGAATTGATTTTTTTGAATTTTTTGAAAAATTCTAATATTTTGGGGACGAATTGGCAGTCAAATCCTTTCAATTTTCGATTTTTTTCACTTTTTCGAGGATATCTCCGGTTTTATTTGTCGCAGCGACTTGGGGTCGGTCTTAAATGAAAGGTGAGATCATTTGCCATCGATTTATGTGGTTTTGAAAGAAAAATTATCGATTTTTGACGTACTTATGGGCACTTTTGTGAAAAATCAGTTTTTGCCCTATGAGTACCTCAAAAATCGATAATTTCTTTTTCAAAAACCCATAAATCGATGGCAAATGATCTCACCTTTCATTCAAGACCAGTCCCAAGTCACTGCGATTAATAGAACCAGAGATATCCCCGAAAAAGTGAAATTTTTCAATTTCGTAAAGAGTTGGAGCCGCAATTTTTCCCTGAAAAATTCGAATTTTCAAAAAATTATAAAAAATGAATTTTTACATGTGTTTTTCAACGCAAATTTCCTCAGCTTTTCAATGAAATCATCAGAAAAATCCTATCTCAAATATTTCCCCTCATTTCTCTCCAATTTTCATAATACAAAACATCAAAACTAAAATATTAAGTACCAAATCCTTTTTGACTTCAGAAAATAATCTACCAGCTGTCGCATATTCTGCATCACAAGTAGAATTGGCAACATCCTCAGTAGCTCCAACACAAGCCTCTTTCATTTTTACCAGACCAGTTTCCTCATTTTTCAAGCTTTAAAAAAAAAACAAAAAATAAAGAAAAATATGAAATTTACAGAAAAATTTAATAATAAATTGAATTTAATAAAAAAGTTAGTTTTTTTCCATCTTCAGTTCTTTTTTTTCTCGAAATACCTCGGAAACTAAGCGAGATAGAGCAATTTTCATAACGAAATTTCCTGCAGCTCATAAAAATTCTCCAAAAAAAAAAGGAAATTCTGAAAATTACTCAATTTATTGCAAATAAAGTATTTTGAGTGAATAAATAAATGAAAAAAATATAAATAAAATAATAAATCAATAAAAGTAAATAAATAAACTAAATAAATAAATTTAAAAAAGTGTAAATGAAATAATAAATGAATGAAAGTGAATAAATAAAGTAAATAAAATTATAAATAAAATAATAAATAACTAAAAGTCAATAAATGAATAAAAAAAAGTATAAATAAAATAATAAACGAATAAAAGTCAATAAATAAATTTAAAAAAGTATAAATAAAATAATGAATAAATAAAAGTATAAATAAATAATGAATAAAATAAAGTATTGTGAGTAAATAAACCATTTCTTTATTATTTACTCACGAAGTTATTCGACTTTTTAGATTCTGCAATTCCTCTTCCTTCTGAATTTTAAACTCCTCCATTTTCTTCACAACATCCTCCAGCTCCTGAATTGTCGAAGTGTAGTGATCAACAGTATTAAGCATTGGCTCTCCATCTTTATTCAGTCCCTCACAATTATTAATTAGGCTTTGCAGAAAATCGCACTGTTTTTTTTCAACAATTTCTGGTGCTGTTGCTGCAGATAAAGTCTGGAGCTCATTATTCGATGCTACATTAATTAATTCTTCTAACTCTGCTTGACGATACTTCAGAACTTCTTTGAGATGATCGTACGTGTCCTCAAGAGTGAATTCCCCTAGGAGATTAGATGGATCTGCGTCATCTGCCTCCTAAATTCAAAAAAAATGGAATAATTAAAAAGAATCGATAATAATAATAAAATAATAATAATTTGATTTTTTTAGGTAATTCGTTATTTAAAGGGATCTCGGAAACTAAGCGAGATAGAGCGATTTTGCCCGAATCTTCTTTTGTAGAGAATTTCAAGGGCTACAAAAAATGTTTCTACGAAAATTTTGCTATCTCGCTTAGTTTCCGAGTTATTCATAAAAAATGAATCCAATGAAAAAGTAAAATTGGATAAATAGATTTTTTCTTTTGATTTATTTTTGATAATATCGAGGAAACTAAGCGAGATAGAGCGATTTTGCCCTAATCTTCTTTTGTAGAGAATTTTAAGGGCTACAAAAAAGGTTTCTACGAAAATTTTGCTATCTCGCTTAGTTTCCGAGTTATTCATAAAAAATGAATCCAGTGAAAAAGTAAAATTGGATAAATCGATTTTTTCTTTTAATGGATTTTTGAAAATATCGAGGAAACTAAGCGAGATAGAGCGATTTTACCTCAATCCTTTTTTTTAGCTCTTGAAATTCTCTGCAAAAAGGACCAAAACAAAACCGCCCTATCTCGCTTAGTTTCCGAGATATTTAAAAAAAAAAAAAAAATTTAACGTAAAAACATCGAAAATTAACCTCAAACTCATCGATCCCCCCTCCCCCCTATTTCAAAAATTAAATAACATAAAAAATGCTTTATCATAAATTAATAAATGCTTAAAAAAGGAAAATTCACTAATTTACCATTTTTTCCTTCAAATCCAATGAAAAATCCCAAAAAACTCCAGAAATTCTCTCAAAATTTCAAGAAAACGTCACATCGACATTTTCCCGCCTTTTTCCAAGTAAGGAAGGTTAGGATCCAATTCAAACAGGGCCCAAACATTCTAGAAAAATAAAATTCAAAATTCCATTTGCGCCAAAATTTCAAAAACTCGAAAAATTAATTAATCCCTTCAATTAATTGTTATTTCTATTTAAAAAATAGAATTTTCTTCAAATTTTCTTCAAAAATTCGACATTTTGTCATTTTCCCGCCATTTTCCAAGTAAAAGAGGTTAGGATCCAATTCAAATGGGGCCCAAAGAATTCCAGAGAAATAAAATTCAAAATTTAATTGGCGCCCAAATTTAAAAACTTAAAAAATCAGTAAATTTCTCCAATTAATTGTCTTTTGCATTGAAAAAATACATTTTTTTTTTTAATTTCTTAAAATTGTTTTAAAAATATGATCAGGGCTTCATTTCAAATTGCTACAGCACTAAATGTCAATGCTCGTGACGTCACAGTTCCAATATGGACGGTCGGCATCGGCTGCACGATTTTCTGTCATAAAAAAAAATAAAATAGAAAAAAAAATTACCCAATAATTTCAACAAAAAAAGAAGAAATCTGAAAAAATCCTCGAATTAATTTTAAATAATTAATAAAATTCATTTATTCAACAATAATGTCGGATTATCTGATATCAGCACTTGGATATTTAACTGGTACACCTGGTAATCATGAATATGTTGGACAATTGATAGAAATCAACAATGTAAAATTACGAATTACGAGATTAATTGCAGAAGGTGAGTTTAAAATTTAAAAAAAAAATTAAAAAATCATCCTCACCTCAAAATAATTTTTTAATTAATTAAAAAAATTTTCTGAATTATTTTTATTATTTTAATGAATTTTTTTTGAATTATTTTTATGCATTTATTTAATTTTTTCTCCTGTCATTTTCAGTGGAGGGATTTCTATTATCATTTTGAAATGTCACAGACGCCTGTTATTGTGCCAACTATTTTGACGACATACGACTTATTTTTTTTTTTTCTGAGGCTATTGTTGTTATCGAATAACAATGATTGAAGGCAGTTACATCGAATCATTAATGACACTGAAAATATGAGAGAAAATAGCAAATTTTTTGGAAATTTTGAGATTTTTTTTTCTCTTGGCAAAAAAATTATTTGAAAAAAAAAATAGGCACGTGGAGAAAATTTAAAAATTTATAAGTGCAAATTTTTTTAATAATTTTTTTTATAACTGCTTATTGTTTAAAAAAATGTACAAAATTGTCAGATATCTGGTAATTTCATTTATCATAAATATGATACTGAAAATAGCAGAATTCTGATAATTTTTAGATTTTTTTTTTCTTTCTTAGCAGAAAAATTATTCAAAAATCTATAACTGCAAATTTTTTAAATAATTTTTTTATGATTGCTTATTGTTTAAAAAAAATACACAAAATTGTCAGATGTCTGCTAATTTTTGCACATGCAAAAAACTCAAAAAACTGTAGTCTTTTGAATTTTTTACATGTAAATATTTTTTCTGTTGCAAATTTTGAAATATATATATATATTTTTTTTAGGATAACTCATTTGTTTAAAAAAATTCAAAAAATTGTCAGATGTCTGCTAATTTTATTATTATTATTATTATAAAAATATGATACTGAAAATAGCAGAAATCTGATAATTTTTGGATTTTCTCTTTTTTTAGCAGATAAATTATTTGTAAAAAAAAAAAAAAATTATATGCAGAAAATTCAAAGAAGTACAAGTGCAAATTTTGAATATCTTTTTTTATAATAATTTATTTGTTTAAAAAAATCTTAAAAATGGTCAGATGTCTGCTCATTTTATTATCATAATCATTATTATCTTTATGTTATTCTCACATTCAATTCCCATTGGATTAGAGATTAAAAAAGAGCATATAAATAGCATGACACGTGGATAAACGTTTATTCAAATGTCAAAGGCTATTTTTTTTTATTTTTGAAGTAATTCTTTTTGCTTTTATTGTTTTTTTAATAGAGAAAAAAAGCTTCTTGGCTGCTTTTGGCACGTGATCAGATGAAATATGAGGCCAAGGCTGCGATTAGAAAGTTATTACTGAATCAGAACAAAAAAATTGACTTTTTTTTATCTTTATCAATAGAATATCTTGGAAACTAAGCGAGATAGGGTGATTTTGTCCGAATTTTTTTTTTTAGAGAATTTCAAGAGATTCAAAAAATATTTCTGCATAAAAGTCGCTATCTCGTTTATTTTCCGAAATATTTTTGAAAAATTAATGACAAAAATTTACAGAATTAGAAAAATTTGCATTTTTTAATTTTTTTAAATTGATTTATTAAAAAAATAACAGAAACTAACGGAGATACGCTTTTTTCATTCTATTCTTTTTTTTTTGAGAATTTCAAAAGTTCAAAAAAAATATTAGACACAAAAGGGCGTATCTCCATTACTTTCCGAGAGATTGTCGCAAAAAAAGTCAAAAAAATTTCTTTTTTCGAAGATTTAAAAAGAAATTCTGTACTTAAAAAATTTCATATTCCATAAAAGTAAAAGTGCACTTTCGTATTTTGAAAATTTCGTCCCACACTAATAAAAAATTTTTCATTAGAAAAACTGTACTCTACTACAAAACATTATTTTCCAGGTGGTTGGGCACTTGTATTTGCAGTTGAAGACGTGGCCACTGGCAAAGAGTATGCCCTGAAGGTAAAAAAACCTCTAAACAATGAGAATTTCCCCTCCCCTCCTCCCCCCCCCCTTCCACAAAAAACGGAGAAAAATCCTTTTAAAAAAATCCTCAATTTCCATTATAATAAAAATAGCAATTGCCAATTTTTCAATCCTTTTTTTTTATTTCTTCAAAAAATAAATTATTTCAAGAAATGAAAAATATGCACACAAAATTCAAAAATCTATGAGCGCCAATTTTTGAAATATTTTTTTGAATCTAATTTATTTAAAAAAAAAAAAAAAAAAAAAAATTGTCTTATATCTGCTAATTTTATTCAAATTATTTAAATTATTCAAATTATTTTATTTGAATTTTTTCATTCTCGTTTCAAAGTTAAAATGACATAAATAATAACACGTTTCCTATCTTCTCACGTCCTTTTTACTCTAAAAAAACCACAATATATATATCATCATTAGAATCAATTATAATTACATTTATTGATTTATTTATTTATTGATTTATTTATTTATTTACGTCAATCGGCATTGTACACTATACAAACCATATCATCGTCTTAGAAACAAAGGGGCGTAAGTGTTATTTTTATATACAGGACTTACGCCCCTTTATTTCTAAGGCAAAGATATAATAAGAAATGATTATAAATTAATTTAAAAAAAAAAGCATAAAATTTGGGAAATTCAAAATGCGATAGCAATAGAAAATTTTAAAACATTAGCATTTTCTAAAAAAAACGAAAGTATTTATTATAATGATTTTTTCGCAAAATTTAATAAATTTAATAATTTTAATTCAATAAATTTTGCATTTTATATTTTTTTTAAATTAAAAGAGAAATTATGATAAATTGATTTAAAAAAGAAATTAAAGAGCATAAAATTCAGTAAATTCAAAAAGCGATAGCAATAGAAAGTTAAAAAAAAAAAATTACTATCTTCCCAAAAAAACACAAAATATTGATTATAATTATCTTTTCACAGAGACAAAATTTGATGAATTTAATAAATTTAATTCAATGAATTTACCTTGTTTTTCTTGATTAAAATAGAAATTATGAGAAATTAATTGAAAAAAGAAAAGAGCCTAAAATTCAGTAAATTCAAAATTTAATAGCAATAGAAACCTAAAAAAAAAAAATTAGCATCCTCTAAAAAAACCTAAAATATTAATTATATTTATTTTTCCACAGAGACTGATAGCAGTAGACGAAGAAGCAAACAAATCGATAGTCCAAGAGATCGACATCCTCAAAAAGCTCACAGGTCACCAAAACGTGATCCAGTATTTATGCGCTCAACGTGTGGAGCGTGAGGACAAACGTACATGCGAGTACCTCCTCGTGACGGAGCTGTGCACCGGTGGAAATCTCGCGGACCTCCTCCGCTCCTTAGGAACCCCCCTTTCCCCCCAGCAGATCTGTAAAGTGGCCTATCAAGCTACAAAAGCGGTCCACCACATGCACAGCCAGCAGCCCCAACCGATCATCCACTGGGACATAAAACTCGAGAACTTCCTAATAGCGACCGATGGAACCATAAAATTGTGCGATTTCGGAAGTGCGTCGACGCAGCAGATCCTTCCCGATCCTTCCTGGAACGCCAGTAAACGTGCAGCCCTCGAGGACCAAATGTCCAAGTACACAACTCCCATGTACAGACCTCCAGAGATGATGGACACGTGGAACAACGAGCCCATTGGTCCACCAGCTGACTGTTGGGCATTGGGGTGCATCCTGTACGCTCTAGTAACATTAAGGCATCCTTTTCCCGAGGGCAACAAACTCGCGATCGTCAACGCACGATACAACGCACTTTCCCCCAACCCTAAAGTATCCTGTTTCCACGAATTGATCAAAGGATGTTTAGAAGCATCGCCTGTTAAACGCATGACGACGTCGACGTTGCTGGAAAGATTGGCAGCAATTGCAGAATCTAATGGATTCGATCCTCGAGAATCAGCGAAAATCGAGGTTCCACCTGCTGTTAAATCAGGTACTAATAGACAGAGTCCATCTGCAGGTGGTCCTTCGCAGCCTCCTCCGAGACCTTCTCCACCTGCAGCATCAAAATCAGGTTCAGGTCCAGGATCAGGTTCAGGTCCAGGATCAGGTTCAGGTCTGGGATCAGGTTCAGGATCAGGTCCAGGATCAGGTTCAGGTCCAGGATCAGGTTCAGGAGCGAGATCAGGATCAGGACCTTCAATACCACCAAGACCATCCTACCCCCCTAAACCCGCTCCCCCCCTTCATGCAGGATCTTCTGGGCTTTTTAGTTCTTTAAAAGGCGGAGCTGGTTCGATCTTTAAAAACCTTAAGGACACTTCTAGTAAAGTGATGCACACGGTCCAGCAAAGCATGGCCAGGACAGAGCTTGATGCGAGTTACTTGACATCAAGGATTCTTGTCATGCCGTATCCTGCGGATGGGATCGAGTCGGCTTATCGTGCTAATCATATTGAGGATGTGAGGGCGTATCTGCAGAGTCGGCATCCACCACCGGCGAAGATACAACTCTATAATTTGTCGAGGGGACGACCGAATGTCGCGAGATTACCTGGAAAACACATTGATTGCACTTTTGCCTATGCCACAGCGGAATCAACGGCTCCTTTATTGTCGGCTTTATATCAAATTTGCCAGGACATCTACAGGTAGGTGGGAGGATGTGGTCTTTTTATTGGGTAATTTGTTTATTTATTCATTTATTTATGCAGTTTAATTGGTTGTTTTTTGATAGATTATTTGGTGCAATTAGGAACTTTGAGGACTGTTTGGTGGGCTTAAGGATGTGCGAATAATTTGAATTTATGAATTACCGTGGTGGGCTCTCCACCACGTTTGAAGAATTTAAAATAAAGCGATGTTTTTGAATTATTGGGAAATTTCAAATAATTCGATGCTTTTAAATTATTGGAAAATTTCAAATTATTCGATTTTTTCACATTATTTGAAGAACTTCAAATAATTCGATTTTTCCAAATTATTGGAAAATTTCAAATGATCCGATTTTTTCAAATTATTGGAAATTTCCAAAGAATTCGATGTTTCCAATTTATTTGAAAAATTTCAAATAACTCGATTTTTTTCAAATTATTGGAAAATTTCCAAATAATTCAAAATTTTCGGATTATTCAAAAATTTCGAATAATTCGAATTATTCGAAAACTTCGAATTATTCGATTTGAATGTCGAATTTAATAGTGATATTCGATTTAATCAGATTCGAATGCTATTTGCACGCCCTACAAAATACAGCAAAAGAATTTTTTTTGCTGTATTCTAATTTATTTTTATAAATTTAGTAAATTTAATAAATTTGATAAATTTAATAAATTTAATAAATTAAAAAAATTCAATAAATTTTATTTTTTTATTTTATTTTGAGCCCTCCACCTCTCTACACTCGTTATAAACTACAAAAATTCCTTAACAAAGCTACCTAAATATAGTCTCCAACAACTGAAAGTAGTTAATATTTTTATCTAACAAATTAAATTTAAGCAATAAAAAAAGCTTAATTTAATAAGCCATTCCATTCATTATAATATTTTAAAAAATTAAATTAAATTCCCTAATCAATTTCCCTATTTCCAGGTATCTCGACGCGGATTTCAATCACATCGTCGTCCTCTACTGTTCTGACGGTTGTCGAGCAAGTGCGACAGTGGCCTGTGCCTTGCTCCTCTACTCCAACGTCCTAACAACCCCAGAAGAGACCCTCACCTTCTTCACCACCCGAAGATGTCAACCGCCCATTCTCCAGCCCTCCGAATTGCGGTCCATCCACTACATGAGTCTCCTCCAATCCAACGTGCATCCCCACACAAAGCCCCTGGCCCTGCGATCCGTCATCCTCCAGCCCGTCCCCTTATTCACCCGAGCAAAAGACGGCTGTCGTCCTTACGCCGAAATTTACAGCAACGGAGCCCTCGTCTACTCCACAAAACGTCCCGAATACGAGGAGATGAAGCTCTTCGACATGATGGAGGGAAAAGCCTGTCTAATTCTCGGTGACGCAACAGTCCGCGGTGACGTCACACTCCTAATTTTTCACGCCCGTCAACAATTGGGACGTGTAATCGGTATAAAAATAGCGTCACTCCATTTTCACACTGGTTACGTCCCAATAACCGAATCTGCAATGAATTTCGAGAAAAAGGACCTCGACGACACGCCCGAAATAGGCGGGAAATTCAAAATTATTTTAAATGTCATGATTGGAGAGGAAAACACGAGGAATTCGAGGATTCCAGCGCCTTGGGAGGTGGAAGCTTCAAGAGATGAGGATCCTCATCCAGATCCGCTTTTTGGGTCCACTTTGGAGATGGAGGAGACGCTGGAGAGCTTTAGGACCAATGGAGGGCCGGAAAAAAGGGAGAAGGTATGTGGACCACAGCCTCCACCTCGTCCACAGCCTCCGGTGACCCTACAACCCGAAGAAGAACCGTTAAATGAGGCGGAATCCCCTCTGGACCAAGAAAAAGAGGCTGATGATGATAAAAAAGGGGAGGAATTTTTGGAAGCTGATTTACTGAATCTTGGCGGTTCTTCAGCTGCGCATGCGCAGCAAAATGCGAATTCTGTGAAACCAACTCCAGGTTTAGATATTTTTTCAAATAATCAGGGGGATGCGGATATTTTTGGGGGTTTTTCATCATTTCAGGGAAAAGATGAAGACAAAATTGAGGAGAAAAGTGACTTTCTTTTTGGCGATAATTCGTCGAATGATCTCATATTTGGAGAGGGCAATAAGCCACAGTCATCTCCAAATAATCTATTATTTGATCCACTTGGTACAAATTCTAATGCTAATGTTAATGCTAATAATTTGATGGGAAATTGGGGAAATTCGAAAAATTCGTTAAAAACACCGGGTGACGAGAGTTTCCCGCGTAATTCAAGTGTTCCGAATTTTGCGGCTCAGAATAAAGATCCGTTTGCTAATTTGGCGGGTTCATTGGGGGCTGGTTTGAATTCAAGTTGGAATGGAACACCGAGGGAGTCGAATACACCACAATCGAACAGTCCAGCAGCTGCTGGAACACCTGTTCACTCTAGTCCGAGGATGCAGAATAAGGGGAATAATGAGGGTAATGATGTTTTTGGGGGTAAAACGGGGAAAAGTGGTGATGCTTTTGAGGATTTACTTGGCAGTCAGGGATACAATTTCTTTAGTTCGAGAAAGGGGGATAAAGACAGCCCGAAAACCATCAATCAGATGAGAAAAGTGGAACAGGCTAAGACTATGGATCCTGATAGACTCAAAGTTTGTGAATGGACTGAGGGAAAAAAAGGGAATTTGAGGGCACTATTGTGCTCTTTACATACGGTACTGTGGCCGGAGGCTGACAGATGGCAGAGGTACGAGATGCATCAACTTGTTACACCTGCTGATGTCAAAAAAGCTTACAGAAAAGCATGTCTTGCTGTTCATCCTGATAAGGTAAATAGAAAAAACGCCTTTTTTTTCATTTAAACGTCATTTTGGTTTTAGGAAAAAATCTTCACCGGATGTTGATGACAAGATGATTGATTTATGATTTGAAGAGTTTTATCCAGAGATCGGCAAAAAAATCGCATTTTTAATTTTTTAATTTTTTTTATTTCTGTAATTTCCATCGAAAAAATTTTAATTACTTTCTTAATGAAAAATTTGGATTTTTAAATTTTTCATTAGTTTGAAGATTAATTTTTTTTTTTTAACAATTTTGATTACTAGTGTGATTAAAAATTTGACTGATGAAATTTTATAATTCTTTTTCTTATTCGAAATTTTGATTCTTTCTTACTTATTAATTGATTGGAATAATTAATTTTATAATAAAATCAACGCTACTATGTTTAATCTTCCCAAATATAATCGTTTTTCAGACAAAAATTTTGAGTTGAGAGTTTTAACTAAATGTAACACAAATAAGAACTTATAATTTAATCCAATCTAAATGACGCTTATATGACATTTATAATTCAATTTAACTAATAAAAATGTTAATAAGTTTAATAAAGAAAATAATTATGAAATTCCATCAGTCAAATTTTAAATTACAATAGTAATCAAAATTGTTAAAAAAGAAAAATTAATTTTCAAACTAATGAAATATTTAAAAATCCAAATTTTTCATTAAGAAGGTAATTGTAAATAATTTCATTAAGAAAGTAAATTGGGGTAAAACTGCTCTATCTCGCTTAGTTTCCTCAATATTTCCGAAAAACGAATGACGAAAAAATCGACTTTTTCAGATTATTAAAAAATTAGTCCATTTTTGTTGTCATTAATTTTGCCCAAATATCTCGGAAACTACTGAAGATACGCCCTTTTTTGCCCCGAAGTTGTTTTGTAGCTCTTGAAATTCTCTGCAAAAAAGGATTAGGACAAAATCGCTCTATCTCGCTTAGTTTCCGAGTCATTCATAAAAAATGAATCCAGTGAAAAAGTAAAATTAGATAAATCGATTTTTTCTTTTAATTGATTTTTGAAAATATCGAGGAAACTAAGCGAGATAGAGCGATTTTACTCCAAACCTTTTTTAGAGCTCTTGAAATTCTCTACAAAAAAGGACTGGGGCAAAACTGCCCTATCTCGCTTAGTTTCCAAGATATTAAAAAAAAACTAGTGACAAAATGAGATTTTTCAGAATTTTCGAAATATTTTGGATTTTTTTTTCGATTTTCTTTTTTTTTCGAAATTTTATCAATTCAAATTTCGACGAACTTTCTTTGTCCATACATTTTTTTAAAAATCAGTTATATTTTGCTATTTTCGATTTTTCAGAATTTTCGAAATTATTTTCGAAATATTTCGAAACAAAATTTCGAAATATTTCGAAATATTTCGAAAATTATTTCCCATTTTTTTTTTTTACATTCATTATTCAATCTTTTCAAGGGAATTACGGGATATCGCGGTCTTTAATAAGCTTTTTTGAATTATGGAGTTTCTCGATAAGTTTATTAATGTATTCAAAGACTGTAGTTATGCAGGTCTATTTGATTTTCAGATTAGTTCTCATGAAGTTCTTTTGAATAGACGGGGATTGTGAAATTTTCATAATAGCCGTTTCTTTGTGTCGAGGAAAACTGTAGCTAATGAAAAAGATCTTTATAGAAATTACTCTTCCTTTTTAAATTTCGATATTTCCTGTTCAGTAATGAACCGCAAAAAAATGCCTTTTCTTTCATTTTATTTAAAATAAATATAGGAAAAAATGGGGAAAAATGGACCTTTGTCTTAAAATGAATAAAAAATTTTTTTCAGAGTGAAAGAATTCGTGAAAAAATCTGAAAAAATTTGAGAGAATGCTCGAATATATGAAGATTTTCGGTGAATTTTTTCAAAATTTTTTTTAGACTCCTTCACTCTCAAAAAAAATCCTATTTCAATTTTTTAACGAATTTTTTATTCTCCAATTTTTTATTCCCATAATTTATTACAAAAAAAAAATAAAAGATGCTTTAATCTCAAATTTTCATATTTTTGAGAAATATTGATTTTTTCTATGCGATATATCGTATTGTATCCATATTTTCTCCTATTCATCAAAGAAATCCGCATAAAATTCATTTTTCTTCCTTTCAGTTCCAGGAAATTTTTATTACTTCGAAGAAGAAATAAATTGAACCCTGAGAATGAGATAAAGTTTTCGTGGTAAAAAAAAAGAAGAGAAATCTGTCAATTCGTGGAAAATGGATTACTGAATTGTCAGCAATATTTGCGATTCGTCAACAAGATTGGAAATAAAGGGAGAAAAAAAGGCAATTTCCGATAAGCAATTAATTTCTTTTTTACAATGGAGAAAAAAAATTTGAAACCAAAAAAATTATGCATTGTTTGCATAAAAAATGAAAGAAAAAAAAAACATTTGATTTATTAATTCAAATTTAAATTAACTCGTATTTCCACTTTTATTACTTGGAAAAAAAAAAATTGTGCGATAATCAGAAAAAAAAAGCACTCACTCGTTGTATGAACACGAAGAGATAGAGAAAGAGAAGAAAATCCAGGAATTATAAATGAGAATTGAATTTCCGGAGATATTAAATCTCCCTTGATTTATTCAATCTCTTCAAAATAGAAAAAAAAAACTTTAGAATTCTTTTTTTCTTTTTTTTTCTTAAATTACTTTAGAAAAATTATTTTTCAATATTTTCGACATTATCATAACGCAAAGCTCATCTTAAACTCATCAAAAAGCTTTTTTATATGATTTTACATAAATTTAAAAAATGTGCGAGTGTGAAAAAAAATCACTTTTATGATTAAAACGGAGACGAGTTGATTTTTGTATTTTATACTATGAAAATTACGAGAAATTGATGGAAATATTGGAGATAGGTTTTTTCTGATGATTCCATTGGAAAGCTGAGAAAATTTGCCATGGAAATCATATGTCACAAGTTATTTTTTTGAATTTTTAAAAAATTTCAGTTTTGGCGCGAGATTTGAAGGTGAAAGTCTTCTGTTTTTGAAAATTTTCAGGTTTTCGAGAATATCTCTGGTTCTATTGATCGTAGCGATCTGGGGTCGATCTTAAATGAAAGGTGAGCTCATTTCCCATCGATTTATGGGGTTCGTAAAGAAAAATATCAATTTTTTCAAGTACTTATAGGGCAAAAACTGATTTTCAGAAAATGACCTATAAATGTTTGAAAAATTGATTTAAAAAAAATTTAAACCACATGAATCCATGAGAAATGAGCTCACCTTTCATTTGAGATGAACCCCAGGTCGCTACGACCAACAGAACCGGAGATATCGCCGAAAAAGTGAATTTTTTCGATTGTCAAAAGGAAAACTCCTTCAAAAATTGCCCAAAAAAGTAAAATTATCCGAAAATTGAAAAAAAAAATTGTGACACATGTTTTCCGCCTAAAATTTCCTCAGCTTTTCAATGGAATCATCAGAAAATTTCTATCTCGAACCGTTCAATTGGAGTGCCCATTTTACCCCACCTTTTCTACCTAAAAAACTGCAATACTAAAAAAAAAATTTATTTGAAATTTTTTTTTTTTTTATTACTTTAGAAAATTATTCTTCAATATTTTCAACATTATCATATCAAAGTTTCCCTTAAAATCGTCAAAAAGCTTTTCCATACAATTTTACATAAATTTAAAAAAACCTGCGAAAGTGAAAAAAAAATCCACTTTTTATAATTAATCCATAAAAAAATTAATTATTTTCTTTTTTATCTTGTATTATTTCAGCAAGCTGGAACTGCCAATGAGAATATAGCAAAGCTCATCTTTATGGAACTGAATAATGCTTGGAGTGCATTCGAGAGTGATGCATCTCAGCAAAATCTATTTAGTTAATTTTAGAAAAAATAAAGGAAAAAAGGTAAAATAAATTTCAAAAAAAAAAAAAAAAAAAGAGAGAAGAGGAAAAAAGAAATAATTAAATCTGCTAATTATATGGTCCTATTGTTATCAAAACTTAAAAGAGAACAAAACTTAATTTAACACGTAACGTGGTAGTAATATTGTATTTAATCTCTAAGAAAAAAAAAAAGAAATTACAGAAAAAAAAATAAGAAACTTTATCGCATTCCAAGCAATGTTACTATTAGACGTTAGATCGTGTTTCGCTCTTCAAATCCGGAATATTTTGATTGATAATATATTAACAAGCGTTGAAAGTCCTCAAACGCGCTTGAATAATTTTGTGCATTAAATTTTAAGGATAATTCGAAGGTAAAATCGAAAAAAAATCGAAATTTTTGTATAAAATCGTTAATAACAATTTATAAAAGATGAAATTCTCAAATTTGAAATAAAATAAGCCATAGAAACAAAAAATTAATTTAAAATTGGGAAATTTTCATTATTTTTTGCATTTTTTTAAATCTTGAAAAATTTGGAAAAATGTAAAAAATAATGAAAATTCTTCAATTTTCAATTAATTTTTTGTTTCTAGAGCTTATTTTATTGCTCATTACATTCTTTACAGATTCACTGAATCAAATTTGAGAATTTCATCTTGTATAAATTGTTATTAACAATTTTATACAAAAAATTTCACTTTTTTTACGATTTTACCTACTAATTATCCTTAATTTAGATAGATAAATAAGTTTATTATGACTGTAGCCTCGAAAGAGGCCATACAGCAAAAAAAATAATTAATTTGACAATTTTGCAGCGAAAATAATAGAATAATTAAAAAAAAAAATTACGAAATCATAAAAAAAAATTATAGTAATAATGAAAAAATAAAGATAAATGAAGAGAAAAAAATGTATATAAAGAAAAAGAAAATGCTGTAAGTTTTCTAATGAAAATTAGGCGAAATCGAGGGGGCAATATCACTTGCGAAATCTGTTGTACATTAAAATCAGAAGTCTCAAGAAAATTTCAGAATTCTTTCAAAGATTCCTGAAATTTTTGAATTTTCGAAATCTTATAAAATGGGGAAAGAAGTCTTGGAATTGCCCCAAAAACTAGAGAAATTCGATGGAAATTTCATGAAATCTGTGAAGTCTTTGGAATTTAATCTGAAATAAATAGTGAGAATATCTGAAAAAACAATTTGAGAATTTGAGAAAAGTCACAGAAGATTTTGAATTTTTTTGAATATTATTTTAATCAAATTTTTATTTTTTATTAATCTTTGTTTTTGCCATGAAATCTTGAAATTTCTTAGTATTCCATGAAATCTCTTGAATTCTCATGGAAATCTATGAAATCATCAGAAATTCGTTCAATTTTCATGGATTTCAAGGAATTTCATGAATTTTCATGAAGTCTGATGAGAATTTGAGAATCTTTGAATTTTTGCAATTTGAAGTTTAGTGTAGACACATTTTAGGAGTGATTACCCCCTCAGGCGAAACTCATAGCTGAAGTAATGAATTTTAAGATAGATAGATAAAGAAGAAGCCGTGATAATTAATGATTTCTGGAACATGTCCGTTCTAGCAGAAGCAGGTCGTTCATGCAGTGATAATGGCCATTTTAAAGCAAAAAGAAAGAAGAAGAAGTGTTTTTTCATGATTCAACAGTTTTTTCTTTTAAATTTTCATTTTCCTGAGTGTTAGAAATTCCTCTGCGTAATTTCTCTAATTTTTTAATTTTTCATTTTTTTATTTTTATTCAATTTTTTTTATTTCTCAACGCAGCTTTACGCGGATTCATTCATTTCAATTTTTAAATCCTCAATTTTTTTTTCATTCTTCTTCTAATAATCATGAAATTAGCAGAAATTTTACAATTTTTTAGGATTTTTTTAAACAAATAAATTATTATTAAAAAAATTATTTAAAAAATTCACATCTTTAGTCTTTTAAATTTACTAAAAACGCATATTTTTCATTTTTTATTAATAATTTATTTGCTAAAAGGCAAAAAAACATCTAAAAATTGTCAGATTTCTGCTATTTTCAGTATAATTTCTTTTTTTATTAATTTCAGCTGCGAAAAGTTTCAAATTGCTATAAATTTTTCCATTTTCTAGCTCTGATTTGAGATAATTAGCCTTTGTTTCTGTAAATTCTGTATAAATTTTTCTTGCGTTTCTTCCAATTGTTGCTCTAACATTACATTTTCACCTTAGAAACAAAGGGGCGTAAGTGCTAGTATAGCATAAATATAAGCACAGCACTTACGCCCCTTTAACTCTAAGCGACTTATATTTTTTTTTACCAATAATTGTTTCTTAGCTTCCTCCTCTTTCAATGTGAATTTGAATCCCCCGCCCCCCCCCCTCTTCTGATTTCTTCTTCAACTCCTCAATTTTTACATTTTCGTCAATGGAATTAATTTGAAAAATTCCCGCCACAAACGGGCGCGTGCAATTATTCGGACTGACATAGTCCAGTAAAAGGAGCTTTTAATTCTTCATTCGCATGACCGGCTTCATTATTTTTTTAATAAGTTGGTTTTGATCTATATATAGGGGAAGGTGGGGCAAAATGGACACATCTAAATTTTTAGACAAATATTATGGAAAACTCTTGAAATTAATAGAAATATTGGCGGTAGGTTGTTTTTGATGATTTCATTGGAAAGCTGAGGAAATTTTAGGCGGGAAATAAGTGCCGGAATTCATTTTTTTGAATTTTTGGTGATTTTGACTTTTTTGAGCATTTTAGAGGGGGAAAATCCTTTCTTTTTTTGAAAATTTTCAGTTTTTTGAGAATATCTTCGGTTCTATTTGTCGTAGCGTAAAAATTCCGATGGGAGGTGAAAGGTGAGATCATTTGCCATCGATTCATGGGGTTTTCAATTTAAAAATATCGATTTTTAAGGTATTTATGGGCATTTTTGTGAAACAGTTTTGTGAAACTATTTTTGGCCTATAACTACCCCAAAAATTGATATTTTTAAATTCAAAACCTCATGAATCGATGGGAAATGAGCCCACCTTTCATTTGAGACCAACCCCGATTTGCTACGACCCATAGAACCAGAGATATTTGTAAAAAACTGAAAATTTTCAAAAAAGGAAAGGCTTTTCATACTAGGGGTGTGCGAATAATTCGAATCCACGAATTATTCGTACCGAATCGAATATTAATATTCGATTCGAAATCTGAATCGAATAATTCGAATTGTCGAATATTTCAAATTTTCGAATTATTCGAATTTTTTCAAATAATTCGATTTTTTTTTAATAATTCAAATTTTGGAATAATTTGAATTTTCGAATAATTCGAATTTTCTTAAATAATTCGAATTTTCTTAAATAATTCGAATTTTCGAATAATTCGAATTTTCTTGAATAATTCGAATTTTCGAATAATTCGAATTTTTTTGAATAATTCAAATTTTTGAATAATTCGAATTTTTGAATAATTCGAATTTTTGAATAATTCGAACTTCTCGAATAATTCGAAAATTTTCGAATTATTCCAAAAATTTCAAATAATTCTAATATTTTCGAATAATTCGAATAATTTGAATAATTTCGAATAATTCGAATTTTCAAATTATTCGATTCGAGTAGTAATATTCGATTCGATTCTAACACTATTCACACATCCCTACTTTTTACTCCTCAAAAATACCGAAAAATATCGAATTTTCAAAAAAAATCGAAAAAAATACATCTGACACTCGTTTTCCGGCTAACATTTCCTCAGCTTTTCAATAGAATCATCAAAAAAAATCCATCTCTAACCGTTTCCTTACAGTGCCCATTTTGCCCCACTCTCCCCTATATATAAATCTATCTCTAGTTGAAAAATCTCGAAATTATGGCAAAAAACGAGAAAAAAAAATCGAAATTCCTTCAAAAAATTAATTTTTTTTTTCTACTATTTTGCTAATAATATCTTCTTTTCAAAATAACAAATAATAAGAAGAAAAAAAAGTTCTTAACGAAAAAACAATTGAAGATATCGAAAAAAAAATTGTCTTTCGATCTCTGCTCGAGTTTTGCACTTCTGCGAATCATCTTACGGAATTAAATCAAATTTAATTTAATTTCTTCCTCGTTTTTCTCTCTCTAAAAAAAATAACAAAAAACGAATAACTAAAAATTTAAAAAAAAGACTTAAAAATACTTTATGTCCAAATCTCAAAGAAAAAAGAAAAATTCAAAAGAAATTATAATTAATTAAGACAGATATAATTAAAAATAAGTTATGTATGTGTATATAAAAGAAGAAAATGTAAATCTGCAAAAAAAAATGAAAAGAAAGAAAATAGTTCCCAAATATATGAAAAAATTATTTTCTGGTTGATCCACAGAGACGAGTGTCTTTTTTTTACTGAAAAAAAAGTGATTTTGACATCAAATCGACACTTTAAACCCCTCGATTAATCTGTCAGCCTCTTCACCCTTTACCTCCCCCTCCCCACTCCCAAAAAAATCATTTTCTCAACCCCCCACCCCTCCCCCCGCTTTTCAGTAACCACGCCCCAATTAAACATCCACGTATACATATATATATAACACGTGTTCAAAAATAAAAGGAAAAAACCCCGAAAAAAGCAGAAAAGACTGAAAAATTCCTTTTTCAGCTGCAAAAATTATCTAAAAAAAAAATTAGGGCAAAATCGGTTTATCTCGTTTAATTTCCGAAATATAAAAAAAAAAAAAAAATCAGTACTTGAGTCATGAAATTGACTAATTACATTATTTTAACAATTAATAGAGAATATCTCAAAATTCTCTTTAAAAAAAAAATTAGGGCAAAATCGGTTTATCTCGTTTAATTTCCAAAATATTAAAAAAAAAAATCAGTACTTGAGTCATAAAATTGACTAATTACATTATTTTCACAATTTTTAGAGAAAATCTCAAAATTCTCTAAAAAAAAAAATTAAGATAAAATCACCTTATCTCGTTTAATTTCCGAAATATTAAAAAAAAATCAGTCCTCGAGTCATAAAATTGGAAAATTCCATTATTTTCACAATTTTTAGAGAAAATCTTAAAATTCTCTAAAAAAAAAAATCAAGATAAAATCACCTTATCTCGCTTAATTTCCGAAATATTAAAAAAAAAAAAAATCAGTACTTGAGTCATAAAATTGACTAATTCCATTATTTTCACAATTAATAGAAAAAATCTAAAAATTCTCTAAAAAAAAAAAATTAGGGAAAAATCGGTTTATCTCGCTTAATTTCCGAGATAGACTTATCCCCCCCCCCCCCTCCCAACAAAAAAAAAGGAACATTCAGTATTTAACTGATAAAATTGATTAATTCTATTATTTTCTCATTTTTCGTAGAATATCTCAGAAACTAATGGAGATACGCCCTTTTTTGTCCTAAGCCTTTTTTTTATAGCTCATAAAATTTTCTATAAAAAAAGCATTGAATTGAAATTGCCTTATCTCGTGCCCGTATACCACGTGTTTAAAAATCAAAGGAGAGACTCGAAAAAAAAGGGAAAAAGACTAAAAAAGAAAATCGAAATAAAATTTCGATAAAAACCCAAAAAAAAAGAAATCAATTCCATTTTATTGATTAATCTTTCTTAGAAATCAAAGAAAAGAAAAGACTCCAAAAAAAAGGGAAAAAGACTAAAAAATGAACTCGAAATTAAATTTCGATGAAAAATCCCACAAAAAAATCGATTTTATTGATTGATTTTTCTGAAAAATCAAAGAAAAGACTTCAGAAAAGGGAAAAAAGACTGAAAAATGAAATCGATATAAAAATGCGATAAAAATCCAAAAAAAAACAAAAATTAATTCGATTTTATTGATTAATATTCCTCAAAAATTGAAGGAAAGACTCAAAAAAAAGAAGAAAAAAGCCTAAAAAATAAAATCGAAATCAAAGTTCAATAACCCTCCCCCCCCCCCTCCTCACAAAAAAATCGATTTTATTGATTAGTCTTTCTTAAAAATCAAAAAAAAACCCAAAAAAAAAGGAAAAAATACTAAAAAAATTAAATCGGAATAAAAATGCAATAAAAACCTTCCAACGAAAAAAAATAATTCGATTTTATTGATTAATCTTACTTAAAAATTAACGAAAAGGGGAAAACACTAAAAAATAAAATCAAAATCAAAGTTCAATAATCCCCCCCCCCTCCCCCCTCAAAAGAATATATTCAATTTTATTGATTAATCATTCTTAAAAATCGAAAGAAAAACCCCAAAAAAAGAAAAAAATACTGAAAAAATAAAATCGAAATAAAAATGCAATAAAAACATTCCAACAAAAAAAATAATTCGATTTTATTGATTAATCTTACTTAAAAATTAACGAAAAGGGGAAAACACTAAAGATAAAATCAAAATCAAAGTTCAATGACCCCCCCCCCCTCCCCCTCCCCCCTCCAAAAAATATTCAATTTTATTGATTAATCTTTCTTAAAAATCGAAAGAAAAACCTCAAAAAAAATAAAATCGAAATGAAAATGCAATAAAAACCAAAAAAAAATAAATAATAATAATTCGATTTTATTGATTAATCTTTCTCTGGGATCGGGGTCATATGAAGGGCGAAAAGTTACAAATAGTGTAAATCACACACACACACACCCACAGAAAATCCCTCTCCTCCGAAAAACTAATCTGTTTATCTTTCTTTCCAGTTATCACCGAAGATCTATCTCTCTCCCGGAGGGCAAAAAAAAAGGAGCAGAAGAGGTGAGGAGAAGGGGGGGGATGAAATTCTTCAGAATTCCTGATAAAACAGAGTTATTCCCCCGTTTCTCCGAAATTCCCAAGATTCGTTCAGTAAAAAAAAGAGGGGGGGAATCAGTTTCATTTGCTTGAAGATAGAGCAAGTGTTCAACCCCCCTCCCTCCCCCACCCCCCCTTTTCGATTCACCCTCTGCACCTTTTGTGTAAAACTCGGCAAGTAGCATCCGTATGACGTTCGAGGTTTCACCTCTTCCTCCAATACGCAAGCGTACAATATTTCATCCTCTTATCTCATTAACAAAAGGGCGTAAGTCCAATTCATTGGAAAAACATGGTGAAATGGACCACAGCATCCCTGATATTCGTGAATTTTTTTCAGTATGAAGGAGTCATTGGAAAAATCTGAAAAAATTTGACAACATGCTCCAGTATATCTATATATTGCCTGAATTTTTTCAGATTTTTTGGAAGTACCGCGGCTTTTTTAAAAATTGCCAAACAATTTTTTTCAAAAGTGGTCCATTTCATCCCTTCTTTGGGATAAAACACAACACTTATGTCTTTTTGTCTCTGAGGCAATGATATGTATATGTATGTTGAGCGTTTAATAGTCGGAGTTACCTTGGTATTTGTGAGGGAATGAATAGAGAGAGAGGAGAGGAGGGAGGAGGGTTGAAGAGGAATTTTCTGTAAGGGAGGGGCTGCCCGAAAATGGCTGTCACACACAGCTACAGTACGTCCGAATGAGGGCGAGTGTGATGCTCAAATAGTAAGATCCTCTCATCCACCCTCATACAGTCGTCTTCCTAAAAAAAAAGGTGTTTTTAAATAAATAAATAGAAAAATAAATTTTTAATGATTAAAAAAAAATTGATTTAAATTTAAAATTTCGAAAAAAAGTGATTTAATATGAGATAAAAAATGATGATTTTTTGGAAATTCGAGATAAATTCTCCCTTTTTTCTTCATTTTATTGAATAAACAAAGTGTTTTTAAATAAATAAAAAAATAGAGACATAAATTTTTAATGATTAAAAAAAAATTTATTTAAATTTAAAATTAAAGAAAAAACGTGTTTTAATATAAATTTTAAAAAATGATAATTTTTGGAAATTTGAGATAAATTTCTTCTTTTTTCTTCATTTTATCAAATAAAAGTGGTTTTAAATCGATTATTATGATACTTGAGTGCAGTTTGAGCGGAATTTTCAAATTAATCCTGGCCACTCATTTAAATCCTGGAAAAAGGTAAATTAAACGCTTAAATATAGGATAACACGACCAATAGATGGACGGTTAAGAAAAAATTAGACTTTATTAATTGATATAAAATAGGCAAATCACTTAAAAAATTTGCAGAAATGAATGAATTACAGAAAAATATACAGTGAATCGATTAAAAATCAATTAAACTCGAATAATGCAGAAATAATTAGAGAAAATCGAGGAAAAACTGGAAAATAACTTGAAACCCCAATAGATGGACGGTTGCATATTTGCAGTGGTATGATTTTAAATTTCGATTAATCTGCATTTAATAAATAATTTATATATATATATATATATATATATATATATGATTGTAATAATCAGGAAATTGACGTGAAAAATATAAAAATCATTTTATTTGTGAAAATCTTCGATAATAAAAACCGTCCATCTATTGGTCAGTGTTCATCTATTGGTCGTGTGACCCTAAATAAAATAGAGAAATTCAAAAAAAAAGGGAGGAGTTTTTTTTCGCGGTTTTTTTTTAAATTTTTCGCTATTTTAAGCTTTTTTGGGAGTCACACGGGGTCAATTTGAGGTCAGATATTTTTTTTTACATGTTAGACGTAGCGTTCTACGTCATCACAACACAGTGGGGGTGGGTGGGAGGGGGGTGGGGGGGTGTAATGGGTTTTTGATAGTGAAAACACTCGTAAAATGTGGGAATTGATGGAAAATGAAAAAAAATGAAAAATTCAAATGTTTACCGGGTTTTTTGCGCTTTTAGTTTTTTTTTCATTTATTTAATTTATTGATATTGCTAAAAAAAAGGGACAGAGTCACTATAGTAAGGCGCAGAGATGCAGATATGTTTGATTATTTTATAGGCAAATGTGCACATAATCCAATGGTTTAAATTCTAATAAGTGCATTTTTTTTTGCAATATATTTGATGGAAAATGTATTGAGTCTGTTTGAATCAATGCAATTGTTTTTTTGAATTTTCTTATTAAATGCGATTGTTAGCACTTGAATTGTGCACTTTTTGCACTTTTTTAAATTTCTTTTGAATGCAATCCTTAGCACTTAAATTTTAAACTTTTCTCATTTTTCAATTTATTTTTTTAATAAAATGCAAATATTTTTTTTTCTTTTTTTTTTTAATTTGATGCAATTGTTAGCACTTAAATTTTGCACTTCTTGCCATTATTTGAATTTCTTTTACATGCAATTCTCAGCACTTAAATTTTAAACTTTTCGTTATTTCTCAATTTATTTTTTTATCAAATGCAATTGTTAGCACTTAACTTTTGCATTTTTTTGCCATTTTTTAAATTTTTGTTAAATGCAATTCTGAGCACTTAAATTTTCCACTTTCTGCCATTTTTTGAATTAATTTTCTTATTATATGCAATTGTCAGCACTTAAATTTTGCACTTTTTGCCATTTTTTAAATTACTTTTTCATTGAATGCCTTTGTTAACTCTTGAATTTCGCACTTTTTGGCGTTTTTGGAATCATTTTTTATTAAGTGCAATTGTTAGCACTTAGATTATGCACTTTTTGCCGTTATTAATTTTCTTTTCATTCATTAAATGAATTATTTAGTATTTACATTTTGCCCCTTTTTTCGTTTTTTTGAAATTAAATGCAATTATTAGCACTTAAATTTTGCACTTGTCGCCGTTTTTCAATTCATTTGATGTTATCAAATGCAATTGTTAGCACTTAAATTTTAAGTGCTAACAATTGCATTGAATGGAAATTCAAAGGATGTCAAAAATCCAAAAGTTAAGTGCTAACAATTGCATTTAATAAAAATTTAAAGAATGTCGAAAATTCGAAAGTTAAGTGCTAATAATTGCACTTAATTTAAAAAAAACGACAAGAGTGGCAAAATGTAAATGCTAAATAATGCATTTAATGAATGAAAAAAAAAATTAAAAACGGCAAAAAGTGCACAATTTAAGTGCTAACAATTGCACTTAATAAAAAAATAAAAAATGATTCCAAAAACGCCACAAAGTGCGAAATTTAAGGCACTTTCTTGCTATTCTTAATCTTTTTTCCTATTAAATCCAATTTTCAGCACTTAAATTCTGCACTTTTTAGCGTCTTTTTAATTCATTTTTTTTTTCAATTAAATGCAATTATTAGCACTTTAATTTTGTATTTTTTGCCATTTTTGAGGAAAAAAATTCTATTAAATGCAATTGTTAGCACTTAAATTTTCCCCTTTTTGCAATTTTTTTAATTAATTTTTTTTTTACCTTTTTTTTCCAGATTGGAGGGGGGGAAGATGATGATGATGTTGTTAATGAAGTGGTGATTTAAATAAATAAGAATTTGTGAAGAGCACAAATTAGAAGAAGAAGAGTGATTAAAATGCGTGGTGACAGGTTTACGTTATTTATTATTATATTATTCGTAATAATACATATTAATTACGTATTATCAGTGATAAATAAGACTGAACGTGCAGCTAAAAGTCGATCAAGAACAACACAATCACCATGGCGCTTAATTATTTGTCTATCACATACACAATCACCAACGAGAACAGATGTACAACGTGCTTGGGAAGCTGCAAGATTAGAATCATCACAGAACGAATTAGAAGTATCATATGTAGAGGGAAGAATGACACCTATGACAGATTCAATGGCTTATCCACTTGCTATTGTTAATAAATTTTGTACAGATATTGAAAATGGTAAAACTATTCTCAGTATTGTTATTGGAGGTGGATCAGCATCGAGATTTCTCATGACTGCAGCTGATTCAGTTAATTTACCAGCACTATGGCTGCCTATTACTCATCGCGATTTTTTGAGACAGGTTTGTATTTTTTTGAATGCTTTAATAAATGGGTTAAAAAAAAAATGATTTAGAGGGAAATGGTGAGTTTTTAAGGGGGAGGGGGGGGGGGGAGAATTTTTTGAGACAGGTTCGTATTTTTCTGAATTCTTTAATAAATGTTTTTTTTTTAATGATTTAGAGGGAAATGGTGAGTTTTTGGAGGAGGGGGGGGGGGGGATTTTTCGTTTTTTTAAATTCTGTAATAAATGGGTTTTTTTGAAAAATGATTTAGAGGGAAATGTTTTGTTTTTGAAGGAGGGGGGGGGGGGAATTTTTCGTTTTTTTGAATTCTTTAATGAATGGTTTTTAAAAAAATGATTTAGAGGGAAATGGAGAGTTTTTGAGGGGGGGGGGGGGTTGGATTTTTTGAGACAGGTTTGTATTTTTTTGAATTCTTTAATAAATGGGTTCTTTGAAAAATGATTTAGAGGGAAATGGTTTGTTTTTGAAGGAGGGAGGGGGGGGGGGGGGATTTTTCGTTTTTTTGAATTCTTTAATGAATGGTTTTTAAAAAAATGATTTAGAGAGAAATGGAGAGTTTTTGAGGGGGGGGGGGGGGGGGATTTTTTGAGACAGGTTCGTATTTTTTTGAATTCTTTAATAAATGGTTTTTTAAAAAATTATTTAGAGGGAAATGGAGAGTTCTTAAGGGGGGGGGGGGGAATTTTTTGAGGCAGATTTGTATTTTTTGAGTTTTTAGTGATTGGTTTTTTTTTTAATGGTTTAGAGGGAAATGGGAGGTTTTTTGAAGGGGGAGGGGCGAGGAGGGGGGGCTGAGAGGTTTTTTGAGGGTTTCATTGACAAGCTAAAGAAATTTTAGGCGAAAAGCACCTTTCTGAATTGATTTTTTGATTTTTTTAGGATTTTTATTTTTTTTTCAAAGAATTCTCGGAAAATTATGAAAAATTAATTTTGGGTATGGATTTTTGAGGGAAATTTCCGAAATTTTTCAATAGAATCATTCGGGGAATTGTATCTGGAGGATTTTCACTGATTTTGAGCGATTTTCGATTTTTTTGAAGAATAATTTTGGGAAAAGTGGAGGAAAATGGGAATTTTGAGGGAAGGGGTTGAGATATGGGTTTTTTCTATGATCGCATTGAAAAGCTGAGGAAATTTTAGGTGAAAAACATGAGTCAGAATATATTTTTTTGAATTTTTTTAAAATTCTAATTTTTTGGAGATGAATTGGAAGTCAAATCCTTTCAATTTTCGATTTTTTTTCACTTTTTCGAAGATATCTCCGGTTCTATTCGTCGCAGCGACTTGGGGTCGGTCTTAAATGAAAGGTGAGATCATTTGCCATCGATTTATGTGGTTTCGAAAGAAAAATTATCGATTTTTGACGTACTTAAGGGCACTTTTGTGAAAAATCAGTTTTTGCCCTATAAGTACCTCAAAAATCGATCATTTCTTTTTCAAAACCCCATAAATTGATGGCGAATGATCTCACCTTTCATCCAAGACCAGTCCCAAGTCACTGCGACCAATAGAACCAGAGATATCCCCGAAAAAGTGAAATTTTTCAATTTCGTAAAGAGTTGGAGCCGCAATTTTCCCCTGGAAAATTCGAATTTTCAAAAAATTATAAAAAATGAATTTTTCCATATGTTTTCCAATGCAAATTTCCTCAGCTTTCCAATGAAATCATCAAAAAAAACCCTATCTCAAAGAATTCCCCTCATTTCCCCCCATTTCCAGAACAAAAAAATACCAAAATTCTAATATTTTTCTTTTCTTCATAATTTACCTGAGTTTTAATTTGAAATCGGGAAAATTTTAAGGAGGAAATGAAGTTCTAGAATATCGTTGAAATCATTCGAGCGAAGAGGCTTCACCTGTTTTAGAAGTGGGAATTTGTGTGGCTTTTCTCAGGATCTAGTGCTTCTACTAGATTTCAATCGTTCGAGCATTTTATCCATCGAAATTGCTCTCATTCTCATTTCTCTCCCTAAAACTTCAGTTTTCCCTCAATTTCCACCAAAAAATCGTACTAAAATTAGCACACATCTGAAAATTTCTTCGTTTTTTTCAAACAAATAAAATTATTATAAAAAAAAAATTATTTAAAAAATTTGAACTCAATTTTTCAAATTTTCTACATTTGGAAAAAATAGTGAATTTACCAAAAATCTCGAAATTTTCCCCATTTCGAGATTTCCGCTCAAATCTCATATTATTTAAGATTAAATTGAATTGAAAAAAAGAAAAAATCGATTTAATTTCAAAAAATTTGAGATTTAATCAAAAATCTCGAAATGGGAAAATTTCAAGATTTTTTGAGATTTTTACATTAAATCTAAATATGAACACTATTTTTTTTATTTTTTTTATGTATAATATTATTTTTCTTTTTTTTAATAAATAAATGAGAATAAAAATCATAATTAATTTTTTTTCATTTTCAATTTGAATTTGAATTTAAAAGAAAAAAAAATTAATTTATTGAATAATTTTATTGCAGTTAAAAAAACTTGATCACTTACCTTGAAATATAAATAAACTTTTTTATGACTTTTTCCTTCCGGTTGTATAAACAAAGAACACTGTTTTCCCATAAACTGTAGAATCTCTCGAGTACTTTGAAAACTTTAACAATCAAAAGAGTTGTTTTACCCTTTTAATACCGGAATTTGCCTTTCAACGGGTTTCTCTCCTCGCTCCAATAAAAAAAAAAAAACCGCAAATTCCTGATACTTCCACTCCATAAATACGCATCTGATGATGATCTGCAAATTGAAAGAAAATAGCAATTAACACGTGGTAAAATGAGAGAAAAACAGAGATGAAAAGAAAAAACAATAAATTAAATGTCTATTTAATTTTCCGGAGAAAATTGATTTTATTTAATCGTCAGTTTTTTTGAGAATATCTCAAAAATTAAGTGAGATGAAGAAATTTTTTTTTTTTTAAATTCAAGAGCTTCAAAAAGTATTATTACCAAAATCGCTCTATCTCACTTAGATTCCAAATTTTTTTTTAAATAGTCCAAAAATATTAATATTGATTAATTCAATTTTTTTCTTATTTTTTTGTAAAAATTGCAAGAAATTGATGGAGATACGCTCTTTTTCCCCTAATCCTTCTATATACCTCTCAACATTCTCCCCCCCCCCCCTTCCAATGTCCATCACTAGAATTCCCCTACCCCCCCCCCCCTTAATTTCCAAATTTCCAAAAACCTCAAAGCGCAAAAAAAAGTATTTATTTGAAAACACTCTGAAAAAGTTGACCATGAATTATGAACTTCTTGTACATAAATCATGCACTATTAGAACATGAATCATGCATTATTAGAACATAATTCATGCACCATTAGTACATAATTCATGCACTATTAGAACAAATGATGGACTATTAGAACAGAAATCATACGCTATTAGAACATAAATCATGCACCATTAGATCATAAATCATGCACCATTAAAACATAAATCATGCACTATTAGAACAGAAATCATGCACCATTAGACCATAAATCATGCACCATTAGACCATAAATCATGCACCATTAGACCATAAATCATGCACCATTAAAACATAAATCGTGCATCATTAAAACATAAATCATGCACTATTAGACCATAAATCATGCGCTATTAGAACATAAATCATGCACTATTAGACCATAATTAATGACACACCCAAATCCCATTTAATCAAAAGTAGTGCATGAATTATGCCCATAAAGTTCACAATCTATGTTCAATTTTTTCGTAAGTTAATTTTATTTTATTTGAAATAATAAAAAATTGATTTCAGGGAAAACGTGGATTATTCGAGACACGTTTGGGCACAAGCTCCGAAGAGGCAGGTTCAGCAGCAGCAGCACTGATGCACAAAGCAAACTGGCATGCATTCATCCTCCTAATCGACACAACACTGCTTCCAATACACCATTTATTTCACAAAGAACGTGATATACTGACGCCACGAATAGTTGTACACCTTCCAGCAACTGAAAAGAGCCTGAAGATAAGACTACGAAGAATATCGGAGGAGGGTGGTACAGGTGGTGTTATAGTTATGGCATGTGATTTGAGTAATGCAAGAAAGATACTGTCAACTGCAAATAAGTATCACATGTTGAATGGTCGATTTTTGTGGCTTTGGTTGGATTTAAAAGCTGAATTGCGTCCAAATGAGCCAAGTTTAGTGACTTCCCATGTTGTTTACAATTCATTATCAGGAAAAGGCGAAAGTGGTCCATCACTTGACAATATCGTGAAACATGGAAATTTAGTGCTAGATGATGAAGCACATCATGCAGCTAATTTGGACAGTGGAATCAAAACCTATCATGAGATGAATCGAAATGACAAAATTTTGATCAAAAGAGAGGACAAAACTTTTACATTTGACGATGAAGATGAACCACGATTGAGCAACAAAAATTTGAATTCCAAGACATTTATGCCTATTGGAATGTTGGCATTGAGACCATCCAGCATTAAAATGTCGGGAAATGATGCAATGCTGGCGAGAATGATGCGCGAAACATCACAAGCACTTGATAATACATTTATCGAGTTTAAAAGTGAATTAGCAAAATTTCGAGACAATCAAATCAAGGATTATTTTGTTCCTACTTGCTTTTTGGAGGGCAAGGGGAGAATTTCAATGCCGGAAATTAAGAGGAATTTGTCGAGGACACTTACGCAAAGACTGAGAAGAGCTATGCGACAAGTGTCACATGATAAAGCGGAATTTCAACTGCTTAATCTTCAGGCTATACAGTTTCCAGGGAATAAAACGCAGTTGAGGTAATTTTTTTGGAGTTAATTGGTTTTTCGGGGGGGAATTTTGTAATGGGAGGGGGGAGGGGGTTTTTTGGGGAGGGGTGATAGTGACTTTTTCTGATAATTTGAAGGGGGGGGGGGGGGATTTGAGGGGAAAAACGTGGGTTTCTATTCATTTTTGAGAATTTTTTTCGTAAAAATTTGAGGATTTTGGAGGATTTTTTTGAAAATTTAGTGGATTTTAGACGATTTTTTAAGATTTTTATTGGAAATTCACAGATTTTTCGGGTTTTGATTGTAGAAGCATGAAAAGTTGATGTTGAAGGGGTAGATAAGGTGATTTTCCATCGATTTGTATGAATTTTCTCATTTTTTTAATGAATTTTCAAGAAAAATGATGGAAAAGAAGGGATTTTTTGAAAATAACTCATAAATCTTTCGAAAATCTGTTGAAATTGATTCAAAATCATATGAATTAATGGTAAATGATCTCACCTCTTCCCTCCATTTAGAATTTTTTTAATTCGAGCATTAGAATTGGAGATATTTTCAAAAAACTGCAAAAAAAAGGGAAATGAAAATTGAATTCTGCTCCAAAATGCTTGAATTTGAAAAAAAAAAATAAAAAAAATCGGTTCTGACTCATGTTTTCGATCGGAAATTTCCTCAACATTTTAATAAAATTATTCTAAAGAATGCATCTCACGTATTCCCCTTAATTCCAAGTGATTCTCACTATTCAGACCACAAAAACCGCCCTAAATCTGAAACTTCCCCTAAATATCCATTTCCCCCAATAAAATCTCCAATGACAATATTTACGATAGCACTAATTGCTGTGCTCAATTACCCCCTCCCTTCCCCCTCTCCCTCGAAAGATTATCTCAACATTCTCTCCCTCTTTCCACTCGAGAGCTCATGAAATCCCCTTTTACCCCTTCAAAAACCCTGACTAGTGAAAATCATCATTTTTTTAAGAATATCTTGGAAACTAAGCGAGATAGAACACTTTTCATGCAATCTTTTTTATTCAGTAATATAAATTATTATAAATATTTAGTTATATAAATTGAATATTAATGATAACATTCGTACTGAAAAATTATTCATTTCATGTCTTCCATGCAAAATAATCGAGGCTACTTTCGGCTACTTCAGCGCCACAATCAGGCTACTCGTCAGCAAAAGAGTCTGGTTACCCTGCTGTACATATAAAAAATCACCAATATGTTAACGTATTGTCTCGTTATTAATTTTGATTGTTGTGTCAGGATCAACTGCTTTTACTTGTAATACAGGAGTGTTGGATTTGTTGAACAGATTGAAACGTGGCAATTAAATGAACACGTGGATTTAGTTAACTCTGATTTAATAATTAAATAAATGAAATAATACACTGTGCGATTGGGTGGAACGTTACCCACTTGGATTTGCACTTTAAGAAAATAACGGGTAATTGTGTATAATAGAGCCCACAATGAAATTAATTAATTTAATTTAAATTACCTCAGGAAGGGAGGTGGCGAAAATGATGTAATATATCTTGGTCAAAAATTCGATGGAAAATATAAGAACTCGCAATAGCTCAGTGGTCAGAGCACCTGACATGTAATCAGAGAGTCTTGGGTTCAAATCCTGCTTGCGCATTCCATATTTTTTTCCGAAGATTTGACTTTGATAATTATTTAAATTTTATGGGCGCTCTTCTGCACAAATACCAAATAACGTAATAGAGAAAAACGTAATTTGAAATAATAAAGAAAATGTATAAAGAAAAGAAACGTAATTTGCACTCGGTTCACTTGCGTACTTCACGATCCCCTGATCGTGAGTGCCGGATCGCGAAAAAACCCGTCTCCCTCCTCAGCAGTATTACCGATAATAGCTAGGTGTCGCTAACAAATAATACTCTTCTTTTCAGATGGACCAAAGTTGGTACAATTCGCGGTGGCAAAGAGGTGCGTCTCGACACGATAACCTGGACGGGTGGCGGTATAGTTCCAGCCTACGTTGAGCAGGGTGGCGAGAAGATCGGCATGCCAGTATACCGAATAGTAACAGCCTTAGCTCCACCATTCACCATGGTAACAAATCTGCAAGATGGTTTGTGTCTCCGTGGACTCATCTGCAAGCACGGAGACACCCTAAGATGCTGTTACGGACTGTCAATGGACCTGCTTTCCCTAGTCGCTCGAGAACTCAGCTTTCGTTTCGATCTCTACATAGCGAAAGACGGTCTATTCGGCAAGAGAAACGGCAGAAATGGAACCTGGAATGGAATTGTCGGCGAATTGCTTCATTCCAACGCCCAATTAGCTTTTGCGCCCCTAAGTGTCTCGAAAATTCGTGCTGACGTCATTGACTTCACAACACCTTATTTTTATAGTGGCGTCAGTTTTTTGGCATCACCAAAAACAAACGCTGACATACCGTTACTCATGTTTCTTCATCCGTTTTCCACTGGTTTGTGGCTGACAATCTTCATTTCGCTCAATGTAACGGCTATGGCTGTTGCTATTTACGAGTGGTTCAGCCCATTTGGACTCAATCCATGGGGCAGACAGAGAAGCAAAAATTTCTCAATAGCATCGGCATTGTGGGTCATGTGGGGACTACTTTGCGGACATTTAGTTGCTTTTAAAGCACCTAAATCATGGCCTAACAAGTTTCTTATCAATATTTGGGGTGGTTTTTCCGTTATTTTTGTGGCTTCTTATACGGCCAATATTGCTGCTTTGATTGCTGGATTCATATTTCATCTGCCTGCACCTATGAAGGATGTCAGCGATTATCATGATAGAAGTGTGAGTTTTTGGGGGTGGGGATAGGGGGGGGGGGATTGGACTTGTTTGAGATGGAGATTTTTTGAGGATTTTAGGGGAAGAGTGGGGAGGTTTTTTTGAGGGGGGGGGGGGGAGGGTTGAACTTGTTTGAGATAGAGATTTTTTGAGGATTTTGGGGAAAAGGTGGGGAGATTTTTTTTTTGGAGGGGGGCGGGGGGATTTATGAAAAACGTGGATTTAAATTTATTTTTTTGAATATTTTTTGGGAGAATTTTGCGTTTTTTTCTGGGAGAATTTTGGAATAATAATGATAATGATAACAAAAATGAGTTTTTTTGAAGAATAATTTGAGATTAACGAGAAATATAGAAATTTTGAAATTCCGCGATTTTTTTGAGAATTTTTGAAATTTTTGAAAAATTCTATATTTTTACCATTTTTTTAAAATTTTTCTCAAATCTATCTCCAGTAATCTTTGTTTGCCTACCTATAACATCAAAGTCAATTTTATCTCATAATAATATGAGATTGATCAAAAATCTAAAAATTTTAAAATTTCGAGATTTTCTGTAAATTTTTTAAGATTTTTGTTAAAATTTTATATTTTTCCATTTTTTTTCTGAAATTTCTCTGAAATTCATCTCTGACAACTCCCCTTTTCCTACCTATAGCATTAAAATCAGTTTTATCTCAGAATAATTCAAGATTAACCCAGAAATCTCGAAATTTCGAGATTTTTAGCGGATTACTTTCGAGAATCGTAAAAATTCTCTATTTCGGCTATATCTCCGGTTCTATTGGTCGTAGCGACCTGGGGTTCATCTCAAAAGAAAGATGAACTCATTTCTCATCGATTTATGTGGTCCAAATTTTTTTTAATCAATTTCCCAAATACTTATAGGCCATTTTCTGAAAATCAGTTTTTGCCCCATAAGTACTTGAAAAAAATTGATAATTTTTTTTTAACCCCATAAATCGATGGGAAATGAGCTCACCTTTCATTCAAGATCAACCCCAGATCGCTACGACCAATAGAACCCGAGATATTCCCGAAAACCTGAAATTTTTCAAAAAACAGAAGACTTTCACCTTCAAATCTCGCGCCAAAAATGTAATTTTTTAAAAATTCAAAAAAATAACTTCCGACATATGCTTTCCATGGTAAATTTCCTCAGCTTTCCAATGGAATCATCAGAAAAAACCTATCTCCAATATTTCCATCAATTTCCCCCAATCCCCATAGTACAAAACACCATAACAAGTGTTCTTTTTATCAAATCTAATTTTTAAAATTAACATTTTATCAATTTTAACTCATTTTGATGCAGCTTTTAGGGCAGAAGGTTGGTGCACCACGTGCTTCAACCACTGAGTACTATATTCAACGTGCAAATCATGAATTGTGGCTTCACATGCTACGATTTTCACTTTCTGATGTTGCTGAGGGCGTTGAGAGGCTGCATAATGGAAGTCTGGATATTCTGATTGCTGATACAGCAATTTTGGATTATTATCGGGCCACTGATGAAAATTGCAGGTTACAGAAGGTCGGAGATGCTATGAATGAAGACACTTATGCGGTCGCTTTGACGAAAGGACATCCACTGAAAGAGAGCATTTCCAAAGTTATTGCTAATTATTCGAGCAGTGGAATGCTCGATATTCTGCAGGACAAGTGGTGAGTTTGTAGAACATTTGGGGACATTATTTATTCATTTTTTTTTTTTTTTTCGTTTCTGAAATTAATTTTGGATTTATTTTCATTATTTAGTCGAAGATTATTTTTAGATTTTTTGGGGAAAAAATTTAAAAAATTATACGAGAGCTTGATATTGGTGAATATAGGGGAAATTTTATATTTTTGAGAGTTTCATTAGAAAGCTGAGAAAATTTTAGAAGGAAAACATGCGTCGTAATTGACTTTTCCTAATTTTTTTTTTAGAAATTTCGATTTTTAAAGCAAATTTCAATTTTTTCGATTTCTAAAAATTTCGATCGACAAAAATTTCAGTTCTTTCGTTTTCTAAGAATTTTGATTTTCTAAAAATTTCAGGTTTACCGATTTTTTAATATTTCGATTCTCAAAAAATTGGAGTTTTTTCGATTTTTAAGAAATTAGATTTTTTTCGATTTCTATAAATTTCGAATTTCAAAAAATTAGATTTTTTTCGATTTCTAAAAATTTTGATTTTCAAAGAATTAGATTTTTTTTCGATTTCTATATATTTCGATTTTCAAAAAATTAGATTTATTCGATTTCTATAAATTTCGATTTTCAAAAAATTAGATTTTTTTCGATTGCTAAAAAGTTCGATTTTCAAAAAATTGAGGTTTTCTAGATTCCTCAAAATTTCGATTCGCAAAAAATTGGAATTTTTCGATTTCTAAAAATTTTGATTTGCCAAAAATTAGAGTTTTTCCAATTTCTAAAAATTTCGATTTTCGAAAAATTGGAATTTTTCGATTTCTCAAAATTTCGATTTTCAAAAAATTGGAATTTCTCGATTTCTCAAGATTTCGATTTTCAAAAAATTGGAGTTTTTTCGATTTCTAGCAAAAAAAAAATAAAAAATAAGTTGTGACGTAACTTTTCCATCTCAAATTTTCTCAGCTTCCCAATAGAATCATCCAAAATAATCTATCTCGTCACCCCCCCCCCCTCCCACCCCTTTCCCGAATTGAATCAAACCCCTAAAAAATCGCAAATTCCTCTTAAAATTTGTTTTTTAATTTTAATTTCTTCAAATTTTTAAATTTTTTCAAATTTTCAATTTTTTCCAAATCTTTAAATTTTTCAAATTTTCAAATTTTGCAAATTTTTAAATTCAAAATAGGTACGGTGGATTGCCATGTATCCGTACACACGAAGGTGTGAAACCAGGTCTGGACCTAGCAGCAGTCCAGGCTCATCCCCTCGGTGTCCGTTCAGTAGCCGGTGTCTTCTGTCTTCTCGGAGTTGGCATAATTCTCGGTGCAATAATCCTAGCCGGTGAACATCTCTTCTACAAATACACCCTGCCACGTTTACGTCATTGTCCAAAAACGTCAATTTGGAGATCACGAAACGTCATGTTCTTCTCACAAAAACTATACAGATTTATAAATTGCGTTGACCTAGTATCACCTCATCATGCTGCTAAAGAGCTCATGCACACAGTTAGACAGGGACAAATTGCATCATTGTTTCAGAAGAGTGTAAAAAGGGTTGGTATATAAATGACTCATCGTGAACTAGTTGCTATAGCTATTCAACTACAAGGATTCAATGTTTCAGAAGGAGCATGAACAAAGAAGAAGGCGCAAAAGTAAGGCGCAATTTTTTGAAATGATACAGGAGATAAGAAGGTGAGAAAAAGATATTAATTATTATCAGAGATCGGTGAAAAAAAAATTCACATTTTAATTTTTTAATTTTTTTTATTTCTGTAATTTCCATCGAAAAAATTTTAATTACTCTCTTAATGAAAAATTTGGATTTCTAAATTTTTCATTAGTTTGAAAATTAATTTTTTTTTTAACAATTTTGATTACTATTGTAATTAAAAATTTGACTGATGAAATTTTATAATTCTTTTTCTTATTCGAAATTTTGATTCTTTCTTACTTATTAATTGATTGGAATAATTAATTTTATAATAAAATCAACGCTACTATGTTTAATCTTCCCAAATATAATCGTCTTTCAGACAAAAATTTTGAGTTGAGAGTGTTAACTAAATGCAACACAAATAAGAACTTATAATTTAATCCAATCTAAATGACGATTATATGACATTTATAATTCAATTTAACTAATAAAAATGTTAATAAGTTTGATAAAGAAAATAATTATGATATTCCATCAGTCAAATTTTAAATTACAATAGTAATCAAAATTGTTAAAAAAAAAAATTAATTTTCAAACTAATGAAAAATTTAAAAATCCAAATTTTTCATTAAGAAAGTAATTGAAATTTTTTCGATGGAAGTTACAGAAATAAAAAAAATTAAAAAATCAGTAGTGAAGAGGTAAAACAAGATAAGTCTCTTTTTTTCTCATTAAGTTTTTTGAAAATACTTTAGAAAATAACCGAGAAAGAGCAATTTTGCCCTAAAACTCTTTTGTAACTCTTGAAATACTCTACAAAAACAGATGAGTAATATCACCTTATCTCGCTTAGTTTCCGAGATATTTCCTTCGAAATGACCTCAAAGATAAGTCGATTTATCCTGTTTTACCTCTTCACTACTGAAATTGAAAATGCGAATTTTTTTTTTGCCGATCTCTAATTATTATTATTTAATTTGGAAAAAAAGGGGTTTTTTGAGGTTTTATGTTGTGAGAATGAGGGGAAATATTTGGGATAGGATTTTTCTGATGATTTCATTGAAAAGCTGAGGAAATTTGCGTTGGAAAACACATGTAAAAATTCATTTTTTATAATTTTTTGAAAATTCGAATTTTTTAGGGGAAAATTGCGGCTCCAACTCTTTACGAAATTGAAAAATTTCACTTTTTCGGGGATATCTCTGGTTCTGTTGGTCGCAGTGACTTGGGACTGGTCTTGAATGAAAGGTGAGATCATTTGCCATCGATTTATGGGGTTTTGAAAAAGAAATTATCGATTTTTGAGGTACTTATAGGGCAAAAACTGATTTTTCACAAAAGTGCCCATAAGTACGTCAAAAATCGATAATTTTTCTTTCAAAACCACATAAATCGATGGCAAATGATCTCACCTTTCATTTGAGACCGACCCCAAGTCGCTGCGACAAATAGAACCGGAGATATCCTCGAAAAAGTGAAAAAAATCGAAAATTGAAAGGATTTGACTCCCAATTCGTCCCCAAAAAATAAGAATTTTCAAAAAATTCAAAAAAATCAATTCTGACACGTGTTTTCCACCGGAAATTCCCTCAGCTTTTCAATGGAATCATCAGAAAAAATCCATCTCAAACCGTTTCCTCAAACTTCCCATTTCCTCCTAATTATTGTCTCTAGAAATCCTTTTTCCAAAATGTCATAAACAGGAAAATAAAAAGAAAAATCAAACGATTATCTTCGAATTCGAAGACATTCAGGAAACAAAAAACGACGTCAAAAATAAATCCAGAAAAAAAAAACCCAATAAAAGAATCAAGACACAATTTAAGATTTTTATTTACACATGTGTTACTAACGTTTCCGCTTCTTTTCTGCTAAATTGTCTCTTTTTTCCCCAAATTCTTTGGTCATCCACAATAAAAATCCCACAATAAAAATCATAAAAATCTCCACATTCTCCGGATTTTCCAAATAAAATAAAATTGGGATATTTTGAATTATTCATCTATTTGGATTTATCTTTGCAATCAAAGTTTTCTGTTTCGTTCAGCATTTCTCGAAGCTTTCCATACTAAACTTATTCAATTTCGCTTCTATTTTAGCTTTATCTACAGAAATTCCCTTTCATTTCACTCGCAGTCATAAATAATTTCTCGCAATCATGTCTAATGGGCGATAAACCCCTAGATTAAGGCTTAAAGAGGTCGAAATGATGAAATTCACTCATTTTTCGCGGAAAATCCTTTAAAAAAAATTGAATTTTATGTGAAAAATGAAGATAAACTTGATAAATAATTTTTTTTTTTTTTTTTTTTATGAAAGAATGAAAAGTTTCGCTTTTCAGAGAATGAGAATATGTTGGAGATAATAAAAAAATTGTGCATTTCTAAAGTTAGATACTGCAATGTCATTTTATCATAATAATTTTTCATACATTTCTCAGAAAAGAATGAATTCTCTAGAAACTCATGTTTTATATGTGCGAAAGAAGAATTAGTAGGTCAAATAATTTTCAGTTTCTATACACCCGCATACATTTTGTCTGCACTTTTGGGACCTCTTATCAGGGTTTCATCCTGTGTCTCCAGGAAATTTGAAACATTTCCTTGCTCAAGGAAAATATTAATTATTATCAGAGATCGGCAAAAAAAAAATTCGCATTTTTAATTTTTTAATTTTTTTTATTTCTGTAATTTCCATCGAAAAAATTTTAATTACTTTCTTAATGAAAAATTTGGATTTTTAAATTTTTCATTAGTTTGAAAATTAATTTTTTTTTTTTAACAAATTTGATTACTATTGTAATTAAAAATTTAACTGATGAAATTTTATAATTCTTCTTCTTATTCGAAATTTTGATTCTTTCTTACTTATTAATTGATTGGAATAATTAATTTTATAATAAAATCAACGCTACTATGTTTAATTTTCCCAAATACAACCGTCTTTCAGACAAAAATTTTGAGTTGAGAGTGTTAACTAAATGTAACACAAATAAGAACTTATAATTTAATCCAATCTAAATGACGCTTATATGACATTTATAATTCAATTTAACTAATAAAAATGTTAATAAGTTTAATAAAGAAAATAATTATGAACTTCCATCAGTCAAATTTTAAATTACAATAGTAATCAAAATTGTTAAAAAAAAAATTAATTTTCAAACTAATGAAAAATTTAAAAATGCACGTTTTATTAAAAATATGTTTGCATGAATTTAGCTTGAATCGAATAAATGCGGTAGATACAGTAGTGAAAAGGTGGAACGGGATATATTATGATGCTGAAAATCGCAGATGTCTGACCATTTTTAGCTTTTTTGGTGACAAAAAAATTATTTTTGAAAACAAGGGGATAATAGTATTGCTTTCCAACTGATATGGCTTTTTGTGCTGATACTTTAGCAATATGCTTTCGAATGGAAGTCATACAACTTTTTTCAAACCATCATCAAAATATCAAATTTTGAAGAAATTCATTAAAACGCCAATAATTCGAGAATTAATGATGCGAATAAGCTCAAAATTCACAGGAATCTAACTGATACAAATCTCGAGATAATATAGGGGAGAGTTGGGCAAAATGGACACTGTAATGAAACGGTTAGAGATGGATTTTTTTCGATGATTCTACTGAAAAGCTGAGGAAATTTTAGCCGGAAAACCAGTGTCAGATGTATTTTTTTAGATTTTTTTGAAAATTCGATATTTTTTGGCATTTTTGAGGGGTCAAAGCCTTTCCTGTTTTGAAAATTTTCAGTTTTTTGCAAATATCTCTGGTTCTATTGGTCGTAGCAATTCGGGGTTGGTCTTAAATGAAAGGTGGGCTCATTTCCCATCGATTTATGAGGTTTTGAATTCAAAAATATCAATTTTTGGGGTAGTTAGAGGCCAAAAACTGTTTCACAAAAGTGTTCCACAAAAATGCCCATAAATACTTTGAAAATCGATATTTTTAAATTGAAAACCCCATGAATCGATGGCAAATGATCTCACCTTTCACCTCCTATCGAAATTTTTACGCTACGACAAATAGAACCGAAGATATTCTCAAAAAACTGAAAATTTTCAAAAAAATGAACGAAACCCCTCTAAAATGCTCAAAAAAGTCAAAATCACCAAAAATTCCAAAAAATCAATTCCAGCACTTCTTTCCCGCCTAAAATTTCCTCAACTTTCCAATGAAATCATCAAAAACAACCTACCCCCAATATTTCTATTAATTTCAAGGGTATTCCACAATATTTGTCTAAAAATTTACATCTGTCCATTTTGCCCCACCTTCCCCTATATATGCAATACAAGAACATATTTGCCCATATATTCATGTAACAATATATTCTCAAATATCAACAGATGATGTTATTACTTCAATATCGCAAAAAAAAAGAGAGTCTTAAAAAAAATCGATTCATCTCCATAATAATGATCCATAAGAACTGCCGGATGCCCTATAATCCAGTGATAAAAAGAAATCACGAAAAACTCTCTTTTTTTACTCCTCCCCCTATAATTCGTAAAATTGTCACTCGCAAGAGAGCCATCACAGCGGGGTGTCTATGTAATGGGTCTAGAACCTCATAACAATTTCCCCTGATACTCTCTCGAAGATAGGATTTCATCCCCTATATTTCAAAAGACAATAATCCCACTCCCCTCAGGACTTCGATAACAAAAAAAACTTGAAAACTCATCATATTTCTCATTTTTTTCCCCCCCTTTTTTTTTTCTGCTTTCAGAGTCCAACAGGAGGAAAAAGAGGAGTCGAATAAAAAAGAATTGGCAAATAAGAAAGACGATAAATCAGGAAAAGATCGTGGTCGTTCACGTAGCAAGAGTCCCTTGATGCCACGTTCTCCTAAAAATGAAAAAAGCAGAAGTTCAACAAATTTATCGAGTTCACGTTTGGGTTTATCACCAGTAACACTTGATACATCAATGAAACCACGTGAATTTACTTTGAGCAGTACAAATTTACGTGCTAGAAGTCCATTGGAGACTGTTGGACGACGTTTGAGTCATGGTGATGGTGGTTCACCACCTCCAAGATTGAGTACAGCTAATTTTGGTGGTAGTGCAACATTGAGGCCAGCATTACCAGTTAAATCAGACTCAATTAGTGGTGGTACACCAACGCCACGTTACTCACGAAGTCCAGCTAAACGTGGACAGTCTTTTCCTGTTTTTGCTACATTGAGACCACCACCACCGCCACCAACAACAGCACATCCATCACAAGTCAAGGTAGTATGCCAAAAGATTTGAGGAAAGTTAGATCTGTTATGTCCGAAGATGTCCCTCGCGTCTGAGGACAATTTAATATTTTTCCGAACACTGAACTTTGAATTATAATTTTATTTTAATTAGAACGCGACTATGTTTTGTACCTTTTAATGTCGTAATGAGGGAATATGGTTTTAGGAATTTTATGGAAAGGAGATTCCAAATGTCTTATAAAAGAGAGACAAAGATAAATTAAGTTTTGTAATATTTCAAGCACTGATATTTTAGCAGAATTGATAATAAGGTTTCACAATTTTATTTAAGGTTGCAAGTTTGAATTTAGATGGTTTTAGATTGACGGTACTCACTCTTCGTTTAATATTTATTTTAATTATTTATGGTTTTAAGTTTACACCTTATCTAAAGGTGATTCCCTCGACCGTCTTCCGTAAAAGGTTTTTAATGCCAGGGAAGTTGTCTTCAATCATCGTATTAACTAACTATTATTTTAAGTTTTGATTTAATTGGAAAATGAGTTCGTTCACAAACAGAGATATCTATCACACTTTAAAGTGAACAACGAGAGACTACTTTCGATTAAAGATTCCAGTGACCCATTAATTAGCTAATAAATCCCCCTTCACGGTAAATAAATATTTGGATTAGTAATTAAAGACCGATTTGGCGTCTCGTGCCTAGTGCTTCGAGCCCCTCTCTATTTTGGCAACTCCTATTCAGAAGCAGGTGAACGACTGAAAAAAAACGCGAAATCGATCATATTAATTAGAAGCTGTATTGCTTATTCATCAATTTTGAATGAAGAAATAGAAATCAGCGTTTTACTTAAAATGTTTCAAAATTGAGCATAACCCAGTTTCTTCGATCTGGGTTTTATGCATCAGCGATTATTACTTTAAATTTTTCTGGACATAACAGATCTCTATTTTTTTTGATGCTGTATTGAAGATAATGGTATTTTTTCAGATTTTTGAGAATTTTTGAACCGTGTAGTTTATGAGATATCGTTGATTGAAAATCGCTAAAAAGAATTTCTATAGAAGCTTTTTATTAGATATTTCTATAGAAGATTCCTATAAAATATGCCTGAAAAATCCCTATAGAGGATTTCTGGAGAATATATCGTTGTCTTAGGAACAAAGGGGCTTAAGTGCTATGCTTATACACAGGACTTACGCCTGTGAAAATATCCGTAGAATTTTGGCGCGCTTTGGGCCTCATGTCAATGATGACACCCACAGCATTTACTCATTTTCACTGATTTGAAGGTATTTCTCGTGATAAAAACCGTTCATCTCCGATTTTATTTAAAGAGATTTTATAAAATTGGAAAAACAAGATTGGCTGACAAAAAAATCGATTTTTTTATGGATCTTAGATTGACGTACTGGAGAGACTGTGAAGGATTAATTTTATAAATCCGGTCCTATGGCGAATTGAGAGACAATCTTTTGTAGGGTGAAGGGCAAAAGTGTATGGAACCCCTCAGAACCGGAATTTTGAGGGACGTCAGATCTGGAGGAAAGATGGAATTTTTTCAAGTTAAAAATTTCTCTATTTTTTGCATATCTTTTTTTATAATTCCGGTCCTGTGGCGAATTGAGAGATGGTCTTTTCTAGAGTAAAGGGCAAAGGTGTTTGGAAGCCCTCAGAATCGGAAATTTGAGGGACGTCATATTTGGAGGGAAGAGGGAATTTTTTAAAGCTGAAAGTTCCTCATTTTTTGCATATTTTCTTCTATAAGTCCGGTCCTCTGGCGAATTGAGAGATAATCTTTTTTAGGGTAAAGGGTAAAGGTGTTTGAAACCCCTCAGAAGCGGAATTTTGAGGGACGTCAGATCTGGAGGGAAAATTGAATTTTCTTAAGTTAAAAATTTCTCTATTTTTTGCATATTTTTTTTATCAGTCCGGTCCTCTGGCGAATTGAGAGATAATCTTTTTTGAGGTAAAGGGTAAAGGTGTTTGGAAGCCCTCAGAACCGGAAATTTGAGGGACGTCATATTTGGAGGGAAGAGGGAATTCTTTTAAGCTGAGAGTTCCTCATTTTTTGCCTATTTTCTTTTATAAGTCCGGTCCTCTGGCGAATTGAGGGATAATATTATTTGAGGTGAAGGGTAAAGGTGTTTAGAAGCTCTCAGGATCGGAAATTTGAGGGACGTCAGATCTGGAGGGAAGATGGAATTTTTTCAAGTTAAAAATTTCTCTATTTTTTGCATATTTTTTTTATCAGTCCGGTCCTCTGGCGAATTGAGAGATAATATTTTTTGAGCTAAAGGGTAAAGGTGTTTGGAAGCCCTCAGAATCGGAAATTTTTTCGATGGAAATTACAGAAAAAAAGAATTAAAAAATAAAAAATGCGAATTTTTTTTTGCCGATCTCTGGTTTGAAAAATGAACATTTTTCCGTTGTTTAGCGTTAGCTCCCCAAACTCTCAACTATTAACAAAAACTATGACCCCTCAAGGCATCATCCCGGCCCTCTAAAGACTAAGATATTCCTAATTATCCACAATTAATCAGAAACTAACGTACAAATCCTCTTTTTTTCTGTTTTATCGACCATCCTCCGACTACCACCTTAAGAGCCCGCATTTATCACCGAACAACGAATTAGGCGCTGCGATTGGCCGAAAATTGTCACGTGACTGGAGTTCCGGAACTCTGGAATTGAGCAAATCATCGGAAACCATTCCAACATTAACTGCTTATAATCCGACTCAGGTAAGTTCCTTAACTGCTGAAAGAGTAAAAAAAAGCCAAGAGGATTCCAGTGGAAAGAGGCCAGTAAGACGTGCAAGAAGCCACGAAAATCGTGATTTAACAAAAATAGATGCACCATCTCCAAGAATGGCCCAACCGTCAGTTGGAGGCAAATCAGTGAGTGAAAGAACGAAAAAACAACTAGAATCCGAACTAAAAGCAATTTTAACAGCAAGACAACATCATCGTGACTTGCATCCACCTTGATAGAATTAATAAAATTAATTAATTAATTAATAATATATTTAAGGCTCGATTAAATGATTGAATTAATTGAATTAATTGAATAATTGATGAAATTGAGCTGTTAAAAAAAAACACAAATATTAAGTATTTGATTGAGAAAAACGAACTTTGGGGAAAGTGAGAGTTGTACTTTTGCCTCTGAGGGGCTTTCATTTTTAATGCAAATATCAGAATTACTAAAAAAAAAATTAAAAAAACAAATAGGTCAATCTCGTAGACGAATTACACAAAAATTCGCTAATCTAACAGAATTATTGCGCGAATCGAGAGGAATTTTTCGAATAAAAACAGTTGGCGGGAAATTTGAATTCTGGAAAACACACACAATTATGATAATGTAGACATCAGCCTTGATAAAAAAAGTTAATAATTAAAAAAAAAAAAATCATGTGAGGAAAAATAAATAATAAATAATAATTATTGAAGTAATTATGAAGAGAATTTTTTCGGGGATATCTTTATCTTCGAGATAAACAAAGTTGATATGTTGTTAAATACATTAATAATTAGAGAATCTATTTAATGGGAGGTGAAAATGATGAACATATATGAGTGCTATAATAATTTTCCCCTTTTTATTATTATGATTATTTTTTTTTTTCAATTTTCAAGTTTTTTTTTTTTTTTTTTTTACTGTAAATAGTTGGATTAATTGTTAGTGGATCTTTGAAAAAAAAATGTCTTAAACTGCGGCGCACTTAGAATTTAGAATGAAAATGATTTTAATTAGATTAATATTTTAATGTTGGAGAAATTTGGAAAATTATTGAGGAAAATTTAATGAGATAATTAATTATCTACGTTTAACTGGAAATCAGTGGCTGAGTCTCTTTTTTTAATTTAAATTTAATTTAATTTTATTGCTCGACTTGGAAACAAAGGGGCGTAAGTGCAGTGTCGTAAGAATTTCAATTAATATTACAAAAAAAAACGAAAATTTAATTAACTTTTCAATTTGAATTTTAAAAAATTTTAAATTAAAATTTAAAAGAATTTTTAATTAAATTTTTCATTTCAAATTGAAAAAAAAGAAGAGATTTTTTAGAAGAAAATTAAAATTCAATTCCTTCTGAAAATCTCTCTCTTTTTTTTTTAAATTAGCTCTTTCAATTTCTCTATTTTAATGAAATTTTCATTTTTCTTGGTAAAGGAAGGAAATTTGGAATTTAATTAAAATAATGAAATTCAAAGAGGAAAAAAAATGAGTTTCCAAAAAAAATTTAACATTTCATATTTTTTTTGGAACTTTCATTTTTTTTCAATTTTCTTTTTGAATTTCTCTATTTTAATTGAATTATCATTTTTTCTGTAATATTAATCATTTTAGTCATTAATAATTACTAAGGGTGTGCGAATAGTGTTCGAATCGAATCGAATGTTACTATTCGATTCGAATTTCGCATCGAATAATTCGAAAATTCGAATGATTCGAAATTATTCGAAAAAATTCGAATTATTCGAAAAAATTCGAATTATTCGAAAAAATTCGAATTATTCGACAAAATTCGAATTATTCGAAAAAATTCGAATTATTTGAAAAAATTCGAATTATTCGAAAATTTGAATTATTCGAAAATTCTAATTATTCAAGAAAATTCGAATTATTCGAAAATTCAAATTATTCGAAAATTCGAATTATTCAAGAAAATTCGAATAATTCGAAAATTTAAATTATTCGAAAATTCGAATTATTCAAGAAAATTCGAATTAATCAAAAAAATTCGAATTTTCGAATTATTCAAAAATTCGAATTATTCGAGAAAATTCGAAATATTCGACAATTCGAATTATTCGCACACCCCTAATAATTACGCAGCACTTACGCCCTTTTGTTTCTAACTCAACAATGTTTAATTAAAAAAAGGAAATTAAATTAATAGAATTTTCTTCTTCGAAAATAAAAAAGAAAATCAATAATAATAAACATGTGCCAAATTATTATGTAATATATCATATATTCAATCACTGTCATGATATTATGGTATATGTATTGTTTTTAATTGTTAAAGAAAAAAAAAAGGCGGGAAAGTTATTTGAATCATGTCATCGGGCCATTCACTGCCATCTCGTAAATTAGAAAAAATTTCAATTTTTATAAAATCTAAGAAAAATTAAAAAATGAAGAAGAAAATTTTAATTCAATAGGAATTAATGATTTCGTGGAAAAATTAAGAGAAATTAAGTTAAAATAAAAGAGACTCAGTGCACATTGGTTTTTCAGTGTAGAATGACCACTTATTTAATAATACGTGTATTATTCCAACATTCCTGCGCCTATTGAAGGAATGTAATTTGAAGAAAAAATTAAAAAAAAGGAAAATCTGTTAAAAAATCCAGAGTCAATCATGAAATTCGTGAAGTATTGAAGAAAAAAAACTTTTTAAATAGACTGAAATGGAGTTAAGTGTTAGGAATTGAGTGAAAAAATAATAATTGGAAATGTTAATGACTATGAAATTTTCAGAAAAATTAATTTTTTTTTTATTATAAATTAGTTTTATTTTATCAGTTTTTTAATTAATTAATTTTATTTTATCTGTTTTTTTTTTTTTTTTTAATATGTCGGAAACTAAGCGAGATAGGGCAGTTTTCGTTCTAATACTCTTTTGTAACTCTGAAAAATTCTACAAAAATAAGAATTAGAATAAAATCGCTCTATCTCGCTTAGTTTCCAAATAAATAAAAAAATCGACTTTTTCAGATTTTAACGAAATTAGTTCATTTTTTTGTCATTAATTTTGCCCAAATATCGCGGAAACTAAGCGAGATAAAGCGATTTCGTCCTATCTCGCTTAGTTTCCACAATATTGTTATCTCAGAAACAAAGTGGCATAAGTGCTATGCTTATATAGCACTATAGCCGTATATATAGCACTTACGCCCCTTTTTTTCCTAAAATGCTGATATTTTTTTTTAAAACTGTTAAAAAAAATGAAATTAATTTTTTTTTGAAAATTTCATATTCTTAAATGTTAATAGATGATGTTGTTAGTCCTTTCTCTTCTTTAATTCTCATAAAAATAAAAATATTATATTATAAAAAAAAAGGAATCCTTGAAAAAAAAATCGCGTGCGATTGGGTAGTGATCTCATTTTATTCCAAAAATTTAAATAAAAAAAAATTTAAAAAACCCTATTAATCTTTTAGACTGTTAGCCGATGGATGTGTGGGACTAAAAAATCTTAAATATTGTTTTAAAAAAAATATATTTATAATAATTAAGCGAGGCCTTAGCAGTAGTCGTATCCGCCCAAAAAAAAAAGAAATCTTTTAATTAGAGAATGAAAAAAAAAAACATAAAATCATCGTTATTCGATTCTAACTTCTAACTTCACCGATGAAAACTAGTCCTTTAGACATAAATTAAATAAATAATTTTATTTAAAAAAAAAAAAAGGAAAAAAATCGAAAATGTAGTGATATGATTGAACCACTTGTGACTATTTATAAATTCATCAAAGTCTTTTAAAAAAAAAAAATTAGATTTTTGTGTGCGCACGCTAGTTATAAACTACTTCGGTTCCTCTTCGTAGATTTAAAAAAAAAACATTTTAAAAAATGAATAAAATAAAACAATCTAGTCTATTTTTCCGTAGAAATTCGCAACGAAAAAGAAAAAAATGAAAATTAAAATTATGAAAGAAAAATTATCACGAAAAAAAATAAATGAATAAATCAGCTTTACGCACACTCAAAACTTTTTCTCAAGTAGTCTCGCATAGTGGAAACATTAATTTTGTATTGAAAAATTAAGGAGCAAATGAAAAAAAAGGAAAAGATAGGGGAAGGTGGGGTAAAACTATGAAAATTACTCGAAATCGATGGAAATATTGGAGATAGATTTTTTCTGATGATTCCATTGGAAAGCTGAGAAAATTTCCCATGAAAATCATATGTCAGAAGTTATTTTTTGGAATTTTTCAAAAATTTCATTTTTGGCGCGAGATTTGAAGGTGAAAGTCTTCTGTTTTTGAAAAATTTCAGGTTTTCGAGAATATCTCTGGTTCTATTGATCGTAGCGACCTGGGGTCGATCTTAAATGAAAGATGAGCTCATTTCCCATTGATTTATGGGGTTCAAAAAGAAAAATATCAATTTCTTCAAGTACTTATAGGGCAAAAACTGATTTTCAGAAAATGACCTATAAATATTTGAAAAATCGATTTAAAAAAAATTTGAACCACACAAATCCATGAGAAATGAGCTCACCTTTCATTTGAGATAAACTCCAGATCGCTACGACCAACAGAACCGGAGATATCGCCGAAAAAGTGAATTTTTTCGATTTTCAAAAGGAAAATCCCTTCAAAACTTGGCCAAAAAAGTAAATTTATCCAAAAATTGAAAAAAAAAATTTTGACACATGTTTTCCGCCCAAAATTTCCTCAGCTTTTCAATGGAATCATCAGAAAATTTCTATCTCGAACTGTTCAATTGAAGTGTCCATTTTACCCCACCTTCCCCTTGAATAAAAAATAAAAACTCGAGCCATCTATCTTACAGTGACTTTGCGTTTGCCTGTATAAAAAATAGTATAATAAACCGTTCAATCATGTGCATAATATGCACAAAATAATAATAATAAATAATACTAATAATAATGATAATTTTTGAAAAAAAATAAAAAATTCATAGACTCTGATCGTTGTGTCTGTAAAAGGAAAATGAAGATAAATTAACGAAAAACTTCAAAAATTAGTCGCGTGTCTAATCTTCAAAGAAATGAAAAACAAAAAAAAATGAGAAAAATAAATAGGAATTAATGATAAAAGAATTAAATTCTTCTTGTAGATCAGGACAGGAAAAAAAAAGAGAAAAAAAAATTATGAATAGTTTATATAATTTAAATTGATGAATTGATGAGTGATCAAAATACAAATTTAACAGGGGGCCACAGTCAAGTGTCTACCCGAGCCTAAAAAAAAAATCAAAGATAGACTCATTATATGAAAAAAAAAAATGTGAAATTACGTGAATAAAATTCAATTATTTGTAAATTGTTTCTATTTCTCAAATGGGATTGATCAATCTGTGATTTGATCAGGTGGCTGTTTCACGTTTCCCTAGATTATCCCTAGACCTGGAATTCCCCGGATTCTGTACTTTTCATTTTTTTTATAATCAATCGATTGAGTGGAGAAATTCTGAAGAAAAATCAATTTATTCATTAAAATGTTTAAAAAATTATGAAATTTAAAAAAATTAAATCTTGCAAAATTGATGAAAAAATAAAATAAATTGTAGTTATTAGGGAATTTTTTTTCCTGGGAAAAAATGCTTAGATCTGAACAAATCTAATTGGATATGATGAGATTCAGTTAGATCTGGGTCTCTTAGATCTGATCAGATATGATAATTGATACGCTCTATCCAGATTTAATGAGATCTGATTAGATCTAATTGAATTTGAACTCGATTTGATCAGATTCAACTAGATCCAATCAGATCTAGTCAGACGTAAATCTGATTGGGTCTACCCAGATATAAGCAGATCTTTTATAATCTTATTTTTAATTAGAACACGACTATGTTTTGTACCTTTTAATGTCGTAATGAGGGAATATGGTTTTAGGAATTTTATGGAAAGGAGATTCCAAATGTCTTATAAAAGAGAGACAAAGATAAATTAAGTTTTGTAATATCTCAAGCACTGATATTTTAGCAGAATTGATAATAAGGTTTAACAATTTTATTTAAGGTTGAAAGTTTGAATTTAGATGGTTTTAGATTGACGGTACTCACTCTTCGTTTAATATTTATTTTAATTATTTATGGTTTTAAGTTTACACCTTATCTAAAGGTGATTCCCTCGACCGTCTTCCGTAAAGGGTTTTTAATGCCAGGGAATTTGTCTTCAATCACCGTATTTACTAACTATTATTTTAAGTTTTGATTTAATTGGAAAATGAGTTCGTTCACAAACAGAGATATCTATCACACTTTAAAGTGAACAACGAGAGACTACTTTCGATTAAAGATTCCAGTGACCCATTAATTAGCTAATAAATCCCCCTTCACGGTAAATAAAGATTTGGATTAGTAATTAAAGACCGATTTGGCGTCTCGTGCCTAGTGCTTCGAGCCCCTCTCTATTTTGGCAACTCCTATTCAGAAGCAGGTGAACGACTGAAGAAAAACGCAAAATCGATCATATTTATTAGAAGCTGTATTGCTTATTCATCAATTTTGAATGAAGAAATAGCAATCAGCGTTTTACTTAAAATGTTTCAAAACAGAGCATAACCCAGCTTCTTCGATCTGGATTATATGCATCAGCATTTATTACTTTAAATTTTTCTGGACATAACAATCTATTCATATCCAATTTTACAATCCAGTCAGATCTGCATCAGATCTAATTGAATGTCGTCAAATCGGATAAGATCTAATTAGATCTAAACATTTTTTTCCCGAAGAGTTAAGAATCCGGGGATTCCCCCATCACTACTCTAAGATTAAACTGAAATAACAAAGTCTCTAGTGAAAAAAAAATCTGTCCTCTTCCATAATTAATGAAAAAAAAAAATCACCGGCGAATATCGTCTTCTAATAGCGAGAATGAGTGAGAAAGAAAGAGAGAAAGTATAAATTATTAAAAGAAAATAATGAAAGAATTTCTGTATTGATTTGTACATAATAGATTTTAGGTGAATCAGAAAATTAATGAAAAAAAATAATTAATATGTATTATAAATGCACGCATATTCGTCGATTTCATTTAGATACCATTTCGTCGCCTTAAAAGCAAAGGGGCGTAAGTGCTCGCCTATAAGAATAGCACTTACGCCTTTTTGGCTCTAAGGCAATGATTTAATCGTGGAGCGTCACCAAAAATTGGACCGAATCAAAGATCGATCGCCCCACGAAAATCTCTTTGTGCGCCAACAAGAGCCTGTTACATATAGTGTTGAGATGCAAACAAGGCAAAAAAAATAGAAAAACCTGAGATAAAAAATAATAATAATAGTAGTTATGAATTTGATGATAGGCACAATTTGTTAAATCAATATGTGGCACTGAGACGTGACATATTCGAGTCCTCATTTCGTCGAAAGTAAAATAAAATCGGTGACACGAAAAAAAAATTCTGTTTGGAAGTAAAAATAAAATCAAATTAAAAAATATATTTAAATGAAAAATTGTTTTTACACAAAATTTCGAAACGATTTGATACGGCCTATTGGACTTCTATTGGGATTTTATTATGGAATGATTTTTTTTTGAGGGGGTAATATCACTTGCGAAATCTGGTGTACATTGAAATCAGAAGTCTCGAGAAAATTTCAGAATTCTTTCGAAGATTCCTGAAATTTTTGAATTTTCGAAATCTTATAAAATGGGGAAAGAAGTCTTGGAATCGCCCTAAAAACTAGAGAAATCCGATGGAAATTTCATGAAATCTGTGAAGTCTTTGAAATTTAATCTGAAATAAATAGTGAGAATATCTGAAAAAACAATTTGAGAATTTGAGAAAAGTCACAGAAGATTTTGAATTTTTTTGAATATTATTTTAATCAAATTTTTATTTTTTATTAATCTTTGTTTTTGCCATGAAATCTTGAAATTTCTTAGTATTCCATGAAATCTCTTGAATTCTCATGGAAATCTATGAAATCATTAGAAAACCGTTCAATTTTCATGGAATTCAAGGAATTTCATGAATTTTCATGAAGTCTGATGAGAATTTGAGAATCTTTGAATTTTTGCAATTTGAAGTTTAGTGCAGACACATTTTAGGAGTGATTACCCCTCATTTTTTGAATTATTGGGAAAATTCACAAACTAGAAAATTTTACCTGCGGAATTGAAGAATGAATGAAAATAAAAGATATTCATTGAAAAAAATTCATTTTTGTTTTGAAAAATTCGATTTTTTTTCGAGTAAATTAACAGATTACGCTTTAATTTCATCCGCAATAATTCAATGAGAAAAAGAAAAATTCAAAAGCTTCAAAAATAATTTTAATTAAAAATGAATTTAAAAAATCCGAATAATAATTTCGAAAAGACAAAACTTTTTAAAATGAACGGAAATTTTTTGAAAAGATAAAATTTTTTTAAATGAACGAAAAAATTCAAATAAAATGTTTAAAAAGATTTTAAAAAATCTAAATAAATGAAAAAATTCGACTATTTTTTTTTAAACATTGAAAAAAATTTTAATGAAGAAAAAAATTTGAATTTTGTCTTTTAAATGATGAAAAAAATTGAATTATATAAAAAATTCGATTTTTTCCTTAAAAAGATAAAGAAAATTGAATTAATGAAAAAATTCGATTTTTTTTTTCTATAAAAATAAAAAAAAATTGAATTAATGAAAAAGTTGGAGAAATTTTTAAAAAGATGGAAATAAATGAAAATGTTTTTAAAAAAATTGATTTGATGGCAATAAGACGTTAATTCTAGTCTCTACGAAGCACTGCCATAATTCGATTTAATTAAATTGCTTTTTGACGAATGCAAAAAGAGGAACTGTAAGAAAAAAAAGGCATCATGAAAGAAAAAAAAGAAGCGCATGGCAGATTTTACAAAAGAATTTTTAAACTAACATAATAAATTATTTAATATAAGTAATGCATTAATACAAGAGGCAAAAGAGCAAAAAAATAAATAAATAAATAAATTGTATCAATTTGTTTTTAAATAAGCGCGCGTAAAGGGAAATAGAACGGATTTTTCAAACTTTCAGGTTTTAAAATAAATTAAAAAAAAAAAAAAGTGAGCGAATGAGTGATAATTACAATTATTATTTTTTTTTTCAATTAAAGCAAAAAAAAATTATCGTCCTTTTCAATTATATAATTTATTTTCAATTTCGTTGCCTTCGATCTGTAAGAATTATAATAACAAAAGTATTAAAATGATCTCATAAATAATAATTTTAATTAGAAAAACACTGTTCATGAGTGCCACAATGTGATAGCAAAAATTTGAGAGTAATAAAAAAAAAAAATTTGAATTTTTTATGAAAAATTGATTTTATTGAATCAGATTTTTGAGAATATCTCGGAAACTAAGCGAGATAGAGCGATTTTGGAAGAATCCTTTTTTGTAGCTCTTGAAATTCTCTACAAGAAAGGATTTATGGAAAAAGGGGGTATCTCCATTAATTTAGTTTCTATTATATTCTCAAACAAATAAATGACAAAATTTATAAAATTGTTGATTTTTTCTTCTTGTCATTTATTTTTCAATAATATTTCGATGAATAATGGAGATACGCTCTTTTTGCACTAATCCTTTTTTGTAGAGAATTTCAAAAAGCTACAAAAAGATAATTCACTGCAAAAAGGGCGTATGTCCATTATTTTTCGAGGTATTCTTTTTAAAAAAAAGCGTTTATCTCAAATGATTTTGTTTTTTTTCGATTGTTTTTTCGAGAAAATATCGGAAAATAAGGGAGATAGAGCGATTTTGCCTTTTTCCTCTTTTGAAGCTCTCGAAATTCTTCTAAAAAAAATAGGATTATGATAATATCGCTCTATCTCTCTTAACTTCCAAGATATTTAAATTTAAATATTTAAATTTGGAAAAAGGACGTAAAATTGATTTTTCTGAAAAATTCAAATTTTTTTGCGAAAAAGGGTAGGGGTGTGCGAATAGTGTTCGAATCGAATCGAATAATTGGAAAATTCGAATTATTCGAAATTATTCGAATTATTCGCATTATTCGAAAATATTAGAATTATTTGAAATTTTTGGAATAATTCGAAAATTTTCGAATTATTCGAGAAGTTCGAATTATTCGAAAATTCGAAAATTCAAATTTTATTCAAAAATTTGAATTATTCAAAAAATTCGAATTATTCGAAAATTCGAAAATTCGAATTGTTCGAAAATTCGAATTATTCAAGAACATTCGAATTATTCAAGAAAATTCGAATTATTCGAAAATTTGAATTATTCGAAAATTTGAAATATTCAACAATTCGAATTATTCACACACCCCTAAAAAATGGATTATGGAGAGACAATGAGGATTTTTAAAAATTGAATGGAATAAAAAATGAAAGAAAAAAATTCAAAAAACATAAGATAAAGCCATTGAGACTCTGCTGCCATAGTAACTTGTTGGCGTACGATAATTTAGGATAGGTTCCATGCAACCTACCTCGTCTACTCTTGTTACGCCTACTACCAAAAAAAAAAAAAAAACAAAACTACACTGTTATTGTTGATAAAAAAGATAAAAAGAATAAAAAAACTCCGTATCAATAAGAAATAAATATATTGTCTGAAATTGTCTTGAGTATTATTATTTATCGCGAGAGATTATATCTCTAAAATCCCTTTAATTTTTGTAATTGTTGAGGAAAAAAAATTTAAATTTTTGTATAAAATCGTTAATAACAATATTATAAAAGATGAAATTCTCAAATGTGATTCAGTGAATCTGTGAAGAATGTAATGAGGAATAAAATAAGCCTTAGAAAAAAAAAATTAATTGAAAATTGAAAAATTTCCATTATTTTTTACATTTTTTCAAATTTTTCAAGATTTAAAGAAATGCAAAAAATAATGAAAATTTTTCAATTTTCAATTAATTTTTTGGTTCTTGGGCTTATTTTATTGCTCATTACATCTTTTACAGATTCACTGAATCAGATTTGAGAATTTCATCTTGTAGAAATTGTTATTAACGATTTTATACGAAAATTTGACTTTTTTTACGATTTTCCCTTCCAATCATCCTTAATTAATAATTAAAATAATATAATAAAAGTGATTCAAAAATTTAAAATTCCAAAAAATTGCGCCATTAATTCATTATTAATTTAAAAATTTTATAAATTATTATATTTTATAAATTATTAATTTATTAAGTCGTTAATTTGTCAATTTTTGAATTCTTTTACTTTTACTTTTTTTTAGAAAAATTCACAATTTTTTCCTGCATTATCTGTTTTTTTTTAATATCTCGGAAACTAAGCGAGATAGAGCAATTTTGCCCGAATCTTGTTTTGTAGCCCTTGAAATTCTCTACAAAAAAGGATTCATGTAAAACTGCCCTATCTCGCTTAGTTTCCGAGATATTAGAAAAGAACTGGTGACAAAATAAAAATATTTTTAAAAAATGAGAAATAAAAAAATTGCGATATCTCAAAGTACTTGAGAATGATAATCGCAAAATTATTCTTTTCCATTTTACGAGGTTTATTTATCTTTTTCATAAGAATTTGGAACGTTTCGTATCTCATTCGTTTTTTGAGTTATCACCATGACAAGCATTTTTTTTCTCGTAAAAACAAAGAGAAAGAGAATCTCCAGAAATAATGGAAATAAATTCATATCATTGCCTTAGAAACAAAGGGGCGTAAGTTGCTGTGCTTCATAAACATAGGACTTACGCCACATTGTTTCTAAGGTGACGATATAATTTTGAATAAATTTAAATATTGAGAATTTTTAATAAAAAATTCATATATATATTTTTTTTTTTGAAAAAAATTGCAAATTATTTTGAGTATTTGAATTTTTAGATGAAAAGTGTCTTGATGACTCTAAACCCTTAATTTCTGTCTGAATTGATGATTTAGAGGAGTAACTGCACCTGAAATAATGATTTATTAAAATTTTGAAGTTTTTATACAAATTGATTTTATTCTATTTCTAGTTTTTTGAGGATATCTCGGAAACTAAGGGAGATAGAGCGATTTTAGCTCAATCCTTTTTTGTAGCTCTTAAAATTCTCTAAGAAAGAGGTCTCTACTAAAATCGCTCTATCTCGCTTAGTTTCCGAGTCATTCATAAAAAATGAATCCAGTGAAAAAGTAAAATTGGTTAAATCGATTTTTTCTTTCAATTGATTTTTGAAAATATCGAGGAAACTAAGCGAGATAGAGCGATTTTAGCTCAATCCTTTTTTGTAGCTCTTGAAATTCTCTAAAAAAAAGGTCTCCACTAAAACCGCTCTATCTCGCTTAGTTTCCGAGACACTCCAAAAAAAGAAACTACTCACAAAAATTAATTCTTCTCAAAACTTCAGATGAATAATTCTATAAATCCGAGAAAAAATCCCAAAAAAACCATTGAAACAAGAAAAATTGTCGACTCACGATGCGTTCAGGGTCAAGATTAACGATTGTGCAAACAAGTAGAAAAAAATCATTTCTCCATTCCACTCATTCAAATAACAGTTTCTTCAAAAAGCGTCAAATCACTCACGTGTCGCTCCAAAAATTCAAATTCCCCCAAAAATAACAATTAAATGAACCTCCCCCCCCCCCCCCCCCCCCTTCTCACCACTCGCCGAAAAAAAAAGTAATTTCTCCACTTTTTAAAATAAATAATTCAAATAACAATTTTTTTATAAAGCGTTAAACCGCACACGTGTCGCTCAAAAAATTCAAAATTTCAAAATTCCCTCCAAAATAACAATTGAATCCCCCCCCCCCTTCCGCGCAAAAAAAAACTGCAATCTTTCAATTTTATTAGATAATATAATTAAAATATCAGTTTCTTCACAAAGCGTCAAACCGCACGCGTGTCACTCCAAAAATTCAAAAATTTCAGAATTTCAAGATTCCCTCCAAATTAATAATTAAATCTCCCCCCTCCCTCCCCCCAAAATCCATAAACTCTCTGATTTTTTCAAATAAATAATTAAAATATCAGTTTCTTCACAAAACCTTAAACTGTCCACGTGTCGCTCCAAAAATTCCAAAAACTTAAAAATTCAAATTTCAAAATTCCCTCCAAAATAACAATTAAATCCCCCCCCCTCCCTCCCGCCAAAACAAAACCCGCAATCTTTATATTTTTTTAGATAAATATAATTAGATATCAGTTTTTCTTCACAAAGCGTCAAATCGCACACGTGTCACTCCAAAAATTCAAAAAATTCCAAAATTCAAATTTCAAAATTCCCTCCAAAATAACAATTAAATCTCCCCCCTCCCTCGCCCCAAAATCCATAAACTCTCTGATTTGTTTAAATAAATAATTAAAATATTAGTTTCTCCACAAAACGTTAAACTGTCCACGTGTCGCTCCAAAAATTCCAAAAATTAAAAAATTCAAATTTCCCTCCAAAATAACAATTAAATCCCCCCCCCCCTCCCTCGCGCCCAAAAAAAAACCCGCAATCTTTATATTTTTTTAGATAAATATAATTAAATATCAGTTTTTCTTCACAAAGCGTCAAACCGCTTACATGTCGCTCCAAAAATTCAAGAAATTCCAAATTTCAAAATTCCCTCCAAAATAACAATTAAATCTCCCCCCTCCCTTCCCCCAAAATCCACAAACTCTCTGATTTTTTTAAATAAATAATTTGAATATCAGTTTTCTCTGCAAAATTCAAAAAATTCCAAAATTCAAATTTTAAAATTCTCCCCCTCCCCCCCCCCCCCCCCCCCCAAAAAAAATCCATAATTTCTTAATTTTTTCTTAAATAAATACAGCATTAAAAATTTCCTCAAAAAAAGCCGCTGTCACCATCAGCCAAAGAGACAATTTCAGAGACAAGGATAATAATATTTAAACAGCTGAGAGAATCAGGTGAAAGTGCAGTCTAAGGATGACTCGACAAAATAATAAAAAAAAAAAAAAAAGAAACATTAAATGAAAAATGATACGATTGAAAAGACTTCTCGCTCGAAGTCGCACACGAGAGTATAAAACATAACGTCGTAACCACATCGTGTGTTCATTTAATTCATAAAAATAATAATAATAACAATAATAATAAAATTATTTAAAAAACAAAAAAATGACAGATTTTTGCTTAATACAAAAAAAAAAAAAATTAATCGCTGATAAATATTTAAATTAATAACAATAATAATTCATAATAATAGTAATAATAATTAATAATAATAATAATAATAATTAATGAACAAAAGTGCAGAGACAGACTTCAACTAAAATCGAATATATTTGAATAATATTTCTCTAATCATTGCGCAAGTCATCGAGTTTTCAATAAAAAGAGAGAGAAAGAGATAATCACGAGAAAAATACGCAGACTTGAATATTACAAAAATTTCCCACCTTTTTTTTTATTTGTCCATTTAATTTTCCTCCTCGTCACACATGAATTTAATTGGAAAAAAAGTGCGGAAAAATGTGATAAATGTGATGAAAAAATGATGAAAATGATGAAAACAATGAAAATTGCATTTTTTTCGTCGACAAAAAATTTTGATTCTGTGAAAAAATAGAGAAAAGTTAGTTTTTGTGAAAATTTGTTAAAAATATTAATTTTAATTTTTGGAAGACTTGTTTTTTTAATTACTTGTGTGTGATTGATTATTATTATTATTATTATTATCCGGGAACTCATGACATCATGAGACAATCGTAATAATCGTATTTCAAGTGGTTTTTAAATTTTTTGGTGATTAATTGGCTTTTTGGTGAAAAAAACTAACCTTTAGGGTTTTTTCATGGAATTCCAGTGAAAAAAGGTAAAATTATTGATTTTTAGTGGATTTTTTTGGGAGTTAATTGGAGAATATTGTTGTTATTGGTGATTTTGTGATTTTGTGGGTTTTTAAATTTAGTGGGAATTTTGAATTCTGGGATTTTGGGGAATTTTGGCGATTTTTCTGGGGATAACCTTGAAATCAACGATTTTTTCGGCAAATTTGGGGATTTTTAGGGGGTTTGAGAAGTTTTTTGGATTTTTTGGGGGATTTTTATGGGTTTTTGGGGGTTTTTGTGATGGGAGGTTATGGCGCAATGAAAATAACTGTCGCTCGCGTTTTTTTTAAAACACTTTTGCCCATTTTTCTTCAAAAAAACAATTTTTTTTTTTTTTTTAATCGTGATGGGCCCAGTTTCCGACAGTGCACCAGTAACTGACTAGTTTTTGCAAAATTTCTCAATTTTAACATGAAAGCACCAGTTTTCGGACAGTTAAGGGAATGGCACTAGTATCCGGACACAGTGAGAATTAAATTATTAATAATAAAAAAAATAAAAGAATTAAATTATTAAAATGATGAAAAATTTAATTCAAGTGAATCAAACAAATTCAAATTAATTTTTATTTTGAAACTTTTGCAGGTATTGAAAAATTTGATCTTCTTACTTGAATGAAAACTGGGATTTGTCCGGTAACTGGGTCCACCATTCCGACAGTACACCAGTAACTGACCATTTTCGCAAATTTTTCCAGTTTTATATCCAAATTTCTCAGTATATTTTCAAATATTCAAATGTTAAACTCGTTTGGCGCCAAAAATATGTATTATGAAACAGAATTCTTCGATTTTTATATTTAAAATGCCCAATTTATTGTTTAATATTCAATTTTTGAGCTCGTTCAGTGCAAAAAAAAAGTGTTTATTAATTTAATTTAATTATTTTAATGAAAATAGCAGACATTTGACAATTTTTGCATTTTTATTTCATTTAACAAGTAAATTATTTTTAAAAAAATTAAAAATATGCATATTTAGTAAATTTAAAAAACTACAAATGTCAATTTTTTAAATATTTGTTTTATAACAATTTATTTGTTAAAAAAGTTCAAATGTCTGCTAATTTCATAGTCATATTTTAATAAATTAATTAAATTACATTAAATTAATTAAATTATATTAAATTACATTAAATTAATTGAATTATATTAAATTACATTAAATGAGCAAATTGTTGTTGCCTTCGATTTAAACTGTCAGAAACTGGATCTAGAATTTCAAAAACCGGTTTTGAGGTGAAAATATTGAGTTGATCTGTTTTTTGACTGACTAAAATTCCGAAGAAAAAAAAAACGCGGGAAATTCAATGATTTTTGATGATTTTTAAAAATCAAAGACATCTGACAATTTTTATGTTTTTATGAAAAATAAATCGTCATCTTAGAGTCAAAAGGGCGTAAGTCCTGTGCATAAGTATATCACATACGCCCCTTTGTTTCTAAGGCAACGAAATAATTTATTAATGAAAAAAAAAATGTAAAAATCAACAAATGTCTATTGTTTTTATTTTCATGATTTTTTTAGGTAAATGAATTATTTTTTAAAAAATATTCAAATCATTTGCGCTCATAGTTTTTTGAATTTTTCACATATACATATTTCTTTTTTTTTTTTTAAACTAATTTATTTGTTTTTTATGCAAAAAAAAGGAGTAAAAATTGTTAGATTTTTGTTATTTTCAATTATTATTAATTTTTTTAAATTCTCTTTTCAACAGAAATTAATTACGAAATTTATTGAAATTATTAATGGATGGAGAGGAAGATTATCTATCGCAGAATGGCCAAAAAATTCAAATGGAAAAGGAGGGAACATCTGCATCAGGTGGAGATGGGGATTGGGAAAGTGTCTTGAACGACAAAAAAGATTTGGGAGATATGACATTTTGTATGGCTAATTATATTAAAGAAGCTATGAAGATGATGTTTATCATGAGGAGTCATCATATGTTGACTGATGTAGTACTGGAAGTTGGAACAGAGCTGTTTCATGCACACAAAGTTATTTTAGCTGCTGCTAGTCCCTATTTTAAGGTAAATTGTATTTTAAAAAATCAAAAAATTAATAATTTCAAATTTCTCCTTATTTTAAGGTAAATTTCATTTTAAAAATTCAAAAAATTAATTATTGCAAATTTTTTGAATATTTTAAGGTAAATTATATTTAAAAAATTCAAAAAAATTAATAAATGCAAATTTTTTGAATATTTTAAGGTAAATTGTATTAAGAAAATTCAAAAAATTAATAATTTCATTTTTTTTCTCTATTTTAAGGTAAATTGTACTTAAAAAATTCGAACAATTAATGAATGCAAATTTTTTGAATATTTTAAGGTAAATTTCATTTTAAAAATTCAAAAAATTAATTATTGCAAATTTTTTAAATATTTGAAAGTAAATTTCATTTGAAAAATTCAAAAAATTAATAATTGCTGATTTTTTCCTATTTTAAGGTAAATTTTATTTAAAAGATTCAAAAAAATTGATAATTGCAGATTTTCCCTTATTTTTAGGTAAATTATATTTAAAAAATTCAAAAAATTGATTATTGCAAATTTTTTGAATATTTTAAGGTAAATTTCATTTGAAAAATTCAACAAATTAATAATTGGTGATTTTTTCCTATTTTAAGGTAAATTTTATTTAAAAAATTCAAAAAAATTGATAATTACAGATTTTCCCTTATTTTAAGGTAAATTATATTTAAAAAATTCAAAAAATTAATTATTGCGAATTTTTTGAATATTTCAAGGTAAATTGCATTTAAAAAATTCAAAAAATTAATAAATGCAAATTTTTTGAATATTTTAAGGTAAATTTCATTTGAAGAATTCAAAAAATTAATAATTGGTGATTTTTTCCTATTTTAAGGTAAATTTTATTTAGAGTTCAAAAAAATTGATAATTACAGATTTTCCCTTATTTTAAGGTAAATTATATTTAAAAAATTCAAAAAATTAATTATTGCGAATTTTTTGAATATTTCAAGGTAAATTGCATTTAAAAAATTCAAAAAATTAATAAATGCAAATTTTTTGAATATTTTAAGGTAAATTTCATTTGAAGAATTCAAAAAATTAATAATTGGTGATTTTTTCCTATTTTAAGGTAAATTTTATTTAGAGTTCAAAAAAATTGATAATTACAGATTTTCCCTTATTTTAAGGTAAATTATATTTAAAAAATTCAAAAAATTAATTATTGCGAATTTTTTGAATATTTCAAGGTAAATTGCATTTAAAAAATTCAAAAAATTAATAAATGCAAATTTTTTGAATATTTTGAGATAAATTGTATTTAAAAAATTCAAAAAATTAATAATTTCAAATTTTTCCCTATTTAAAAGTAAATTCTATTTTTAAAAATTCAAAAAATTCATAATTTCAAATTTTTTGAATATTTTTGTAATAATTTATCTGTTTAAAAATCATTATCTTTAAAAAATGAAGAAAATGGTCAGGTGTTCGTTAATTTTATTATAATTTTAAAAAAAAGCTGAGAAGTCAATGATTTTTTATTATTTCAAAAATATCAGACATCTAAAAAAAAAAAATCAGTATTCATTCATTTATTTATTTATTTTATTTATTTATAAGTGAAAAAAAAGTAAAATAGGATAATTCTGGTTTTTTCATTCATTAATTTCTTGGAAATGCCTCGAAAAGTAGAGAATTCTCTACTTCGAGGGCTACATAAGAGAATTTGGGTAAAAGTGTTCTATTTCGCTTATTTTCTGAGATATTTTTAAGAGAAAATTGACAAAAAAAATTAAGTTATTCTCTTTTTTTTCAGGCAATGTTCACAGGAGGTTTAAAGGAAAGTGAAATGACGAGAGTTAAGCTCCAGGGTGTTTGTCCAACTGCTATGGCGAGATTAATGAATTTTATGTATACTGGACAAATAAGAGTAACAGAAGTCACTGTTTGCTCTTTATTACCAGCAGCAACAATGTTCCAGGTGAATAAAAATATAGGAGAAATTGGGGTAAAACGGACACGAGTTGATTTTTGTATTTTATATTATGGAAATAACGAGAAATTGATGGAAATATTGGAGATAGGTTTTTTCTGATGATTCCATTGGAAAGATGAGAAAATTTCCCATGAAAATCATATGTCAGAAGTTATTTTTTGGAATTTTTCGAAAATTTCATTTTTGGCGCGAGATTTGAAGGTGAAAGTCTTCTGTTTTTGAAAAATTTCAGGTTTTCGAGAATATCTCTGGTTCTATTGATCTTAGCGATTTGCGGTTGATCTTAAATGAAAGGTGAGCTCATTTCCCATCGATTTATGGAGTTCAAAAAGAAAAATATCAATTTTTTCAAGTACTTATGGGGCAAAAACTGATTTTCAGAAAATGACCTATAAATATTTGAAAAATTGATTTAAAAAAAATTTGAAACACATAAATTCATGAAAAATGAGCTCACCTTTCATTTGAGATGAACCCCAGGTCGCTACGACCAACAGAACCGGAGATATCGTCAAAAAAGTGAATTTTTTCGATTTTCAAAAAAGAAATCCCTTCAAAACTTGGCCAAAAACGTAAATTTTTCCAAAAATTGGAAAAAAAAAAATTTGACACATGTTTTCTGCCTAAAATTTCCTCAGCTTTTCAATGGAATGATCAGAAAATTTCCATTCCCAACCGTTCAATTGGAGTGTGTCTATTTTACTCTACCTTCCCCCATAAGTGCAAATTTTGAAAACATCTTTTTTCTGTAATATTTCATTTGTTAAAAAAAAAAAAGAATAAAAATTGCTATTGGGGAGAGTGGGGCAAAATGGACACTGTAATGAAACGGTTAGAGATGGATTTTTTTTGATGATTCTATTGAAAAGCTGAGGAAATTTTAGCCGGAAAACGAGTGTCAGATGTATTTTTTTAGATTTTTTTGAAAATTCGATATTTTTTGGCATTTTTGAGGGGTAAAGCCTTTCCTTTTTTAAAAATTTTCAGTTTTTTGCAAATATCTCTGGTTCTATTGGTCGTAGAAATTCGCGGTTGGTCTCAAATGAAAGGTGAGCTCATTTCCCATCGATTTATGAGGTTTTGAATTTAAAAATATCAATTTTTGGGATAGTTATAGGCCAAAAACTGTTTCACAAAACTGTTCCACAAAAAAGCCCATAAATCCCTCAAAAATCGATATTTTTAAATTGAAAACCCCATGAATCTATGGCAAATGATCTCACCTTTCACCTCCCATCGAAATTTTTACGCTACGCCAAATAGAACCGAAAATATCCTCAAAAAACTGAAAATTTTCAAAAAAAGGCCTCTAAAAAGCTCAAAAAAGGCAAAATCTTCAAAAATTCAAAAAAATGAATTCCGGCACTCGTTTCCCGCCTAAAATTTCCTCAGCTTTCCAACGAAATCATCAAAAACAATCCACCACCAATATTTCTATAAATTTCAAGAGTTTTCCATAATATTCGTAAAAATTTAGATGTGTCCATTTTGCCCCACCTTCCCCCAACTCTCAATTTAATTTTCATCTATATCCAGTATCAATCAAAATTCAGTAATTCATGAAAATTCAATTTTTCAACAGGTGAACAATGTTATAGAAGCCTGCTGTGTCTTCCTCGAGCGTCAATTGGACCCAACAAATGCAATAGGAATTGCAAATTTTGCTGAACAACACGGTTGCCACAATTTGCACAGAAAAGCAAATCAATTTATAATCCAGCACTTCTCACAAATATGTCAAGAGGAAGAATTTCTACAATTATCAGCGATACAATTGATTTCACTAGTACGTAAAGACGAATTGAATGTACAAGAGGAGCGCGAAGTTTATAATGCTGTTTTGAAGTGGGTCAAGTACAACGAAGATGCGAGAGGTCCTAAAATGGAGCATATACTTCATGCTGTTCGTTGCCAATATTTGACGCCAAGTTTTCTGCGCGAACAAATGAAAAATTGCGATGTTTTGAAAAAAGTTCCCGCCTGTCGCGAATATTTGGCGCAAATTTTCAAAGATTTGACGCTGCATAAAAAGCCTATTGTCAAGGAGAGGACCCCGAATACTCCGAGAGTCATTTACATTGCTGGAGGATTTTTGAAACACTCGCTGGACATTTTGGAGGGGTACAATGTCGATGACAAGACGTGGACGTCACATGCGAAATTAATTGTACCGAGATCTGGACTTGGTGGGGCATTTTTAAAAGGCATGTTTTATGCGGTTGGGGGGAGAAATAATTCACCTGGGAGCAGATTGGCACTTTGTGATAGCAGGTTTGTTTGCTGGATTTTTAATTGGGGGATTTTTAAATAATTTAGGAAATTTTGAAAAATCTTAAAAAGTGAAGAAAAAAAGTTGAAAAAGTTTAAAAATCATTTGAAATAATTTAGAGGATTTTGTAAAATTTTAAATATTGGGATGAAACTGATTTTTGGGATTTATGGGGGTAAAGGAAGGCTGCTAGATTTTTAATTTGAAGAAATTTTAGGAAAAAAGTGAAAAAAAAAAATTGGAAAAAATTTAAAAATCATTTGAAATAATTTTGAAAATTTTGAAAATTTTTAAATATTACAATAAAACTGATTTTTGGGATTTAGTGGGGCAAAGGAAGGCTGGTAGATTTTTAATTCCAGAAAATTTTGGGAAAAAGTTTGAAAATTTTCTTTTTTTCATTAAAAAATCATTTAAAATAATTTGGAAAATTTTGGAAAATTCTAAATATTGGAATAAAATTGATTTTTGGGAGTTATGGGGGCAAAGGAAGGTTGCAGGATGTTTAATTTAAGAAAATTTTGGAAAAAAATTAGAAAGAGATGAGAAAAAAATTTGAAAATTATTTTAAAATGAATTTAAAAGGGGGTGAAAGGGAGGTGGGGTGGTTTTGGTGTTTTATAGTGTGAAAATTACGTGGAATTGATGGAAATATTGAAGATAGATTTTTTCTGATGATTTCAATGGAAAGCTGAGGAAATTTAGCATGGAAATCATATATCAGAAGTTATTTTTTTGATTTTTTCAAAGATTACTTTTTTGGCGCGAGATTTGAAGGTAAAAGTCTTCTGTTTTTTGAAAAATTTCAGGTTTTCGGGAATATCTCGGGTTCTATTGGTCGTAGCGACCTGGGGTTGATCTTGAATGAAAGGTGAGCTCACTTCCCATCGATTTATGTGGTTAAAAAAAAATTATCAATTTTTTTCAAGTACTTATAGGGCAAAAACTGATTTTCAGAAAATGGCCTATAAGTATTTGAAAAATTGATTTAAAAAAATTTGAACCACATAAATCGATAAGAAATGAGCTCACCTTTCGTTTGAGATGACCCCCCAGGTCGCTACGACCAATAGAACCTGAGATATCACCGAAAAAGTGAATTTTTTCGATTTTCAAAAGGATTACCCCTCCAAAAACTGCCCAAAAACGTAAAATTTTCAAAAAATTTCAAAAAAGTAATTTTGACACATGTTTTCCACCTGAAATTTCCTCAGCTTTCCAATGAAATCATCAGAAAATCGCTATCTCAAACCACTCAATTGGAATGCATCCATTTCACCCCACCTTCCCCTACAAGAATTTAAAGTATTAACACAAAATTCATTTTACTTCACTTTTTTTTCTTCAAATATCTCGGAAACTAAGCGAGATAGAGCAATTTCCATAACAACCTTTCTTTGTAGCTCTCAAAATTCTCTACAGGAATATTCCTATAATAATTGCTCCATCTCAATTATATTTAAAAAAAAAATTCTTTGAAAAAAAATGAAACTTGAATAAAATCGTCAATTTATCATTTTTTAATTATTATTATTTTTTTTCAATTCATCGATTTATTAATTTAATATTAATTTTTATTCTTTCGTTGTGTCTTCAGGTATGATAGTGATTGGGTCGACAGATACAATCCAGTCACCGACCAATGGAGACCATGTTCTCCAATGTCTGTACCTAGAAATCGCGTTGGTGTTGCAGTTATGGACGGATTACTCTATGCAGTTGGTGGATGTGCTGGAACTGAGTATCACAACAGCGTTGAATGCTATGATCCAGATGCTGACACGTGGAGCAACATCAAGGCGATGCATGTTAAAAGACTAGGAGTGGGAGTAGCTGTTGTTAATAGGTGTTTTATCATTTTTATCCCATTTATCTCAAAATTTCTTTTTTTCCCCTTTTTTTTCGATTTTTTTTTCCTTTTTCTTGACAATTTCTGGCTTTTTGGAAAGGAAAGGAAAAGACGCTAAAATTATTAAAGGAAAAAAGCGCCTAAAATTTTTTTAAAAACGCCAATATTTTTTTTAAAAAAGCGCTAAAATTCTTTGAAAAGAAAAAGAAGCGCGAAAACTCACTCATTCTTTTTTTCCCCCTTTTTCTTGATTTTTTGTCCTTTTTTTTGAAATTTTTTATTTTTTTCCTTTTTCTCGACAATTTCTGGCTTTTTGGAAAGGAAAGGAAAAGACGCTAAAATTCTTGAAGGAAAAAAGCGCCTAAAATTCTTTTAAAAACGCCAATATTAAAAAAAAAAGCGCTAAAATTCTTTGAAAAGAAAAAGAAGCGCGAAAACTCACTCATTCCTTTTTTTCCCCTTTTTCTTGACTTTTTTTTCCTTTTTCTTGAAAATTTTTTTTTTTCCTTTTTCTTGACAATTTCTGGCTTTTTGGAAAGTAAAGGAAAAGACGCTAAAATTCTTGAAGGAAAAAAGCGCCTAAAATTGTTTTAAAAACGCCAATATTTAAAAAAAAGCGCTAAAATTCTTTGAAAAGAAAAAGAAGCGCCAAAACTCACTCATTCCTTTTTTTTCCCCTTTTTCTTGTTTTTTTTTGCTTTTTCTTGAAATTTTTTTTTTTTTCTTTTTCTTGACAATTTCTGGCTTTTTGCAGATTATTATATGCAATCGGTGGTTACGATGGGGTCCATCGACTAAATTCCGTGGAATGCTATCATCCGGAGAACGACGAATGGACAATTGTAGCACCGATGAAGTCGAATCGTTCAGGAGCTGGTGTTGCCTGTTTAGGACAGTATATCTATGTTGTTGGGGGGTATGATGGTACTGGTCAATTGAATTCCGTTGAGAGATATGATACTGAGCATGACTGCTGGGAGTATGTCAGCAGTGTTTCCATAGCACGTAGTGCACTAAGTGTGACTGTTTTGGATGGTAAATTGTATGCCATGGGTGAGTTAATTCGTATTTTTTAGAGAAAAAAAAGGCAAGACTTCGTAAAAATCTGAAAAAATTTGAGAACATGGTAAATAATGTCTTCATTGTTGTGTAATTTTTTCAGATTTTTCTGCGAAAGCTTGCACCCCAAAAAAATTAGAAATCTCATGTGGATGAGATTCTCTAATTTATCTAATTTTGGAAGAAAAAAAAGGCAGGACCTTAAAAAAATCTGAAAAAAATTGAGAGTATGCTAGATCATGTCTACATTGTTGTGCAATTTTTCCAGATTTTTTCGTAAAGTCTTTCACTATTAAAAAAATTGCAAAGTCATGTAGGTGAAATTATCCAGTTTGTCTAATTTTAGAAGGAAAAAAGAGGCAAGACCCCAAAAAAATCTGAAAAAATTTGAGAAGATACTTGACTATATCTGCATCATTGCCTAATTTTTTCAGATTTTTCCGTGGAGTCTTCCACCCTCAAAAAAATTGCAAAATCATATATCACATTATTAAATTCATCTAATTTTAAAAGGAAAAAGAGGCAAGATGCCAAAAAAATCTGGAAAAATTTGAGAAGATGCTAGATCATGTCTACGTTATTGTTTAATTTTTTCAGATTTTTTCAGAAAGTCTTTCACCCTAAAAAAAATCGCAAAGCTATGTGAATGACCTTATTGAATTTATCTAATTGTTTCAGGTGGTTACGATGGCTCCACATTCCTTAGTATCGTAGAAATATACGATCCAGCAACTGACAAATGGGAACAGAGTGTATCCATGACATCAGGTAGATCAGGCCATGCTAGTGCAGTCTCTTATCATCACTGCCCAATTCATTGTGATCACTGGGACCACAGTATTGGACCAGAACGTGCTCCCTCGTGATACTCCAATTGTCTCCCAAAAAATTACAGAAAACGCATGCATGAATGACTGAATCATTCACCTGCATCTGCAAAAAAATTGCAGTAAAAAAATCCTGTGCATTCCTTTTTTAAAAAAAAACAATGCAAAGCATGATTTGATTTTCCATCAAATCAAATTTGGAAAAAAAAGTTAATTTAAATTCTCCAGGAGAATTAAATACTTTTTTTACATAAAAAATTATTGTAATTACTCAATGTACATAAAATAGGTATAAAATATTATTTTTTAATTTAAAAGTGTCTTTTATATCAATTTCATCCAAATTTGAAAGCGCAGAATTTCCCGCATTTTTTTGACTACATTTTTTCATAAAAACTTAAAAAAATAGAAAAAAAACGTTAATTCAATTCTTGAAAAGAATTAAAAACTTTCTTAAATAAAAAATTAACTTAATTTACTTGAAAATGTACATAAAATAACTGTAAAATATTATTTTTTAATTTAAAAATCTGTTTTATATCAATTTTATCCAAATTTGAAAGCGCAGAACTTCCCGCGCTTTTTTAACGAATTTTTTAACGCAATTTAATTTTCTTTTCGCGGATTAAAAATTTTTTTCCATAGAAAATTATTGTAATTACTCAAAAATGTACATAAAATAGTTATAAAATATTATTTTTTCATCAAAAAATGTCTTATACGTCAGTTCCATCCAAAAATTTAAAAACGCAAAATTTTCCGCGCGTTTTTCGACAAAAGATACATTTTCCATAAAATAAAAAAAAAATCATTCTCGATAATTTTTTTAAAATTATTTTTTTTTCGCATAAAAAATTGATTTAATTCCTCAAAAATGTACATAAAATAATTATAAACTATTATTATTATTATTATTATTGTTTTTTATTAATTATTATTATCATTATTATTATTTTTATTATTATTTCATCAATTTAAAATCATTTTCACATATTTAAATTGATTTAAATTCAAAAAACGCCAAATTTCCCGCGTTTTTCCCGCGCCCCCTATTGAATAAACAGGTTAGGTTAGTCATCCCCCAAAAATCCATGAATTTGCTATAGTTTGAGTCAAATGAGTCATTCAAAATTGGCAATCCTGAGCTTCCAAAGCCTTTATAAATAAAAATTTCCCAAATTCCCCCCAAAAAATCAAAAAACCCGCCAAAAGAACAATTTAACATTCAAAAAAATTCTCAATAAATTCAAAAAAAAAATTTCTTCATCGAATTCACAAATTTTTCATTAAAAAAAAAAGGTTTTTTACATTCGTGAGACAAGTGTCAAATTTAAATTGGCAGCCCTGGTCTCGTTTCTGCCAATCGATCGTCACCCCCCCCCCCCCCCTTCCAACACACTATAGTACTCTCATTCACACAGAAAAAGGCATTTCAGCAATGTTGCGTCAAAAAAAGCCTTAAGAAAATACCCAACAAAAAAAAGTCGTTGAAAATTACGATAAATAAATAGAAAGTCTTCGAAAATATAAATGTGAATAATTAGTACAATTGATAATCTACAAAAAACCGTTAGTATTATTTAGTTTAAAAGAGGCAATAATGACTACTGCACTGTACTTGGAACATTATTTGGACAGTAAGTACAACACACACACACACACACACATACACATAGACAAACACAAATGCGTATGTTTTCGAGCGGTTTTTTCATTAAATAAAAAAAGCGCCAAAACTCTTTTCAAAAAAAAAGCGCCTGAATTCTTTAAAAAATGGAGAAAGCGCCAAAATTCTTGGAAAAAAGTGCATAAATTGTTTAAAAAAAAGCGCCGAAACTATTCAAAAAAAGGAAAAAGCGCTAAAATTCTTTCAAAAAAAGAAAAAGCGCCAAAACTCTTTTTTAAAAAAAAGCGCCTAAATTCTTTAAAAAATGGAAAAAGCGCCGAAATTCTTGGAAAAAAAGTGCATAAATTGTTTTAAAAAAAGCGCCAAAATTCTTGGAGAAAAAGTGCATAAATTGTTTTGAAAAAGCGCCGAAATTATTTAAAAAAAAGAAAAAGCACTAAAATTCTTGAAAAAAAAAGCGCCTAAAATTCTTTTAAAAAAGGAAAAAGCGCCAAAACTCTTTTAAAAAAGAAAGCGCCTAAATTCTTTAAAGAATGGAAAAAGCGCCTAAATTTTTTGAAAAATGGAGAAGCGCCAAAATTTTTGAAGAAAAAAAGCGCCTAAAATCCTTTTAAAGAAGGAAAAAGCGCCAAAATTATTTTTAAAAAAGCGCCAAAATTAAAAAAAAAAAGCGCTAAAATTCTTTGAAAAGAAAAAGAAGCGCCAAAACTCACTCAAAAAAAAAGCGCCTGAATTGTTTTGAAAAAAACGCTGGCATTATTTAAAAAAAGGAAAGAGCGCCAAAAATGTTGAAAAACCAAAAAAGCGCTAAAATTTATTAAAACGCAAAAAAAGCCCAGAAATTCGTTTTAAAAAAAGTAAAAAGTGCCAAAATTCTTTTTTACAAAAGCGCAAAAATTCTTTGAGAAGAAAAAAAGCGCCAAAATTCTCTCTAACAAAAAAAAGTGCCTAAATTCTTTGGGAACAAGAGCGCCAAATTTATTTAAAAAAAGGGAAAAGTCCAAACTTCTTGAAAAACAAAAAAAGCTCTGTAATTCATTAAAACGCAAAAAAAGCACCGAAATTCATTTAAAAAAAAAGAAAAAGCACCAAAATTCCTTTAAAAAAAAGAGAAGAAGCGCCGAAATTTGAAAAAAAAAATAGAAAAACGCCAATATTCTTGGGAAAAAAGCTTTGCAATTCTTTAAAAAAAGGAAAAAGCGCCAAAATTCTTGAAAAAAAGTCCCGAAATCATTTAAAAAAAGGAAAAAGCGCCAAAATCCTTTAAAAAGAGAAGAAGTACCGAAATCCTTTGAAAAACGGAAAAAAATCCCAAAATTATTTTTAAAAAAAGCGTCAAAATTCTTCAAAAGAAGGAAAATGCACCGAAATTTTTGAATAAAAGGAAAGAGCACCAAAATTCTTGAAAACTAAAAAAAGCGCCAAAATTATTTGAAAAAAAGCGCTGAAATTCTTTTCAAAAAAAAAGGAAAAAGTGCCAAAAATCCTTTTTTTTTTCAAACACCGAAAGTCTTTAGAAAGTGAAAAAAAACCAAAATTATAAAAAAAAAAAAGTTTTAATAACTTAAAAAAATTGTATTTTTCTTAAAAAGTTCAATTAATCACCCAAAATTCCCCTTTTTCAGGTTTAGAGCACTTGCCCATCGAGCTCCAGCGAAACTTCACTCTAATGAGAGACTTGGACGCACGTGCCCAAGGTTTGATGAAAGACATAGACAAGCTTGCAGACGATTACCTAAAAAATTTGAAAAAAGAAGCGCCAGAAAAGAAGAAAGAGCAGTTAATGCATATTCAAAGTTTATTTAATAAAGCAAAGGAGTATGGTGATGATAAAGTACAATTAGCTATTCAAACATATGAATTAGTTGATAAGCACATTAGAAGATTAGACTCGGATCTTGCGAGATTTGAGGCTGAGATACAGGACAAAGCACTGAACAGTAATCGCGTCCAGGAGGAGAGTGGAGCAAGTAAAAAAGGAAGAAAGAAGCTCAAAGAAAAGGAGAAAAGAAAGAAAGGAACTGCTGGAGCAAGTAGTGAGGATGAGTCCAAAACTGCGAGAAAAAAGCAGAAAAAAGGTGGTTCTGTGGTTTCTTCAGCTGCTACTGGAGCAGTTGGAAGTGGCGCACAAACAGATAACACTTCACTTGGACATCCTGCTGATGTCCTTGATATGCCAGTTGATCCTAATGAACCTACATACTGTTTGTGCCATCAAGTATCTTATGGCGAGATGATTGGATGTGATAATCCTGACGTAAGTTGATTGAAGGGACTTTATTTAGGAGAGAGTGGGGCAAAATGGACAGTGTAATGAAACGGTTGGAGATGGATTTTTTTTGATGATTCTAATGAAAAGCTGAGAAGATTTTACTCAAAAAAAGAGTGTCAGATGTATTTTTTTTTTGAAAATTCGATATTTTTCGGCATTTTTGAGGGGTAAAAACCTTTCCTTTTTTGAAAATTTTCAGTTTTTTACGAATATCTCTGGTTCTATTGGTCGTAGAAATTCGGGGGTGGTCTCAAATGAAAGGTGGGCTCATTTCCCATCGATTTATGGGGTTTTGAATTCAAAAATATCAATTTTTGGGGTAGTTAGAGGCCAAAAACTGTTTCACAAAAGTGTTTCACGAAAATGCCCATAAATACTTTGAAAATCGATATTTTTAAAGTGAAAACCATATGAATCTATGGCAAATGATCTCATCTTTCATCTCCCATCGGAATTTTTACGCTACGACATATAGAACCGAAGATATTCTCAAAAAACTGAAAATTTTCAAAAAAATGAAGCGTTTTCCCACTCTAAAATCCTCAAAAAAGTCAAAAAAATCATTTTAGCCGAAAAAAGAGTGTCAGATGTATTTTTTTCGATTTTTTTGAAAATTCTATATTTTTCGGCATTTTTGAGGGGTAAAAACCTTTCCTTTTTTGAAAATTTTCAGTTTTTTGCGAATATCTCTGGTTCTATTGGTCGTAGAAATTCGGGGGTGGTCTCAAATGAAAGGTGAGCTCATTTCCCATCGATTTATGGGGTTTCGAATTCAAAAATATCAATTTTTGGGGTAGTTAGAGGCCAAAAACTGTTTTACAAAAGTGTTTCACAAAAATGCCCATAAATACCTTGAAAATCGATATTTTTAAAGCGAAAACCCTATGAATCTATGGCAAATGATCTCATCTTTCATCTCCCATCGGAATTTTTACGCTACGACAGATAGAACCGAAGATATTCTCAAAAAACTGAAAATTTTCAAAAAAAGGAAGGCTTTTACCCCTCTGAAATGCTCAAAAAAGTCAAAATCGCCAAAAATTCAAAAAAAATAATTGCGGCACTTGTTTCCCGCCTAAAATTTCCTCAGCTTTCAAATGAAATCATCGAAAACTATCTACCGCCAATATTTCTATTAATTTCAAGAGTTTTCCATAATATTTGCCTAAAAATTTAGATGTGTCCATTTTGCCCCACCTTCCCCTATTATTCATTTATTTATCCCCTAATCCTTTTTTCACACCTTTTCAAAAATTCTCTACAAAATTGAGAGAAAAATAGCCCTTTCCCCCTTATTTTCCCAAACACTCCAAAAAAAACATAAAATTCCCCGAAAAATCCTCTAAAAAAAATCCAATTTTTAATTTAATTCAAATTAATTAATCAATTTAATTGAATTTCAGTGTCCAATCGAGTGGTTCCACTTTTCCTGTGTCGGATTAACAACGAAACCCAAAGGCAAATGGTATTGTCCCAAATGCACACAAGATCGAAAGAAAAAATAAGTCTTCGGAATTCATCAACTGCGATAAATTAATAATTGCTCAGCAATTGTTATAAAAAATGATAAAAAAATCGTCAATCACAGTGGTCCTTCCACATTTAAATGAGATTAATTCATTTCGTCACTTTAGAAACAAAAGGGCGTAAAAAGAAGAAAAAAATCAGTTTTATTTCAAATAATTTAAATTATTTAATTTAGATTCGAAATTTAATTAATCAGAAATTTAAAAATTTGTATATTTCAAAATTTCGTGAGATTTTTGGTAAATTCAAAATATTTTTTTTCAAATTTTTCTCGAAATTGAACTCTGGCAATTTTTTTTTGCCTCTTGAAACATTAAAAATTAGTTTTATTTAAAAAAATTTGAATTATTCAATTTAAATTTGAAATTTAACTAACCAGAAATTTAGAAATTTGTATATTTCGAAATTTCGTGAGATTTTTGGTAAATTCAAAATATTTTTTCCAAATTTTTCTCTGAAATTGAACTCTGGCAATTTTTTTTTGCCTCTTGAAACATTAAAAATCATTTTTATTTTCAAAAAATTTGAATTATTTAATTTAAATTTGAAATTTAATTAAGTAGAAATTTGAAAATTTGTATATTTCGAAATTTCTTGAGATTTCGTGAAATTTTTGGTAAATTCAAAATATTTTTTTCCAAATTTTTCTCGAAATTTCTCCGAAATTGAACTCTAAAATTCTTTATTTGCCACTTGAAACATTAAAAATCAGTTTTATTTTCAAAAAATTTCGAAATTGCCCAGAAATCTGGAAATTTTCAAGTTTTATGCTTATATATAGCACTTGCGCCCCTTTGCCTCTAAGATGACAATTTAAAAAAAAAAGAAATTTCATTGTGAAACATGAAATTTAAAGAAAAAATGAATTGAACTCTCTGCAAAAAAATTAGGAAATTAATGAAATCAACTGCATTTGCATTGCATTTGAGATGAAACATGTGCAATTGAGTGTGATAAATCTAAAAAAAGGAATTATTACACAATTAATTAATGTAGATGTAGACCAACTTATTTATTTTATTTACACAATTTTCATTTCTCATGTAATGCAAAAACAGTTTTGATAAATATCCGGTTTATCACAGAAAAACTGAATAATTTGAGAATCGGCCAGAAATTTTTTTATTATTAATTTTATTGTCAATTTTTTTTTTTTTATCACTTTCTCTTAATTTTTCACATTTTCGACCTAAGCATGAGTATTTATTCACTATCCCCCCTTTTTTTCCAGCCCCTAATGTACGAATTAATCTTATTTTTATACAAAAAAAAATTGGCCGTTTCTTGAAACTCTGTGATTTACCCAAAAATAAAGAAAAAAAAATGAAAAAAAAAATTAGTTATTAAAAAATTTTGATTATAATGAGAATAAATAAATCCAATTTGGGAAGTATTAAACTATACTCGATATTATTATATAAAATAAATGAAAAAAAAATTATATATATATATATATATATAGATTTATTATCTATATATTAGTTATGGTATTAGTTAATTACTGTTTTTATATTTTATGAATGTAAATTGTTGAATACATCGGCTCTTTTTTTTCCAATAATTGAGCGAAAAATTGTATCATAAGTGAAGTAACAGACAAATTCATAAAAAAAAAAAATTAAATTAAATTAATAAATAAATGAATATTGTTTTATTACGAGTAAAGCAATTATTCAATTAACTTTCATTGTAAATTAATTATTGAATTAATAAAATTTCACTACGACTTTAGAAAAATTCAGTGGATTCATTCAGTTTTTTAAATGCTCTGAGCAATAATTAACGAATTTTTAGTGAGGACTAGATTGTTGAAGATAAATAATTAGGGGAAGGTGGGGTAAAATGGGTAGATTCTAATTGAACGGTTTGAGATAGAGATTTTTTGATGATTTCATTGGGAAGGTGAGGAAATTTTGGGTGGGAAACATGTGTTAAAATTAATTTTTTGAAATTTTGGGGAAACTTTACTTTTTTGGGCAGTTTTTGAAGGGGTAATCCTTTTGAAAATCGAAAAAATTCACTTTTTTGGCGATATCTCCGGTTTTGTTGGTCGCAGCGACCTGGGGTTCATCTCAAATGAAAGGTGAGCTCATTTCCCATCGATTTATGTGGTTCAAATTTTTTTAAATCAATTTTTCAAATACTTCTAGGCCATTTTCTGAAAATCAGTTTTTGCCCCATAAGTACTTGAAAAAATTGATAATTTTTTTTTAAACCACATAAATCGATGGGAAATGAGCTCACCTTTCATTCAAGATCAACCCCAGGTCGCTGCGACCAATAGAACCCGAGATATTCCCGAAAACCTGAAATTTTTCAAAAAACAGAAGACTTTCACCTTCAAATCTCGCGCCAAAAATGTGATTTTTAAAAAATTCAAAAAAATAACTTCCGACATATGATTTCCATGGTAAATTTCCTCAGCTTTTCAATGGAATCATCAGAAAAAATCTATCTCCAATATTTCCATCAATTTCACCCAATTCCCATAGTACAAAACACCAAAACTAACAAGTGCCCATTTTACCCCACCTTCTCCTAATTCATCTCGAATATTTTTTTTTTATTATCAGATGATTCCTGCTTGTCTATTGCAGCACTGACTCGGGGGTACTGTCCAATTATAATTGTAACTCATTCTACTGCGGATTTCTTTGGAGCAGAGATTTCCAGTCGATGTTTGATGATCGTGAAGTGCCTTCATGCTCTCTGGAGTCTGCTTGTGAGTAACGAGGTACTGATTGGAGCAGCCTCTTGATATGTACTCAGTATCGAAACGCACATCATGCTTTCGTTCAATATTCGCTACTGCTGACAACCATAGGCCAACAGAAACATCTTCAGAGTTGAATAATCTGAAAAAATCACGAATATAAATTGAAGAAATATGAAATTTTCAGATTTTTTCTTTCAACACATTTTTTTAAATATGGAAACTAGAGAAACTAAACGAGACAGGCTCATCCTTTTTGTAGAGAATTTCAAGAGCTACAAAAAAGGATTGGGGTAAAATCGCTCTATCTCGCTTAGTTTCCTCGATATTCTGAAAAAACAATTAAAAGAAAAAATCGATTTATCCAATTTTAATTTTTCACCGGATTCATTTTTTCATGAATGACTCGGAAACTAAGCGAGATAGAGCGATTTTAGCAGAGACCTCTTTTTTAGAGAATTTCAAGAGCTACAAAAAAGGATTGAGGTAAAATCGCTCTATCTCGCTTAGTTTCCTCGATATTTTAAAAAATCAATTAAAAGAAAAAATCGATTTATACAATTTTAATTTTTCACTCGATTCATTTTTTATGAATGACTCGGAAACTAGGCGAGATAGAGCGATTTTAGTAGAGACCTTTTTTTTAGAGAATTTCAAGAGCTACAAAAAAGGATTCGGGTAAAATCGCTCTATCTCGCTTAGTTTCTTCGTTATTTCAAAAAATCAATTAAAAGAAAAAATCGATTTATACAATTTTAATTTTTCACTGGATTCATTTTTTCATGAATGACTCGGAAACTAAGCGAGATAGAGCGATTTTAGTGGAGACCTCTTTTTTAGAGAATTTCAAGAGCTACAAAAAAGGATTGGGGTAAAATCGCTCTATCTCGCTTAGTTTCCTCAATATTTAAAAAAATCAATTTTTTTTTAAAATTAATTTTATTCAATAAAAAATCAATTTTTTAAAAAATTGCTTTAATTCAATAAAAAGTCACTAAAATTTCATATACCTCAACATATCCGCATTTTCTGCTATAAACTTAACAAGATTATAAGACAAGACGTATCCTCCCCCAACCGCATAAGGCAGATAATAATCGCATAAATTCCACCCAATTTCCTTCCAAGGTCCAGTCCTTTTAACATTCGCTCTTCCATTGAAGAAGCCCCAATAAAGTTCCTTTCTCGTGCCTTTTGCCTCCCACATGTCCAGATCAGTCAGCATCCTATGGACCATCACAAAAGAGTCATCATCGCTCTTCAGCAAATAATCAAACTCAAAATCCTCAAAAATCCTCTTCATTGCCTGCAAAACCTTCTTAGTTAGAGTTCCATAAGAGTCCTGCAATTTTTCCAGCATCAAAAGATCTCCAAACTTTTCATTTTCTGATTTTAAAGTCTCCATCTGCGAATGATGCAGGTCCAGAGCTCCAATAGCAAAGAAATGTCGAGTATTTTCAGTTTCTTCTGACAACCAAGTCTTTCTAATTGCATCTCTGGTCTTCATGCTATCAGGACTAGTCAATATAACTATAATTAATCGAAATTTTTGCTTATTCACAGGAATTACAGGTTTTTTTCTGCAGTCTCTCGTCATCATGAAGTACAAAATCGTCAATAAAACGAAAATTACCATCAAAGTAGCGACATTAACTCGAATATTTATTTTTCTCGACATTATCGCCTTCGAGTTGAGGATTACCATTTTTTTAAAAAATACTTACTTCATTTCAAAAAGGCAGAACATGATAAAAAATGTTGAACAATTTACGTCTTTTTCATTCTAGAACAACGAAATAATCATTTTTTTATGTCACTGATTTTTTTTATATTTTTATTTTCTTATATCTTTTTTTAAAATATTTTTTTTTATATTTTTTTTTTTTTTTAAATACATTATTCTTGAAAAAATGAAAAATAAACACGTGCAGAAAATTCAAAAATCTAAAAATTCCAATTTTTAATTTTTTTTTTGCCATAATTTCTTTGTTGAGAAAAAAAAAAATTGTCCCTTGTCTGCTATTTTTATTATTATTATTATTATTATTTTTAAAATACTTACTTCATTTATTTACATTATTTACTCAATTTTTCTCATTTTGAAAATGGAATTTTTGCACTAAAGTCGTGTTCTTTGGATTTTTCGTCATTTTTTCGATGAGTTAATGGCACTGCGCATGCGCATGAAACATCAATTACAGAATTTGAAAAACATAACCTGAAATTAAATTAAAAATAATTATTATTATATATTTAATAATGGAATAATTAATATTTATAATGGAAAATAATTTATAATAAATATTTATAAAATTAAATATATGAATATATATATGTATTTGATGTATTTTAAGTATAACAAAATACATTATATATTTTTTTTACATTTTAAACTCAGAAAATGTCGAAAATGTCGGTTTTACCACTTTTTTTCGTCGATTTTAGGTTTTAAAAATTGATTTTCATCATTTTTAAATTCAAATTTAATGAATAAACGTTTTTTAGAGCTTTAATATCGTTTAAAAATAAGTTTTTTGAGGTTTTTGAGTTTTTAAATTTGGAAATATGAAGGGAGACAAAATTTTTCGGCTTTTTTCGGGTCGAAACCACGTGATCTCCCCCCTTTTTACCTACTACGCATGCGCAGAGGCGCTGATCTGACGGATTTGAGGCAACTGCGCATGCGCGAGGGATGTGGGGGGGTGGGGAGCTGAATCCCGAAGATTGCCGAAGATTACCGAAGGCTCAGTCGCTTCTCGCCTCTGTGTGAGTGCACACAAATGTCATCTGGTGAATTATGTGCTCATTTTCGGCGCCAAATATGCGAAGATGTGAAGATCATGAGGCACACAAGTGGTTAGAAATGAAATAAAGGTTTATTATTAATTTTTATAATTTTTTTTTTCTTTTTTTTTTCTTTGTTGAGGGGAATTTGAGGAGCCGAGTCATGAGTGATGATGAGGGAAGTAAAAATGATAAGAAAGGTGAGAAAATTCGGAGATTTAAGGGCATTTAAATTGCGGTTAAAGGCATTTCTGTAGGTTAACTTTGAAATTTATCATTTTTTTAGAATAAAATTGGCGTTCCTAGAATAAAAAAGGCGTAACAAGATAAGAAATGCTAATAATTTACGTGTTTTTCACTCTAGAACAACGAAATAATCATTTTTTTATGTCACTGATTTTTTTTATATTTTTTTTTCTTATATTTTTTTTTTTAATATTTTTTTCTCTTTTAAAAAATAAATTATTTTTGAAAAAATGAAAAATAAACACGTGCAGAAAATTCAAAAATCTACAAATGCCAATTTTGAATTTTTTTTTGCAATAATTTATTTGTTTAAAAAAAAAAAAATTGTCCAATGTCTGCTATTTTTATTATTATTATTATTATTTTTTTTTTTTCAAATTAATTTCAAAAATTTATTTTATTTCAGAAATTCAACAGAGGCAAAAGATTGTGGGATTGATCAACGAGCTTCCAGTACTGGGGAAATTATTTGATATTCATTTTAAAATAGGAGAAGGAACATTTAGTTCTGTTTATCTTGCAACTTTGAAAACAGGAAATGAGTCGAAAAAATTTGCTATTAAACATTTGATACCGACTTATCCACCTGCGAGGATCGAAAGGGAATTGCAATGCCTGAGGGATATTGGGTAATTGTTTTTTTATTAGGGAAAGGTGGGGTAAAATGGACACGAGTTGATTTTGGTTTTTTATACTATGAAAATTACGAGAAATTGATGGAAATATTGGAGATAGGTTTTTTCTGATGATTCCATTGGAAAGATGAGAAAATTTCCCATCAAAATCATATGTCGGAAGTTATTTTTTGGAATTTTTCAAAAATTTCATTTTTGGCGCGAGATTTGAAGGTGAAAGTCTTCTGTTTTTGAAAAATTTCAGGTTTTCGAGAATATCTTTGGTTCTATTGATCGCAGCGATCTGGGGTTGATCTTAAATGAAAGGTGAGCTCATTTCCCATCGATTTATGGGGTTTAAAAAGAAAAATATCAATTTTTTCAAGTACTTATGGGGCAAAAACTGATTTTCAGAAAATGACCTATAAATATTTGAAAAATCGATTTAAAAAAAATTTGAACCACACAAATCCATGAGAAATGAGCTCACCTTTCATTTGAAATGAACCCCAGATCGCTACGACCAACAGAACCGGAGATATCGCCGAAAAAGTGAATTTTTTCGATTTTCAAAAGAGAAATCCCTTCAAAACTTGGCCAAAAAAGTAGATTTTTCCAAAAATTGAGAAAAAAAAATTTTAACACATGTTTTCCGAGCAAAATTTCCTCAGCTTCTCAATGGAATCGCAGAAAAAATCTATCTCATACCTTTCCCCCCGAAAAATCGATTTTATCTCCAATTTCTCCTATTATTTCACTCAATTAACACTTTTTCTTCTTCAGAGGTGCTGATAATGTCGTGGGAATTGATTTTTGCGTTCGTAATGGAGCATCAGTGGCCTTTATAATGCCCTACATGAGACACACCAAATTTTCAGTGAGTAAAATCCACAAAAAAAAATAAGAAAAATCCTAAAGTCATAATTTTTTTATTTTTTTTTCTCCACAAAAAAACATAAGAAAAATCCTAAATTCATTATTTCTCTATTCTTTTTTCTCCACAAAAAAACATTTAAAAAATCCTAAATTCATTATTTTTTTATTTTCTTTTCTCCACAAAAAAACATAAGAAAAATCCTAAATTCATAATTTTTCTATTTTTTTTCTCCACTAAAAAACATAAGAAAAATCCTAAATTCATTATTTTTTCCTTTTTTTTTCCACAAAAAAACATTTAAAAAATCCTAAATCCATAATTTTTTTCTTTTTTTTTTAAATTGAATTTATAATTTAATTTTTTGATTTAATTCTTTTTAATTTCCTTTTTTTTCAGGATTATATTTATGATATGGATAAAGAAGAGTTAAAGTACTACATGAGAGCACTTTTAATAGCCCTCAGAAAGGTGCACATGTTTAAAATTATTCACAGAGACGTGAAGCCCAATAATTTTTTATACGACAGAAAAAATCGAAGATATTTACTCGTTGATTTTGGGCTGGCCCAAGAATATAAAGAGGAAAAAAAAGTTGAGCCTAATAAATCAAAGGTTGAGCCCATTGAAACGTACTGCATAAAAAGGAAACGAACTGACGAAAATAAACGTCAAATTTCAGAGGATTTGAGGAAAAAAACGGAGAATGATAATAAATGCTATTGTTTTGGAAAACCGAGGGTTTGCTCTTTATGCTTGATGAGACCAGCACAAGTGGCATCAAGAGCTGGTACTCCTGGTTACAGAGCACCAGAGGTTTTATTTAAGTGTCCCCATCAAACTCCAGGTGAATTTATTGAAAATATGAATTTTTAAGAGAAAAATTGATTTAATTTTTTGCAATATCTTGGAAACTAAGCGAGATAGGGCGATTTTAGTGGAGACCTCTTTTTTAGAGAATTTCAAGAGCTACAAAAAAGGATTGGGGCAAAATCGCTCTATCTCGCTTAGTTTCCTCGATATTTTCAAAAATCAATTAAAAGAAAAAATCGATTTATCCAATTTTACTTTTTCACTGGATTCATTTTTTATGAATGACTCGGAAACTAAGCGAGATAGGGCGATTTTAGTGGAGACCTCTCTTTTAGAGAATTTCTAGAGCTACAAAAAAGGATTGGGGCAAAATCGCTCTATCTCGCTTAGTTTCCTCGATATTTTCAAAAATCAATTGAAAGAAAAAATCGATTTATCCAATTTTACTTTTTCACTGGATTCATTTTTTATGAATGACTCGGAAACTAAGCGAGATAGAGCGATTTTGACCTAATCCTTTTTTTGCAGACAATTTCAAGAGCTACAAAACAACATTGGGGCAAAAAAAGGGGGTATCTCCAGTAGTTTCCGAGATATTTGGGCAAAATTAATGACAAAAAAAATGAACTAATTTTTTCATAATCTGAAAAAGTCGATTTTTTCGTCATTCGTTTTTTGGAAATATCGAGGAAACCAAGCGAGATAGAGCCATTTTACCCTAATCTTGTTTTGTGCAGAATTTCGAGAGCTACAAAACAAGATTGGGGCAAAATCGCTCTATCTCGCTTAGTTTCCGAGATATCCTTAAAAAACTGATGATGGTATGAAATCAATTTGTGTAATTGAATTTAATTAATCCAAAAATTACAGCAATTGATGTTTGGGCAAGTGGAGTCATCATGCTGTGCATTCTCAGTGCTACCCAACCATTTTTTCGTTGTCCAGATGATTGCACAGCATTAGCAGAAATCACGACACTTTTCGGCACTTCAAAAATGCAAATGTGTGCAAGAAAATTAGGTATTATTTTATAATTTCCCATTTTTTAACAAAAAAAAATTAAACTTTAATTTAAAAAATTAATTTTCAATCAAAAAAAATTGATTCTCAATTTAAAAAATTAATTTTTAATTCAAAGAAATTGATTTTCAATTGAAAAAAATAATTGTATAATAATTTATTTTCATTGTTTTCACACAAAATATTTACAATTACCTTTACTCTTCATTTAACCGATTATTTTCATTTTTTTTAAATTTTAATTGTTTTATTTACTAGGTAAAAAATTGATATGCAATGAGAATATCCCTGCCACTGATATTGTTACCCTGTGCCAAAAATTACGTGCGAGAATATCTCAAAGAGATATTTCCAAAAACGATTCTCAAAAGGTATCATTTAATTAATTAATTAATTAATTAATTGGGGTATTTATTTAATTGCCCTAATTTTTTTAAGATAATGAAATTAGCATGCATCTTAGAATTTTTTAGATTTTTTGAATCAAATAATTTTTTTTTTTTTTTTTTTTTTTATTAATCAAATAAATTATTATAAATAAAAATATCTGAAAAATTGGTGCACATGTGCATATTTTTCATTTTTTTTAATAATTTATTAAAAACGAAAATAATAATAAAAATTGTCTGATGTCTGCTCCTTTCATTATCACAATTTCTCAAAATTATCTGATTTTCTTCAATTTTCTTAAATTCTCCATTTTTTAAAGAGCATTTTGGATCAGAATTATCCTCCAGAGGCCTACGATTTGCTCCAAAAGCTCCTCGAACCAGATTACAAACAGCGAATCACAGCAGATGAGGCCTTGAACCATCAATTTTTACGAATCTAATTGAAAATAATTGAAAAAAGAAAACATAAATCACGTAAATTTTATAAGATACTATATTTTTTATTCAAAAAGTCTGATGTATAAAGTTCAATATTTTATATACAAATAGATTTTTTTAAGTACAGTAACAATAAATACTTCAAATTAACACTTTAATGATTATAAATACGTGAAAATCATGAGAAAAAAAAATGCGGAAGATGATTTGATGTTCAAAAAAATGAGCTCGACCCACCAAAAAGTCGCCTCACATTCAAAATGGTCCAAGTTCCGTTTATAAGCATAGCACTTGCGCCACTTTGCCTGCAAGACCACTTTTTTCATCAATAATTAACCAAAACCCTTTCATTCAACCGCATCAATAGCATTTTCCGAATTTTGAGTTTCCACCCTTTGCCCCGCGCTTTCCGGCTGTTTTTCAATGAGATCCCACTTGGCAGCGGCCTCCAGCGCCTCCTGCGCCATCTCCTTAACCTTCTTATTTTTGACCTCCTCACTCTTCGTGATAGCCATCAAGATCTCCATGATGTCCGTGATAATGACCCTCGTCGCGATTTCCTTAGCGCTTTTCATCATGTTCGCCACAATGACAACCCCCCTATGCTGAATTTCCGGATTCGGATTTCCCAGCAAGAACCTAAGCGACTCGACCCAATTTTTCGAGTCGAAAATCTTGTTACAGGCCTTAATACTAACGGAAGTGATCATGGCAAGAGCTCCGGAAGCTGCGAGACTCGTCGCCTCATCCTCGTCCTCCGCAAGAATGACCAGATACTTGACCCTGTCATTGTCCCCCTCAAAGTACTTGATAACATCCTCGCACATGACCAAATTATTAATAACCTGAGTCGCCGCTCTGGACAGCATTTCATGCTGCTCATACATATAAGCTTCAACCTTAGCGAATCCCCCCTCCTTCAAGATATGCTTCCTAACAGCATCGCTGACCCCAGCCAAATTACAAAGCGCCATCATCGCTTCAAAGTTCTCAAGCGCCGAGCAATCCTGTTCAAGCAGATTCAAAAGTGGTCGAACCACTTCCATGATCCTTTGCCCGGGAAAAGCTACTTCCGGATTGATCGTGATGCCCAATCTTGCTAGTGCCTGAGCAGCCTGCTTCTTCCCCTTATCAGTACCGTCTAACGCCATTGGGATCAAGGCCTTAGCGCCACCCTGCTGCACAACAATCCCGCGAACCTCTTGCTGACTACAAATCGCGTTAAAAACACGCGAAATCAGCTCCTTGCTGTTCTGACTGTCGGTTTTGGAAAGTGCGACCAGAGCTGTTGTGACCCCAGCTTTCGCTAATTGGACCAACCGCTTGTTGACGAAGTCGGGGTCATCGAGTTCGTGCTCCTCCGGTATGTGGTGCTTAGCGAATTTCGCTAGTTCCACCATTTCGGGGATGAGCTCTTGTTTATCATAAGCGTTGCAAAGGTTCACCAAGGTTGTTACGACCCCATAAACAACGGACTTGTCCCCACTTTTGGCGACTTCTATCATGGCCTGAAGTGCCTGTTGATCTTCGATCAGCTTCTCTTTAACTTCAGCGTCAAAAGTCAGATAGGAGAGTCCTTCGACCGCCCACTTGCGCATGTCCTTGTCCTTCTTAGGATTGATCAAAAACCTTCTACAAGCTTCCGCCAGCTTCTTAGTGGCGCCGTCAGCAAAGGGCTTGATAGTGGCGTCAGTCCCTCCAGATGATCCCAATTTGCAAAGTCCTACAAGTGCCCTTACGCGAATAGCGTCGTCCTTAGATCCATACAGCTTCTTAAGGATATTGATTCCCTGATTGATTATAGTCGTCGCTTTGTCCTTTTTAGAAGCCGCAGCTATTATACACTCGCAAGCGACTTTCTGCTGCAAGGGGTCCTCCGTACTCGCCATTACGAGGATCATCTGGAGGATCCCGTCCCTTGCAACAATAGAATTCCCGACATCCAAAGGTCCTAGAAGCAATGTCGTTATAGCGACCGTCACTCGCACTTTCGACTCGATATCAGGGGACAGTAGCTTGTCCTTAATGTACTCGTCAATGGCTTCGCTGAACTTCTGCTTCAGTTGATCATACCACATGTTCTCATAGATCCTAGCCAAACAGACACTAGTCACGGTTCTCGTTGAAGGAGTTATGTCCATAGCTGATTCGTACTTGTACTCTTCCAGTTCCGAAGCGACTTCCATCAGCCTTTGCAGTCCCCTAATCTCGACCAGCCTTTCGCCCCAGTTCAAAGCCGTGTAATGGATGTTCCGCATGATCAGTTCGATAACCGCATCTCTTGCCTGTCCGGAAATCGTTCTGTTAGTAGTACTGAACACTAAACACGACAAAATCGTGTCTATCTCCGACTTATACTTCTCGCAAAGTTCCTTAACAGGTTTAGAATCAGGCTTGTTTTCCAGACCACTGTAGCTGTTTAGGACAGTTTGCATACAGTGTTGTGCAGAATTGACCCTCTCCTCATTCTTAGAATTCATCATCTCCAAAAGCCACGGGATGCCGATTTCACGGATTATAACTGCGGTTCGATCGATGCTGTTCTTGCACAATTCGTCGACTATTCGAATAGCCGCAGTCACGATTTCGTCATTTTTGTGCTCTAATTTGATCAGTTTTAGGATTTTTCCGACTATCCCTTCGGCGAACATGATCTCTGCACCTGCGGATTCACGGGATAGGACGACGAGGTTGTTCATAGCTGTTTCGCGCTTTTCTCGGTCGGTTTTTAGGTCGAATGCGAGTTCGAACATCTGGGAGACTTTTGCGCTTGTTCGGGAGTTCTCTTTGTGGCGGGCTTGGACGATTTCGAAGAGTCTTGTTAGGATTGGTTGGACTGCTTTGTTCGAGGGATCTGCGTTTATTACGTATCGGGCGTCTCTGTAGGCCTCTTCGAAACGACCGAGGGCCTCGAGGGCTTGACATCTTCGGAACAGGGCTTTTGGGTCGTTTGGCGATATTTTCAAGGCCTCGTCGCAGTCTTTTATGGTGTTGGTGTAGTCCTTCTGTTTTAGGTAGACTGCAGCGCGATTTTTGTGGATGACTGACTTTTCGAGGGTCTCTTCTTTTGAGAGCTTCAAGGCGGTTGTATAGTACTCGAGGGCCTCAGGCCAGTTGCCTTTCTGGAACTCCTCGTTGCCCTTTTCTTTTAGTTGCTGGGGGGATAGGTCTGATTGTGTCATTTCTGGTGAATTCTGAAATTTGAAAGAAAAAAAGTAAATTTTTGAAATTTTTTTGGGGGAATTGGTTTAGTTTTTCAGTCTTTTTTTTGAGTATTTGGGGAAATAATGGAGATACGCCCTTTTTGAGGTGAGGGACTTATTTCTGGGAATTCTCTAGAAACTGCGGGAATGGGTTGGGGAAAAAAAGGCGTATTTCCATTAATTTTTTGAGGTTTTTTGAAAATATTGAATTAGTCAATTTTACAAATTTAGTAAATATTTTTTGATTTTTTTGAATGGTTCGGAGATTAAGCGAGATACGCTGTTTTTGCTCCAGGGAACTTTTGCAGAGATTTTCGAGAGGTATGGAAAAGGATTCGGGTCAAATCGCGCTATCTCACTTAGTTTCTGAAATATCTTCAAAAAACTGATGAAATAAAATAGATTTTTCTGAAAATTACAAAAAATTCATTTAATTTTATCAGTTTTGAAAAAATATCTTAGTAAATAATGGAGATACGTCCTTTTTGTCCGAAAACAGTTTTATAGAGAATTTTGAGAGCTACAAAAAAGGATTCGGGTGAAATCGCGCTATCTCGCTTAGTTTCCGAAATATCTTAAAAAAACTAATGAAAAAAAATAAATTTTTCTAAAAATTAAAAAATAAAAATTTTCAGAAAAAATTAATTTAATTTTATCAGTTTTTAAAAAATATCTCGGTAAATAATGGAGATACGTCGTTTTCACTCCAATACAGTTTTGTAGAGAATATGAAGAGCTAAAATAAAGGACTCGGCTAAAATCGCTCTATCTCACTTAGTTTCCGAAATATCTGAGAAAAAATAGTAGAAAAAGAGGTTAGTTTTTAAAAAATTTCACATTATTGTTTTTTCACAAATTTCGACTATAATTTTTTTTTCAAAATTCTCACCTTGTTCTTTTGAATCACAATTTCCAACAGTTTAGTAACTGTTTATTACTTTAATGCTTCTTTTTTGCTTGTCAAAATCTTACTGAGCCTCCACTGTGAGCTGCATAATATTTAAATACATTGAAGAATAATCTAGAGTGTACTAGAGAGCTTCGAGAATTTATTTTTGGGTATTTTGATGGTGTAATGCTGTTTTTGTCGTCTCAAAAAGGCACTGAATGTCACGATATAGGTATAGCCGAATGAAAAAACGGTTTTTTGTACAAAAATAGATGTTTATTTTTAGGCGTTTTGGAGTAGTCGGTGGGAGGATCTTACCCTTACACTCCCCCCTCCCCCCTTTCTCCTCCCCCTCTGAACCCTAATTATTGTTTTTGTTTTTTTATATTAAACAAGCGCATTAATAGAATAAATTCACCAAAAAAAACCCTGAAATTATTTGTTTTTTTACTGAAATAAAAGAAAATGTAAAAAAAACAAAATTTGAATAAAAAAATACAATTCAAAAAGCCCGCCAATTTAAAGAGTAAGCCGAATTCACTACAGGCGCCATCTAGAGTCATTTTTAAAAATCCACGAACTTTAAAGAAAAAAAAGAATAAATTTTATTGTTGGAAAAGTTGATCACATTTTTCGAATATCTATTAATCGATGCGATATCTCGCATTAAATTCGAGATATCGCACTTCTCTTAACACTTCCAATCCCCCAATCTCCATCCAAATCCAAAAAAATCACCATTCAAAAATCCCGCCAATTTAATTTTTAGGTACAAATCACCTCAAAATCGATAGTTTTCAAGTATCGATTAATCGAATTGTTATCTCACCTTGAATTCGAGCTATCGCACTCCCCCCCGCCACTTCCACCCTCTAATTTCCATCCAAACCCAAAAAAATCACCATTCAAAAATCCCGCCAATTTAATTTTTAATGAAAAAATCACCTCAAAATCGATAGTTTTCAAGTATCGATTAATCGAATTGTTATCTCACCTTAAATTCGAGCTATCGCACTCCACTCACCACTTCCAAATCTTCAAAAAATTCAAAAATCCCGCCAATTTCCTCCACCTTGGCACCCCTGCCATTCGACTCATCGAACAAGCGCGCCAACCTGCGCGCGCACGTTTCCTTCTCAGGTTGCCAAACCTGCAAAAAACGCTGGCGCGTTAGAAGCGTGGCGAGGTTCCGGTAACTCCAGCTGAATGTGTTCTGCTGCTGCTGTGCTGTGTGTGTTTTCAAACATGGGGAGGTTAACACAACGACATTAAAAATCAAAATAATATGTGGAAATTAGATAATTCAAGTGTTATAGTATTGGTAAGTTTGTTAAGTGGGTGTATAATATATTGCACATTTTCATTAGCCATAATTGGTTTTATAATATCAATAATATTCGTGATATACACGTGTATAGTGCTGCTTATTGACGATAGTCTCGTGACGAGGCACGCATTTTTACTGTTGAATTATTTAAGAGACAGTGCAGTTGAATTTTACGAATTCATTAAGAGGCTAAAGGTAAAAACGTCTGGCAACGTTTTCGAGTTATTTGATACAATTAAAGGCATTTGGAGAAGACAAATTTTGGAGAGAATGGATCGTAGAAGAAATACTTATCAATTGAGCTCCGAGTCGTTCGTTTCTTCCAGAGATTCTGGTGATTTTGAGGCAATCAAGGGCCTAAGTCCCATTCCAAAAAAAGTGCAGTCCGAAAATAACATGTGCAGAAGGTTTTCAGCTGCTTATGAGAGTCCCAGAGGCTTTGAAAAGGTCACATCGACCCCCATGACCTCCTGGAAGCATCGAGAAAATGGAGATCTTGGTAAAGATGGGAAGAATCCTGGGAAAAAAGAAGATTTTGAAGGGAATTTCGACAATTCTGAGGGGAGAAATGAGGATTTGGGGGCTGGAGGGGGGACATCTTCTCCTTGGGGTACTATGATCAGTCCCAAGATGAGACAGAGGGCTGGGGGGGTCAAAACTGTGCAGACCATTGCTGGACCACTTCTTGCATCAACGAGATACAATATTGATACTAAGTAAATATATATTTTTGTTAAATTTGATTGATTTATTGGGGGAATTTAGGGTGTGGAGGGGTTTTTTGGGGGTAGAAAAGGGGCGGAGGGAGATAGGGGATTTTTTGTAGAGAGCTTTTTTGTGGGGAATTTTGAGGGCTGAAAAAAAGGTCATTTGGGAAATTGCTCTATCTTGCTTAGTTTCCGAGAAATTGGAGAAAAACTGATGATTGAAATTTGAAATTTTAAGTTTTTTGGAAATATCGTGGAATATAAGCGAGATAGGGCAATTTTTATGATACACTTTTTTTTAGTTCTTGAAATTCTCCACAAAAAAGATTTTTATGGAAATTGCTCTATCTCGTTTGATTCCAAGAAATTCTTAAAAAACTAATCATTAAGTTTAAAAAATTTCAGTTTTTTTTAATATTTCGGAATTTAAACGAGATAGAGCAATCTTTATCATTTCCATTTTTGTAGCCCTTGGAATTCTCTACAAAAAACATTCTTATAAGATTCCTCTATCTCGCTTAATTTCCGAGATATACCCAAAAAAACAGATGATTAAAATATCTAAATTGGCAATTTTTCAGAAAAATCTTGGAATTTAAGCGAGATAGATCAATTTCTATAATAACCCTTTAATACCTTCTAAAATTCTGCATAAAAAGGTCTCTACAAAAACGTCTCCATCCCCCTTACTTCCCAAAAAAAATCCTCAAAAACTCCTATTAAACTCTTCTTTCCCCACATTTTTACAAAAAAAAACCAATTTTTTTTTCGTTTCTTATTATTAAAAATCCTACTTTTTTCTTTTCATTAATAAAAATTCTTATTTTTCATTATTAATGAAAATTCTATTTTTTTTTAAATTTTTATTAATAAAAATCCTACTTTTTCCTTTTCATTAATAAAAATTCTTATTTTTCTTTATTAATGGAAATTCTATTATTTTTTAATTTTTATTAATAAAAATTCTATTTTTTGTTCAATTTTTATTAATGAAAATTCTATTGGTTTTTCAATTTTTATTAATAAAAATTCTACTTGTTTTTTAATTCTTATTAATAAAAATTCTATTTCTTCTAAATTTTCATTACTAAAAATTCTACTTGTTTTTTAATTTTTATTAATAAAAATTTCATTTTTTTTCCAATTTTTTAAAAATAAAAATCCTATTTTTTTTAAATTTTTATTAATAAAAATCCCTATTTTTTTTTCCTTTTACTAATAAAAATTCTAATTATTTTTTTTTATTTCCAGGACTTATGCGGATGTAACATCCCCAGGATTATCCTCCAGACTCACAAAATACGCTACTGAAGCCAACTCAAAGTTGATTCACTCGCAGTACGCAACGGGTCAATTTCCCCGCGTAAATTTGAATTCCAGTCCAACGCCTCTGATAAACTCAAAAACCGGAAAAATGCGTTTGCCAGTAACCGTCAGAGTTGCGCCACCTGACGCAATGAACCACTCACCCCGAGAACGTCAAAAAACCTTCGTCAGAATGTACAAGACAAAGAGTCCCAAAACTGCATCGCCAAGTGTTGCCCAAGTTTTAAAAGAAATATCCTTAAAAAGACACGCTTCACGTGACGATATTGCCGCAGAATTGATTAAAAAACAGCGAACTGACGGAATTTACAGTGACGAACTGGAGAATCTCGAGGAAATGACGCAAAAACGAGGTCGAGAAGAATCGTCAAGATCAGACGAAGATATTTCCATCGATAATTCAACGTCTAGACCCAGTAAAAGAACGAAAAAACCGTCGTGCTATGATATTATAAATTCCTTAAGTTCCAGTACAAACGTCAGTTCCAGTTCTGGCGTCAAGAGAAAAGCGGATCTTTCTCGCAGTGGAACTCCTGACGTTGGAAAGCACTTTAAGTCCTTCGATAGTCCTCTAAACTCTTCAGGATCGCCGAAAATTCATGCGGAACTTCTTAAAATCAATAAAATCGTCGACGCAAGAAATTCGTCAATAACGGAAACGGTTAATTCGATTCGTCAGACACCTGACGGTTTCTCCCCGAAAGGAATATTAAAGGTTGTTAAGGAAGTTCCCCAAAAAAGTGGACATGACGAGCTTTTTGACGAGAAAAAGAGTCCAAAGGTCCATGTTCCTGTTCCAGTTCCGGTTCCCGTCAAATTGACGGACAGATTGTTCATGCGAGAAGAACCACAGAACATCGATAAATTGAAGACGTTAATTAACGAGCACAGTTCATTAACGCGAACATTCTCTGGTCCTGACGGTGACGAGATCAAGAAGTCGGATATAGTGAACATGAGACAAACGAGCATGAAAGCAAAGTTGAAGAGCATGTTTGACGCAATTTCCGGGAAAACTGCGAGTAAAATAGATCCTAATGTCGTGATTCAAGCTGAGGAGGTAATTACGTCTTCGGCGAATTCACCGACTAGTTTGATGACGTTGAGCTCTTCTACTTCGACGACGAACGTCAATACGTCGCCTATTTCTACGTCGGCTTTGGTGCCGATTATTGGGAAATCGAAGAGCCCAGGAACTCCGGGAAAACACGTGAGATGGAATATACCGGATTCTTCGGTAATTTCATCTGTTTCGTCGAGTGGTCCTCAGGATTCGGATAATTTGGAGAAGAAGAGTGGGGAGAGTGAGAAGCCGGTGACGACACTGACGAACTTCACGTCTCCGACGACATCAGCACCTCCGAACTTCAGTTTTGGTTCGAGTGTGCCGAACAGTTCTAGTGGAACCAGTTTAGGGGCGAGTGGAGGTTTTGCTCTTCAGACGAGTACATCAGTGACATCTAGTAGAAGTTCCAGTTCGGGAACTGCGGTTCCAGTCTCCAATCCGCCGAAATTTGAGGCAGCTGCAGCTGCAGCAGCAAGTGCAACAGCTGCAGCAATTGCATCAACAGTTCCAAAAAATACTCAAGCTCCTACGTTCTCATTCGGAACATCTCCGTCGAGTGTTCCAAGTGTTCCAACAACTCAAAATACACCTCCAAACTTTTCTCAAACACCTCAGAATACAGGGTTCCAATCTGCAAGTGCAGGAACAGCTGCAACATCTGGAGGAACGGTTCCGAGTCTGTTCGGAGGTGTTCCAAAGGCAGGAACACTTTTCGCACCAACTAGTGCTTCTAGTGCTCCAGTTCCGGCTTCAACTACTTCCTCGAGTACCTCGAACTCCATGTTCTCACTCGGTGGTTCAGGAACCAGTACATCAGTTCCAGCTCCAGTTCCTACAGCCGCAGGGTTCAGTTTTGGTGCAACGACTGCTGCAGCTGCGACCACAACTAGTGCAGCAGTGCCAATAACCGCCTCCAGTACTCCAGCTCCCAGTGGAACATTTGCGTTCGGTACGAACACAACGAACACTACGTTCTCAACAAATCCGGCACCTCCAACAAGTACTGGACAGTCCGGATTCTCGTTCGGTGCTAATACACAAAAAAGCGCGACTACTCCAATTAGTGCAGCGAGTACAGCACCTGCTGCAAGTGCTACCGGATTCTCATTCGGTGCAACTGCAGCAGCGAACTCGACTATTCAGGGCTTCTCAATGAGTTCCTTTGGCTCGACGACTGCGAAACCCGTTTTTTCATTCGGTGCTGCTGCTCCAAGTTCTCAAAGTCCAGGAACGGCTTTAACGTTCGGGGCTTCAACAACATCATCATCATCATCAGTTCCAGTTCCAGCATCTTCAAGTGCAAGTGCTCCAACACTGAGTTTCGGAGCTCCTGCGAGTTCCGTACCAGCTCCCACTTTCGGAACTCCAGCAACAACTGCTCCACCCGCTTTTGGAACTCCAGGAACAACTGTTCCATCCGCCTTTGGAACTCCAACAACTGCTCCACCTTCAGCTTTCGGAACCCCCTCCACAACCGCTCCACCTTCCGCTTTCGGAACCCCCTCCACTACCGCTCCACCTCCCGCTTTTGGAACTCCTTCAACAACTGCTCCACCAGCATTTGGAACTCCAGCAACGACTGTTCCACCTCCCGCGTATTCCACTCAACCCACAAGTTCCTTCGGAACCACTCCAGCTCCAATATTCGGAGCACCAAGCACCCAAGCTCCAGCCCCTCCCTACACCCCCACCCCAAACGCTCCAGGTTCCCTATCCTTCGGTCCCCCAAAAACAACAGCCACAGCGTTCGGAACCACAACAACCACAAGTTCCAGTCTGTTCAACGGTGCCAGCACGACCGCCACAACTTCTTCCTCAATATTCAGTGGCGGTGGTAGTAGTGGTGGGGGGATTTTCGGACAGGCCAAGCCCCCGCCCGCCTTTGGAACCACCACAACCGCGAACTCTGGTTTCGGAGGTGGAACCAATTTTGGTTCCACGCTTTTTGGAGCCCAGCCAACAACAACTGCTGGCTTCGGAACAAATCCAACGAACACGAGCACTTTTGGTACTGCTAATGTTCCAGCACAAGGGTTCGGAACTCAGGGGACGATTCCAGCTCCGGCATCGGTTCCAGCCTTCGGGAACTCGAGTACAACTGCTCCAGGATTTGGTGCGAGTTCTGGAACAGCAAGTTTTGGAACAGTGGCTCCTCCGGCTTATGGCGCTCAAAGTTCCGGTGCTAGTTCGTTGTTTAATTCGGGAACTCCGGGATTTGGAGGGAGTGGAACTACGACTGCTGCGCCTCCAGCGTTTGGAACGGCAACTGCTTCCACTTCCGGTTTTGGGAACGCGGGGGCGCCACCGGCTTTTGGAAGCGGAAGTGGCGCTCCTCCAGCGTTTGGAACCGGAACTGCAGCTCCGCCCGCTTTTGGAAGCACAAGTGCTGCTCCACCGGCTTTTGGGAGTACCAGCACGAGTTTCAGTGGGTTTGGAACAAGTGGGGGAAATTCGGTGGTGGCATCGCCCTTTGGGTCGAGTGCACCTAATTTTGGAGCTTCAAGTACGTCTGCACCTGCGTTTGGAGGAGGCGGTGGTGGTGGGGGTGGCGGGACTAGTGGAGGGGGATTTGCCTTTGGAGGAACTGCGTCTACGTCGACGCAGCCTCAACCACAGCAGAACTCCATGTTCTCGTTTGGAGCTGGTGGAGGCACGAGTACCGGGTTCCAGTTCAACAGCACGACTCCACAAGCTGGTGAGTTGATGGTTTCCTGAAGATTTTAGAGGAATTTCTTTTTTTTAGTTCTTTTGGAGTATTTTGGAAACTAAGAGAAATAGGGCGATGTCGAAAAAAATGAGTTTTTTAGATTTTTTCAGAATTTCAGAATTTTTTAATTTCAGAATTTTCAAATTTGCGGATCTCAGAATTTGAAAATTCTGGAATTTCACAATTCTAGAATTTCAAAATTTCTCAAAATTGGAAATTTTTGGGTTTCTCCAATTTTTGGGATTTTTCCAGAATTTTTACATTTTTAAGAAATTCGAGGCTTTGAAATTTCAAAGTTTCCTCAAATTGAGCTCCGGAAAATGGTTTTGCCTCAATCCTTATTCGTAGAGAATTTCAAGAGCTACAAAAAAAGATTGGGGTAAAATCGCTCTATCTCGCTTAGTTTCCTCGATATCTTCAAAAATCAATTAAAAGAAAAAATCGATTTATCCAATTTTACTTTTTCACTGGATTCATTTTTTATGAATGACTCGGAAATTAAGCGAGATAGAGCGATTTTAGCAGAGACCTCTTTTTTAGAGAATTTCAAGAGCTACAAAAAAGGATTGGGGCAAAATCGCTCCATCTCGCTTAGTTTCCTCGATATCTTCAAAAATCAATTAAAAGAAAAAATCGATTTATCCAATTTTACTTTTTCACTGGATTCATTTTTTATGAATGACTCGGAAACTAAGCGAGATAGAGCGATTTTGCCCTAATCCTTTTTTTTGCAGAGAATTTCAAGAGCTACAAAACAACATTGGGGCAAAAAAAGGGCGTATCTCCAGTAGTTTCCGAGATATTTGGGCAAAATTAATGACAAAAGAAATGAACTAATTTTTTTCTAATCTGAAAAATTCGATTTTTTCGTCATTCGTTTTTTGGAAATATCGAGGAAACCAAGCGAGATAGAGCTATTTCACCCTAATCTTGTTTTGTCCAGAATTTCAAGAGCTACAAAACAAGAGGAGGGCAAAATCGCTCCATCTCCCTTAGTTTCCTAAATATCCTCAAAAAACTAATAATAAAATAAAAAATTCATTTAATTAACACAAATTTTTCTTTTTTTTCCAGGATTCAATTTTACTGGTCAAGCCGCACCAGGCACCTCCAACACGAATTTCTCCTCTCCATCACCAGCATTTGGAGGCAGTGGCAGTGGTGGCATGTTCAGCATTGGCTCAGGTTCAACAGCTCCACGTTCAAGATCAACGCGTCAAGGAAGAAAGCAAAGATGATGGAGAATGTAAAATTGAAGAAAAAAAAAAATTAACGATAATTAATAATTTCAATTAAGTTAATTGATTTATACTAAGGATAATTGATAGGTAAAATCGGGAAAAAAGTTAAATTTCTTGTATAAAATCGTTAATAACAATTTAAACAATTTAAAATTCTCAAATTTGATTCAGTGAATCTGTACAAAATGTAATGAGAAATAAAATAAGCTTTAGAAACGAAAAATTAATTGAAAATTGAATTTTTTTTTATTTTTTACATTTTTTCAAATTTTTCAAGATTCAAAAAAATGCAAAAAATAATAAAAATTCTTCAATTTTCAATTAATTTTTTTTTTCTAGAGCTTATTAAAACGAATTTGAGAATTTCATCTTGTATAAATTGTTATTAACAATTTTATACAAAAATTTAACTTTTTTTTCTCAATTATCCTAAAACAGTAATAAAACACATATTCCACGGAATAATGTATTTTAAATTAAGTGGAAAAAACGATGTTTTCAGTTTGTTATTATCATTATTTTGAAGAAAAAAAAAGAAAAAATTTATAAAAAAATTTAGAAAGAATAGGAAAAAGTAAAAAAAGGCGCCAAGCTGCTTGTGACTCGAATTATTCACGTTTTGAGATAATTAATTACAAAGTAATGAACAAATTGTCTCGATTTAGGTGAAATATTTTTTTTTTTTTTTAATTATTTAGAATATAATTCATGTACATGACTGTTGCTTTTATTAAAGCAATTTTATTATTATTATTATTATTATTCCACGTGAATCAAGTCGAGTCAGAACAACTTGATTTAATTTAAAATGGACTGTTTACTCTTAATAAATAAAATTAAAATTAAAATTAAAAAATTAACAGAATCCATTAAAAAATTAGCTTTGAATTTTCATGCACAGAAAAAATTGAGAAAATCTGTTTAAAAAAAAATGAAAAAATTGTGAAAATACAGGTGATTAGGCATTGAATTAATGTCAATTAGTCTAAGAAATCATTAAATCATCGTTTTAGAAAGAAAAGGGCTTAAATGGTACAGATTTCCCATTTTTTTCGCGCCTTTTTTCATTCTAGAACGACGAAATCATTGAATTAAATGATAATAAAATAAGCAAACATCTGCCAATTTTTTTCAATTTTTTTTTTTAAATCAATAAATAAACAAATTATTATTAAAAAAATATTCAAAAAATCTGCGGTCATTTTCGAATTTTCTAAATGTGAATTTTCGTGGTTTTTTTTTTTTTTAGAATAATTAATTCGTTGGAAAAAAAGGAGAAAAAAAAATTGTTAGATGTCTGCTAATAATAATCATGTATAAGCCGTTGGTATTTGTTATTTTTTTATGTCTCAACGAATTTCGATGGAGAAAACCGGAAAATCTCAGATTTAAATCCGCAATATCTTTAATTAAAAAAAAAAATATAGTTGTATTAATGAAATTGAGATGAAGAACTGTACAGATTGAGTTAAAAAAGTGAAAAAAAAATCGAAAAAATTGAGTTTCATTGGGGAAAGGTGGGGTAAAATGGACTCATTTCAATTGAACGGTTCGAGATGGAGATTTTTTGATGATTTCATTGGAAAGCCGAGGAAATTTTGGGTGGAAAACATGTGTCAAAATTAATTTTTTGAAATTTTGGGAAAATTTTACGTTTTTGGGCAATTTTTGAAGGGGTAATCTTTTTGAAAATCGAAAAAATTCACTTTTTCGGCGATATCTCCGGTTCTGTTGGTCGCAGCGACCTGGGGTTCATCTCAAATGAAAGGTGAGCTCATTTCTCATCGATTTATGTGGTTCAAATTTTTTTAAATCAATTTTTCAAATACTTATAGGCCATTTTCTGAAAATCAGTTTTTGCCCCATAAGTACTTGAAAAAATTGATAATTTTTTTTTTAACCACATAAATCGATGGGAAATGAGCTCACCTTTCATTCAAGATCAACCCCAGGTCGCTACGACCAATAGAACCCGAGATATTCCCGAAAACCTGAAATTTTTCAAAAAACAGAAGACTTTCACCTTCAAATCTCCCGCCAAAAATGTAATTTTTAAAAAACCCAAAAAAACAACTTTCAACATATGATTTCCATGCTAAATTTCCTCAGTTTTCCAATGAAATCATCAGAAAAAACCTGTCTCCAATATTTCCATCAATTCCCCATAATTCCCAGTATAAAATCCCCAAAAAACCACGTGTGTGTGTGTGTGTGTGCGTTCATTTCTCCCTTCACATCCATTTTCCCCCACCTCCTCCCACCTTTTCCATCTCACCCCTATCATTTTTAAAATAAAAATCAAGAAAATAAAAAAATAAGTCATTGCAATGAGAATCCCCCCCCCCCCCCCTCCCCCTAAAAACAAAGAAAAATAAAGCAATTCTCATAAAATGAATAAAAAAAATCCCTTTTTTTTCTCTTTTTTCACTCAAAAAATTTGGAGTTTTGATTGAACAACAGCTGCGCCATCAAAGCGTGCTATCCCCCCCCCCCTCTTTCTTCCTCCCCTCCCTTCCCCTTTCCCCACCTCTTCAAAATCCAAATCACCAGCCTAGTATGCGTGCATATATATCTATATATATATATATATATATAGTCACCTTGGAGTCAAAGAGACGTATGTCCTATATATATAAGCACAGCACTTACGCCCCTTTAATTCTAAAGTGATAATATATATATATGTATTTATATATATATGTGTCTGCAGCTCTTTTCACCATATTAAAATAAGTTCTCTCTCCCAATTGGTTGAAAATCCACAGCGGATGAAACAATCAACCAATCACAGCATTCGTATTATAAATAAGTGGTGTTTGGATATGGGGGTCGCCTGGTTTCTGCAGCCATGTTGGGAACATTAGAAGGTAACCAACAGTACAACCAGAAGGACGGGAACATCTAGGTTCGGCAGCTGCGTGTCTAACACCTAAACACCTTTACCACCATGGCTGACCCGGAAAAACAGCCGGAACAACTAAAGGCTAACCAGCAACAAAAAATGGTCATTGGTAAGTTTGAAATTATTTGAAAATTAACGACGTTTTTTTTTTTGAAAAAGTGCGTTTTTCCGGGTTTTTTTGAAATTGAAAGGGGCAAACGGTTTTTTTTTTTGCGCTCGCACAGGCGAAAACACAAAATGGCGCCCAATTCACGCTCTAGCCATGTGGCCGGCATGCGCCAAAGCTTTTCAAAAATAGCAAAAAATTGTCTAAATCATTGAAAATCATGCGGATTTTGAGTTTTAATAACTTTTTTGGGGTTTTTTCTTTTTAAAGAGGTTTCAAATTTTTTGGGGGACTTTTTTGATTAATTTTACCGGCATTATGACGCATAGACGCGACTAATTTGGAAGCCAATCGCAATTTTTCGTGTTTATGTGTGTGTTTGGCTTGTATATATATATGTGTATATATATGTGTTTATATGTGTGTGTGAACCCACTTTTGCGTAAATTTCTCACTTTCCTCAAATGATTTTTGACTATTTTTATACATACACATATATATGTATATGTATATGTCTATATATATATGTATAAGGGAGACCGGGGCAAAATGGGGTCCTCTAAAGCACACATGTCCCCGCATCCCATTTTGCCCCAGTCTCCCCTATATTTATTTATTTTATATTTAATATTTATTTTATATATTTAAATTTTTTCAAAAATTGAGAAATTTTTGGGATTTTCGCGGGGTTATTATGAAATTTTTTTGGGGATGCAGGGGAAGGGGGGGGGGTGTCAATGGATTTTTTGTGGTTTTTCTCTCCTTTTTCCTTTTTTTTGGAGGGGCAATTTTATTTGGGGGCTGTGTATGTGTGTGTGTGTGTCTCTAGAAGGCTCCAAAAAAATTTTATTGGAGAAAGATGAGGCGTGCTCCGAAAGTAAAATGCCGGCAATGTCTATTCTATTGTTCTTTTTTTTTTGCTCTTCTCTTTTTTTTTTATTGCAAAACCACGTTTCTAACCTCAAACTCTTATTTTGTTTATGTTTTTCTTTTATTGTTTATTTACGTGGAGATTGAAATTTTTGGGTTTTATGGCGATTTTTCTGAAATTTAATATTATTATTATTATTATTATTATTTTGTTAATTTATGGATTTTTTTCGTGCTTTTGTTTTTAGGGATTTTATTTTCATTTTTTATTTATTTATAATTAATAATTAAATTGTTGATAGGGCAATTTTTTCTATTTATTCATTTTTTTGGGGGGAAATTAAAACAAATGAAATTTGTTTTTAATTTGGGAATTTGGAGCCAGAGTTTTTTTTTTAGAATCTCGGGGATTAAGAGGGTTAGGGCAGTTTTGTTGTGGTCCTTTTTGTAGAGAATTTCAAGAGCTACAAAAAAGGATTGAGGCAAAATCGCTCTATCTCGCTTAGTTTCCTCGATATTTTCAAAAATCAATTAAAAGAAAAAATCGATTTATCCAATTTTACTTTTTCACTGGATTCATTTTTTATGAATGACTCGGAAACTAAGCGAGATAGAGCGATTTTAGTGGAGACCTCTTTTTTTGAGAATTTCAAGAGCTACAAAAAAGGATCGGGCAAAATCGCTCTATCTCGCTTAGTTTCTTCGTTATTTTCAAAAATCAATTGAAAGAAAAAATCGATTTATCCAATTTTACTTTTTCACTGGATTCATTTTTTATGAATGACTCGGAAACTAAGCGAGATAGAGCGATTTTGACCAAATCCTTTTTTTGCAGAGAATTTCAAGAGCTACAAAACAACATTGGGGCAAAAAAAGGGCGTATCTCCAGTAGTTTCCGAGATATTTGGGCAAAATTAATGACAAAAAAAATGAACTAATTTTTTCATAATCTGAAAAAGTCGATTTTTTCGTCATTCGTTTTTTGGAAATATCGAGGAAACCAAGCGAGATAGAGCCATTTTACTCAAATCTTGTTTTGTACAGAATTTCAAGAGCTACAAAAAAGGATTGAGGCAAAATCACTCTATCTCCCTTAGTTTCCAAGATATTCGAGAAATAACTGATGATTTGTATAAAATCGATATTTCTCTGGAAAATTTCAGTTTTATTTTGCAGAGCTATTAAAATCCCGTTGTGTTTACATGATATCGAGAGTTCATCTATTATCTGGGGATTATTTATTCCCCCCCCCCCCCCCTCTATTCAGTTATTTGCTAATCCCTGGATTGGAATTAAGCTCCAATGTGTAGAGAACAATAATACAGTTTGAATTATTCAATGTGTACTCCAATTCGGTAATTGAAGAGCAACAGTAAATGATCAATTTGTTGATTTTCGACGTTAAATACAGATTTAATTATTATTATTATTTATTTATTTTCATGTATAGCTCTTCACATCTCGAATCATTACATTGAGTTCCTCCCCCCCTTTTTTTTTACAAAATATGACAAATAATTAAAGAATTAACAAATTGTAATATATATATATTATATACAGATTTTGTTATTTTATAGGAAAATTTGGGGATTTTTTGCTTGCTGAACGAGACTGATATGGACGTTTTTTTGATGATTCCATTGAGAAGCTGAGGGAATTTCCGGTGGAAAACACGTGTGAGAATTGATTTTTTTGAATTTTTTGAAAATTCTAATTTTTTGGGGACGAATTGGCAGTCAAATTCTTTCAATTTTCGATTTTTTTCACTTTTTCGAGGATATCTCCGGTTCTATTTGTCGCAGCGACTTGGGGTCGGTCTTAAATGAAAGGTGAGATCATTTGCCATCGATTTATGTGGTTTTGAAAGAAAAATTATCGATTTTTGACGTACTTATGGGCACTTTTGTGAAAAATCAGTTTTTGCCCTATAAGTACCTCAATAATCGATAATTTCTTTTTCAAAACCCCATAAATCGATGGCAAAGGATCTCACCTTTCATTCAAGACCAGTCCCAAGTCACTGTGACCAATAGAACCAGAGATATCCCCGAAAAAGTGAAATTTTTCAATTTCGTAAAGAGTTGGAGCCGCAAATTTCCCCTGAAAAATTCGAATTTTCAAAAAATTATAAAAAATGAATTTTTACATGTGTTTTCCAACGCAAATTTCCTCAGCTTTTCAATGGAATCATCAGAAAAATCCTATCTCAAATATTTCCCCTCATTTCTACCAATTTTCATAACATAAAACATTAAAAATAAAAAGAATCTCCTTTTTCCTGTTAATTTCCGCTAATTTTTCCTACAAAGTCACTCATTTAGAAGACGCGGTTATCGGAATTCCGTCAAACTATTAGATGCTTGATTAAACCCACGTGTTCCACAGGAAACTTCGGTGTCCCCTGGCAATTAATTTTCCCTCCTCTTCTTCTCTCATCCTTTCTCCATCAATATTCTCACGAAAAAAAAAAACTTGGAGTCACAACAAAAATCTCTTTTTAATATCCAATCATAAATAATAATAAAATTAGCACCCATTTGACAATTCTTATGATTTTTTCTATTTTAAAAAATAGATTATCATGTAAAAATTTTTTTTTTTTATAATAGCACTTATTGTTTTTTAATTTTTTATCTTATTTATTTATTTATTTTGAATTTTCTACACTGAGCAAGAAAAAAATGGTAAAAACAATGAAATTTTCATGCTATTGGTATTTAGCAAATATTTTTTTTCGAAATAATTAAATAAATTGTTGAATTTAATGAATTTTGTTAATTCAAACAAAATTAAATCGTTAAATTTATTAAATTCAATAAATTCAACAGTTTTTTTCAATTATTTCAATGAAATATTTGCTGAGTACTAATGGCATCAATATTTATTTATTTAATTAATTTATTTATTTATTTTAAAAATTTTGAATTTTCCTGGAAAATTGCCCCAATTTCTTTTTTTTAGATAAAAATTCCCAAAAATATCAAAAAATCACAAAAATCTAAATTTTCCCATTTTTAAAAAAATTTCTCTAATTTTATTTCTATTGCACTTTTTTTTTTTTTTTTAATTTATCGTCATTAGTAAATATTTTTCCTGCAATTGCACATTATTACTCACTCTTATCCCCCAAAACATCGCATTAACACCACTTGCTCAAATAAAAAAAAAAAAAAAAAAAAAAAACACCACTTGCTAATTAACTCTATTAAATGCTAATTTTTATATTTCGTACTCTCGAAACAATGCAATTATCCATTTACAATTTTGTAATTTTACGTTTTTTTTTTCTGCTTATGTTTCAGCTAACAAAGTGACCGGGACTGTGAAGTGGTTCAACGTGAAGAGTGGCTATGGGTTTATCAACAGGTCGGTGTTAACTCCCCTCTTTTTTTTGTCTATTTTTTTGCTTTTTTTTATCTCGGATTCACTAGTAAAAAAGGGAGAAAAAGGACTTATCTTCGTAATTACTGGAGTATCTCTGAAACTAAGCGAGATAGCGAAATTTTCGTGGAAACCTTTTTTGTAGAGAATTTCGAGAGCTAAAAAACAACATTGGGGCAAAATGGGCCTATCTCCAGTAGTTTCGGAGATATTCTTAAATAACTGTTGAAAAAAAAACGAATTGTCCTTTTTTTCTTTTTTTTTACGATTTTTTGTTAGGGAATTGCTTCTTCTGCGATTCTTCCTTTGTTCCAACAAATCTCCTTTCTCTTCTCATCTTCTCATCTCCACAGTTCCAAGAAACACGTGGTTTCTCATAATTTGGGGAATCAGGAGATTCATCACGTTTTTTTGGAATTTTTCTACTAAAATTAAATTTTTTAATTTTTTTTTTTTCAATTAAAAATTAAATATTTAATCATTTTTTTTTATCAAATTAGAAATTATTAGAAACGTTTAGAGCATTAGATTATCTGAAATTGAAGTTCCTCATAATTTAGAAAATTAAAAGAGTCCTCATTTTTTTTCTTAATTTTTCTTATTAAATGAATTTTTTTATTTTTTAAATTTAAAATTAAATATTTAATAATTTTATTATCTCATTCAATTAGAAATTCTTTGAAGCATTGAAGGAGCTGGAGGAAAAGTTTTTCATATAATTTAGAAAATTAGAAAAGTCATCAATTTAAAAAAAAATTTCTAATAAAATTAAATCTTTTGTTTTTTATTTTTTTTTACATTAAAAATTGAATATTTGATTTTTTTTTCTTATTCAATTAAAAATTCTTTGGAGCATCGAAAGCATTGAATGAGTTGGAGAAAAGGTTCCTCATAATTCGAAAAAATTAGAAGAATCATCACATTTCTTTAAAAAAAATTCTGATAAAATTATCATTATTTCTTCAATTTCTTTAAAATTGTCTCCTATTAAAAATCGAATGTTTAATCATTTTTTCTTCTTTAAATTCAATTAGAAATTCATTGAAGCATTGAAAGCATTGGATGAATTGGAGAAAAGGTTCCACATAATTCGGAAAATTAGAAGAATCATCTCATTTTCTTGAAATTTTTCTGATAAAATTAAATTTTTCATTTTTTTAAAATTTTTTTTAAATTAAAAATTGAATATTTAATATTTAATCAATTTTCCTTTCTCATTAAATCAGGAATTCTTTGAAGTATTGAAAGCATTGAATGAAAAAGAGTAAAAGTTCCTCGTAATTTTAAAAATTAAAACAATCATCTCATTTCTTTAGAAAATTGCCAAAAAAATTACGATTAAAAAAAAAAAATCATGATTAAAAATTGAATCTTTAATCATTTTTTTTTCTTTTTCAAATTTAATCAGAAATTCATTGAACCATTGAAAGCATTGGATGATCTAGAGTAAAGGTTCACAACCCCTTTCTTCAAATATTAAAAAACCTCTCCAGAATATTGGAAAAAAGTGTTTCCACGTGCACTCGCTCATTTCTCTAAATGATGAATTCTCTTATTTCGTCTTTTTTCCATAAGAAAACAGTGAAAAGGGCAATTTCATCTGCCTCCTGTAACATTCATGATTAGAGGAGGGGGGGGGGGGGGGGAGGGTGCATCTTTGAACAAAATGATTAATTTTTAAAAATTGATAATATAATTGCCATTTATTATTATTATTATTATTTTTTAATTAACAAAGGTTTATTTTGAACGTTAAATATCCAAAGTATTGATTCGAGATGAAAAATATTAATAATAAAATATTTATTAATATTAAAATATTAAATTAAATATTTATTAAATATTAATTTAAATATCTATTAAATATTTTATTAATAAAATTTTTTTTTATTTTTATTATTATTAAAATTAATTATTAAAAATGCAAAAAGTGTTTAAAAGTACCCCTTCCCCCCCCCCTTTTCTCTAAACGTTGACTGTGCGGATTAGATTAATTTGTATTCTGAATGCATTAAAGGTCTTCCTGCTTTTCTCATTACACACGCAGTTAACGTGAGAATTCTGAAACCCTAGTTTTGAACTAGTTTATGAAGACAAACAACGAGGTGAAGCCATGGCCAAGTCGAACATCCGACAATTAGGGACATCGATTGCGGAAAATTCCAGTTCTCAGCAAATTTTTCACTAAAAAAAAAGAAGAGAAAAAAAGAGAAAATAAGAAATTAAGGGATTTAATTTTTTTTTTTTTTATTAAAGGGATTTCATTGCAATTATTTTCACTGAGATTGCATCTTTTGGGATTCGTCTGCTCTTCCTCAAAGGGACGTTTCTATTCTGTCTCGTGCGAGGGCAATGACCCCGGAAAAAGAGACGAGCGCGAATGAGAATGAAATAGGATGAAAAGATTAAAATAAAAGTGTAATTATTAAATTTTTGAGGGAAAAATCGTATTTTTTGAGGATATCTCGGAAACTAAGGGAGATAGAGCGATTTTGCCCTGATCTTGTTTTGTAGCTCTTGAAATTCTGGACAAAACAAGATTCGGGTAAAATAGCTCTATCTCGCTTGATTTCCTCGATATTTCCAAAAAACGAATGACGAAAAAATCGACTTTTTCAGATTATGAAAAAATTAGTTCATTTTTTTTGCCATTAATTTTGCCCAAATATCTCGGAAACTACTGGAGATACGCCCTTTTTTTGCCCCAATGTTGTTTTGTAGCTCTTGAAATTCTCTGCAAAAAAAGGATTAGGTCAAAATCGCTCTATCTCGCTTAGTTTCCGAGTCATTCATAAAAAATGAATCCAGTGAAAAAGTAAAATTGGATAAATCGATTTTTTTCTTTTAATTGATTTTTGAAAATATCGAGGAACCTAAGCGAGATAGAGCAATTTTACTTCAATCCTTTTTTGTAGCTCTTGAAATTCTCTAAAAAAGAGGTTTCCACTAAAATCGCTCTATCTCGCTTAGTTTCCGAGTCATTCATAAAAAATGAATCCAGTGAAAAAGTAAAATTGGATAAATCGATTTTTTCTTTCAATTGATTTTTGAAAATATCGAGGAAACTAAGCGAGATAGAGCAATTTTACCCCAATCCTTTTTTGTAGCTCTTGAAATTCTCTAAAAAAGAGGTCTCTATTAAAATCGCCCTATCTCGCTTAGTTTCCAAGATACTCCGAAAAAAATCCTCTCAAAACCCACTTTTTTTGGTAAATTGAGGAAATAAAAAAAAGCGGCATTTCCTATCTCTATGCGTATATAATATATATATATATATATGTGCGTCTCTGTAGGTTTGGGGTAAATCGAGGGTGGGCGCATGTGTCAAGCCCTTCAGCAACGAAAATCCAAGCAGCTGTCTCTGTAGTCGTTTTGCTACGAGTATTTTCCATGTACAGGACGCGTTCTCTCTCCCGAAAGTTCAATGACCTCTTCCGGCTGTGCTTGTACATATATATATATGTGTGTGCTTTATTCCGCAGCATCAGTAGCTTCAGCGAGATGAACTTCCCTTCTACTACATTGCCTTAGAAACAAAGGGGCGTAAGTGCTGTTTATAAGCATAAAACTTACGCCACTTTGATTCTAAGACAACGATATATATCTATATCTATAGGTATTCTACGCAATTTGGGTTGAGAGAGGGTCGCAATTCACTTTGTTGACATGATCGTACCCCGCCCATCTAATACACTTGCTCATCCTCAATCTCATTGCTTTTTTTAAAATAGAATTTCTAAGAATTATGAATTTTTTTAGATAAATTGATTTGGTTTTTTGATCCGATTTTTGAGGATATCTCGGAAAGTAAGCGAGATAGGGCGATTTTACACGAATCCTTTTTTGTAGCCCTTGAAATCCTCTACAAAAAAGGATTCCAGAGAAATTATCCTATCTCGCTTAGTTTCCGAGATATTCTTAAAAAATGAATGATGAAAATTCAAATTTTTAGAGAATGTTTAAAGAATCAATGGAGATACGCCCTTTTTGCTCCAATCCTCTTTTGTAGAGGATTTTAAGAGCTGTAGAGGAGAGGTTTAGGGCAAAAGTGCTCTATCTCGATTATTTTCCAAAAAAAAAAAAATATTTGAAAAAAATCTCGTGAGAATTATATAAAAGGAAAAATTATTATTATTATTAATAATTTTTTTTAATGAAGGAAAATTAATTATTTTTTTATTGTTCTGTTTCAGGAATGACATCAAAGAGGATGTATTTGTCCATCAAGTAAGTTTCTTTTTCTTTTCCTTCTTTTTTAAGGATAATTGGGAAATACAATCTAAAAAAAAAAGTTGAATTTTTGTATAAAATCGTTAATAACACTTTATACAAGATAAAATTCTCAAATCTGATTCATTGAATCTGTAAAGAATATAATGAGTAATAAAATAAGCCCTAGAACAAAAAAATTAATTGAAAATTGAAGAATTTTCATTATTTTTCACATTTTTTCCAATTTTTCAAATTTTTCAAGATTCAAAAAAATGTAAAAAACACTGAAAATTTTTCAATTTTCAATTAATTTTTTGTTTTCAAAGCTTATTTTATTCCTTATTACATTCTTTACAGATTCACTGAATCAAATTTGAGAATTTCATCTTTTATAAATTGTTATTAACGATTTTATACAAAAATTTGACTTTTTTTTTCAATTTTACCTCTCAATAATCCTTTTTTTTTTTTTTTAAACATAATTAATGTGAAATCAATTAATTGATCTAATTATTTTTTTACTTTGTTTTTTTAGTCGGCCATCGTAAAGAACAACCCGAAAAAAGCAGTGAGAAGCGTTGGAGATGGTGAAGTTGTGGAGTTTGACGTTGTTATTGGTGAAAAGGGTCATGAAGCAGCTAATGTTACAGGACCGGATGGTGAGCCTGTAAAGGGATCACCATACGCTGCTGACAAGCGTCGTAATTACCGTGCATGGTATTACAGGCAACGTGCGGCTTCCAGGCCCCAACGTAGACCTCGAGAAGGTGCTAATTAAATTTCCTTTAGCAATTACTAGAAAAAAGAAAAAAAAAACAGACTTCCACCCTTAAATTCCCTTTTTTTTTAATTTTTAAAAATTAATTTAAATTCGATTCCTTTTTTTTAAATCCAAAATTTGATGAATTTTATTGAAAAAAAACTGCACGACTTTCGCCCTTAAATTCCCTTTTTTTTTAATTTTTGAAAATTAATTTAAATTCGATTCCTTTTTTTTTAATCAAAAATTTGATGAATTTTATTGGAAAAAAAAACTGCACGACTTTCGCCCTTAAATTCCCTTTTTTTTTTATTTTTTAAAATTAATTCATCCTCGATTTCTTTTTTTTTAATCCAAAATTTGATGAATTTTATTGGAAAAAAACTGCACGACTTTCGCCCTCAAATTCCCTTTTTTTTTTAATTTTTAAAAATTAATTTAAATATTATTCCTTTTTTTTTAATCCAAAATTTGATGAATTTTATTGAAAAACTCATCATTTTTTATCGCAAATTCTACTTTTTTTTTTTTCAATTGCATCATCTCGATTCCTCTCATTTTATTCTGTAACAATTTGAAACTTTTGATTTTTCATCTAAAAACTCTCTTCAAACTTTTTAAATTAAATATTTTTCCATTGGACTTAACTTAACTTCAAACGATGCTTCAAATCAAATTTCATACTTTTTACGAACAAAGTTAAATTTAGTGATCGAAGTAGATCAATTCTATTAAATAGAATATTCTCTTTGTATAAAAATTGATTGAGTTTAGAGAAAGAAAATAATTTACTTTTTTTTTTTTAATAATTGACTTTTTTCACGTAAAAAGAAAAAAAAAAATTAACAATTTTTTTTTTTTAATAATAAAATATATTAATTAATATTAATTATATATTATCATCTTAGGAGCAAAGGGGCGTAAGTCCATATACAGATATTTAAATTCAGGGAGTAAAATAATTTCCTTTTTTTTTTTTTTCAATAATTGACTTTTTTCAAAATTGTAAAGATAAAATAATATATTCGTTTTTTTTTAATAATAAAATATAAAATATATCGTCTTAGAAACAAAGTGGCGTAACTGCTGTGTTAAAAAAATAGCACTTACGCCCCTTTAACTCTAAGGCAACAATATATAAGCACAGGACTTACGCCACTTTGTTTCTAAGGTGCCAATATGATAGAAAATAGAGTTAAAACTCCAAAAAATTGATGAAACATTTAATGGATAAATAAGAATTATTTGTTATTGGGAAATGTACTCAATTTATTTGAAGTATCGAGTTTTATCCATTGAAGCTGTAAATGGACCAGAGCTTGTTGGCAAACTATCTCGTTTTTTTTCTTCTCTTTTTCAAAGCTTTGTTTTATTGCCAATACTGCAACTCAAATATTCAAATGTTGATATATATTTTTTTCCAGTTTGTTTGAAGTATCTCAATTAAAATTGCGACTATTAGAGAATCGATATGAAAAAAAGGGTCGTTTGAAGTCACGAATATTCGATATTTACAGAGAAAAAAAGGGCAAAAGAAACTATTCCAATATTTGGAGGGAAAGTCTGTTTTAAAAAAAAAAATTTGAAGTTTTTTGATTAATTTATTTACTTTTGTCAATAGTTTTTTTTAATATCTCGGAAACTAAGCGAGATAGGGCGATTTTAGTGGAGACCTCTTTTTTAGAGAATTTCAAGAGCTACAAAAAAGGATTGGGGCAAAATCGCTCTATCTCGCTTGGTTTCCTCGATATTTTCAAAAATCAATTAAGAAAAAATCGATTTATCCAGTTTTACTTATTCACTGGCTTCGTTTTTTATGAATAACTCGGAAAATAAGCGAGATAGAGCGATTTTAGTGGAGACCTTTTTTTTAGAGAATTTCAAAAGCTACAAAAAAGGATTGGGGCAAAATCGCTCTATCTCCCTTAGTCTCCGAGATATTCTCAAAAAACTCATGAAAATTCAATTTTTTTCCCCATTTCACTATTTAATCCCTTTTTGAAAAATTCAATTTTTTCAGGTGAAAACAAACAAATCGAGGAGAACCCACCACCGCAGAATGAAGGCGGTGGTCAGAGACGCTACAGACCACGAAGACCAAATTTTGAAGGCGGTTATTATCGTGGACGCAGATCTGGACCACCACAACAAAATCAGAATGAAAATGGAGGTGATAGTGGGGATAATCGGTATGAAAAAGGCGAACAAGGTGGCGAAGGTGGTCAAGGAGGTGCACCAACACGTGGAGGTGGCGATGGTGGACGTGGACGTGGACGTGGACGTGGACGTGGTGGAGCACGTGGACCACGTCGCTTTTTCCGCGGAAATAATCTGCGATTAAGTTCTGGAGGAGGAGGAGTACGTGTACGCATGCAAGATTTCCAGGTTTGTTAATTGTTATTTTTTAAAAATATTATTAATTAAATCAATATTTAATTATTATATTTATATTTAATAATATAATATATTTTATATTATTTTATTATAATAATAATAATTATTGTTATTTTTAATTATTTGAATTAAAATTTATTTTATGCTGAATAGGATGAGTGGTCCAGTGGTGGAGGGGATAAAAACCGTTGACTACCAGTGATCGAACATTAAAAATTGGATAATTACTGATGTATAGTTAAGGATGATTGAGAGGAACAATCTAAAAAAGGGAATTTTTTGGATAAAATCGTTAATAACAATTTATACAAAATGAAATTCTCAAATTTTGATAAAGTGAATCTGTAAAGAATGCAATGGGGAATAAAATGAGCCTTAGAAACAAAAAATTAATTCAAAAATGAAAAATTTTCATCATTTTTTACATTTCTTGAAATCTTGAAAAATTTGAATAAATGCAAAAAATAACGAAAATTTTTCAATTTTCAATCAATTTTTTGTTTCTGGGGCTTATTTTATTTCTTATTATATTCTTTACGAATTCACTGAATCAGATTTGAGAATTTTGTCTTGTATAAATTGTTATTAACGATTTTATCCAAAAATTGAACTCTTTTTCCAAATTATCCTTAAAAATTTCATAGATTTTTTTATTTGACTTGATGAACATTGAAATGTGTTTTAAAAATGAGAAGAATAATTTCTCAGTTGATTTCTAATTTTTTTTTTATAAATACGTTAAATAGTTCGATCACTGGACGAGTTCAAACACTGGTCAATTCACCCTATTTAATTTATCCATTTATCCATGAATTTGTTCATTTCATCACATTTTGCTTGTAACTAACAAAAAAAAAGGAAAAAGGGAGAGGGAATCGCGTCATTTTTTCGTTCATGATATCATGAGAGAAATGGAGTGAGAGAAAAATCATGCATCCATTATCAGGTGATTGGCTGGAGGGGGGAGGGGGGGGGGAGGTGTCAAGTGGAGTGATAGCAGAATGTTTAGGATGGACGTTTCCATCAATCCCAATCTGTCGCTACTGCACGATCTGAAAACTAAAGTAGGGGAAGGAGGGGTAAAATGGACACATTTCAATTGAACGGTTCGAGATAGAGATTTTCTGATGATTTCATTGGAAAGCTGAGGAAATTTTGGATGGAAAACATGTGTCAAAATTAATTTTTTGAAATTTTTGGGAAAATTTTACGTTTTTGGGCAATTTTTGAAGGGGTAATCCTTTTGAAAATCGAAAAAATTCACTTTTTCGGCGATATCTCCGGTTCTGTTGGTCGCAGCGACCTGGGGTTCATCTCAAATGAAAGGTGAGCTCATTTCTCATCGATTTATGTGGTTCAAATTTTTCTTAATCAATTTTTCAAATACTTATAGGCCATTTTCTGAAAATCAGTTTTTGCCCTATAAGTACTTGAAAAAATTGATAATTTTTTTTTTAACCACATAAATCGATGGGAAATGAGCTCACCTTTCATTCAAGATCAACCCCAGGTCGCTACGACCAATAAAACCCGAGATATTCCCGAAAACCTGAAATTTTTCAAAAAACAGAAGACTTTCGCCTTCAAATCTCGCGCCAAAAATGTAATTTTTTAAAAATTCAAAAAAATAACTTCCGACATATGATTTCCATGGTAAATTTCCTCAGCTTTCCAATGGAATCATCAGAAAAAATCTATCTCCATTATTTCCATCAATTTCCCCCAATTCCCATAGTACAAAATACCAAAACTAACACGTGTCCCATTTTACCCCATCTTCCCCTGTTTCATACTCTAACAAACTTTATCCATTTCACTAAAAAAAATTCTAAAAAAAATTGTTGCTTAACTCGTGCAGTACTCAATTCAATTAAAGAAGTTTTTGACGTGATTAATTAAAAATAACTTTATTTATTAATTTAAAAAATTGTTAAAATAAATTTAAATTTCAAATTTTTTTAGACTGACGTTCAAAAACCTTCGTAATTGGAAATGCAATTAATCCTCAATTTAATTAAACATTCACACTCACTCAAATGTTTGTGTCTGTCTGTATTTGGGTTTTACGCCACATTATGAAGCTGATGCTACTTTCCACTAACATCAAATATTGAATTTGTTTCCGGGCTAATGAAACTACATTATTTCAGTTAATGCAGGGGGCGGTTACCTTAAGTGCGGTCTTTCCTGTATCGATCAAGTGCCTTTAAGTAATGGTTTCAACCCCTTTTTTTTTCTTTTTTTTCTTTTATTCGTGGTCTCTCGATAGTGCAGTCGATACTATTGAACTCACAATTTATTAGCATCAACTTTATCCGATAATTAATGAGTACATTTTCTTTAAAAACTGTCTGAAACAGTAAAAATGATTTTAAAAAATAGAAAAAGTGTTTTTCACTAAAAAAAATAGAAAAATAGTCATTTAACAATTTTTTTTAACGAATAAATTATTTTTTTAAAAATTCAAATGCAGAAAATTTAAAAAATTTTAAGCGCGAATTTTTTAAATATATTTTTTTTGAATATTAATTTGTAATAAAAAATAAAAATAGACACCTGACAATTTTTTTTTTAAGATAAATCGAAGAAAAAAAATCTGTATATTTAGAAAATTTGAAAAATTAAAAGCGCGAATTTTTAAATATATCTTTTTCTTTAATATTAATTTATAAAAAAAAATAGACATTTGACTATTTTTTTTAACGAATAAATTATTATTAAAAAAAGCACATTTAGAAAATTTGAAAAATTATAGGCGCGAATTTTTTAAATATTTTTTCAAATAATTTATATTTAAAAAAATTGTTAACGATGTTCTAATTTTATTTATTATAAAAAATTCCCCAATTTTCCTTTATATCCCTCACTCTGTGTGTTGCAGATTAGTAGACAAAAATTTAACTCTATTTTTTCCCTTCTTTGCGTTTGTGTCTTCTGTTTTATTTAAATATTCTCTTAAATTTTATTTCTCTCCAATTTTATTTTTTTTTACAATTATTTCTATTTTTCTCAGAACCATTGTAGAATTTAGACGACACTTTTTTTGCACGTTTTCTTTGTACTATTTGTAGCAGGAGCAGAAGTCAGGCGGAAAGCAGGGTCAGGATGCACGTAAAGATCAGGATGCACCAGCTGCTGCCCCTGCTCCTCAGGTAAAATTTATTTTCTTTCGTTCTATCAATTATTTCGTTTTCTTAGAGTTGAAAAAAAGGGCGTAAGTGCTATGCACTATATAGTACTTACCCATAGGACTTATGCCCTTTTGTTTCTGAGGTGACGATATATGACACAATAAGAATAAGCAGAAATCTGCCAATTTTTAATTTTTTTTAACAAATAAATTATTATAAAAAAAAAAATTTCGAAAAATTTCGCACTTGAATTTTTTTAAATTTTCTGGAAATGCATAATTTTTTTTTTTTTTAATAATTTATTTGTTAAAATGAATAAAAAGTCTCGAAATTGTGTCAGATTTCAGTTTTTTTTTAGTTTCATAATTTTTTTTTTAACTCTCTATTTTTTTTGTCTAATTTTATTTTTATTTATCCTATTTTTTATTTTTTCACACTTCTGCTTTAATTAAGCAAAATTTATTTTTCTCTTCTCTATCTCTATCTCTCTAATTTACAAAAAATTAATACTCTGCATGATTATTTCTGTAGGTAATTGTCCACCCCCTCTATATATTTATACAACCTCGTTTTAGGCATTTATTTCTAAGTTAAAATGGAAATTTGAATAAATGTAGTGGGGAGTAATTGAATCAGATTACAAAGCTTGCTTGAGAATTTAAAGTGGGGGAAAAATAAAGGCCAGTCATTATTCAAAGTTAAATTATGGAGCTACAAACCTATTCACGAATCCATTATTCATTTTCGCAATTACAAAGCTCAATTTTTTTTTTTTGAAAAAGTCCCATTTTTTGTCTTGGAAGAAACAAAATTTCGATTTTTCGTTCAAAAAAAATCGAAATTTCGATTTTTTCTCGAAAAGAAACAAAATTGCGATTTTTTTTCGAAAAGAAACATAATTTCGATTTTTTTTCGAAAAGAAACGAAATTTCGATTTTTTGTTCGAAAAAAAACGAAATTCCGATTTTTTTTCGAATAAAACGAAATTTCGATTTTTTTCCGAAAAAAAACAAAATTTCGATTTTTTGTCCGAAAAAAATGAAGTTTCGATTTTTTTTCCGACAAAAACCAAGTTTCGAATTTTTTAGTCTCGAAAAAAACGAAAATTCGATTTTTTTTGTCTCGAAAAAAACCAAATTTTGATTCGTTTTGTCTCGAAGAAAACAAAATTTCCATTTTTTCGAAAAAAACGAAATTCCGATTTTTTTAGAAAAAAACGAAATTTCGATTTTTTTAGAAAAAAACGAAATTTCGATTTTTTTTTTCGAAAAAAAACAAAGTTTCGATTTTTTTTGTAAAAAAAAACGCAATTTCAAATTTTAGTTTATCGAAAAAAACAAAATTTCGATTTTTTCCCCCAAAAAAACGAAATTCCGATTTTTTCCTCGAAAAAACAACGAAATTTCGATTTTTTTTCTGGAAAAAAAACGAAATTTCGAAATTTTTTTCGAAAAAAAAAAAAATTTCGATTTTTTTTTTTAAATTTTCAAATAACTTTTAATCGAACATTCCCGCCATTTGATTTTTTTTTGGGCTTGCGCTTTGCGTTCATTGCGCGTATATATATATGTATGTATGTATGTGAGATTCAATTTTTCATTAATTTTAATTGATTTAATTTCCTTTAATTTCCAATGTTTTACCTTTTTCTTTTTTTTTCCAAATTTTTTGCAGGAAAATCAGCCAGTACAGAATACCACAACGGAGAGCACTGCTTAACAGAAATAATCCCCCCTACCACGTATCACCAACTCCTCAATTTTGAAGAGAGAAGAGAAATAACTAAAAAAAACAAAAAAACAAAAAAAATACAAAAAAAAAAACAATTAAAATAAAAAATAGAATTTATAACACCAACACCCGTTATACACTGAAGAAAGAAGCAGCGGCATATTAACATCACGAACAATAAGCAGCAGCAACATTTAAAAGTTAACAACAATATATAATTAATAACAAAAAAATAAAGAAGAAAAAATACGAAATTGAAAAAACGTTTAAAAAAAAAAAACTTGAATACCTGCAAAAAAAACAACAAAAACACTACAAAAAAACTCAACACTCTCCCCCCCACGAAAATCAATTAATAATAATAATATTACGAGAAAAAAAAAGGCGGCAAATTTTTTCAAATGCAATTACGATTAGCAACAATAATGCGAGTGTCGATCCCCCAAATGCTACTAATTTGCATAATTAATAACTTTTTTTTTGTGAGAAAAGAATGAAAAATCGTGAAAACACGTAGAAATGAATTTTTTTGGGAAAAAACCAAATAATTGTAAAACATGTAAAATTTGAATTTGCGAGTAATTATTTAAATTTAGCCTTTTCACTAAAAAAAATTTGAAAAATCAATATATAGCGTGTGTATTACTTCAGGCGGGTAAACAGATTTAATTTGAAAAAAAAAGAGATCGTGGTGTGTTTTGTTCTTGTTTTTTTTTTAAATTTCTCATTAATTTTCAATGGAGAAATTTTTTTTTTTCATTTTTGTATTCAATTTTGCTTACCGCGAAATTTGCGTTCAGTTGTGTTGAATTATATTTTCTCTAAGCCTACAATTAAAAATTTAAATTCACACGATTTAAAAAAAAAAACACAAAAATTGGCTCTCAATTTTTTTTCGAATATTTGATATATACGAAAAAAATAATTAAAAAAAATAAGAATTTTCTTTCTTTTGTAAACAAAATAATTGCAAAAAAAAAGGAATTTTTCTTTTTTTTTTGAATAAAATAATTGCAAAAAAAAGGAAGTTTTCGTTTTTTTGTGAATAAAATAATTACAAAAAAGAGGAATTTTTCTTGTTTTTTGTAAACAAAATAATTGCAAAAAAAAGAAGTTTTTCGTTTTTTTGTGGAATAAATAATTGCAAAAAAAAGGAATTTTTCTTGTTTTTTGTAAAATAAATAATTGCAAAAAAAAGAGAGTTTTTCTTTTTTTTTGTGGAATAAATAATTGCAAAAAAAAGAGAATTTTTCTTTTTTTTTAAATAAAATAATTGCAAAAAAAAGAGAATTTTTTTTTTTTTTAAATAAAATAATTGCAAAAAAAAAATTTGAATAATAATGATAAATCGTGTGTATTTTGTGCGGAAAAATCATTGTTAATTAAAATATATATTGCCCTGACTCAATTGTATATTTTATAATAAGTTGATAAATTATATATATCAACGCAGTGACGACCCCTGGTGGGTCCCGCACTTTACAAAATTATTGATTGGACTAAATGTGAATTGTTTACCCGTTTTACAAACAGCACATGTGCAACGATATATATATGTATGTATCCCAGAGTGGAATTTGCATAATTTCCTGTACCCATGACTGCATTAATACAATACATGAAGTTTATATATATCTATATATATATACACACGTATATATATATATATGTATATATATATGCACTTTGATATGATCCCTCTCAGTGGAGAGATGTCTGTCAAATATCGTCTCTCCTCCTTTTGCATCAAATTCCACTGGGACTGTGTATTTCGTTGGCACAAATGTTTGATGATTCGATTGACAATCCAATCACGATCTGTCAAAAGTAGTAACATGTGTATTGAAAAAAAAAAGAAAAGGAAAAATTAACTTAGAAAAACAAAAAAAAATACGATAATGAGAGAATTTATACACTTTTGCATGAAGTTTTTTTTTTAAATTTTAGTCTGTAGTAACATCACAAAATAAAAATCTACAAGCTTTTTTTTCGATAAAAAAAACAAATTGGCTATTTTATTTTCGAAATTAATTTTTTTCGAAATTTTCGAAATTTCGCGTGTTTTCGACATTTTTTCGATGAGAGAAAAATTCTTTTCTTTTAGTCGCAAATGTGTGTGCTCCTTTTTTTCTATCCTTTAAATCCCATTTTTTTTTTTTTCATTAATTTTTTTTTTTTTTTAGATTTTGCGTCTTTTTTTGAATATTAGAGGGAATAATAACAAAGTGGATGCATAATATCTAGAGGAAAAAATAAAAGTTGCTAAATGAGATTTAAAAAACGTGTGAATTATGAATTGGCTGAGACTCGCAATTACGTTATAATTTTATTTTTATTTTTAATTTAATTAATTAATTTAATTAGATAAAAGTTTAATTTTTTTGTATAAAATCGTTAATATGTAAAGATCTGTAAAAAATTTAATAAGGAATAAAATAAGCCTTAGAATCAAAAAATTGACTGAAAATTGAAAAATTTTCATTATTTTTTACATTTTTTCAGATTTTCCAAGATTTAAAGAAATGTAAAAAATAATGAAAATTCTTCAATTTTCAATTAATTTTTTGTTTCTAAGGCTCATTTTATTGCTAATCACATTCTTCAAAGATTCACTCAATCAAATTTGAAAATTTCATCTTTTATAAATTGTTATTAACGATTTTATCCAAAAATTAAACTTTTTTATCCTTAAATTCTCGATGAATTGTGGAATTTAAATGAAATAATTGTGGTAATTAAATGCGGTTTTTTTTTAATTAATTAACGTAATCGCGTGGTCCAGCCTCCGATGCACCGTAGAAGAGGAAAACCATTATTAATTAAAAAAAAAATTAAAAAATGAAAAAAATAATAATGTCAAGCTTGCATGAGAGTGTTTAAGAGAAGAAAAAAAAATAAGAAAAAATGGAAAAACATTATGGAATTAAGAAACAATTGTATTACTGACTGCGAAAAAAAAGTACAATGCATGTGTTGACTGAAATCTAACGCTACGAAGAAAATTAAAAAAAAAAAAAAAAAAAACATTAATAATATTAAAAAAAAAAGATCAATTTGTTCGACTCAGTCCGCGAAATTCGCTCGGGTCAGGTAGGCTGGATAAAAATCGTTTTTTTCGTCGTCACATTAAAAAATTCGAAATCCGACAATTTTTTGCAATTTTTTAAAAAATAAATTATTCAAGAAAATAAAAAAAATTAAAATTTTTTTTTTAAATGCAAAAAATTTTAAAAAAAAGCTTTTTTAAAATTTTGTCGGATTGAAAAAAAAGAGGCGTAAGTGCTATGCATATATATATATATGTATATATATGCTTTATAGACAGGCACTTACGCCCCTTTGTTTCCAAGATGACGTTATTTTTTTTTAATAATAATTTATTTGTTTAAAATCAAAAAAATTGTCGGATGAACTTAATTTCATTTTTTCTCCTTTTTTCAATAATTCAAATTTAAAAAAAAGGCGGTTTTTAAAAGCGTCCAGTGGTGTTTGCGGATGAACGCGGGAAAATTTGAATTGAAGGAAGAGGCGAGAGGTAATTGTTGCTAAAATCAACAACAAAAAAAATACAAAAATAATAATATTAATTGCTGAGTCCCGAAATTATTTTTTAACAATAAAAAAAATAATTATTTGCAAAAAAAATAATTATCAATTATCCTCTCGTCTCATCTCCTTTTTTTTCGTAAATCATTTTTTTTGATCAGATAATTTTTTTTTCGTTGAAAATTCATTGAAAAAAGAGAAAAAAAAATCAATTTTTTTTTTTTTGAAAATTCGTTGGAAAAGAGAAAAAAAAATCTTTTTTTTTTTTTTTTGAGAACGAGAAAAAAGTGTAATTTTGAGGAAAATGGAAAAAAAAGAAAATTGTAAAACTGTCAATTAGTCTTTAATTGATTCACTCGCATTTTACACAAGTACATGCGGAAGGAGACATAAATTATTTAAAAAAATAATAATAATAACAACAATAATTGGGGGACTATCAAGAAATTGGAAAAAGCATTTATATTCATTCGAAAAAAAAATATCAATTTTGAATGATCGAATTTTTCTGGGCTTATTTGAAAGACAAATGAGTCCCCTTTGGACAAAAAAAGAGAAAACAAATTGAGAATAAATTAAAAAAAAAAAAAAAGAAGAAAAAAAAAATGAAAATCCGTTGAATGTGGCAGTAATTGTTTCATTAGTATTAATGAGATCTATACTGCCCAGTGAATTTTGTACCGAAACATTGAAGCTCTAAATAATAATTTTCATAAATGGAATTTAATTTTTTCACGAAACATGTGCATTATAAAAAAAAAAAAAAATGGAAAATTAAAGTAAAAAAAAATCGTAAAAATTTGATGAAACTTTGTTGAGTTGTTTATTTATTGGATCCAGTAGAATAGTTGTGTGGAGAAAATTACGATTTTGGGAAGGTGGGGTAAAATGGGCAGAAGTTAGTTTTGGTATTTTGTACTATGAGAATTGGTTGAAATTGATGGAAATATTGGAGATAGATTTTTTCTGATGATTTCATTAAAAAGCTGAGGAAATTTACCATGGAAATCATATGTTGGAAGTTATTTTTTTGAATTTTTAAAAAATTACATTTTTGGCGCGAGATTTGAAGGTGAAAGTCTTCTGTTTTTTGAAAAATTTCAGGTTTTCGGGAATATCTCGGGTTCTATTGGTCGTAGCGACCTGGGGTTGATCTTGAATGAAAGGTGAGCTCATTTCCCATCGATTTATGTGGTTAAAAAAAAAATTATCAATTTTTTCAAGTACTTATAGGGCAAAAACTGATTTTCAGAAAATGGCCTATAAGTATTTGAAAAATTGATTTAAAAAAAATTTGAACCACATAAATCGATGAGAAATGAGCTCACCTTTCATTTGAGATGAACCCCAGGTCGCTGCGACCAACAGAACCGGAGATATCGCCGAAAAAGTGAATTTTTTCGATTTTCAAAAGGATTACCCCTTCAAAAATTGCCCAAAAACGTAAAATTTTCCCAAAAATTTCAAAAAATTAATTTTGACACATGTTTCCCACCCAAAATTTCCTCAGCTTTCCAATGAAATCATCCGAAAATCTCCATCTCAAACCCTTCAATCAAAATGTGTCCATTTTACCCCACCTTTCCCTATGAAGTTTATCAAAAAATTCATTTTACTTTGTTATTTCTTCAAAAATATTACGAAAACTAACCGAGATAGAGCAATTTCCATAATTACCTTTTTTCATAAAGACTTTCAGGACCTCAAAAAAGACAAACAAGAAATCCACTCTATCCCGCTTAAATCCCCCGATATTTCCAAAAAAAATCTCTCAAAAAATTGAATTATCTCAAAATTTAATTTTTTTGCCTCAAAATGACTAATTTCTTCATCCTCATCCTTTTCCAAACCAACTCATGTACCAAATTTATCCACAGAATTCATAAAAAGATCAAATATTCAATTAAACCATTTTCCCGCTCGCTCAAGTGTTAACGCACACGAGTTCTCTCCACAAAACCAGAGAAAATTTATGTTTACGACTCTAATTCTACGAAATTACAATCTAAATCCATGAATATTTCATTTATCAGAGGGAAAGAGGATCAGCGGACTATCCACATGAAAGGGGAGAAAGGGGGGGGGGGGGGAGGGGGAGGGAGAAGCATTTCTCCATTTCGCTATTTGCAAATTCGCTCGTTATTATTTATTGATGCATCAATTAAATTTTTGTTCATGAGATTACGTGGAAATTGGACTTTTGAAATTCCATTAATATACGATAATTGCGCATCAACTGAAAATTTAAACTGAAAGCTTTACTCTATCATTTCAAATATGCGCGCGCGTAAAGAGGAAGGAAATTTGATAAATTTCGCGAAAATTCGCAATTTGTTGGGAAAATTTTGAATATTTTTTTATTCAACTGCACTTTTTAAAACTTTCGACTGAATTTTTTGTTCGAAATCCGGAAAATTTTAAATAAGTTACATTTTTACTGAAATTTTAGATAATTACGTAATTAAAAGATAAACATATCGATTTTTTAAATAATAATAACAATAAAACTGGATATCAATGAAATTTGTAAATTTTAGTTCACTTTTTTTTTGATAATTTAGTAAAAATAGGGAAAATTAAAAAAAAAATTGAAAATTCGAGTCATTTTGATTTTAAATATTCATTTTTCAGTTAAAAATTCAAGTAAATTGGAGAATTTTCGTCTTAAGGGGTAACACCACTGTAGAATTTTTAAAAAATCGATTTTTTTTCTTGCTTTAAAAATCACTTTGGGCTTTTCAGAATACGCGCAAGAAAAGTTATCACCTGAAACCCATTATTTCACATGAAATTTTGAATTTTTCCCAAGGCATTTCTTCATATTCATAGCCCAAGTCAAAAACTTCAATCGTATTTTTCTCGAAACATGATTTTTCAAATTGTCACGCAGCATAACTCCAATAATTTTCATTATTTTCATTTGAATTTCCCCACAGCATCTTGAAAACAATATTTCGAACAGTAATACGTAGGGAATTTTCAAAAAATTGATTTGCACATTTTTTATTGATAAAAAATTGCCGGTTTTTTGGCCGAAATTTGAATTTTTTCATTCAAATCGTCATCAATCCCACAAAAAACAATATTTTTGAAATCCCCTACGTATTACTGTAGCTATATGTATCTAGACTGAGCCAATTTTTTTTTTTTTTTTTTAATTGAAATTTGCACCAATTACACTGCGTGCCGCAGAGTTTTTTAAATTCGAGGGGCCTCGCAAGAATGGCTCTCGTGTCGTCATTTTTTGATATTTATTGATGAATTTTTTTTCTGAAGACTCAAATATATGCTCAATCACTCCCCCAAATATCTTTATTTCGTTGCCACTTTTTCTATAGAAAAAAAATAGCCAAAAAACACCTTTTTTTAGACTTTTAAAGTGGTGTTACCCCTAAAAAAAAAATTCAAAATTATTTTTTTTTAACAATTTGATAAATTCCATGTATTTCCGGATTCTGCCATGCACGTTGCCAATGCAATTTCCGCCAAATGAGTTTCTCTGTGAGGTGGTGATGCAATTGTGTGAAATTTTTCAAGCCCTTCAGTCAAATAAACTACAGCATCCTCCAATTTTTCATTCTCCATACTCGTAAAACCGAGTTTATAGTTTTCCTCACACTCGTGAAGATTATCGATGCGTTTATCTAAATTGATTTTTTTATGACAAATTGGACATTTTGTTGGATATCTTCCCTTTGGTGATTGGGTGAGGAGACCGGGACAATCGGCAGTAGTGCATCTGAAACATTTAAAAAAAAGGGGGGGGGGAAATCATAACTTTTTTTTTGAATCTTCAATTTTTGCTAAAAAATAAAAAATTTAAAAAATTGTTAAAAAATTCTGAAAAATGATTTTTAAGGGGATTTTTTTAATTTTTCGGTTTAAAAAAATTAATTTGATGAAAATCGAGGGAAATTGACATATTTTTAAATCTTTAAATTTTCCTAGAAAACTAGAATTAGTTAAAAAATTCTGAAAAATGAATTTTAAAACTATTTTTTTTTCCATTTTTTAGTTTTGAAGTTTAATTTTAAGAAAATAGGGGGAAATGAAGGGAAATATTGCAGATGAATTTTTTTTGATGATTTCATTGAAAAACTGAGAATATTTCAGGCGGAAAACATGTGAAAATCGATTTTTTAAATTTTTTTTTGAAAAATCAGGTATCAGGTTTTTAGGGAAATTTGAAAATTTCAGTTTTTCGAGGATATTTTCGGTTTTATTGGTTGCAGCATGAAAATTCCGAATGGAGGTGAAAGGTGAGATCATTTGCCATCGATTTATGGGGTTTTGAATAAAAAAATATCGATTTTTAAGGTAATTATGAACATTTTTACGAAAATTAGTCTTTTTCAGGTATAAATACCTTAAAAATCGATATTTTCTATTTCAAAACCCCATGAATCAATGGGAAATGATCTCACCTTTCACCTCCATTCAAAATTTTTACGCTACGTTGACTATATCTCGATTTTTCGATTTCGATTTTTCAAAAATCGAAATTGAAAAATTCTAATTTTCTAGAAAAATCTATTTTTAATGTAATTATGAATATTTTTACGAAAATTAGTTTTTTTAAAGTATAAATACCTTAAAAATCGATATTTTCTATTTCAAAACCCCATGAATTTCGATTTTTCAAAAATCGAAATCGAAAAATTCTAATTTTCTAAAAAATCGATTTTTAAGGTAATTATGAACATTTTTACGAAAATTAGTCTTTTTCAGGTATAAATACCTTAAAAATCGATATTTACTATTTCAAAACCCCATGAATTTCGATTTTTCAAAAATCGAAATCGAAAAATTCTAATTTTCTAAAAAATCGATTTTTAAGGTGATTATGAACATTTTTACGAAAATTATTTTTTTTCAGGTATAAATACCGTAAAAATCGATATTTTTTCATTCAAAACCCCATGATTCAATGGAAAATGATCTCACCTTTCACCTCCATTCAAAATTTTTACGCTACGTTGACTATATCTCGATTTTTCGATTTCGATTTTTGAAAAAAATTCTAATTTTCTAAAAAAATCCCTAAAAATAAATTTCAACACATGTTTTCCCCCCGAAATTTTCTCAGCACTTCAATGAAGTCATCCAAAAAAGTGAATCTCTCACCATTCCACCAGAATCTCTATTTAAAACACAAAAAAATTGAATTATCATGCTCAATGGCTTTGAAGCAGCACTTTGACGTTGAGTTTCAATATTCAAGGATCTGCAAATTGCATTAAACGTACCTGAAACGTGGAGAGTAATCCATGAGGCCATCGAAATCCAGCCAGTCTTCGACACAGGCTCTACAAGAGCATTTGAACCAGTAGCGACCATTAAGGGTCCTTTGTCGCTCCTTCAAACTCCTCTTAGTGAATATAGGGCCATAATTCTCTGCTACAACTTCCCCTGGTTTCAATGGTCTCGTAGCACGAATAACTATGTCTCGACCAGCAAAATACCTGTAAAAAAAAAAATTTTCATTAAAAAAAAGGAAAAAATTTAATTCTTAAAAATCGATTTTCATCAGAGTTTTGAAACTAAGGGAGATAGAGCGATTTTGCCCGAATCTTGTTTTGCAGCTCTTGAAATCCTGTACAAAACAAGATTAGGGTAAAATAGCTCTATCTCGCTTGGTTTCCTCGATATTTCCAAAAAACGAATGACGAAAAAATCGACTTTTTCAGATTATGAAAAAATTAGTTCATTTTTTTTGCCATTAATTTTGCCCAAATATCTCGGAAACTACTGGAGATACGCCCTTTTTTGCCCCAATGTTGTTTTGCAGCTTTTGAAATTCTCTGCAAAAAAAGGATTAGGGCAAAATCGCTCTATCTCGCTTAGTTTCCGAGTCATTCATAAAAAATGAATCCAGTGAAAAAGTAAAATTGGATAAATCGATTTTTTCTAATTGATTTTTGAAAATATCGAGGAAACTAAGCGAGATAGAGCGATTTTGCCCGAATCCTTTTTTGTAGCTCTGGAAATTCTCTAAAAAAGAGGTCTCTGCTAAAATTGCCCTATCTCGCTTAGTTTCCGAGTCATTCATAAAAAATGAATCCAGTGAAAAAGTAAAATTGCATAAATCAATTTTTTCTTTCAATTGATTTTCAAAAATATCGAGGAAACTAAGCGAGATAGAGCGATTTTACCTCAATCCTTTTTTGTAGCTCTTGAAATTCTCTAAAAAAGAGGTCTCTACTAAAATCGCCCTATCCCCCTAAGTCTCCAAAATAATCCAAAAAATTAAATAAATTCACCTGAAAATATCAAAATTCTTCAAATAATTCATTAATTAAATTCTCCAACGTATACATTAATTACTGAATTAATTATGTCACCAACAAAGTTGGTTCAAAATTGCCACGTAAACCTCAAGAACTCAATAGAAAATTATCAGAAGCGTGAAATTCCTGAATTTCAAACTTCTAATTAACAAATTTCCCTTGATATCATCATTTTTAGAGGCAAAAGGGCATAAGTCCTGGTTTTATACACAGCACTTATGCCCTTTTGCTTCTAAAATGACTGTATAATGTGACATGTGTTTACCTTGTCACACCAGGATAACAATCGTGATTGAAACGAGCCACGCTTGGATAAATTGCAATTCCAAGATAGACAGTTTTGTTGCCACGAAACCGATGTTTGTCACTGCTTCGTACCTCACAAATTTCGTGGGCGTTGAATTGTAATAATTGAAGATTACGTAAAAGCAGCGAACCCACAATTATTTCATCGTCAGTCGGTGAATCTGCGAAACAATAGAAAATTATATTACGTAGTGTAATAATAATTGGGTTTTTTTTTTCAGTTTTAGAAGTGAAGGTATGAAGAGCTTTGGAGGGTTTCATTAGTATTCTGTTGAGTTCTTTGCGGAGGATTTTTTTTATGAAGAAAAGAAAAGTTACTTGAAGCGGAAATAATTTTAATCATTTTTTTTTTAATTTTATTAATTTTTTGTAATGGGGTAAAATGGGTATTTGAATGGGAGATGGTTTTTTTTGGAATTTAATTAAAAAGTTGAGGAAATTTTGAGGAAAATTTATCCTTGCCGATTGATTTTTATCATTTTTTTGGGGAAAAATTGAATATTTGAAGTTTTTAAAGACAATTTGATTTAACTTTATAAGTATATTAAAAGTGTTTTGGAAACTAAGCGGGATAGGGCGATTTTAGGAGAGACCTTTTTTTTAGAGAATTTTAAGAGCTACAAAAAAGGATTAAGGTAAAATCGCTCTATCCCGCTTAGTTTCCTCGATACTTTCAAAAATCAATTAAACGAAAAAATCGATTTATCCAATTTTACTTTTTCACTGGATTCATTTTTTATGAATAACTCGGAAACTAAGCGAGATAGAGCGATTTTAGTGGAGACCTTTTTTTTAGAGAATTTCAAGGGCTACAAAAAAGGATTGGGGTAAAATTGCTCTATCTCGCTTAGTTTCCTCGATACTTTCAAAAATCAATTAAAAGAAAAAATCGATTTATCCAATTTTACTTTTTCACTGGATTCATTTTTTATGAATAACTCGGAAACTAAGCGAGATAGAGCGATTTTAGTGGAAACCTTTTTTTTAGAGAATTTCAAGAGCTACAAAAAAGAATTGGGGTAAAATCGCTCTATCTCGCTTAGTTTCCGAGATATCCTCAAAAATCACCGAATTTCTTCAATAATCCCCGAAAAAACAGCAGAATAAAGAATATCTGGGTTCATCCCCTTTAAACTCCATCAAATAACAAAATCCTCCAAAGACAAACAGAAATACAAGCATTTCCTTCTTTTTTCCCATTCAAAGAAGCAAAAGCCGCAATTTTACAATATTTTAAAATTTTAAAATAAAAAAAAAATCCTCTAAAAACCTAAATGCACTCAGAAATTCATCTCCATAGAGATGAATATATACATATATATATATACATATATATATATATTTACCAATAGTTCCTCTCGTATTTTCAAAGAAGCCAACAATTGTCAAGCACTTGAGTAGAAAAGCTGCCATGAGTGTACGTTGGAAAAAGTCACTGGCTGATCTCAAGGATTTATGGGTAATGAGTTCGTAAGCCCTTGAATCTATCTCGTGAATGCACTTGTTCTGTACTCCATTTGCCATGAGTTTTTTTTTTCTAAGTCGTCGTTTTGCTGATTTACTTATGTTTTCTTTTTTTTCATCAAAAACAACTTCCTGAGTACTGAAAGTGTCGTTAAACTTGTGGTAGAGTTTTAGAGAAGTTTCTAGTCCAGATTGTGTTACCATGCGAAGAGCTAGCATGCTGAGAATGCTCATGCCTGAACCTGAAAAATAGAAGAAAAAAAGGGGAATTTTTGTAAAATTTAAACGAAAAGTTTGGTGGAAATTGGGGTAAGATTGAGAGATTGTGATTGAAGGGTTTGAAATAGAGATTTTCTGATGATTTCATTGGAAAGCTGAGGAAATTTTGGGTGGAAAACATGTGTCAAAATTAATTTTTTGAAATTTTTGAGAAAATTTTACGTTTTTGGGCAATTTTTGAAGGGGTAATCCTTTTGAAAATCGAAAAAATTCACTTTTTCGGCGATATCTCCGGTTCTGTTGGTCGCAGCGACCTGGGGTTCATCTCAAATGAAAGGTGAGCTCATTTCTCATCGATTTATGTGGTTCAAATTTTTTTTAAATCAATTTTTCAAATACTTATAGGCCATTTTCTGAAAATCAGTTTTTGCCTCATAAGTACTTGAAAAAATTGATAATTTTTTTTTTAACCACATAAATCGATGGGAAATGAGCTCACCTTTCATTCAAGATCAACCCCAGGTCGCTACGACCAATAGAACCCGAGATATTCCCGAAAACCTGAAATTTTTCAAAAATCAGAAAACTTTCACCTTCAAATCTCGCGCCAAAAATGTAATTTTTTAAAAATTCAAAAAAATAACTTCCAGCATATGGTTTCCATGGTAAATTTCCTCAGCTTTCCAATGGAATCATCAGAAAAAATATATCTCCAATATTTCCATCAATTTCACCCAATTCCCATAGTACAAAATCCCAAAAAGCCATAAATTTAAACCCCTTTTTGAGAAACTGCTTAATTATTCAAATTACTACAATTATTCCAACGAATACAGCAAAGTTTATCAAACTAAATATCGCAAAATTTCAATGTAAACTTGAAACAAACACTTATTCCCTAAATTATGCACCTGCATAATCAACAAGAGCATCAAAAAGAAAGACAAAGGATTTTAGATTGAAAATCACGTTGATTTATTCAATTTTCCCGCCATCTCACCTATGAGTAGAGCAAGAATTTTGCACTCGTATTTGTGATAACTCTCTGCAGCTTCATTTCTGCATTTCTTGTCGCAAAATGCTACAGTACTGCAAAATGAACAGCCAACTGGTGCTCTCAGTCTGGAAAAAAAAAACAAAAAGAACAAAAAAAAAGAGAATGAAAATGAGAAGAAAAGGGAGAAACTGGCGGAACTTTTCTTTCATCTAGTGAAAAGTTCAACTGAGTTTAATTATGAAAAGAGTCTTTAAGAGGAATTATTAAAGGACAGGACACTAATTCTTTTTTGCTTCTTATTGTGTTGGTTTGGGTTCTGTGGAATTTAAATAGAAGTTAATTAAGAGAAATTGCAGGATTTGGAAGAGAGAAAAAAAAAACATTTTGGTGGCTTGGAAAGAAAGGGGCGTAAGTACTGGGGATTAGAATTGCACTTACGCCCCTTTGGTTCTAAGGCAATGATTTTTATTTGATTTTTTTGAGATTTTTCAGAATTTTAGATTTTTATTTTTTTTATTTTTCGAAATCGTTTTAGGAGTTTTCGAAATATTTTGACAATTTTTTGGGATTTTTTTAGGTTTTTTCGAAATTTTCTTACATTAAATTTTGGAGAACTCCTTTTGCCCACATTTTTCCTCAAAAATCAGTTATTTTTCAGTATTTTCGATTTTTCAGAATTTTTGAAATTATTTTAAAGAGTTGTTGAATTTTTTTTTCCATTTTCGTTTTTTTTCGAAATTTTTCCGCATTAAATTCCAGCAAACTTTTTTTATGCACATTTTTTTCTTGAAAATCAGTTATATTTCATTATTTTACATTTTTCAGAGATTTTCGAAATTATTTTTGAGAATTTTCGATTTTTTTTTGATTTTTGTTTTTTTTTCGAAATTTTTTCGTATTCAATTCCAGTAAATTTTTCTTATCCACATTTTTTCTTAAATATAAGCTAATATTTCATTGTTTCAGATTTTTCAGAAATTTTCGAAATTATTTCAAAGAGTTTTCGAATTTTTTTTCGATTTTCGTTTTTTTTTCGAAATTTTTTCGCATTAAAATCCAGTAAACTTTTTTTTATCCACATTTTTTCGTAAAAATCAGTTATATTTCACTATTTTCGATTTTCCAGAAATTTTCGAAAATATTTTTAAGAATTTTCGAAATTATTTAAAAAATCATTTTTTAAATATTTGCGAAATTATTTTCGATTTTTCTTTTTTTTCGAAATTTTTTTCGCATTAAATTCCAGTAAACGTCTTTTTTCTGCATTTTTTTCTTAAAAATCAGTAATATTTCACTATTTCAGATTTTCCAGAAATTTTCGAAATTATTTTTGAGAATTTTCGAAATTATTTAAAAAATCATTTTTTAAATATTTTCGAAATTATTTTCGATTTTTCTTTTTTTCGAAATTTTTTTCGCATCAAATTCCAGTAAACGTCTTTTTTCTGCATTTTTTTCTTAAAAATCAGTAATATTTCACTGTTTCAGATTTTTCAGAATTTTTCGAAAATATTTTTAAGAATTTTCGAAATTATTTAAAAAATTATTTTTCAAATATTTTCGAAATTATTTTCGATTTTTCATTTTTTTCGAAATTTTTTTTGCATGAAATTCCATTAAACGTCTTTTTCTGCATTTTTTTCTTAAAAATCAGTTATATTTCACTATTTCAGATTTTTTAGAAATTTTCGAAAATATTTTTTAGAATTTTCGAAATTATAAAAAAAATCATTTTTAAAATATATAAAAAAATTTGTTTCGGTTTTTTCTTTTTTTTTAAATTTTTTTAACATTAAATTTCAGTAAACTTTTTTTTATCTGCATTTTTTCCTTAAAAATCAGTAATATTTCACTATTTCAGATTTTTCAAGAAATATCATAGGAGATAAGGTGTATCGTAAACATGAGTATGCTCGTTTAATCCGTGTTGAGTTGACGAGAAAGGGTTTATGCATAGTATGAAGTACGAGGACGGGTATCCAATATTCTCCAGGGCCATTTACTCAAAATTGGAGCTCTTGGGATAATGTTTAGTGTACAAGGGTTTATGGTAAGTTGAATTATTCTCAGAAATTCGAAGTCTCGGTTGCATGATGTTTTAGGGAAAAATAGGAAAAAAAGGAAATTCTGATAAAATCGTAAATTGACAAAAAAAAATGATTTTCCAGAAAAAATATGAATGAAAATTTTTTTTTTATTTTTTAAAATTTGGAAAAATTGAAAAAAATCAAAAATTGATGGAAAATCTTTTTTTTGGGGAGATGGAATATTTTCGATGATTCCATTGAAAAGCTGAGGAAATTTCCCATGGAAATCATATGTCACACGTTAATTTTTGAATTTTTTCAAAAATTGCATTTTTTTGTCGAAAAATTGAAGTTTTTTGAAAATATCTCCGATTCTATTGATCGCAGCGTAAAAATTCCGAGTGGAGGTGAAAGATGAGATCATTTGCCATCGATTCATGGGGTTTTAAAAAATAAAATATCGATTTTCAAGCTATTTATAGTGAAAAAACTGATTTTCATGAAATGGCGGATAAGGACATCAAAATGGCCGCCAAATTCCCCCTAAAAACGTCTAATTTTCAAATTATTGCTGAAAAATGAGTTATGACATATGTTTTCCTGGTAAAATTTCCTGAGCTTTCCAATGGAATCATCAAAAAAAATCTATCTCGAATATTTCCCCTAATTTTCCCCAATTTCCAAAAAATAATTCCAATTTTTTCCCCAAAAAATCGCCAATAATGTTTTTTCTTCAATTTTTTCCAACAAAATGATGAAAGAATGAGAGATCGATTTTTTTCGACGATTCCATTGAAAAGCTGAGTGAATTTCCCATATAAATCATATGTCAGAAGCTAATTTTCAGAATTTTCTTAAAAAATTAAGGTTTTCTGGAAATATCTCCGATTCTATTGGTCGCAGCGTAAAAATCCGAAATGGAGGTGAAAGATGAGATCATTTCCCATCGATTCATGGGGTTTTGAAGGATAAAATATCGATTTTCAAGCTATTTATAGCAAAAAAACTGATTTTCATGAAATGGCGGATAAGGACATCAAAATGGCCGCCAAATTCCCCCTAAAAACGTCTAATTTCCAAAAAAATGATAAAAAATGAGTTATGACATATGTTTTCCTGGTAAAATTTCCTCAGCTTTCCAATGGAATCATCAAAAAAAATCTATCTCGAATATTTCCCCCAATTTTCATCAATTTCCAAAAAATAATTCCCACTTTTCCCCAAAAAAATCCCAATAATTTTTTTTCTTCAATTTTTTCCAACAAAATTTGGATATTTCACGTCTTGACACTTTTTCCATCATTTCTCATTCCCTTCGAGGCATTTTTCATCGGAAAATCTCGACATGTATTCTTCAAGACGTGAAAGACATGCACAATGTTATGGGTAACATCTGATACACAAGAAAACATCATAAGTTTTCGTCAGAGAAAAGTTATCTCAGTGGTTTTTTTTATTTCTTCTTTTGCGAGACTCACCTCACAAAGCAATGATGGCAGTGTGTACCATAATGCTCGGGTAAGAGACACGAGGCCAATGGTGGCTCAGTAGCAAGAACATCTCCAACTTTCACTGAATTCAATGCAACTGCATGCTTACCCTCTTTCGTCGTTTCACGAATTTCAACGAGTTTTGATAAGCCTTGAAATGCTGAATTTCGACCGTCAGTTAAGTCGGGTGGAACAGCTGCAACATGTAACATAAAGATAGAAGACGGAAAAAATTTAAATTATTTTTCAAGTACGTGAGGAAGAAAATTTCATCTTGGGAGTTTAATGAAAGAGAGTTGGATGCTTTGGAGGAAAATTCCTTGCTGGAAAATTTGGAAAATGTCGTTTTTTGGGGGGAAAACTTAGTTTATTAAGACAGTTTTATTTGAAGAATTTTTAATTAAATTAGATTAAATTAGTTTTTTGAGAATATCTCGGAAACTAAGGGAGATAGAGCGATTTTGCCTGAATCTTGTTTTGTAGCTCTTGAAATTGTGTACAAAAAAGGATTCGGGTAAAATCGCTCTATTTCGCTTAGTTTCCGAGCCATTCATAAAAAATGAATCCAGTGAAAAAGTAAAATTGGATAAATCGATTTTTTCTAATTGATTTTTGAAAATATCGAGGAAACTAAGCGAGATAGAGCGATTTTACCCCAATCCTTTTTTGTAGCTCTTGAAATTCTCTAAAAAAGAGGTCTCTACTAAAATCGCTCTATCTCGCTTAGTTTCCGAGTCATTCATAAAAAATGAATCCAGTGAAAAAGTAAAATTGGATAAATCGATTTTTTCTAATTGATTTTTGGAAATATCGAGGAAACTGAGCGAGATAGAGCGATTTTGCACCAATCCTTTTTTGTAGCTCTTGAAATTCTCTAAAAAAGAGGTCTCTACTAAAATCGTCCTATCTCGCTTAGTTTCCAAGATATTGAAAAAAAATGGTGACAAAATAAAATCGATTTTTCTAAAAAATTTCATTTTTTTTCTAAATTTAATTACTAAAGCTTTTATTTATCAGCTAATGATCCATATCGAAAGAGAGGAGAAATTGCAAACCTTAAGAAATTAATTTTTGCCCTCATTCTCCTTCAATATACTCATCAAAGTGAGCACTCGAGCGGTTTTTTTCCAAAGTATTTCTAGTGGAACGAAGAAAAAAAGAAGAAAGAAGAAAAAAGTTTAATTACTTTACCAAACTTTTAATAAAAATGTTCGGAAATACTGAAATACTTGAAACAATGTCAATATTTGAAGGTAAAGACTTTTTTTTTTTTTTAATAAAAAAGAAAAGAATGCATTTTTTATTGTTTAATAATTCAACTTAAATTTCGTGTAAAGTGAATTTTGTCGAAATTTTCGAAATTTTGTTGAAATTCTTTTCGAAATATTTTAAAAATTATCTTCGATTTTGTTTTTTCTATTTTTTTTCGAAATTTTCTCAAATTAAAATTCAAAAACCTTCTTTTACCCAATTTTTTTCTCAAAAATCCATTTTTATTCCAATATTTGAGATTTTTTTCCAAAATTTTCAAAATTATTATAAAAAAATTTTGAAATTATTTTAAAAATTATTTTTAAAATGTTTTGAAATTCTTCATTTTTTCAATGAAAAAAAAAAGAAAAAATACATTTTTTATTGTTTCATAATGCAAATTAAATTTTGTGTAAAGAGCTTGTAGTCTCGCCCTTTCGTTGCGCATTCTCCTAACGTTAGATAACCGCACTTGTTAATACGAAGATAGTTTCATCGCAATTGGGTTAATGGACAGTAAGTATAATGTTAATGGAATACGTGCATTGAACTTCAGCATTGCTCCTTCATTAAATTCTAAATAACCATTAAAATTAATCCCCAGATATTTGCTCCATTGGCTTAAATTAATTTAATAATAGAAAGTTTCTTGATTTTAGGAGTTGCCTTTTTTGCTGAATGATTTATTTTTTGCTTTCTTTCAATAAAAGAGAAAAAGGAGAAGTAATATGGGCACATTCTGATTGAACGGTTCAAGATGGAGATTTTCTGATGATTTCATTGGAAAGCTGAGGAAATTTTGGGTGGAAAACATGTGTCAAAATTAATTTTTTGAAATTTTGGGAAAATTTTACGTTTTTGGGCATTTTTTGAAGGGGTAATCCTTTTGAAAATCGAAAAAATTCACTTTTTCGGCGATATCTCCGGTTCTGTTGGTCGCAGCGACCTGGGGTTCATCTCAAATGAAAGGTGAGCTCATTTCTCATCGATTTATGTGGTTAAAATTTTTTTAAATCAATTTTTCAAATACTTATAGGCCATTTTCTGAAAATCAGTTTTTGCCCTATAAGTACTTGAAAAAATTGATAATTTTTTTTTTAACCACATAAATCGATGGGAAATGAGCTCACCTTCCATTCAAGATCAACCCCAGGTCGCTACGACCAATAGAACCCGAGATATTCCCGAAAACCTGAAATTTTTCAAAAAACAGAAGACTTTCACCTTCAAATCTCGCGCCAAAAATGTAATTTTTTAAAAATTCAAAAAAATAACTTCCAACATATGATTTCCATGGTAAATTTTCTCAGCTTTCCAATGAAATCATCAGAAAAAATCTATCTCCAATATTCCCATCAATTTCCCCCAATTCCCATCGTACAAAACACCAAAACTAACTTCTGCCCATTCTACCCCATCTTCCCCAAATAATATTTATTCTTCCAAAAATTATCATGCACATTCTCGAAACAACATTTTTTCACTGACGTTGAAAATACAAAGGCAGTAACTGGCCACAAAGAGCACATACCATTAACAAAACAAGAAATTCTCATCAAAAAATGTATTTTTTTCCCCTTTTTTTTTAATTTTCTTAATGTTGAACCCTTCTCCAAAACATTAAAACATGAGGAAAACATTGTTTTTCACTCAAAGAAATACATCACTGGCCCTTAATATAATTCACTTCAATCAAGTGCATATAAACACATCTTTTCCATTTGCAAAAATTGGAATGGGATAGTAAGGTTTAAACAAGTAGATTAAAACTTTGTCTTCGAGTGATTTGAATGAATTGGAGATTCACTTTGAGGAATACAAGTTGTTGAGTATCGTTTAATGGGTGGTTTTCACTCGACAATTTGGTTTCACAGAGCTGATGGGATTAAACGTACGAATTGTTTGAATTAGGAGTCGTTGAAGAGGGTGGTTTGAAGGGGGGGGGGGGGGGGGGAGATTGGTGAAGGAGGCTGGAGAAGTAAAGAGAAGAATTAATTTAAGGGGTAAAACACCTGTAAAAGTCTAAAAAAAGGCGTTTTTTGGCTATTTTTTTTCTATAGAAAAAGTGGCAACAAAATAATGATGTTTGGGGGAGTGATTGAGCATATATTTGAGTCTTCAGAAAAAAAATTCATCAATAAATATCAAAAACTGACGACACAAGAGCCATTCTTGCGAGGCCCCTCGAATTTAAAAAACTCTGCGGCACGCAGTGTAATTGGTGCAAATTTCAATTAAAAAAAAAAAAAAAAAAATTGGCTCAGTCTAGATACATATAGCTACAGTAATACGTAGGGGATTTCAAAAATATTGTTTTTTGTGGGATTGGTGACGATTTGAATGAAAAAATTCAAATTTCGGCCAAAAAACCGGCAATTTTTTATCAATAAAAAATGTGCAAATCAATTTTTTGAAAATTCCCTACGTATTACTGTTCGAAATATTGTTTTCAAGATGCTGTGGGGAAATTCAAATGAAAATAATGAAAATTATTGGAGTTATGCTGCGTGACAATTTGAAAAATCATGTTTCGAAGAAAAATACGATTGAAGTTTTTGACTTGGGCTATGAATATGAAGAAATGCCTTGGGGAAAATTCAAAATTCCATGGGAAATAATGGGTTTCAGGTGATAACTTTTCTTGCGCGTATTCTGGAAGGCCCAAAGTAATTTTTAAAGAAAGAAAAAAAAGCGATTTTTTTAAAATTCTACTGTGGAACAAAATAGAAATGAGAAACTAGAGTAAAACGGACTCGAGGTGCAAAATAGGGCAGAATTTTTTTTTTTGGGATCAAAGGATAGTGGGAGACTTTTTAAAAAATTTGGGGATGCTGGGGACATATTGGACCATCTTCCTGATTTTTTCCAGAATTTTTTGAAAAATATCTCATGGAAAAAAAAATTGTTGTTTAAAATCGAAAATTTTTGCCTAAAAAACTTAAAGAAAAAAGGCGAAAATGAAGAGATTTTTAGCCTTAATTTTTCAGAAAATTCGTGGAAATCAATTCTCGCATTTGTTTTTCATTTGAACTGTTCTCATCTTTCCACTGAAACCATCGAAAATCTTTTATTTCAATTGCTCCCAATAACTTCGAGCAATTTTCATCATTTGAAGCCCCAAATACCGACTAAAACGTAGAGTTTCATCCCTCCCATTGAATTTATCTCAACTTACCCAATACGAGAGAGCATTAACGAACCTTTGCAGTGAGATGGAACATGTAATCATCCAACTGAATCATAAAATGAGTGTATGTACTAGTATCCGGATATTGGATTCCACATTTCCAGTGGGCACGTAAAATGATGGGTTCAGTATGTGCATTAATGAAATAGTAGGAATTACTGATAATAAATATCATAAGCACTTCAAATACTCTCCCTCCTCTTCCCTCCCCCCTCTTCAATCCTCCCCCTCTTCTTTCCCTGAATATTAATCAATTTTTCGAGGCTTTTCACCGGATTTGAACTCGAAAATTACAACAAAATTTTGTTAAATAAAGTTTATTCTATCAGTTTTTTAAGAATATCTCGGAAACTAAGGGAGATAGAGCAATTTTGCCTGAATCCTTTTTTGTAGCTCTTGAAATTCTCTAAAAAAGAGGTCTCCACTAAAATCGCTCTATCTCGCTTAATTTCCGAGTCATTCATAAAAAATGAATCCAGTGAAAAAGTAAAATTGGATAAATCGATTTTTTTAAAATTGATTTTTGAAAATATCGAGGAAACTAAGCGAGATAGAGCGATTTTGCCCCAATCCTTTTTTGTAGCTCTTGAAATTCTCTAAAAAAGAGGTCTCTACTAAAATCACCCTATCTCGCTTGGTTTCCGAGATATTAAAGAAAAAGTAGTGACAAAATAAAATAAATTCATCTAAAAAATTTCTGAATTCTTCGATTTTTAAAATTTTCAATCAACTTTCAAGTCCAAATAAAAAAGCAATTATTCTTTGCCATCTCCTTGTCACTCTACTCTATTGATTCCAGGTGAAAAAGAAAGGAAATGCCTTTATAAAGAATTATTGTGAATAAAAAAAAATAAATTGTGATACTTTTTTAGTTTTTTTTTATATATTTGTCCGTGAAAAATCGATTGCACTGATTATTCTCCAGGGAAAGATGGGGAAAAATGGGTTTTTCTCTCAGCGATAGTGAAAAATGGGCAGTTAAAAACTACTCTGACAAGAGACCACTTGAATTTTATTTACGATGTCTCTTTTCTCTTTTTTATTGCCTGTAACAAAACTAAAGGTCTTTCTAAATACGTGATTTTTCCCTTTGAAATTCATATTCATGTGAGATTTTTCCTTTATTTTTGATATAAAATAAAATAAAATATAAAATAAAATAAATACTGCAGTACAGTATAATGATGATATCGTTGAATTTTTTGTGCCGATGAATTTGATACTATAATTAATCCGGGTAAATTTATTGGTCAATTTTGCCGGGAGGAGTTGCATTGCATTAATAGCACGAGATGAAAGGAAATTATTTAATTTAAATGATTTATGGAAGAAAAAAAAAAGGGAGTGAAAAATTTGTTAATTAATATTTGAGTAGAGATGAAAAAAAGGCATTTTGCCGGAGGCTTGAATGTTTTACCGGGATTTTTGTGCTGGAAATTATTAATAAAATTGGAGGAAAATGAGAAAAACAGGAAATTAATTTGTAAAATGGACAGATTTCAATTGAACCGTTCATGATGGAGATTTTCTGATGATTTCATTGGAAAGCTGAGGAAATTTAGGGTGGAGAACATGTGTAAAAATTAATTTTTTTGAAATTTTGGTAACATTTTACTTTTTTGGGCATTTTTTGAAGGGGTAATCCTTTTGAAAATCGAAAAAATTCACTTTTTCGGCGATATCTCCAGTTCTGTTGGTCGCAGCGACCTGGGGTTCATCTCAAATGAAAGGTGAGCTCATTTCTCATCGATTTATGTGGTTCAAATTTTTTAAAATCAATTTTTCAAATACTTATAGGCCATTTTCTGAAAATCAGTTTTTGCCCCATAAGTACTTGAAAAAATTGATAATTTTTTTTTTAACCACATAAATCGATGGGAAATGAGCTCACCTTTCATTCAAGATCAACCCCAGGTCGCTACGACCAATAGAACCCGAGATATTCCCGAAAACCTGAAATTTTTCAAAAAACAGAAGACTTTCACCTTCAAATCTCGCGCCAAAAATGTAATTTTTTAATAATTCAAAAAAAAAACTTCCGACATATGCTTTCCATGGTAAATTTCCTCAGCTTTCCAATGAAATCATCAGAAAAAACCTATCTCCAATATTTCCATCAATTTCACCCAATTCCAATAGTACAAAATACCAAAACTAACTTCTGCCCATTTTACCCCACCCTCCTCTAAACGCTTGAAATAATTCAAACAAATGGTTCAATCAAGTCGAGTTGTTTTCGCTATGGAATTGTGATGCCACTCAATCAGCACAAAGGCCCTCAATCCCGATGACGTTCTTCAGTCCTGAAAATCAATAACGTCTCGCCTCTCAAAAAAAAAAAAAAAAAATTATGTAAATTTCACCCATTGGAAATAACGGAACTGTAAATATTGAATATTGAAGAGACTCGTACTCTGAATAATGCAAACAATTTACCTGCTCTTTTGTATCAGATGAAGTATTTTCCCTTTAAAAATCCTTCATTCATAGAAAAAAAAACCGATAATTACTATTTGTATTACATTAAGTAACAAAATGAACAAAAAAAAAGTTTTCCTACATTTCTCCTTCTTTTTTTAAAAATTGATGAAGATATTCCCGTTCTTCATTAAATTCTCCGTTCGTTAGAGCTTCTAGATTAACCAGAGAAATGTGCCAAGTTTCGTTAAATCCATTGAACGTGATTCATTTTATTCTGCGGAAAAAAATAGTTTCCAATTAACTGTACAGACGTGTCGATTCTACGAAACACCAGTAGAATTAAAAAAAAAAAAGTGGAATGTAGTGCTCGTGGACTCAGAGTATTCGGCTGTTTGAATTGGTTCATTGGGCAACAATTCCCTGAGAGAGAGAAGTGCACATAGGGAATATAAAATATTTGGAGATATTGTCGCCTTAGAGTGAAAGGGGCGTAAGTGCCATTTTTCCCGATTTTTTTTCTTCAAAATAACAAAAAAGCGTATCTCCACTATTATTGCTCCAATATGCTTTCCAAGGCCTTTTACGCAATATTAGTAAAAAAATAAAAAATAATAACATATAGGCGTAAGTACCACTGACTAATAACAAAGGGGCGTAAGTACCGGAGATACATCTCTTTGTTTTTAGTGTTTTCATTGAATTTTCTCTAATCATCGGAAAAAAAATTGAAAACAAAGAGGCGTAAGTGCCATAGTTTAGATAAAAATCGCTAAAAACAAAAAGGCGTAAGTGCCAAAAATTCGGATGAAAAATCCTAAAAAACAAAAGGGCATAACTCCAAATATTCTCATGAGATAATGAAAATTATAAAAACAAAGAGGCGTAAGTGCGGAGATATGTCCTTTTCACTTTAACTTTAACAATTATATATAGCGTTTAAAAAGAAAATAACAAAAGGGCGTAAGTGTGGAGATAAGTCCCTTTCATTTTAAAAATTGGTAGTTACGCCACTCTTTTATTTCAATTTTTAATTATCCAAATAATGTTCCAGAGACCATAAAAAACATTTTGGAGTGATAAGTGGACATACGCCCCTTTCACACGAGAATTTCGTGTTTTTGGCACTTACGCCCCTTTCATTCTAAGGCGATGATATTACCTAACAAGTGCAGTAAAATCGATTTTTCTCAGAGTTCCATGATCGTAAATTTATTAATAAATTACTTACGTCTGCGGTAAATGTTTCTTTTTGGAGAGTCCAGTGCTTCAAGTGCTTGACTAGATTCTTCCACTTGTTGTCGACATTTTATCAGCTTCGAATCTATCTGGGATCTGTAAATAAAGGCGAGAATTTGAAAAAGTTGAAAAATAAAAGTAATTGAATAGTGAAGAGAAGAAGAAGAAATGAAACAAAAGTTTTTTTTTTGTTTATTAAAAAGGATCTCGGAAACTAAGCGAGATAGAGCGATTTTGCCTGAACCCTTTTTTGTAGTCTTTGAAATTGTCTACAAAAAAGAGTTGATGCAAAATTGCGCTATCTCGCTTAGTTTCCGAGATATTCACAATTGAAGAATGAAAAAAAAATAAACTTTCTGTTTTTATTTTAAAAAAAAGTCCATTAATCACTAAAGTAAAGTGCACAAGCGTTTTTATTCAATATTATGAATCTATCATGTGATCTATTGGTCACCTGTCCCCGGGGAAATACAATTCGTAATGGATTTCGTTCCAGTAAACTTTAAAACCAAATACTCTGTGCTTTTGTCCCTCCAATATCAAATATCGGTTATCAAATATCAGTTTCGATACATTTAATTGAAATTCTACAGGTTATAAATGGAACACGTTAATGGAAAAGGTGGAATGAAACTGTATCAAAACCGATGCACTAGTTATTTTTGAAAAAAAAAAAAAAATTCAATATTATTTAATTTCAATCGTCGCTTTTATTCTGTAAGCGTCAAAGTGAAATTGAGCATTCAAGGGAGTATTCAGAGTACGGTCGATTAAAGAGGAAAAAATGAGGATTTGTAGGTGAGTTTCCGATTAATTGCTGATAATTCGGGGAAAAGTGCTTTAATTTACCCGAAAAAAGTGATTAAACTACTCGAAAGTCATATCTTCAGCTTGTGAATATAATTTTTTTTTCTCGAATTTTTTTTGCATTAATCTTCTATTATATGCATGAGATAGAGAGAGAGGCAAATAGTTACGACTACCTTCTAATTAAAATTTTTTAAGCTTTTAAATAATGGGTCAACTGTGTGGTTTTTTTTGGGTTTCTTAGGTTCTACAGGATGAAAATTGGGAAAAATATTTGAGATGGGGGATTTTAGATGATTTCATTGGAAAGCTGAGAAAAATTGACATGGAAACCATATGTCACATTGTTTTTAAGATTTTTTTGAAAATTCCAGGTTTTTTTGAAAAAATTGAACCCAAATTTTCGAAATTTCGAGAAAAAAAACAAAAATCACTTGTGGCACATGTTTTCTACGTGAAATTTCCTCAGCTCTCCACTGGAAGCATCAAAAAAACTCTATCTCCCTCCATTTCATAGAAATCCTTCAATTTTCGTTCCTAAATCTAGAAAAAATGAAGAGAATTGGGGGAAAAAACTTCAAATGATCCCGTCTACGTATTTATACACAAAAAAATATCCAGCCAGCCGAAATTTCAGCTTCCAATCAAATTTTCACTCTAATAATTTGTGATTCTTTTATTATTTTCAAGAATTTTTGGAGAATTGAATATTTTTTTCTTCTATTATTTAGTTAAAATGCTGTTCTCTTCGCCAATTGTTTTTAAATAATAGGTCAACCCTGTGGTTTTTTTGGGTTTTTTAGGTTCTAAAGGATGAAAATTGGGCAAAATATTTGAGATGGGGGATTTTAGATGATTCCATTGGAAAGCTGAGAAAATTTGACATGGAAACCATATGTCACATTGTTTTTAAGATTTTTTTGAAAATTCCAGTTTTTTTTGCAAAAATTGAACCCAAATTTTGGAAATTTTGAGAAAGAAAACAAAAATCACTTGTGGCACATGTTTTCTACGTGAAATTTCCTCAGCTTTTCACTGGAAGCATCAAAAAAACTCTATCTCCCTCCATTTCATAGGAATCCTTCAATTTTTGTTCCTAAATCTAAAAAAAATGAAGAGAATTGGGGAAAAAACTTCAAATTATCCCATCTACGTATTTATACACAAAAAAATATCCAGCGAGCCAAAATTTCAGCTTCCAATCAAATTTTCACTCTATTAATTTGTGATTCTTTTATTATTTTCAAGAATTTTTGGAGAATTGAATATTTTTTTCTTTTATTATTTAGTTAAAATTCTGTTCTCTTCGCCAATAGTTTTTAAATAATAGGTCAACCCTGTGGTTTTTTAGTAATTTCGTTATTTCCGTCCAATTTAGAGTGTTTCATTCCCACCACCGCTATTTCCAGTAACTTCAATAATTCATATCTCATAAACTGCACGGACAAAAATTATGAAAAAATCCAAAAAAACGTAAAAGAAATATCATCTTTGATACGGCATTGAAACAATAAGGAATTAACAGTCCCCAAGTTTGTGCGAATACTACCTCAATCCAACCCCAGAACAACTTCATCTACAAAGATTACCAGAACTTGTGGCAAGTCCTCGAAATCCAAATTTGCCACAAGACTAAACTACTTCGTCCATTTACCAGTAATAGTTGATGCAGAATACTGAAAGAGACCAAATCGACTGGAAGAGCACCAGTATGTCGTAGAAACTTGAGAAAATGAATAAAATCTGCGGGAAAAAAGGATTTTACTCTGACAACATGAACTGAAGAAGAAGAAGAAGAAGATAAAAAAGAATCCATTTTTATGTCGAGGTCAACGTTTTCCTCGATAGCTGCTTAACATTTCTCCATTCAGAGCACCTGAGACAGTCTTTCCATCTGCATTTATCGATTGGAAAAAGTTTCTAGAAAATCACTGAAATTTAAATTAACTAGCGCCGTTGACGGCCGCCGCCGTTGATTAGTGTAGATTTCCATTTTTTATTTTAAATTTTAATGATACCTCCCTATACTTAGCAGATAGAAAATTATTTTCAAAGCTAACTAATCCTTAAACGTTTCGGAATAGTTTAGAGAAGTTTAGGAAAGCATTTTTATAATTTGGGAAAGAGTCATTAATTTATTATTAAGGTATATCGGGCACGTGGCGACTTTCGACAGAAAGTCCTGAAATTTATACAGGGTGTAGATAAATAGTCAACTGACATGTGTGAATTTTTTCAGAATTTTCTTGAGTTTAGTAATTGAGTTTGACGGACTTGAAAATCAGAAAAAAATATACAAAGGTAAAGGAACTACGCGTAAAAAATGATGCAATCCCCCACTATTTTCCGTATAACTAATGAACGGCTCGAGGAAAATCTCTCAAAAAACTGCACAATACAACTTACTATATTATCAAGCTCTGCAAGAAATTCCAAGATTATCTTGAGTTTAGTTTCAAACATTTATTGAGTTAAAGTTTGAGTGAAAATTGTAGTGAATAAACGTCTGACACAACTATGGCAACATTGCCTCGCGATGACGTAGCAGCCTACTGGACTGTGGCTCGATGTGTACACATACGTATATATGTGTGCGTACTCATATACGTATACGTAGAGGTTGCCACGCTCTCTAGTGCGATTTCATGCATATAAAACTGAAGTATTTTAGCCATGGACGAATGAAATTTCGGGTTCCGTCAGTAATAGACGCCCGATAAATTGATGGTTTTTAATTTAATTAACCAAGAGATAAGTCAAAAGAAAAGATTTATTTCTTGAAATAATCATTACCATATTAATTTGAGAGATATAGCATCTTGAATTGAGCTCCAACTTTATCTAGAAATTAACCCCACTCAGATCCCTACAGAGTTACGATCCCTCATGCCCGATATACCTTAATTCAATCTTTTTTTATGTTTAGATAGCAGAAATAGCTATCAGAGATAGCAGAATTTAGGATTAGTTAGAATTCAGGCTCAGCCAGGCTCCGCCAGGCTCAGCCAGGCTCAGCCAGGCTCAGCCAGGCTCAGCCCGAATTCTAACTAATCCTAAATGTTTGGAAATAGTTCAGGAAAGTTTAGGAAAGCAATTATAGATTGCTATTTTTATTTTATATAAATTTTCTTGCGCTTGGAGGCTCAAGACATAATTTTCATTTTAATTAAATAATTATTCATGCATAAAGGATGAAATTGATTTTCTTAATATCCCCAAATGACTTCCAAATAAATGAAAATAATTTCAATGTTTTTAAAATTTATTTCTGCTACCTATACATAAAAAAAGTTTTAATTAATAATAAATTAATGACTCTTCCCCAAATTATGAAAATGCTTTCCTAAACTTCCCTAAACTATTCCGGAACCTTTAAGGATTAGTTAGCTTTGAAAATAATTTTTCTATCTACTAAGTATACGGAGGAATCATTAAAATTTAAAATAAAAACGTGTCTTAGAATAAAAAGGGCGTATGTCCATTACTTGCTGCGATAATTTCAGAAATATGGGGAAAAAAATAAAATTATTAAATTTTACTTCACTACCGAATACTTTTCTGTTTTTTGAGAATATTTCAGTTAGTAATGGAGATACGCCCTTTTGTGTCTAAATCTACTTTCGTAATCCTTGAAATTCACCACAAAAATGGATCAAGAAAGGCGAATCTCCATTATTTACAGAGATATTCCATTGGAAATGAAACAAAAAAATAAATCGATAAAAAAAACCTGGAAGAGACTACATTTGCATTGGATTTTCATTGAAAAAAAGGAGAATGCTGCCAGCAATATTGTTTTATATATGTAAAAAGAGGGAAAGAATGGAAATTGAAGAAAGAATGCTTTTCTTTCACATTTTTTCTTCTGTTTATGCTCTTTCAGGAAAAAAAGGGATGAATTCGATGAATCTCTCGCGGAATTTTCCTTTCATATCTTCCATTATTTCAAGAATTACTAACGCTTCACCGAATAAAAGAGGCATTTTCACTCGAGATAATGAAATATTAAAAAAAAAAAAAGGAAAAAAAAAGGATCGATTACACGAGAAAATAGTTCTGCAGTTCATGACATTTTCTCTTGAAGAAGAACACGAGTTTTCTTTTTTCTCCTTTTTTTTGGCCAATAAAATGTGAAGAAAAACTATCGGAAAGAGGGAAGAAAAGGAAAAAAAGTAAATGTAACCCGGTTACATTCACCAGTGAATTTTACCACAAAATACGAGGAATAAAAAAAAAAGGGAAAAATCTTCATTCGGTGGGAAATTCTCATAAAATTGGAGAACAGATTCTATCCAAGATTTAACGATAGTGCACGCTTCTGAAGATAATCAAGATCATATTTTCAGTTTGTAATAAAAATCTTCTCTGTCATTAATAGTTGGGCAAAAGGGTTTTCTGTGGTGATATTTGATATGCAGAACACGTCGTATATATACATCGTGCATTAACCGGGTTCTGATCCTCGGATATACGAGCAGACACAAAACTGCTTCGGAAATTGCAACACGTTTTATTCATTTTTTATGAAAAAAAAAAAAAAACATGATTTGCACTTTTTTGGTGAAATTTTTTATGGGGTAATGTAAGTGTTTTGGTGTTTTGGTGTTTTGTACTGTGGGAATTGGGAGAAATTGATGGAAATATTGGAGATGGGTTTTTTCTGATGATTCCATTGAAAAGCTGAGGAAATTTACCATGGAAAGCATATGTTGGAAGTTATTTTTTTGAATTTTTAAAAAATTACATTTTTGGCGCGAGATTTGAAGGTGAAAGTCTTCTGTTTTTTGAAAAATTTCAGGTTTTCGGGAATATCTCGGGTTCTATTGGTCGTAGCGATCTGGGGTTGATCTTGAATGAAAGGTGAGCTCATTTCCCATCGATTTATGTGGTTAAAAAAAAAATTATCAATTTTTTCAAGTACTTATGGGGCAAAAACTGATTTTCAGAAAATGGCCTATAAGTATTTGAAAAATTGATTTTAAAAAATTTGAACCACATAAATCGATGAGAAATGAGCTCACCTTTCATTTGAGATGAACCCCAGGTCGCTGCGACCAACAGAACCGGAGATATCGCCGAAAAAGTGGATTTTTTCGATTTTCGAAAGGATTACCCCTTCAAAAATTGCCCAAAAAAGTAAAATTTTCCCAAAATTTCAAAAAATTAATTTTGACACATGTTTTCCACCCAAAATTTCCTCAGCTTTCCAATGAAATCATCAGGAAATCTCTATCTCGAACCATTCAATTGGAATGCCTCAGCTTTCCAACAGAATATTCCTACTTTCACTCCTTTTTCCCCTCATTTTAATCTCAAATATTAAATCCTTTGATATGATAAAATCAAGTCTGATGGAAATACTCCAGATAATAAAAAAGCGCAACGAGTTATTGAGTTACTCGATTTATATGTGGAATACAGAGCTGTCACCAGTAGAGAACACGTGAAGAAATCCACTCGCAATTTCTCATTTTTCATCGGAAGAGCATTTTTTCACTCCTCACTTCAATATTTCCAATCATAAATTCAACCAAAAAAACTGCGGATTTAAAAAAAAAAGGAAAAAAACGAATTTTTATGAAAAAAAAAAGACTTCCTGAGTTTGATTAAAAATTTCCAATCAATATCCATTAATGGACTCACTAATTTAATCACTAATTTATAGCAGAGACTCCAACTGAGTTGAATGAAGTTCATTAAATTTGAAATTCATTAACGAGAAACGTGAAAAGGATCAATTTGATCTTAATTTTGAGGAGAAATAAAAAAGGAAATGTCTAGAACTTTTTTCTTATTCTCGTTTCACTTGACGTCAGGAGAGAAATATTTATCAGCTTGAAATTGCATCACGTAATTCGTGATTTATTGATGAGCAACTTGACACGAGACCAAATGGGTATTTCGGACGTCTGGAAATTTTGTGATAGAAATGTCCAGTTGATTCCGTTGTTTTCCCTCGATTTCCCTAGGTGAATGCCAAAAGATTGAGTTATCATAGGATCTCGAGGGAAAAGTGCAGAAAATTCAGGACGATCTCTGGAAAAAATCGATTTTTAGAGGATCGATCTTTGGAAAACACAATTTTTTGAAAATCGATTTTAAAAAAATCGACTAATCGACTTTTTTCAATAGAAAAAACCCATATTACATCTAATTTTGATCGATCGTTTTCAATATCGATTAATCGATTGATAGATTCGATCTATCGCATGAAATTCGATAGTCTCGTTTCATTTTTTTGAGCGATTTCGTCGTTTCAGTTTAAGGGGATTTATGTCCAATCGATTAATTGTGAAATTACGATTAATTAGTGTGAGAATTCGATTAATCGATATCTAAATTCGATTAATCGAATTCCGGATCGATTGATGATTCGATTCCATTCTGCCTGTTTTAGTTAAGGGGATCGATCAAGTGCAGAATTTTGATTAATTGATGTGAAAATTCGATTAATCGATATCTAAATTCGATTAATCGAATTCCGGATCGATTGATAATTCGATTGCTTTCTGCATGTTTAAATTAAGAAGGAAAAAAAAATATCACATCAACTTTCGATCGATCATTTATCAAAAAATCGATTAATCGAATGAATTCGAGATATCGCATATCATTCGATAGTTCCGTTTCACTAATTTTAGTTTAAGGGGTCAAAAAATCCTCTTTTTTGTCATTTTTTCAGGAAAAAAAAAAGAAATGCGATTCTTCTAAAAAAGAATCGAAAAATCGATTAACTGAGTTTCTCAAAATCACTTAAAAACGATCGATTTTTGAGAAAAAAAAAAATCTTACAAAATTGATGAAAAATTACCAATTACTATGCAGGAAAAAAAATTCTGATATAATTATATTTAATTAGATTCATTTAGATCTCGAAAAGTGCGAAAAAATTGCAAACTTTAAATCTGATCAGATCCAATTCGATAAAATTAGATATCGTCGCCTTAGAATGAAAGGGGCGTAAGTGCCATTTTTTTCGATTTTTTTTCTTCAAAATAACAAAAGGGCGTATCTCCACTATTATTGCTCCCATAGGCTTTCCAAGGTCTTTTACGCAATATTAGTAAAAAAATAAAGAATAATAACATATAGGCGTAAGTACCACTGACTAATAACAAAGGGCCGTAAGTACCGGAGATACGCCTCTTTGTTTTTAGTGTTTTCATTGAATTTTCTCTAATCATCGAAAAAAAATTGAAAACAAAGAGGCGTAAGTGCCATAGTTTAAATACAAATCGCTAAAAACAAAAAGGCGTAAGTGCCAAAATTCGGATGAAAAATCCTAAAAAACAAAAGGGCATAACTCCAAATATTCTCATGAGATAACGAAAATTATAAAAACAAAGAGGCGTAAGTGCGGAGATACGTCCTTTTCACTCTAACTTTAACAATTATATATAACGTTCAAAAAGAAAATAACAAAAGGGCGTAAGTGTGGAGATAAGTCCCTTTCATTTTAAAAATTGGTAGTTACGCCACTTTGTTATTTCAATTTTCAATTATCCAAATAATGTTCCAGAGGCCATAAAAAACATTTTGGAGTGATAAGTGGACATAGGCCACTTTCACACCAGAATTTCGTGTTTTTGGCACTTACGCCCCTTTCACTTTAAGGCGACGATATAATTGGATGAATTTATTGCAAAAATTCTTTTTCCTGGATATTTATCAGAGGATTTCGAGGAAAAAGAGCTGGAAATTTTTTTCCCCTTTTAAAATGTGTATTAAGAATTCTTTCAGAATCAAAGTGCATCAAGCGATGGTATTTCTGAGAGGTAAATTCGAGTACTAATTAGCAATGACGACAGTACCGTATGATTGCCGGGATGTTTTCATTAGCAGCAGCTTCCAAATCCTCCAGTGCAAATTGTGATTCACCAAGTGCCATGAGTACATCGGCACGTGCCATAAGAGCCAGGGATAAACTGCAACCATCGTCAATTTCCTTCACTCGACCTGGAAAAAAGGGGAAATGAATATTTAAAAAATGCAACAGAATAAGCCATTTTTTTGGGGGGTTTCATCTTTATTTCTAGAAAATTTTGAGAGCTACAACAAACGATTTGTTGGCAATTTTCTCTATCTCGCTTATTTTCCGAGATATTCTCGAGAAAAATAGAAAAATAATCATTATCAAGTGAATTTAAAAAATTCTTCGTTTTTCCTCATTTTTTAAAGGATATCTCCGTAAATAATGGAGATACGCCCTTTTTACCTTTACAGCCTTTTTTATAGATTTTCAAGAGTTACAAAAATGGATTCGTCCAAAAAGGGCGTATCTCCATTATTTACCAAGATATTCCCAAAAAAAGCAACAGAATTGACTCATTTTCCTTTTTTGCTTCCAAATGGAAGCTATGTAATCATTAGAATTTTCGATTGTAATTTTTTTGATAGAAGATACTTAAAATGATCTAAATAGAGAGACAATGATATTTGTCTGTGTGTGCATAAGAGTCTCAATTACAGCAAAACGGTTTTATAGAAAAATTTCATACTTTGTGGAAAACTTCCTCTCGACAAACTCTATTTTTTAAGCTTTATTTGAAGAGAATTCGATCGATACTTTTTGAGATATGTCCATTTTTCGAAAATCAGTTTTTAATGGAATTTCTGGAAACTATTCAACTGATGTTATTTATACTCATAGGGGAAGGTGGGGCAAAATGGACATCAGGGGTAAAATGGACACATCTAAATTTTTAGGCAAATATTATGGAAAACTCTTGAAATTGATAGACATATTGGCGGTAGGTTGTTTCTGATGATTCCATTGGAAAGCTGAGGAAATTTTAGGCGGGAAACAAGTGCCGGAATTAAATTTTTTGAATTTTTGGCGATTTTGACTTTTTTGAGCATTCTAGAGGGGTAAATCCTTCCTTTTGTTGAAAATTTTCAGTTTTTTGAGAATATCTTCGGTTCTATTTGTCGTAGCGTAAAAATTTCGATGGGAGGTGAAAGATGAGATCATTTGCCATTGATTCATGGGGTTTTCAATTTAAAAATATCGATTTTCAAGGTATTTATGGGCATTTTTGTGAAACAGTTTTGTGAAACAATTTTTGGCCTATAACTACTCCAAAAATTGATATTTTCAAATTCAAAACCTCATAAATCGATGGGAAATGAGCCCACCTTTCATTTGAGACCAACCCCGAATTGCTACGACCAATAGAACCAGAGATATTTGCAAAAAACTGAAAATTTTCAAAAAAGAAAAGGCTTTACCCCTCAAAAATACCGAAAAGTATCGAATTTTCAGAAAAATCCAAAAAAATACATCTGACACTCGTTTTCCGGCTAAAATTTCCTCAGCTTTTCAGTAGAATCATCGAAAAAAATCCATCTCTAACCGTTCCATTACAGTGTCCATTTTGCCCCACTCTCCCCTATATTATCTCGAGATTTGTATCAGTTAGATGCCTGTGAATTTTGAGCTTATTTGCATGATTAGTTCTCGAGTTATCGGCGTTTTAATGAATTTCTTCAAAATTTGATATTTCGATGATGGTTTGAAAAAAGTTGCATCACTTCCATTCAAAAGCATATTGCTAAAGTATCAGCAGAAAAAGCTATATCAGTTGGAAAGCAATACTATTATCCACTTGTTTTATTCACGAATAATTAAATTATTTTCAGAAAAAAGCGTGTTTTTTTGCAGTTTATTACCAGTAACAGGAGCACGTAGTACAGCTTGGCTCAAAAGCACCAAACTTCTCGTATTCTCTTTTGCTAGAGAGAATTTGATGCCCTCCAGCCTCTTGCACTTTGAAATACCAGCATCCTTGTCCCGATAAATGTGTTTAACACGATCAAGTGTATTGACAACATTTTCCTTTACTCTAGGATGTGTGAGCAATACTCGTACACGTTCTTCGTCACTCTGAAGAGCCCCAAAAGTGCACGTAATCCATGCATCACCTGCTATATTTGCAATTGTCTCAGAAAAATCACGGAAAAATCCCTTTTTTCCGGATCTCAGGGTCTCGGAGGAGCACAATGTTCTATAAAATCGATCCTCCTCCATATTCTCGTGTGTTTCTCTTTCCTAGATGTAATGTTATTGAATTTCCTCAGGAATTTTTTGCACTTTTTTCTGCAGTGAATTGCACTGAAATATTTTTAGTTTTTTCTGAATTTTTTGGGGAAATGGGGATTTTGATGAAACGAGTTGAGATGGATTTTTTTTGATGATTCCATTGAAAAGCTGAGGAAATTTCCGTTGGAAAAGACGTGTAAGAAATGATTTTTTTTAATTTTTTGAAAATTCTAATTTTTTGGGGACGAATTGGGAGTCAAATCCTTTCAATTTTTGATTTTTTTCACTTTTTCGAGGATATCTCCGGTTATATTTGTCGCAGCGACTTGGGGCCGGTCTTAAATGAAAGGTGAGATCATTTGCCATCGATTTATGTGGTTTTGAAAGAAAAATTATCGATTTTTGACGTACTTATGGGCACTTTTGTGAAAAATCAGTTTTTGCCCTATAAGTACCTCAAAAATCGATAATTTCTGTTTCAAAACCCCATAAATCGATGGCAAATGATCTCACCTTTCATTCAAGACCAGTCCCAAGTCACTGCAACCAATAGAACCAGAGATAGCCTCGAAAAAGGGAAAATTTTTCAATTTCGTGAAGAGTTGGAGCCGCAAATTTCCCCTGAAAAATTCGAATTTTCGAAAAAAATAATCAAAAATGAATTATTACACGTGTTTTTTAAGGGGGTACATACACCTGAGCTTTCCAAAAAATCGATTTTTTTTTTTTTTACGAATTCTTTTTCTCCGAACTTCTGAGAATTTTTCAAAAAAAAAATCATGCAAAAATTTCCCTCCGCTAGAAAACTATGGCAATAACTTTTTTGAAGTCAAATTTACAACGTTTTTTAAAGTTTATCCATACATGACCGTAAACACTGATGATAATTCAGAAAAAAAAAATTCTTGTTTTTTTATAGTTGAAAGATCACTGAATAGTATGAATTCAAAAATCCATTTTTTCCTTCGCCCTATAAACTAAATAAAGAATTTTTACATTTGCACCATTTTCAGAACTCTCAGGGATATGTACCTATGTAAAGACGTTTTTCTCGAAACTAGGTTTTTCGACGTGGTTGACATGATAACTCGGTCAATTTTCAATATTTTTCAACTTTTTTTTTTTTGAAATCTTGATGATTACAGTCCCTATCGCGTATGGAGGGGGTTTTTCAATTCTTGAATTGACCTTTTATTAATAAATTGTCAAACACTTTTTTTTTGGGTAAAAACTGCAAAGTCAACTTTAAAATGCTGTAATTTTTTTATTTTCATAAAAAAAGGAAATCCCCCTCCATACGCGATAGAGGCAATAATTATAAAGATTGAAAAAAAAAAAAAGTTGAAAAATATTAAAAATTGACCGAGTTATCATGTCAACCAGGAGGCATCATAATTTTTATTACTCATCCATTGATGGCCGTAAAAAATAATGATAATAATAAGAAAAGAATGATTTTTTTCTGGTTTCTTGTTGTTGAAAGGCCAATAAACAATATAAACTTGAAAAATTATTTTTTTCCTTCTCCCTATAATCTGAAAAATGAATTTGGAAAATTACGTGATTTTTAGCACTTTTAGGTGTATGTACCCCCTTAACGCAAATTTCCTCAGCTTTTCAATGGAATCAATCAATTTTTTTTTCGTCAAAAATCCATAAATCCACTGCAAATGATCTCACCTCTCAAAAAAAACACAATTCTTCATAAAATCAATCCTTCTTCCATTTTCTCATGTGTTTTTCATTTCAAGATTCAATGGTTATTGGATTTTCTCAGGAATTTCCTCACTTTTCCCAGCATTGAATCACACTGAAATATTTCCTGCACTCACTGAACTTTGGCAAAAGCACTGATTCACTTGATTCTCTTGTTTTCCCTACGTAAAAAAAAAAAAAAGCAATTTATTTGAAATTCCACCGAGAAAATTGTGAATATACGGTGTTCTCTGTTGAAGGCAATGCAAATTTAGAGAGACTAGAGTTCAACTGAGGAAAGCGATTCATTTTTAAACTGGCACTTTTGGTGCATGCTATTTTTGGAGCACATATTTGCAAGGCTCGTGTTAGACACGAGGGAATTGTGAAAGGCTGATCAATTTCGATGATTAACTGATGAAAATTAATGGAAAATTGAGTTTTTAGGGAAAAATTTGAGTTTTTGAGGAAATAAAAAAAATAAAAAATTACAGAAAAAAAATTAGAAAGAAAAAAATTACAAAAAAAAATCAAAAATTAATTTTTTTAATTGATTTATCGGTTTTTGCGATTCTTTTCATTTATTGCCATTCATTTTAATGCTTTCAGTGAAATCAATATGAGAATAATCTTATGAGTTGAGAAAAATTGATTAAAAATTGATTTTTCATTAAAAAAACTCGAATTTTTTGAAGGAAAATTGGAAAAATAAATTTTTTTTTTCATTATAATTTTTTTTTTCATTTTTCTTTCGATTCACTCCACTGCATCTGAAAATACTGACACTTGGGATAAATCTCAAGTGATATCAACACGAGAATGCTCTCAAGTGATAAAATTTAATGAAAAATTGACTTTTGATAAAAAAAGAAAAAAGCAAGAATTTCTTGAAAAAATAGAAAAATAAATTCTATTTTTTAAAAATAATTTTCTCTCTTCTTTTTTTGATTTTCTCTACTTATTATCATTATTCACTCCACTGCATCTGGAGTTGATGATAATTAATTAAAAGTTGATTTTTAATTTAAAAAAAAAAACTAAAATTCAGAAAAAAACATTAATTTTTGATTAAAAAAAAAATTTCTTTAAAAAATTGGAAAAATGAATTTTTTTTTTTAATTGGAAAAATGAATTTTAGTTTTTTTTTTTTTTAACGAAAAAAAGAAGATAATGGTTTTTCTTTTTTCTTTTCCTCAATTCTCTTCACTCATTATCATTCACTCCACTGCATCCAGAGATACTGACACCTGGAATCGATCTTTAGTGACGTCAACACGAGAATGCTCTCCAACTTTGCACTCATCGATTTCCTCTCAATACTGTTTAATGGAATAAATATTTTGGGATGCTTTAATGAAAGTAAAATGATGGAACAGGTCGTTAATCAAAGAATAAAGTAGTAGAACAATTATTCACTGTTTTTCTAAAAGAAAAAAAGCTTTTGAAGTTTTCTTAAAAAATTGATTTTATTCGATCATCAGTTTTTTGAGGATATCTCGGAAACTAAGCGAGATAGAGTGATTTTGCCCTAATCTTGTTTTGCAGCTCTTGAAATTCTGTACAAAACAAGATCCGGGTAAAATAGCTCTATCTCGCTTGGTTTCCTCGATATTTCCAAAAAACGAATGACGAAAAAATCGACTTTTTCAGATTATGAAAAAATTAGTTCATTTTTTTTGTCATTAATTTTGCCCAAATATCTCGGAAACTACTGGAGATACGCCCTTTTTTGCCTCAATGTTGTTTTGTAGCTCTTGAAATTCTCTGGAAAAAAAGGATTAGGTCAAAATTGCTCTATCTCGCTTAGTTTCCGAGTCATTCATAAAAAATGAATCCAGTGAAAAAGTAAAATTGGATAAATCAATTTTTTCTTTTAATTGATTATTAAAAATATCGAGAAAACTAAGCGAGATAGAGCGATTTCGCCCCAATCCTTTTTTGTAGCTCCTGAAATTTTCTAAAAAAGAGGTCTCCACTAGAATCGCCCTATCTCGCTTAGTTTCCGAGTCATTCATAAAAAATGAATCCAGTGAAAAAGTAAAATTGGATAAATCGATCTTTTCTTTTAATTGATTATTAAAAATATCGAGAAAACTAAGCGAGATAGAGCGATTTTGCCCCAATCCTCTTGTGTAGCACTTAAAATTCTCTAAAAAAAAGGTCTTCATTAAAATCGCCCTATCTCGCTTAGTTTCTGAGATATTACAAAAAAATAGTTACAAAAAAAATCAATTCGTCAAAAAAAAATTAAAATATTTCCAAAAAAATGAAAAAAGATCCAGAATTTCTTAAAATACTTTTTTTTAATCATTTTTTCAATTCCCAAAAAACTTTTCAGTTAAAATTTATCCACCTATTTATTATGATGCAACTGAAGCGGAACCATTTTCAGTCTTTTTTTTTATGGGAAAAGACATATTGGCCTTACATTCCAAGAAACACGCCCACACATTTCTTTTATTCTCGTGCTCTATCATATGTCTGAGCTTGCACCTTTGTGCAGGTCCGGTTTATATATATTATACATTGTTTTTTTCATTTTTACCATTTTTTTTTTTAAAGAATTGTGTTATTTCAAAAAGAGTCTGCTGTGTTTCATCGTGAAGCCTGGGCTTTGTAGAAGCCAAAAAGAATTGAGTGAAATGGCTCCTTTGGGGCTTCTTTTATTTATTGTTTCTCTGGAGACTAGAATTCAGGTTGATAGACAGTTTATCGATGGCTTTAATAATCGATGGAGTATTTTGTAATGATATCTGACATTTTCGCTGGGCTCCCATGTGGATTTGCTGTTTTATTCCACAGGGCAGCTTCTGGAGAGAAGAATTTTTATTGATTATTCTTCGAAAGTAAAAGGGGAAAAGGGGGATTTTGATGGAAAAGGTTGAGATGGATTTTTTTTGATGATTCCATTGAAAAGCTGAGGAAATTTTCGGTGGAAAAGACGTGTTGGAATTGATTTTTTTGAATTTTTTGAAAATTCTAATTTTTTGGGGACGAATTGGGAGTCAAATCCTTTCAATTTTTGATTTTTTTCACTTTTTCGAGGATATCTCAGGTTCTATTTGTCGCAGCGACTTGGGGGAGGTCTTAAATGAAAGGTGGGATCATTTGCCATCGATTTATGGGGGTTTGAAAAAAAAATGATCGATTTTTGAGGTACTTATGGGCTTTTTTGTGAAAAATCAGTTTTTGAAATCGATTCTTCGTGAGAATCGATTTTCAAAAAATCGATTCTTTGAGAATCGATGCTCTTAAAAAAAATCGATTCTTTTTAGAATCGATACTTTTAAAAAATCGATTTTTCGATAATGGATTTTTTTAAAAATCGATTCTTCGTGAGGATCGATTCTCAAAAAATCGAGTCTTCGAGAATCGATGCTTTTGAAGGTCGATTCTTTTAAAATTCTTTTAGAATCGATACTTTAAAAAAATCGATTTTTCAATAATGAATTTTTCAAAAAAAATCGATTCCTCGCGAGAATCGATTCTCAAAAAATCGATTCTTTGAGAATCGATGCTCTTAAAAAAAATCGATTCTTTTGAGAATCGATACTTTGAAAAAATCGATTTTTCGATAAAGGATTTTTTAAAAAATCGATTCATCGTGAGGATCGATTCTCAAAAAATCGATTCTCCGAGAATCGATGCTTTCAAAAAATTGATTCTTTTAGAATCGATACTTTCAAAAAATCGATTTTTCGATCATTCAAGTTCAAAAAAGATCGATTTCTCGCGAGAATCGATTCTCAAAAAATCGATTCTTCACGAATCGATGATTTTAAAAAAAAGATTCTTTTAGAATCTATAATTTTAAAAAATCGATTTTTCAATAATGAATTTTTCAAAAAAAATCGATTCCTCGCGAGAATCGATTCTCAAAAAATCGATTCTTTGAGAATCGATGCTCTTAAAAAAAATCGATTCTTTTGAGAATCGATACTTTGAAAAAATCGATTTTTCGATAAAGGATTTTTTAAAAAATCGATTCATCGTGAGGATCGATTCTCAAAAAATCGATTCTCCGAGAATCGATGCTTTCAAAAAATTGATTCTTTTAGAATCGATACTTTCAAAAAATCGATTTTTCGATCATTCAAGTTCAAAAAAGATCGATTTCTCGCGAGAATCGATTCTCAAAAAATCGATTCTTCACGAATCGATGATTTTAAAAAAAAGATTCTTTTAGAATCTATAATTTTAAAAAATCGATTTTTCAATAATGAATTTTTCAAAAAAAATCGATCCTTCGCGAGAATCGATTCTCAAAAAATCGATTCGTCTCCTTAAGAATCGATTTTTTCCGGAGATCATCCATCTCCAATTTTATCAAAAATCCTCCAAATAAAAAATTTGCTCGAAGAACAATTCAATCGCGCAAATATCAACAAATCCTAATAAACTACTAAAAAAATTTTTTTTTTTTTCTACTCAATAATTAACTCATCAAATTTCCTGGCAGCTAAGACCTCACAATGAGCAGAATTCTCTATCTAAATATGCTGAGGATCGATAGGATATCCTGATGTATGCACTTTCCTAGTGTCTCTGAGCCCTTGGGCGTTCCATCGATCGACTACTACTACTGTGTCGACATCGTAAACCTCAAGCTCAACTGCATGGTGTGATTTTCAACCGTAAAGTCCCGGGAACATCGCTTTCATCAAGGACAACGCCAATTGCCTTTTTCTGAAAGAAAAAAAAATGTTATCTGAAGAGATTTCTAAAAAAAAAAAAAAATCAACTTTTACGAAATTCGTAATTTCCCTTTTTTTTTGAATTATTATTTTTTTTTTTTTTTTTTTTTTTTTTCAGGTCAATGAACTTCTCGTGGATTATTCGCTGCAAGTGAAATCGATGTATCGTGAAAAACCACAAATTAGTTTTCTCCTGTGTTTACCAGTGGCTCCATACCCTCATCAATTTGTTTCGCAAGCACACGTGGCCACATTCCCTGAAATAAACAAATATTTGGAGAATTTGGAGGGCTTGATTAAATATTGTACTGGAAAAAAAGGAGAGGGCGACATTTAGAGGGAAATTTTAAAAATTAAGGGATTTTTTTCTTATTTTAAGCATTTTTTTTAAATAACAAAAAAAAAATTTACAATAAAAAATAAAAATAAAATTTTAAATAAAAAAAAATAAATTGTTGAAAGGAAAACAATTTTTTTTGACAATAAAAAAAAGTCAGTTTTTTTACAATAAAAAAAAATCATTTTTTTTAACAATAAAAAAAAATCATTTTTACAATGAAAAATAAATCTTTTTTTTTGCTTTAATAAAAGTCTTCTTTTTTTTAACAATAAGAAGAATAATTTCTTTTAATTATAAAAAAAAAAAAATTTATAAAAATTTTTTTTTTTGTGAAAATAAGAAAAAAAAATATTTTTTGCAATTGAAAAGAAACTAGTTTTACTCACATTTATGCAGAACATTTATAGTTTGTTACTAACATGTTTGTTGATTAGTGCTCAGTTTTGTACTATTGTAAGTGTTACAAGTAATTTTACGCCAGAAGTTTGTAACTAGAGCTGTTGAAAGCTTTATTCATGAACTTCTAGAAGTTGAAACGTGAAAGGTATCCTCTCAAGTGTAAGAGGACATTCAGACTGCATTTATATTGTTGGAGATTTAATTTACGTGAATTTGCCTTTAAATTGAAAATGCAATTTATTTGAGAGGATTAAAAAATTATTCGCAGAGTTTCAAGTTGATTGTTGGAAAATAATCTCCCTTTTTTTTTCTTCTTTTACTTTAATTTCTGGATTTTCTCAATTTTTGTAGATTTTTGCGGTTTTTTTTGTGAAGTGGTGAATTGAAATCAGGTGATAATGGGTATTGAGAATTTTTTTGAGTATGAAAGCTTCAATAAAAATTTTTGAATAAATTCCACAATATTGTAGACATGTTAAAGCATTCTCTCAATTTTTTTCAGATTTTTTCAAAAAGTCCTTGACTCCGAAAAAAAATCATTTAGCTTCGGTCTCCTTTGTAGCTCCAAATAAGTCAAAATAATTGGGGATTTTTTTTAGAGTGAAGGCCTCTCTGAAAAAATCTGAAAAAATTCCACAAAAATATAGACATATTAGAGCATCTTCTCAATTTTTTTCAGATTTTTTCAAAAAGTCCTTGACTCCGAAAAAAAATAATTTTGCTTCGGTTTTCCTTTGAGGGAGGTGTTTTAAAGTGATTTGGGATTTTTTTTAAGAAGGAAGGCGTTTCTGAAAAAATTTGAAAAAATTCCATAATAATATAAACATATTAGAGCATCTTCTCAATTTTTTTCAGATTTTTCCGATAAGTCCTTCACTCAGAAAAAAAATCAAGAATCATGATTTTCACTCTAGAAGTCTATTATGTTCAAGTTTTCCTTATTCCAAAGAATTTTTCTTTTATTTTGAACGAAAACTTGAGAAAAGAAAATGAAATTGGCATTGTGGGACATACGTGGTCTCCTCAGAAATGTGAATATAGCTGAGAAAACCAGACGTTATTCTTCAATTGGCATTTGAACGAATGACATGTAAAGTTAGAAGCCAAGAAGTACGTGTGACATTACAACTGTCGACAACAGAACTCCACCGAAGCAATGGAATAATGCTTCTCTCTCTCTTCAAAGTCTCTCGTTTCACCAAAGGTATTTCCCTTCTATTTCATTCCTTTTCCCTTGTAAAATTTTGCCGGAGAACTCTGAAGTAATAAAGAAGGAAATACGTGATGCTGGTTTGTTATAGAGGAAAATGTTTTGTTGGAGAAAAGGATATTAAGGTAGTATTCCAGAGTAGGGTCGATGAAAGAGGAAAAAATGAGGTTTCGTAGGTGAGTTTCCAATTTATTGCGGATAATTCGGGAAAAAGTGCTTTAATTTACCCGAAAAAGTGATTAAACTCAATAGCTATACGGTGATTTGAATATTTTTTTCTTCTATTATTTAGTTAAAATGATGTTCTCTTCGCCAATTGTTTTTAAATAATGGGTCATGTGTGGTTTTTTAGGTTTCTTAGGTTCTACAGGATGAAAATTGGGGAAAATATTTGAGATGGGCTATTTTAGATGATTCCATTGGAAAGCTGAGGAAATTTGACATGGAAACCATATGTCGCATTGCTTTTAAGATTTTTTTGAAAATTCCAGTTTTTTTTGAAAAAATCAAGCCTAAATTTTAGAAATTTCGAGAAAAAAAACGAAAATCTCTTGTGGCACATGTTTTCTACGTGAAATTTCCTCAGCTTTTCACTGGAAGCATCAAAAAAACTCTATCTCCCTCCATTTCATAGAAATCCTTCAATTTTTGTTCCTAAATCTAGAAAAAATGACGAGAATTGGGGAAAAGACGTCAAATGATCCCGTTTACGTATTTAAACACAAAAAAAATATCCAGCCAGCCGTAATTTGTGATTCTTTTATTATTTTCAAGAATTTTTGGAGGATTGAATATTTTTTCTTCTATTATTTAGTTAAAATGCTGATCTCTTCGACAATTGTTCTTAAAAAATGGGTCAACTGTGTGATTTTTTAGGTTTCTTAGGTTCTGCAGGATGAAAATTGGGGAAAATAGTTGAGATAGGGTATTTTAGATGATTTCATTGGAAAGCTGAGGAAATTTGACATGGAAACCATATGTCGCATTGTTTTTAAATTTTTTTTGAAAATTCCAGGTTTTTTTGGAAAAAATTAAGCCCAAATTTTCGAAATTTCGAGAAAAAAAACAAAAATCACTTGTGGCACATGTTTTCTACGTGAAATTTCCTCAGCTCTTCACTGGAAGCATCAAAAAAACTCTATCTCCCTCCATTTCATAGAAATCCTTCAATTTTTGTTCCTAAATCTAGAAAAAATGAAGAGAATTGGGGAAAAAACTTCTAATGATTCCGTCTACGTATTTATACACAAAAAAAATATCCAGCGAGCCGAAATTTGTGATTCTTTTATTATTTTCAAGAATTTTTGGAGAATTGAATATTTTTTTCTCCATTATTTAGTTAAAATGATGTTCTCTTCGCCAATTGTTTTTAAATAATGGGTCAACTATGTGGTTTTTTGGGTTTCTTAGGTTCTACAGGATGAAAATTGGGGGAAATAGTTGAGATGGGGTATTTTAGATGATTTCATTGGAAAGCTGAGGAAATTTGACATGGAAACCATATGTCACATTGTTTTTAAGATTTTTTTGAAAATTCCAGGTTTTTTTGAAAAAATCAAGCCCAAATTTTAGAAATTTCGAGGAAAAAAACAGAAATCACTTGTGGCACATGTTTTCTATGTGAAATTTCCTCAGTTCTTCCCTGGAAGCATCAAAAAAACTCTATCTCCCTCCATTTCATAGAAATCCTTCAATTTTTGTTCCTAAATCTAGAAAAAATGAAGAGAATTGGGGAAAAAACTTCTAATGATCCCGTCTACGTATTTATACACAAAAAAAATATGCAGCCAGCCGAAATTTCAGCTTTCAATCAAATTTTCACTCTAATAATTTGTGATTCTTTTATTATTTTCAAGAATTTTCGGAGAATTGAATATTTTTTTCTTGTATTATTTAGTTAAAATGCTGTTCTCTTCACCAATATTTTTTAAATAATGGGTCAACCCTGTGGTTTTTCAGTAATTTCGTTATTTCCGTCCGATTTAGGGCGTTTCATTCCCACCACCGCTATTTCCACTAACTCCAATAATTCATATCTCATAAACTGCACGAACAAAAATTATGAAAAAATCCAAAAAAACATAAAAAAATATTATCTTTGATACGGCATCAGAAAAACAAGAGATTAACTGTACTTGAGCTCTCTGGGATACTCCCGTGAATTCATTGCTCGAAGCTTTTCCAAGCCCTCAGCAGTTGTTCACTACTAAGTTCTATTTATATGGTGAGAGACGAGTTTGGGGACTTGAGGTTGGTGTCTAACCACAACCAGAATTCGAAACTTTGCTGTTGAGGTAATTAGAAGTGCAGAAACGTGATCTGGATAGGATCATGTGGGTGAATCAACGAATTTCCGTTGAATTAAAGGAATTCTGCTAAATTAATGATGAAGGTGATTACTTTTTGGAGAATATCTCAATAAATAATGGAGATATGCCCCTTTTTACCCGAATCCTTTTGTTTTTTTTCGAGAATTTCAAGAGCTACAATAAAATATTCAGACAAAAAAGGCAAAAATTCAAAAAAATTGGAAAAAATTCAGAAATTTTTTTAAAAAATTCAGAAAAATTTGAAAAAATCGAAAAAAATGTCAAATATTAAAATAAAACTGATTTTTGTAATATATATGGGCAAAGGAAGGTTGCTGGAATTTAATTTGAGAAAATTTCAAAAAATTTTCAAAATTTCAAAATTTCAAAAATTCAAAAAAATTGGAAAAAATTCAGAAAATTTTAAAAAAATTCCGAAAAATTTGAAAAAAATCGAAAAAAATCTCAAATATTAAAATAAAACTGATTTTTGTAATATATATGGGCAAAGGAAGGTTGCTGGAGTTTAATTTGAGAAAATTTCGAAAAATTCATTATTCACTGAAATATTCAAAAAAAAAAAAAAATATCATTTTCTCGATCAAGTTTGATTTTTTTTCTCCTGAATTTTCTCCCATTTTCTGATATTATTCATCACTTCCACTCTCAATTATCTGAAATCCGACTCTAATTTAAAATTAATCTACTTTCCTCACAGAATCCTCTTAGAAAATCAATTCACAAAAGCAGCAGCACGAGCATCCTCACAATAGGAATTACGATAATGTCAATCGATCCTCTCTTTTGATGTCCGAGAAATAAAAAGACGAAGATAAACATCCTGACGAAATTCCATAAAATATTGAAGAGAATAAAATAAAAAAAAAAAGGAGGAGGAGAAAAAAGAGCAACGGAATAGCCATGGCTCACTTCTCTCAACCATTTTCCCCTGCATTTTATGGACATGCTCACGTTTTATGTGAGATTTTTTCCAATAGCCGGTGTCTGAAAACTCTTCGCTTTGAAAAAACCAGTATAAAGTGCACAGACACGATCAAAAGCACGCGCCTCTACGCAGAAAATATAAAATAAAATGCCTTTTTTTTTGTGAAAAAAAGGCATTGTGCTAATACGTGAATAAAGGACGATCGTCTTTTTATTTATTTTTATTATTATATAAAAAGGAGAAAATCCATTATATTTCAATTTTTGAGATTTTTCAAAAATCTCCAAAAATTATTTTCGATATTTTTAAAAAATTCACATTTAGCTCCTTTTTTTAAAATTTTTTTTGGAATTAAACCCCAAAATCCTTCGTTTGTCAATATATTTTTTTGAAAACTCGCTATATTCCAAAATTTGAGATTTTTTAGAGTTTTCAAAATTATTTTCGAAATATTATCACAAAAAAATTCGAAATATTTAAAAAAAATAAATAAATTTCAAATTATTTTGTAAAAAAAATCGTTTTTTTTTCTTCGAAATTTCATTATTATTATTATTATATTTTTTTTTAATAAATTTTTTTTTTTCCTTTCTCCTATCATTTTTTTATTCACTTTTTCAAAGCTCGAATTATTCTATCATGGTGAATTATTTTTCATTTTTATTATTGACAGTTCAAAATTTTAGCTATTAGTATTTTATTCATAAAACCGAGCATAAACCTCGTAAAATTCGTAAAATTCCTGAATTTTGTGAGCACATACACGCAGTTTAACTATTGATGAACCAAAATTCCGGAATAACGAAATTATTCTGGGAAAAATTATGAATGCCTCAAAAAATTGTCGATTTTTTCTGAAATTTTTCATGAATATAAAAATTTCGAAAATCAGATTTCAATTTCAAATAGTAAAGCAAAAAAAAGAAAATTGTAAAGCCATTGGTATTGGTATTTTTTTTAAAAAAAGGTAATAAGCCAAGTGAAAGAAAGAAAAAAAACGTCATAAAGGAAAAAGGTAATAATCGATAAAAATTGAGGTGAAGGAAAAATATAAAGGAGTGGAGAAATGAGCTTTGGCTTCGGGCGAAAGAAGAAAAGCTCTTGCTGGCATTTCTTCGCACGTTTCTCGCGTCTCTTTCTTCACGATCGTGTGATGAATCCAGGACAATTTCAAGAGAATGAAAAGAAATAGAAGAAAGGTGGAGGAGAGACAATGGAATGTGCTGCAGATATGAGAAGATGGATAATTGAATGAAATGATGAACCATAAAATCGCAAAAAAAAATTCGCATTTTTAATTTTTTAATTTTTTTAATTTCTGTAATTTCTATCGAAAAAATTTTAATTACTTTCTTAATGAAAAATTTGGATTTTTAAATTTTTCATTAGTTTGAAAATTAATTTTTTTTTTTAACAATTTTGATTACTATTGTAATTTAAAATTTGACTGATGGAATTTCATAATTAATTTTTTTTTTTTTTTAATTTATTTCCTTAGGTATTACCACGTTCTGGTTTTATACCCTCCCCTTTTCATCTGCCTTTTTTGCCTTTTTGCCGCCTTCCTTCCCTATTTTTGCGAGAGCCATGGATCGACTTTCTATTACTGCCCGCATTTGCCGTGGACCAGGGGAAACCATGGAAAACCCTGATCAGTGCAGTCGGATTCTTACAGAGCTTTAATGTGCCTTTCTGTCACACTGACGAGAAAGGCACACTAATTCTCTATAGTCACACCTCACCGTATAGTTCAGTTTGTTGTTCAAATCTGTGTACGGCAAGCGGTCACCCATCCAAGTAGTAACCAGACGCAATGCTGCTTAACCCGGTAGATCCGCCGAGCCGTACACAGACCGAACAGCCAAACTGCCGGTCGAATTTCATAATTATTTTCTTTATTAAACTTATCAACATTTTTATTAGTTAAATTGAATTATAAATGTCATATAAGCGTCATTTAGATTGGATTAAATTATAAGTTCTTATTTGTGTTACATTTAGTTAAAACTCTCAACTCAAAATTTTTGTCTGAAAGACGATTATATTTGGGAAGATTAAACATAGTAGCGTTGATTTTATTATAAAATTAATTATTCCAATCAATTAATAAGTAAGAAAGAATCAAAATTTCGAATAAGAAAAAGAATTATAAAATTTCATCAGTCAAATTTTTAATTACAATAGTAATCAAAATTGTTAAAAAAAAAAAATTAATTTTCAAACTAATGAAAAATTTCAAAATCCAAATTTTTCATTAAGAAAGTAATTAAAATTTTTTCGATGGAAATTACAGAAATAAAAAAAATCGAATAATAATAATAAATACACGATCCATACAATCAAGTTATAGGACCCCATAGGAGTTTCTGCTTTGCCTAAAAAAATGAGTAAAAAAAATTCAAACTTACACTTTTTTTTCTCCTTTAAACTTAAATCCTTGAATTCAAAAGCACACTAACTCATTGATAATTTCCTGTGTCCCTTTTTTTTTCTCGATTCTTCTTCCAATATGACTGCGCGAAATTGCAATGAGGTCTCCATGGGAATTGGTCCTTTGCTCGTGTCTTTTCACGTTCCTAATTTCATCCAATGTCTCTTGAGAATGCTTCTGTAAACATATTGGAATATAATCTACTCCTCCAGGAGCTGTGACGTTTTATTAGAAGTAACTGCTATTGCTCAATAAAAATTTAATGTTTTTAATTTTCTTTTCACCCTTTTTTCTTTCAAAATATCTCGGAAATTAAGCGAGATAGCAAAATTTCTTTCGACACCTTTTTTATAGCTCTCAAAATTCTCTACAAAAATCATTTCCAAAATCACCTCATCTCGTTAAGTTTCCGAGATACTCTCCAAAAAATCACAAAAAAATGGATTTTTTCATCAAATTTTTCACTTTTTAAAAAAAAAGTTTTTTAAAAAAAGTTTTTTTACTCAATTAAAATTTGAAAATTAATTGAAAAATTTCATAAATTTTCAATCATCATTTTTAACACAAAATGACGTCGTAAACCCTTCATAGATCAATCGTTCCTTTTTTTTCCCCAGAAACTATTCCAAAAATTATAAAAAATTCCGTTTTGTCGAGGAATTAGTTGCCCGAAAATTCTCCTCCACTATTTCAATAGGAACTCGAGGGATATAGAGGGAGAGAGAGAGAGAGAGAGATTGTGATGCAACAGACATGACTGGACCTCGGTACTTCACCTCGAAGCATTGTATACATACCTACAGGCAAATACATGAGCAAGTAGTTCTGCGGTATGTGCGGTCAGACGGAATGTACACACAGTTGTAACTGACATATATGTGATGCTTATATGCGGAATTCTCCTTCTGCAATTCTCCTCTTGTATTTCTGGATTATTTTTATTATCATTTGAAACAACAGCAGAGCGTTCTTCCGTTTCTCCTGAAATAAAAAAAAAAACAAAAAAAAAACAGAGGAATGTGATTTTAATAAAAAAGAATTTTGATTTTTTTTTTCTTTGATGGAAACATAAAAGTAAAATTCGAGAAAAACAGATTTTTTTACGTCTTCTTTTTGTTTCATCGAAGAAATCCATAGACAGTTTTTTTTTGTCCCGAGGGAAAAACAAACAAAAAAATTATTTTTTACCAAATTATGAACATTTTTGATTTTGGAAAAATGGCACATTTGCTCATTTCTGTATAACTTTAAATGCTCCTATTTTCTTTATTATTAGTTTTATGAAAAAAAAGATGAAATACTTTTCTCTCGAAAAAAAGTGATACTCTGCAATAAAATTTAGTCCGAAAGTCGAAAGTTAATATTTATATTTTTTATCAACAAACTTAATAAACAAATGGCCGAAACACATCTTTTACAACTCTTAAAAAATCTTGAAAAAATATATGTTATGGATTGATTTATTTTTGATTTGTCTGTAAATTTTCATTTTATTCATCGGAATGATTAATGAGATATCGTTTTTTTTTATATCTTTGAGTAGTGCGTAATAACATAATAACATATCGTCGCCTTAGAGTGAAAGGGGCGTAAGTGCTAAAAACACGAAATTCTCGTGTGAAAGGGGCGTATGTCCACTTATCACTCCAAAATGTTTTTTATGGCCTCTGGAACATTATTTGGATAATTAAAAATTGAAATAACAAAGTGGCGTAACTACCAATTTTAAAATGAAAGGGACTTATCTCCACACTTACGCCCTTTTGTTATTTTCTTTTTAAACGCTATATATAATTGTTAAAGTTAAAGTGAAAAGGACGTATCTCCGCACTTACGCCTCTTTGTTTTTATAATTTTCGTTATCTCATGAGAATATTTGGAGTTATGCCCTTTTGTTTTTTAGGATTTTTCATCCGAATTTTTGGCACTTACGCCTTTTTGTTTTTAGCGATTTGTATCTAAACTATGGCACTTACACCTCTTTGTTTTCAATTTTTTTCCGATGATTAGAGAAAATTCAATGAAAACACTAAAAACAAAGAGGCGTATCTCCGGTACTTACGGCCCTTTGTTATTAGTCAGTGGTAATTACGCCTATATGTTATTATTTTTTATTTTTTTTACTAATATTGCGTAAAAGGCCTTGGAAAGCCTATTGGAGCAATAATAGTGGAGATACGCCTTTTTGTTATTTTGAAAAAAAATTGGGAAAAATGGCACTTACGCCCCTTTCACTCTAAGGCGACGATATATATATATGTGTATATATGTTATGTATATATGTATATATGTAAGGCAAAATAAACCTTAAATCAAGATTTCCATACATTATAATAAAAAAATTGGAAAAAAAATTATCGAGAAAATTTGTGAATTTTTGATGATTTGAGTGATTCTGAGGATTTGAGCGTAAATTGATGTGACCCTTTCACTGATCACATTTCGTTGATGAATAGCCGCTCATCGCCTGGAACTGAAGATAGCCCTTTCAATTAAGAGCGATTCATGAAGCTTTGAGAGTCGATTCTATTTTAATTCAAGTGGAGTTTGGAATTTATCGGGGGATGAGAATATGGAGATGAATTTTCGAATTGGAGGGAAAGGGAGAGGGGGAGGTGAGGGGGGGTGAAATGGAGGGGTCATGAAACGTACTGAGGAAAAAACAGAGGGAATTTATTGGAGCATTAGCAGAAAGTGGGAAATATGAGTTTAATAACGAGAAAGTATGGAGGGGAGGGGCAAAACGGGGGATTATAAGGGAATTTCGGGAGATAGGATTTTTTTAATGATTTCGTTGAGAAGCTGAGAAAATTTTAGGTGGAAAACATGGGTCATAACAATTTTTTTGATTTTTTTTGAAAAAATTGAATTTTGAGCAAAAATTTGGGATTTTTGAGAATTTTTAGTTTTTTCGAAGATATCTCAGCTTTTAATTCTGGAAATCACAAGATTTGGAGATGAGTTGGAAGTTTAGGTCATTTTCCATTGATTGATGGTGTTTCAAATCGATTTTTATCATTTTTTGAAGAAGTTTAAAGAGGAAAAAGTAATTTTTTTTGAAAATAATACATAAATCGATGAAAAATCAATGAAAAATCGACCCAAAAATATATAAATCGATGGAAAATGAACTTCCCTTTCTCCTCGTTCTTGAATTTCCTCGCTAAATCTTCCAAAACCGGAGATATTCCCAAAAAAAAGTAAAAATTTTCAGAATTTCCAAAAAAAAAATATTAAAAATTAAAAAAAAAATTGTAACTCATTTTTTCCACCCAAAATTTTCGTAGTTTCCCACCAAAATTATAAAAAAATATCCAATTCCCATTATTCCCCAAATCCCAAGCCGATTCCCTTATTTCCCATTAAAATTCTAGGATTAATCTTCTTTTCTTAATAAAAAAAAAAATCATCTTTTCACATATTCTCTACATAAAAAAATACATAAAAATGTGAAATACACGTGTAATACAATAAAAAAAAATACACGTGAACTACTATAATATCCAAGACTCCATCAATTTTTCCCCAATCCTGATATTCTCCTTCACATATGATTTAGATTCAGTAAACTTCAAGAATGAAAAATAATCCAATCTATAAGCTTCAAATGTGTAAATATTCTCAGCACCAGTCGAACAAAATTTTTCTCTTATCTCTCTTTTCTCGGAGCTTCTAGCATCACGTATGTTGCTTATATATATATATATATATATAGGGGAGAGTGGTGCAAAATGGACCTAGAAGATGAGATGACTGGAGATTTTTTTAAAAGGCAGCGGTTGCTTCAAAAAATTTGAAAAAATTTACAAACAATATAGACATGTTGAAGGATTTTCTCAATTTTTTTCAGATTTTTTCGTCAAGTCCTTCATTCCGAAAAAAATTCCTTAATCATGTTATCATAAAGGTCCATTTTGCCCCACTCTCCCCTATATCTATCATTCATGTGTGGATAAACACGAAAACACGTGTAGAGAAACCGAAGACAATCTCACGAAGCTCTCACAAAAGCTCACAAAAGCTCACTTCCTATTTCATCAATAGTATTATGTAGATTTCACACGAATGCACAACATGTCCTCAACAAATCTCGTATTAATTCCCTAATAAATTCAGGGACTTGAGTACAGACAGGGAAAATTGCATCAAAACTGATGAGAGAGAGAGTCTGTCTGTATTATTAAATTATAAAATAATTTTGTAACCGTTGATTAAAGGACTTGTCACAGAATTTCTGTAAAATTAAAGGAATTTTTCCAAATTTTTTTTTTAATGAAAATTATTCTTTTTTTGAGAATATCCGCGGAAATAAGATGGAGATACGCCCTTTTTTGTCCGAAATCTGTTTTCTGGAGAATTTGGGAAGATATGAAAGTGGTTTGGGACTGAAAGGGCGTATCTCCATTATTTATGGAGATATTATCAAAAAAATGATTAAAAAAGTAGAATTATTCGATTTTAATCAGACTTTTGGATATTTTTGCAATTTTTTGAGAATATCTCAGTAAATAATGGAGATACACCCTTTTTGTTTCAATCCTTTTTTCTTGGAAATTTTGAGAGCTACAAAAAAGGTGTCTACGAAAATTTCGCTATCTCGCTTAGTTTCCGAGATATTTGAAAAGAAAATGAGAAAAAAATGGATTCTCTAAGTTTGACTTGTTTGCTTTCACATTGTCCTCAAAGTCTCCAACAAATATCACTTGAATGAACTGAAATGAACTTAAAAGTGAAGTTAAATTAAGATAATGTTACTTTAATTCCTAAGTAAATTTGAAGATTGAAATAAAAAAAAGGCAAATATTCGTTAAAAAAACTGGAAAAAAATCCTCTTCTTTATTAAATTAAAAAATGATTTTCTCACTGTTGATTAAGACGCTTGTCATGGAATACCGGATGTAAACCTGTGGCAAAGCTCCCCCCCCCCTTCTTTGTTCTTGTTGGCGGTTGAATAGATGGTCAACAGTGAATAGAAATTTTTATCCTCTGTGCAACGTTGAGTAATGTGGCTTTTTCTCTCTCTCTCTTCGTGATTTACGTGAAAAAACCTCTGTTCTCCTGCATTGGATAATCTCCAGTGTATACTGTTGGCACTCTACAAATATTGTGCTCCACAGTTTTCCTAGATAAACCGTAGACAGCTTGTCGTATGTGGGATTCTCTGGATTTCATTTTTTTATGATCAATCGGTTCTTAAAAAAAAAAAAAAAAAAAAAAAAAATGTTATTTTGAAGACACAAAAATCAGAAAAAATGGCACTTACGCCCCTTACGTCGCCTTAGAGTGTAAGGGGCGTAAGTGCCAAAAACACAAAATTCTGGTGTAAAAGGGGCGTATGTCCACTTATCACTCCAAAATGTTTTTTATGGCCTCTGGAACATTATTTGGATAATTAAAAATTGAAATAACAAAGTGGCGTAACTACCAATTTTTAAAATGAAAGGGACTTATCTCCACACTTACGCCCTTTTGTTATTTTCTTTTTAAATGCTATATATAATTGTTAAAGTTAAAGTGAAAAGGACGTATCTCCGCACTTACGCCTCTTTGTTTTTATAATTTTCATTATCTCATGAGAATATTTGGAGTTATGCCCTGTTGTTTTTTAGGATTTTTCATCCGAATTTTTGGCACTTACGCCTTTTTGTTTTTAGCGATTTGTATCTAAACTGTGGCACTTACGCCTCTTTGTTTTCAATTTTTTTTCCGATGATTAGAGAAAATTCAATGAAAACACTAAAAACAAAGAGGCGTATCTCCGGTACTTACGGCCCTTTGTTATTAGTCAGTGGTACTTACGCCTATATGTTATTATTTTTTATTTTTTTTACTAATATTGCGTAAAAGGCCTTGGAAAGCATATTGGAGCAATAATAGTGGAGATACGCCTTTTTGTTATTTTGAAGAAAAAAAAATCGGGAAAAATGGCACTTACGCCCCTTTCACTCTAAGGCGACGATATAATTATATCACGTTTTTTTTCTCTTCTTTCCGGATAATTCTGTAGTTGAAAATGAACGTTTGGAAGAGAATTGGTATTGATTCAGACCCTCAATTCTCATCTGCGCTTTTCTCTCATGCATTGCATCCTGACATTCAACTCCATTTCCTCTTGTTCTACAGAACTTGATTAAATGATTCTCGTTTGTTGGAATAAGGTATGCTCCACATGAAGTACAAATTTACCAGAAACTTGTGTGTTTTCGTTGTAAATAGACGCCTCTTCTTTTTCAGCCCTTTCAACTGATTAAAGTACCCTTTTTTTTTTAAAAGTGTTTATTTAGGCAACTTGTTTATTCAACGTCCACAGATGTTGGAAGAGAGGAAAATGGAAGGTATATGCTTGTAAATGCGGTTCCTAGTGGATCAGGTAAATGGTGAGATGCGTATTAAAATGACAAACATGTCATCAAGCATTTGCTTCCTGCGGACGTGAAATACACGTTATGGTAACGTATCAAATATTAATATGTTCTCTATTTAATTATGCTGTCAAATATTGTTCTACATGATTTTCATCATTAATTGGATGATATTATGGAGTTGATTATGTTTAATTAAGTTTTGATGGTTTCACGAAAATTGGATTTTCTGCTAATACCAGAGATCGGCAAAAAAAAATCGCATTTTTAATTTTTTAATTTTTTTTATTTCTGTAATTTTCATCGAAAAAATTTTAATCACTTTCTCAATGAAAAATTTGGATTTTTAAATTTTTCATCAGTTTGAAAATTAATTTTTTTTTTAACAATTTTGATTACTATTGTAATTAAAAATTTGACTGATGAAATTTTATAATTCTTTTTCTTATTCGAAATTTTGATTCTTTCTTACTTATTAATTGATTGGAATAATTAATTTTATAATAAAATCAACGCTACTATGTTTAATCTTCCCAAATATAATCGTCTTTCAGACAAAAATTTTGAGTTGAGAGTTTTAACTAAATGTAACACAAATAAGAACTTATAATTTAATCCAATCTAAATGACGCTTATATGACATTTATAATTCAATTTAACTAATAAAAATGTTAATAAGTTTAATAAAGAAAATAATTATGAAATTCCATCAGTCAAATTTTAAATTACAATAGTAATCAAAATTGTTAAAAAAAAAAAATTAATTTTCAAACTAATGAAAAATTTAAAAATCCAAATTTTTCATTAAGAAAGTAATTAAAATTTTTTCGATGGAAATTACAGAAATAAAAAAAATTAAAAATGCGAATTTTTTTTCGCATTTTTTTTCACAAATAAGTTATTTAAAAAAAAAGGAGAATATATGGATGCAAAAAAATGAAAAAACTATGAAGTGAATAAAAAAAAATTTTTTTTTTGCTGTATTGAATGGGTTGAAGTGGAAATTTTTCCCCATTTTTTTCATATTCATTGGTGCACGTTTGTCTCACGTACTTTTAATTTTGTTTGAATCTCATTGTACAGAGTTACGAAACAAAATTCTATGAATTCAATGAAATATACTCATGTAAATGAGATTTATTCTGTTGATTCTGCTAATTAAATTCAAAGTTGAGGATTTCTCAGAACCAACTTGGAATTAGATTAATTTTTTTAATTAATATTAATTATGAATTATACGTGAAGTAGAGCCGTGATGTGTTTGAACATGTGTTTTAAATAATTGAATTGAATAACTGAATTATTTAAATCAACTTTAATCATTTCAAGAAAAAAGCTTGAGAAAAAAATTCGTAAAAAAATTGAAATTAATCTAGAAATATTAAAGATTCTTCTCATTTTTTTTTCGAGATTTTTTGCCTTTTTTGGCATTATTTGAAAAAAAAATAGACAATAATTTGGAGATTTTAGAGATTTTTTTCAATTTTTTTTGAGATTTTTGACTGCTTTTTTTTAACGATTTAGAAAAAAATCGGAAAAAAAATCGACAATAATCTGGAAATTCTCGAGATTATTCTCAATTTTTGAATGCTTTTTTTTCCTGTTTGAAAAAAAAATCCGCAAAAAATAGAAAATAATCCGGAAATGTTGGAGATAATTCTCTATTTTTTTTCAGATTTTTCGGCGCTTTTTTCGTCGTTTAAAAACGATATTTGAGATGGAATTGCGTCATTCTATATCACATGACCACTGAAATGCCTCGAATTTATGAAAATCCGAGGTAATCCTAAGCTCGTAAATCATGATTCATCATTAGTCAATGGAGAAAGCCCTTCTCACTAGCAATCTACTGACTCTGATGATTATCAGACTGAATAATGCTCGCATAAATACTGTTTCCGGAAAATTGTCTTGCTCGTCCCTAAAATAGGGTCTTTTGTCATTCATCCGCTATTAATCATCAACGTGATATGAGATTAACATTCGGTTTGCGTAAAACCTCAAAAAAGCCCTTAAAAAAAAAAAAAAAAAGGTTCATAAAAAATTAACTTCCCAGAATTTTTTAATGATAAAAAAAAGAAGAGTTGAGCTTTGAGTACATTTGCGAGGAAAAAGTTTTCATTCCCAGTTGATTCGAACTTGAATAATTAATGCTGCAGAATCGGTCGATACTTCATTTCCCTTCTTCATTACCTCATCTTGACATTAAAGATGATATTGAGAGGTAAAATCAGAAAAAAAGTCAAATTTTTGTATAAAATCGTTAATAAAAATTTATACAAGATGAAATTTTCAAATTTGATTCAGTGAATCTGTGAAGAATGCAATGAGCTCTAAAAACGAAGAAAATTAATTGAAAATTGAAAAATTTTCATTTTTTTTTGCATTTTTTCAAATTTTTTAAGATTTAAAGAAATGTAAAAAATAATGAAAATTTCTCAATTTTCAATTAATTTTTTGGTTCTAGAGCTTATTTTATTGCTCATTATATTCTCTACAGATTCACTGAATCAGATTTGATAATTTCATCTTGTATAAATTTTTATTAACGATTTTATACAAAAATTAAACGTTTTTTTTCGATATAAATCTCCCTATTAATCATTCTTTGATGAAAAAATGTTATGATCACATGAATGTTTTCATCAATCGAGAGAATATCAATAAAAATAAATAAAATTATTATCTCTAATTAAAATGCTTCAAAGAATATATGAAACACGTAATTTACTTCATTTAAATCCATTCGCAATTAATTTTTTTCCTCTCATAGTAAATTTTTTTCTCTCGAATCCTTTGAAAGGATATTTATCTTTATAAATTCATTTTTAATAATATAAAAATTGTGATCATAATAAATGATAATAATAATAATAATTTAATATTTTTCTTTTGCTCCAGGCTTTCATGTTAATTAATTTGTCTTCAGAATTTCAATTAATTATATTATATTATATTTTTTAATTAATTAATTTAATCAAAGAAATAAGAATGTAATTTTTTTTTCTTTATAAAAATGTAATTAACATTAAATGTTCATCTTTTTTTCGTGGCAAAAAGCCCTCGTTATTGCGTCAATTGTGCTCGATAATTCGGGGATTAAGAAAAAAAAGCGAAAAAGAGGAGAAAATGAGAAAAAGGAGAAAATTCAGAGTTGGTGAAACTCTGGGGGATTTTACAGGAAAAAAATTCACAGTACAAATAATCCGGGAATACTATCAAATCCAGATTAATTGTTTTCTGCATACAAAATACTTTTTCCAATAAAAAGAAGGTAAAAAAAAATTTAAAAAAAATCGTGAAATATAAATTTTCATGCACGAAGCAAATTTTACTCTCTTCCCTGTAATAACTTGAAAATATTCGCAAGGAAGGATATATCCTGGGGGGAATTATTTTCGTCTAAAACCAACTTGTACTGCACTTGTCTACATTCCATCGTGAATTTTGTTGCTCCCACAAGACACACAAGATAAGTCGGTTTATCCTCTTTCTGTGGTATATTGTGGAATTAACACAGTAGAGAATTCTCTGGGGTTATTATCACGACTGTCAAAGGACCAAAATTCTGTTTTGTGCAAGCTTGTTTGATGTGGAAAACTCAATGTCTCGGAGAAATTGCCATGTGCTTTATTATTTACTGAAGGATTCAATTAAAGTTTATTATTTGTTTTTAGACTATCTTTGATATTTCTTGTCATTTTAAGGAAATTATTTCTCTATTTCGGGTGAAATTCCAGGAAACTTGAGTCGAGTCGACCTCTTATTTCTTTGATAAGATGCTTTTTTTTACATTTATGAGATGTGAATTATTTAAGTTACTGGAAATAGGAAATACTGGGGATGAAATGCCTTAAATCGGACGGAAATAACGAAATTACTGAAAAACCACAGGGTTGACCCATTATTTAAATACTATTGGCGAAGAGAAAAGCATTTCAACTAAATAATAGAAGAAAAAATCTTCAATTCTCCAAAAATTCTTGAAAATAATAAACGAATCACAAGTTATTAGAGTGAAAATTTGATTGGGAGCTGAAATTTCGGCTTGCTGGATATTTTTTTTGTGTATAAATACGTAGATGGGATGATTTGAAGTTTTTTCCCCAATTCTCTTCATTTTTTCTAGATTTAGGAACAAAAATTGAAGGATTTCTATGAAATGGAGGGAGATGGAGTTTTTTTGATGCTTCCAGTGAAGAGCTGAGGAAATTTTACGTAGAAAACATGTGCCACAAGTGATTTTTGTTTTTTTACTCAAAATTTCGAAAATTTGGGCTTAATTTTTTCAAAAAAAACTGGAATTTTCAAAAAAATCTTAAAAATGATGCGACATATGGTTTCCATGACAAATTTTCTCAGCTATCCAATGGAATTATCTAAAATGGCCCATCTCAAATATTTTCCCCAATTTTCATCCAGTAGAACCTAAGAAACCTAGAAAATCACACAGTTGACCCATTATTTAAGAACAATTGTCGGAGAAAAGCATTTTAACTAAATAATAGAAGAAAAAAATATTCAATTCTCCAAAAATTCTTGAAGATAATAAAAGAATCACAAATTATTAGAGTGAAAATTTGATTGGAAACTGAAATTTCGGCTGGCTGGATATTTTTTTGTGTATAAATACGTAGACGGGATCATTTGAAGTTTTTTCCCCAATTCTCTTCATTTTTTCTAGATTTAGGAACAAAAATTGAAGGATTTCTATGAAATGGAGGGAGATAGAGTTTTTTTGATGCTTCCAGTGAAAAGCTGAGGAAATTTCACATAGAAAACATGTGCTACAAGTGATTTTTTTTTTTTACTCAAAATTTCGAAAATTTGGCCTTAATTTTTTCAAAAAAAACTGGAATTTTCAAAAAAATCTTAAAAACAATGTGACATATGGTTTCCATGTCAAATTTCCTCAGCTATCCAATGAAATCATCTAAAATACTCCATCTCAAATATTTTTCCCAATTTTTTATCTTCTAGACCCTCAGGAACGTAAAAACGTACTCTAAAACACTACTTTAACCATTTTCCCCATCACTCAATTCCACTTTATTCAACAATTCATTTCAACCAAATTGCAATTCCGTTCAACTCACTAACTACATTAGTACCCAATTCAATGTATTCTGAACGACCCACGTTCAATTGATTAAATCACCTCGAAAATACTCCATTTTACCCGAATATTTATTTCCAAATAAATTTAATTAATTGACATCCCCAATAAATACCCACTCCCCCCCCCCATCTTATCGAATTTTAATCTTAATTACCAAGAAACTGCAATTTCAAGCTGCATATAAGCTTTTTGGTCCATTCAATGCGGTAAAGAGGGTCTCGAGACCCAAGAACACAATTTTCACCATTTATGAGACTCCAGGGATTCCATATAATTGCACGAACAATTCCAAGTGAAGTGAAAATACTCATTCTATAGACTAACGTTTTTCATCTTAAAAAAAAAGGAAAAAAAAAAAAGAATAAAAAATCTTAAAAAAAAGCTCAGTCTCTTCTGCTTTTTTTCTGATGTGCGTTGATCCTTTGATGTTCCTACGTCACTAAAGACATATACATATATATATGGTCGCCTTAGAGTGAAAGGGGCGTAAGTGCCATTTTTCCCGATTTTTTTCTTCAAAATAACAAAAAGTCGTATCTCCACTATTATTGCTCTAATAGGCTTTCCAAGGCCTTTTACGCAATATTAGTAAAAAAAATAAAAAAATAATAACATATAGGCGTAAGTACCACTGACTAATAACAAAGGGGCGTAAGTACCGGAGATACGCCTCTTTGTTTTTAGTGTTTTCATTGAATTTTCTCTAATCATCGGAAAAAAAATTGAAAACAAAGAGGCGTAAGTGCCATAGTTTAGATACAAATCGCTAAAAACAAAAAGGCGTAAGTGCCAAAATTCGGATGAAAAATCCTAAAAAACAAAAGGGCATAACTCCAAATATTCTCATGAGATAACGAAAATTATAAAAACAAAGAGGCGTAAGTGCGGAGATACGTCCTTTTCACTTTAACTTTGACAATTATATATAGCGTTTAAAAAGAAAATAACAAGAGGGCGTAAGTGTGGAGATAAGTCCCTTTCATTTTAAAATTGGTAGTTACGCCACTTTGTTATTTCAATTTTCAATTATCCGAATAATGTTCCAGAGGCCATAAAAAACATTTTGGAGTGATAAGTGGACATACGCCCCTTTCACACCAGAATTTCGTGTTTTTGGCACTTACGCCCTTTTTATTCTAAGGCAAGTACATAAAAAACTGATGAGATTCGGCTGAAGAGAAGTTACTTTCCAGATGAATTATTCCACCATCTCTTTCATCCACCCTCAATATATATATATACTTATACAGCATATATATATATAACAACAGTGAATACGTTGAAGGGGACTTCCACTTGGCGCCATGTCACAATGATCCTTTTATTGATGTTTACGTGACCACAGACACTCCCCCAGAGATTGAGATTTCCTCGGAAACTGACATATATATATATATATATATATATATATTTATTTACCAGGATTTTGGAGCTGAATGAGGGGAGAATATATTTGTGGCCTTAGTAACAGAGGGGCGTAAGTGCTGGGTATAAGAATAGGACTTGTGCCCTTTTGACTCTGAGGTGACAATTCACAAACTTGGGGTAAGGGAGGGGGGGGGGGGGGGGGAGGTCTCTGGAATCCAATTAGTGACGTTACTGCTTGAGTTATAAACCGTCCAGGACTGAATTAATTGGGGGAGAGCTGGGTGGAAGGGATGCTGCAATGAAATCAGTAGCAAAAAAGAGAAAAATGGGATAAGTCTATTTTTTTTTTCGTCTTTTTTCGCGGAATATCTCAGTAAATAATGGGGATATGCCCTTTTTTGTTGTCTTCAGACAGTTTTGTTGAGAATTTCGAGGGCTACAGAAGTGGATGCAGGAAAAATGGCGTATTTCCATTATTTACTGAGATATCAACAAAAAAAACGACTCATCAAACGGATATCATAAAAATAAAAAAATAAAATAGAAATTCTCTCTTTGAAATATTTGTGAATTTTAGTGAACTGCACTTTTTTTTCCCCACAACATTTTTCATTCATGCAAATTGAACAGACAAAAGGAATTATTACATCGAAAAATTCGTTTTCCCTGAAAATTTTCCCAATTTTCACAAAAACGTTTTATCTATTCTCTCTCCCCCTCCCCTCCTTCCGCCTTCTATTATCGTCAAATTACCACATCTCGTTTTTACTTCTTCGTTAAGTGAATACTTCGTTACTCGACGATATAAATTTTTGGATTGCTCAATTATAAAGTTAACTAGACTGATCATTCTCCCATGTTTTTCCAATTATTCACCCATTCCCTCCTTTCCTCCCTCTTCCATCAGGGCATGTAAAACAATAACTCAGTTTTAAATTCAAATCTGCAAACAACAGGATAACATGAATTTCGCACAATTCCCCTCTGTTTTTTTTTTATGAAAAAAAAAAAAAACAAATTGAATTTACATTTGCGATTTATGATTTCACTCTACTCTGCTAAATGTTTGAGAGTTTTTCATTTATGTTATATATATATATATATATATAATATATTTTACAAACTAGGGGGATACAATATTTTCATGCTAATCTGTCTCAAATGACAATTTAATCGCAAATTTTGAGAAATTTTGATTTTTTCCTGAGAAATCGGGATTTTTGCTATGTGATATATCGTATTATATCGTTGCCTTAGAGTCAAAAGAGCGTAAGTGCTATGTATAAGCATAGCACTTACGCCCCTTTGTTTCTAAGGCGACCATATACATATTTTCTCTAAATAAAAATAAATAAATAAATAAATATTCATCAAGAAACATTTTTATTTCACAATACTGTTGATGATGTCTCTTAGTATCTTTCTCTCTCTCTCTCTCGGCAATTAAATTCTGGAATTCGTTACCATCTTCTATCACTACACAACCAACATTGGAAGCTTTCAAAACTTCTCTTTACCATCATCTCTTGTCAGAAAAATGCAACGAGGCAAGAATGTCAGTCGGTCGAGAGTTACGTCTTGGGTAAAAATTCTCTCTTCTTCTACTTCAGTGGCTTAGTTCATCAGTGCTCAGTGTCAGAGATCGGCAAAAAAATTTGCATTTTTAATTTTTTAATTTTTTTAATTTTTGTAATTTCTATCGAAAAAATTTTAATTACTTTCTTAATGGAAAATTTGGATTTTTAAATTTTTCATTAGTTTGAAAATTAATTTTTTTTTAACAATTTTGATTACTATTGTAATTAAAAATTTGACTGATGAAATTTTATAATTCTTTTTCTTATTCGAAATTTTGATTCTTTCTTACTTATTAATTGATTGGAATAATTAATTTTATAATAAAATCAACGCTACTATGTTTAATCTTCCCAAATATAATCGTCTTTCAGACAAAAATTTTGAGTTGAGAGTTTTAACTAAATGTAACACAAATAAGAACTTATAATTTAATCCAATCTAAATGACGCTTATATGACATTTATAATTCAATTTAACTAATAAAAATGTTAATAAGTTTAATAAAGAAAATAATTATGAAATTCCATCAGTCAAATTTTAAATTACAATAGTAATCAAAATTGTTGAAAAAAAAAATTAATTTTCAAACTAATGAAAAATTTAAAAATCCGAATTTTTCATTAAGAAAGTGACTAAAATTTTTTCGATGAAAATTACAGAAATGAAAAAAATTAAAAATTTATTACTTATTTATGATAAAAAAAAATGAATTTGCATTCGCAATTTATGAATTTACTCTACTCTGAAAATTTTTGAATTTTCATTTATGTTATATATATATATATATATATATATATGATATATTTTACATACTAGAGGGATAAAATATTTTCATGCTAATCTGCACTTCGGTATGTAGACGAGAAATTCTGAGGGATTAACTTTGCTGTTACGAGTTTAATGCACATGAATTTTTTGGTGAGAGAATCTCTTGCATTTTTTATTGTTACGTTGCCTTAAAAGCCAGTGTTTTAATGCATCATGTTTTTTATTTTTTTTCGAAAGGATTTTAGTGATTGAGTGGGATTAAAAAACACGGGGAAATTGTGCTCAAGTCCCTGGAAGGATCAAATTAACTTGGAGTTCAACATATTTATTGGGCAAGAGGATTTACAGTGCTGCACATGTGCACGTAAATTAATGGAGATACGCCCTTTTATAAAAAAAAATAAAATTATCGAATTTTAGGACTTTACCACTAAATATTTTTCATTTATTTTTAATTAATAATTTAATTTTTGATAATGGAGGATTTAATAATTTTCTTGTGGAGCTTTTTTTTGAAATGGAATTAAATTAAATTAACAATTAAATTTGAGAGAAAAAAAAACCATTCTATTAAATTTAATTAAATTTTTTTTTTAATTCCTCGCAAAACAGGTTGGAGTAAAAAGGGCGTATCTCCATTAGTATCCAAAATATTCGAAAAAAAAAAAATTTGATTTTTTTTTTTTCGTTTTTTTTTCATTTAAAAATTTTGAAAATTTTGAAAATTTGATTTTTTTGCAGTTTTTTTTTCAAATTTTCTGGCGCAATTAATTACCAAAGAGTTCAAAATATTCATTAGGCAATAGGATTTACAATGGCTTTATAGTTATATACACAATGTCGATATATGCTGGAGCTTTGATTTATCTCTCTCTTTCTCTCTTTCTCTCTCTCTCTTCGATTTACGTTGGTTTGAAACCGCGAAATGCTTTAAAACCGTAGTACTAAGCCACATTGTTAGCTAAATGGTACTTTACAATCTACAATCAATCGGCGTGGCTATTCTGTGGTCCAGTATTGGTGGAAGCAATTCGAATCATTCGAGCTTAAAAGCTGATTGAAAAAGATGAACGGAAATTGGGTGAAATAGAGACGTTTGAGTTTTGATGTTTTGTGTTATAAAAATCGGGGGAAATGAGGGAAAATATTTGAGATTGGTTTTTTCTGATGATTCCATTGAAAAGCTGAGGAAATTTGCGTTGGAAAACACATGTGAAAATTCATTTTTTATAATTTTTTGAAAATTCGAATTTTTCAGGGGAAATCTGCGGCTCCAACTCTTTACGAAATTGAAAAATTTCACTTTTTCGGGGATATCTCTGGTTCTATTGGTCGCAGTGACTTGGGACTGATCTTGAATGAAAGGTGAGATCATTTGCCATCGATTTATGGGGTTTTGAAAAAGAAATTATCGATTTTTGACGTACTTATAGGGCAAAAACTGATTTTTCACAAAAGTGCCCATAAGTACGTCAAAAATCGATAATTTTTCTTTCAAAACCACATAAATCGATGGCAAATGATCTCACCTTTCATTTAAGACCGACCCCAAGTCGCTGCGACAAATAGAACCGGAGATATCCTCGAAAAAGTGAAAAAAATCGAAAATTGAAAGGATTTGACTGCCAATTCGTCCCCAAAAAATTAGAATTTTCCAAAAAATTCAAAAAAATCAATTCTGACACGTCTTTTTCATCGGAAATTTCCTCAGCTTCTCAATGGAATCATCAAAAAAAAATCATCTCAACCCATTTCATCAAAATCCCTATTTTCCTCAAATAAATTGATAAAAATAGTCGAAGTAATTCTGCAGGAAGAAATGAATAGATTCAACACATTTTCCACCTCAATAATTCTTCAAATCTCTCTCTCTTTCATTGAACTAAGCAAACTTTCCTCCTAAAATCATTTCCGAGGAATTAAATTGAGAGAACATGGAAAATATTCAGGTGGTAAACCCTCAAATCTCCTGAATTACCGAGTTTTCACAATTTCACGGAAAATGAAAGACCAGGAAAACGAACTTTAGCACTTTGTATAAAATTTTCTGCACTATTACATTTTCCCGTTTTGCGTCATTATTGAAAGTTAACATTTAGCTGTAACTGAAGGACATTAATAATTCATGATTTTATTATTAATTTAATTGTATGAATGGAAGTGGAAGAATGGAGAATTGATAACAGTTTGTAGTAAAGTCATCATTGATTTCAGAATTATTAGTAGAATGTGCTGAATTCGCTGAATTCAATGGAGGGTGTAATAGTTGCTCGTTTAACGAATTACTAATGGACATGCGTATCTCTGGTGAAACATTTTTCGTTGACATATCAGCACTGTAAATTTGCGTTTAAGGTAGTGTGACAGAGAATGGTCGATAAAACAGGAAAAAATGAGGATTTGTAGGTGAGTTTTCAGTTAATTGGTGGTAATTCGGGGAAAAGTGCTTTAATTGACGCGAAAAAAGTGATTGAACTAGTCGAAAGTCATATCTTCAGCTTGTGAATATAATTTTTTTTTCTCGAATTTTTTTTGCATCAATCTTCTATCACATGCATGAGATAGAGAGAGAGGCAGATAGTTACGACTACCTTCTAATTAAAATTTCTCAATAACTATACGGTGAATTGAATATTTTTTTCTTCTATTATTTAGTTGAAATGCTGTTCTCTTCGACAATTGTTATTAAATAATGGGTCAACTGTGTGGTTTTTTGGGTTTCTTAGGTTCTACAGGATGAAAATTGGGGAAAATATTTGAGATGGGGTATTTTAGATGATTTCATTGAAAAGCTGAGGAAATTTGACATGGAAACCATATGTCGCATTGTTTTTAAGATTTTTTTGAAAATTCCAGGTTTTTTTGAAAAAATTAAGCCCAAATTTTCGAAATTTCGAGAAAAAAACAAAAATAACTTGTGGCACATGTTTTCTTAGTCAAATTTCCTCAGCTCTTCACTGGAAGCATCAAGAAAACTCTATCTCCCTCCATTTCATAGAAATCCTTCAATTTTCGTTCCTAAATCTAGAAAAAATGAAGAGAATTGGGGAAAAAACTTCAAATGATCCCGTCTACGTATTTATACACAAAAAAAATATCCAGCAAGCCGAAATTTGTGATTTTTTTATTATTTTCAAGAATTTTTGGAGAATTGAATATTTTTTTCTTCTATTATTCAGTTAAAATGCTGTTCTCTTCGACAATTGTTTTTAAATGATGGGTCAACTGTGTGGTTTTTTGGGTTTCTTAGGTTCTACAGGATGAAAATTGAGGAATATATTTGAGATGAGGCATTTTAGATGATTCTATTGAAAAGCTGAGGAAATTTGACATGGAAACCATATGTCACATTGTTTTTAAGATTTTTTTGAAAATTCCAGGTTTTTTTGAAAAAATTAAGCCCAAATTTTCGAAATTTCGAGAAAAAAACAAAAATCACTTGCGACACATGTTTTCTACGTGAAATTTCCTCAGCTTTTCACTGGAAGCATCAAAAAAACTCTATCTCCCTCCATTTCATAGAAATCCTTCAATTTTTGTTCCTAAATCTAGAAAAAATGAAGAGAATTGGGGAAAAAACTTCAAATGATCCCGTCTACGTATTTATACACAAAAAAACTATCCAGCCAGCCAAAATTTCAGCTTCCAATCAAATTTTCACTCTAATAATTTGTGATTCTTTTATTATTTTCAAGAATTTTTGGAGAATTGAATATTTTTTTCTTCTATTATTTAGTTAAAATGCTGTTCTCTTCGCCAATTGTTCCTAAATAATGGGTCAACCCTGTGGTTTTTCAGTAATCTCATTATTTCCGTCCGATTTAGGGCATTTCATCCCCACCACCGCTATTTCCAGTAACTTCAATAATTCACATCCCATAAACTGCCCGGACAAAAATTATGAAAAAATCCAGAAAAACGTAAAAAAATATCATCTTTGACACGCCATCAAAAAAACAAGGGTTAACCCCACTTCGCTGGTAAACTACCTCAACCAATAATTCCGCAGCTTCACAAAAGCCCACAGACGAGAATTAAAGTGAACATGGGACAGACTTTTAAAGCATTTGTTCTTCAGCCTTTCCTCACTGTGGTTTTGCGCTTAATCGATCCCTTGTAGTTGCCCCCCTTTTCGCTTTAGAGCCTAGTCACACTCAATTACTGTTCTCTGCCTCTTCCTGCATGATGAAAGCTACAGCAGCATCACTGACAGAGACTAGTGTGTTATTCTCTGGATGACTCGAGTTACAAAACAGCAGGATGTCGGACCAAACGAGATACATGACAGGAAGGAAGGAAGACATGCAGAGAATTAAATTCAAAACTATATATATATATCGTAAATTTTAGGAGTGCTCAACATTTATCCAACTGTTTATGATGATAAATCTACAATTATAAATGAATTTATCATAATCTTGTTGTATTCGAGGTAATCTGTCGTGAAATATCTGAAACATATATATATATATATATATAATATATATATATACAATAATTAACAACATAATTAAAATGGTTAGTGATATAGTCCTTTGAATTAAATTTTTTTTTAAATTGAATTTTTTAAAAAATTGAATTTAAAAAAAATTGAATTTTTCAAAAAATTAAATTCTTCAATTTCACTTTATTACTGGATATTTTTCCATTTTTTAGTAAAATATCTCGATAATTTATGGAGATACGCTCTTTTTGTTCCAATCCACTTTTGTAGCTCTTGAAATTGACTCTAAAGAAGATTAGAGAAAAAAGGGCCTATTTCCACTATTTTTCGAGCTTTTTTTCTTTTTTTTTTATTAAGAAATGACCAAAAAAATTCATTCATTCTGCTCTACTTTTTAACTACACAAACTCATTTAATTCCTGTCATTCCAAATGTCATAAAAAAAAAGGGTATGGGTCGTATGAAATATTCTCATCAGCCAAATCGATTGCAGTACCATTGTACAGGCATAAAAATTCCCGTATACTCTGATATTTCTCCCCTGTCAAATGGCAATGAGCATTCAGCAAATGAAATACTTCGAAATCCTGTGAAATTATTTCTCTGTTTTAATCGAGAAATTATCAAATTATCCGGTGATATTTCTGGAATTTCTGGGATAATGGAATTAACAGACATCTGACAATTTTTTATTATTTTTTCTTAACAAATAAATTATTTGGCAGAATAAATATGAAAAACACACACAAACATGCGCTAAAAACATCATTTTCTCTCTGTTTAGATCATTTTAAGTATCTTCTATTAAAAAAATTACAATCAAAAATTCTGATGATAACATAACTCCCATTAGGAAGCAAAAAACGCGGGAAAAGTAAGGAAAATTGTGTCAACTCGTAAAACAGGATAATCCAATTTTTTTCGTATTTTTCTCAAGAATTTCTGAAATCAATGGAGATACGCCCTTTTCTCAATGCATTTCTGCAGGAAATTTCAAGACTTTTGAAACTGAATGGGGACAAAAAGGGCGTATCTCCATTATTTACGGAAATTTTCTTATGAAATGAAAAATAATCATTAATATAGTGAAATTTAATAATTCTATTTTTTTAAATAATTTTCCTGAAAATATCTCGATAAATAAGGGAGATGCTTTCTTTTTTGCTTTCATCCATTTTTGGAGGGAATTCAAGGAGGGCGTATCTCCATTATTCAGGAAAATCTTCTCGAAAAATAAAAAAAATAAAATTTTCTTTAATTTCACTTCACTTCTGAATATTTTTCATTTTTTCGAGAATTTCTCGGTGAATAATGGAGATACGTCCTTTTTACCCTAATCCACTTTCGTAAATAATTTCAACAACTCCAAAAAAAAAAGTTTCGTCCAAAAAGTGCGTAGTTCCATTAATTTCTACGAAATTCGGTAAATAATGGAGATACGCCTTTTTCTTCTCTTGAGATTCACAATAAAAATAGATAACAATGAAAAGGGCGTATCTCCATTATTTCCAAAAATATTCCCCAAAAAATAAAAAAAATCCAAAATTCTTTAATTTTACTTTATTCTCAAATATTTTCAATTTTTCTCAAAATTCCTCAATAAATAATGGAGATACGCCCTTTCTTCCCTAATCCACTTCAATAAATATTCTCAAGAACTTCAAAAAAAAAGTTCACTCATTTTCTCTCTATTTACATCATTTTGAGTATATATCTTCTTTTAAAAAAATTACAATCGAAAATTCTGATGATCACAGCTTCCATTCGCAAGCAAAAATTAAAGGATTTCGACTAGGGGTGTGTGAATAGTGTTCGAATCGAATTTCGAATCGAATAATTGGAAAATTCGAATTATTCGAAAATATTAGAATTTTAAAAAATTTTTGGAATAATTCGAAAATTTTCGAATTATTCGAGAAGTTCGAATTATTCGAAAATTCGAATTATTCGAAAATTCGAATTATTCGAAAATTCGAATTATTCGAAAATTCGAATTATTCAAGAAAATTCGAAAATTCGAATTATTCAAAAATTTGAATAATTCAAAAAAATTCGAATTATTCAAAAATTTGAATTATTCAAAAAAATTCGAATTATTCAAAAATTCGAATTATTCAAAAATTTGAATCATTAAAAAATTTGAATTATTCAAAAATTTGAATTATTCAAAAATTTGAATTATTCAAAAATTTGAATTATTCAAAAATTTGAATTATTCAAAAAAATTCGAATTATTCAAAAATTCGAAAATTCGAATTATTCAAAAAAAATCGAATTATTCGGAAATTCGAATTATTCAAAAAAAATCGAATTATTCGGAAATTCGAATTATTCAAAAATTCGAATTATTCAAAAATTTGAATCATTAAAAAATTTGAATTATTCAAAAATTTGAATTATTCAAAAAAATTCGAATTATTCAAAAATTCGAAAATTCGAATTATTCAAAAATTCGAATTATTCAGAAATTCGAAAATTCGAATTATTAAAAAAAAATCGAATTATTCGAAAAAATTCGAAATATTCGATTCAAATTTCGAATTTCAGCAGCACTATCCCTCAAAATAAATCAATAACCCAAGTCTTCCCGTCAATTCCAAGAATAATTAACATTTCGAGGTGACAGATACCCCCCCCCCCCTTTAGTGAGGCCCTCAGATATACAGGAGGGTGTTCACTTAGAATCGATTAAATTCAGAGTATGCACACCTGCATTGTGGCGCGCTTTTGCCACAGAGTGTCGCTCGAGTACTATCCCAACTAGAAAAGCACAAAATACTGTACGTTATACCCTCAGTACGTATTGCGACCTCGCACTGTGAAGTTCATGGGCATTTCATTGAAATTTTCGTCACAAAAATGGAATGCACAAATATTTGTGTACAACAGAAAATGAAGAGTTATTTGCTATGGATACTTGCAAATATGTGAATTGATTTAAAAATAATAAAAAAAAAAAGGGGAAATATTCTTCAACGTTTAAATTAAACGTTTTACCACTTTTTTTAAGGGTTTTTATCACTTCTGTGAAGTTTAGAGGGAAATTCTGTGGAAATAAAGTGAAATTCAGCACTTTTTGTGCTTTTGTGCTTACTCACCTCTTCTATTTTCTGACCTCAAACCACAAGTGAGTGAAAAATGATAATTCTAATGTTTTTCTAACACTGTGTTTACAAACATTGCCATGCGTTTCTTTTTTTTGAGGGATTTTTTTTTTTATGGTATGATTGATTTCGAGTGCTAATGTTGACGTTTTTATGAAGAAGGCAATGCTTTATGAAGAGCTATTCATCATTCTGAGTGAGATTTAACTTATTTGTTTTTTTTTTTTACAATCTTTATCTGACAAATTGAAAGAGCCATTATTCATCGTTTCTCTTTGGGCTTGGATCTTGGCGTACTGACAATAGATGTGATGGTGATAATAATCGGGTAATTCAGGAAATTTGGAGGGATGAAAGGAGATAAAGCGACCTTTTTTTGGAGCTTTTTGAGGATTTTTGGAAGAAAATTTTAGGGGATGAAAGAAGATGAAGGGATTTTTTTCGAGCTTTTTGAGGATTTTTGGAAGAAAATTTTAGGGGATGAAACGATTTTTTTGGGGCTTTTTGAGGATTTTTTGAAGAAAATTTCGGGGGATGAAAGAGGATGAAGCGATTTTTTTTGAGCTTTTTGAGGATTTTTGGAAGAAAATTTTAGGGGATGAAACGATTTTTTTGGGGCTTTTTGAGGATTTTTTGAAGAAAATTTTAGAGGATGAAACGACTTTTTTTGGGTTTCTTGAGGATTTTTTGAAGAAAATTTGAGGGGATGAAAGGAGATGAAGCGAATTTTTTTGGAGCTTTTTGAGGTTTTTTGGAAGAAATATTCGGGGGATTAAAGAGGATGAAGCGATTTTTTTTGGGCTTTTTGAAGATTTTTGGAAGAAAATTTTAGGGGATGAAGCGACTTTTTTTTGGGTTTCTTGAGGATTTTTTGAAGAAAATTTCGGGGGATGGAAGAAGATAAAGCGACTTTTTTTGGTGTTTTTTGAGGATTTTTGGTAGAAAATTTTAGGGGATGAAACGACTTTTTTTTGGGCTTCTTGAGGATTTTTTGAAGAAAATTTCGGGGATGAAAGGAGATAAAGCGATTTTTTTGGGGGCTTTTTGAGGATTTTTGGGAAGAAATTTTGGGGGGTGAAACTATTTTTTTTGGAGCTTTTTGAGGATTTTTGGAAGAAATTTTTAGGGGATGAAACGATTTTTTTTTGGAGCTTTTTGAAGTTTTTTGGGAGAAAATTTCAGGGGATGAAAGAGGATGAAGCGATTTTTTTGGGGATTTTTGAGGATTTTTTGAAGGAATTTTCGGCGGATGAAACTATCTTTTTCTGAGCTTTTTGAGAATTATTAAGAAAGTCAGGGAGATAAGTATTTTTTTTTAGATTGAACTTTTTTTGAGGTCTTTAAATTTTTTAAGAAAGTTGATTAAAGTGGAAAAGAATTTCAAGGGGAAAAGGGCATATCTCCATTATTTAACGGAATATTTGTGGGGGATAAAATTTAACTTTTTCAATTTTAATTAATTACTGATTTTTTTTTACTGCTTTCTACGAATATTTCGGAAAGTTATGGAGATACGCCTTTTTTTGGAGTGAACCTTTTTTTTGAAGTTTTTGAGAATATTTATTAAAGTGGATGAGGGAAGAAAGGGCGTATCTCCATTATTTATTGAGGAATTTTGAGAAAAATTGAAAATATTTGAGAATCAAGTAAAATTAAAGAATTTTGGATTTTTTTTATTTTTTGGGGAATATTTTTGGAAATAATGGAGATACGCCCCTTTCATTGTCATCTATTTTTATTGTGAATCTCGAGAGAAGAAAAAGGCGTATCTCCATTATTTACCGAATTTCGTAGAAATTAATGGAACTACGCACTTTTTGAACGAATTTTTTTTTTTGGAGTTTTTGAAATTATTTACGAAAGTGGATTAGGGTAAAAAGGGTGTATCTCCATTATTCACCGAGAAATTCTCGAAAAAATGAAAAATATTCAGAAGTGAAGTGAAATTAAAGAAATTTTTATTTTTTTTATTTTTCGAGAAGATTTTCCTGAATAATGGAGATACGCCCTCCTTGAATTCCCTCCAAAAATGGATGAAAGCAAAAAAGAAAACATCCCCCTTATTAATCGAGATATTTTCAGGAAAATTATTTAAAAAAATAGAATTATTAAATTTCACTATATTAATGATTATTTTTCATTTTATAAGAAAATTTTCGTAAATAATGGAGATACGCCCTTTTTGTCCCCATTCAGTTTCAAAAGTCTTGAAATTTCCTGCAGAAATGCATTGAGAAAAGGGCGTATCTCCATTGATTTCAGAAATTCTTGAGAAAAATACGAAAAAAATTGGATTATCCTGTTTTACGAGTTGACACAATTTTCCTTACTTTTCCCGCGTTTTTTGCTTCCTAATGGAAGTTATGTTATCATCAGAATTTTCGATAGTAATTTTTTTAATAGAAGATACTTAAAATGATCTAAATAGAGAGAAAATGATATTTTTAGTGCATGTTTGTGTGTGTTTTTCATATTTATTCTGCCAAATAATTTATTTGTTGAGAAAAAATTAAAAAAAATTGTCAGATGTCTGTTAAGCTATATCAGTTGAAAAGCAATACCATTAACCACTCATTTTCTCCTCATTTAAAAATTCTCTGAAATTCATGCCTCAAGGATATTCGCATTTTTATACTGACAGTATATTAACATGCTCTGTATTCCCCAGGGATCTCTTTGTCTCCAGTGAATTCACAATTTTCATGAGAAAAAATCGTTCATTCCCTGCAATATTCTACTGACAATGAAAAAAAAAAACTAGTAGGTAATTTATATGCAGAGGAAAAAATGATGAATTCTCAGTAGAAAATGATGAAAATAGATGTGTATTTGTGACGCGTACGTTCAAAAGTTTTATGGCATTTTTCATCTCTTCAAAGATGGAAAATGAGATGGTGACGAAGTAACTTCACTCGAGTGATTTGAATACATCAAGCACTTTGGAAATAGTGGAATCTAGAATTTTGGCGATATATATATATATATATATATATTGCATTAAACACTTGCTTTCAATGTGCAATGGGGCTGCAGTTAATTACCTTTGTTCAATTGCTTCATCATCAACTTTGAGGAACATGGGCTTAGCGTAAATGCTGCTATCACTGGCTCATTGATAATCTGGCCTCATTCCGAGTTAATCAGCTCTAATTATCGTATTTATGTTGTAAACACGATTCAATTAATTGGAGGGTTGGGGAAAAAAAAGGCAGAGTAGGGGAAAATGGGAATATTCATGAAATGAAGGGAGAAAGATTTTTTTTTTGATGATTTTCATGAAAAAATGATGAAAATTTGAGTGGAAAAGATGCTAAAATTCATTTTTTTTCAACTTTTTTTTTTTAGGAAATTTAATTTTTGGGGGGAAAAGAGAAGAAAATTGTTTTTTGGGGATTTTTCCTTTTTTAGTGCTTTGGAGAGGGAGGAGAGGGGTGGGAGGGGGGTTTAGTTCATCTCCCATTGATTCATGGGGTTTTTAATTGGAATTTTATTGTTTTTGGGAGAATTATGAGGGGAATAGGAATTTTGATGAAAATCGTTGGAATTAATTGGAAAATTGAGGGGAAATTACATGAATTGATGGCGAATAATCCCACTTTTCACCTCCATTTGGAATTTTTATGCTACGAAAATTAGAACTGGAAATATTTTCAAAAAATTGAAATTTTTCAAAAAAATTGGAAAATGATCGTTTTTTGAAAAAAATAAATAAAAATCAAGGACTGCACATGTTTTCCAGCTCAAATTTCCTCAGCTTTTCAATGGAGCCATTAAAAAAATTCTATTCCAATTATTTCCACCAATTTTCCCTTTTTTCTCTTTTTTTCCTCCTAAAAAAATAAAACATTGATTTTTTTCACTCAAATTCTCCAAAATTGAGATTCGAAAAAGATGAAAAAACAAACTTTTCACTCCTCCCCCCCCCCCCCCCTCAAAATAAAAAAGTCATAAAAACTAGTGTTAATACCAAAAAATATTATCGCCAATACTGAAACTCGCTGATTCTCAAAACAAACACGTAACCCCCCCCCCCCTCCTTCTCCTCCTCCAACACGTTTCAAGAGCCCAGAAATAGGAAAATGGATAATCGATAAAATTGTAACAAGAACTTTCTTTTGTTCGAGACTTTTCCTCCCATTTCCTCCAAGAAATAAGTTCATGCTTCCGTTGAAACTTTGTAAAGTGAATGGAGTATTCCAAGAGATACATACATTTCCACAATTTAGTTGAAAATATTTTGCTTCTGTTGAGTATAAAATATACTGATACGTTTTTTTGAGACTGAATCATTCGAAAATTGGTGGAGAATTTCTCTTATTTCCCATTTTTACATGAAAAATTATGGGGTGGTTTTTTTAGGTTTGTTATGTTCTATAGGATGAAAATTGGGGAAAATATTTGAGATGGGGTGTTTTAGATGATTCCATTGGATAGCTGAGGAAATTTGACATGGAAACCATATGTCACATTGTTTTTAAGGTTTTTTTTGAAAATTCCAGTTTTTTTTGAAAAAATTGAGCCCAAATTTTCGAAAAAAAAACAGTAATCACTTGTGGCACATGTTTTCTACGTGAAATTTCCTCAGCTTTTCACTGGAAGCATCAAAAAAACTCTATTCCCCTCCATTGCATCGAAATCCTTCAATAATGGGTCAATTGTGTGGTTTTTTTAGGTTTCTTAGGTTCTACAGGATGAAAATTGGGAAAAATATTTGAAATGGGGTATTTTAGATGATTTCGTTGGAAAGCTGAGGAAATTTGACATGGAAACCATATGTCGCATTGTTTTTAAGATTTTTTCAAAAGATCCAGTTTTTTTTGAAAAAATTAAGCCCAAATTTTCGAAATTTCGAGAAAAAAAACAAAAATCACTTGTGGCACATGTTTTCTACGTGAAATTTCCTCAGCTTTTCACTGGAAGCATCAAAAAAACTCTATTCCCCTCCATTGCATAGAAATCCTTCAATAATGGGTCAATTGTGTGGTTTTTTTAGGTTTCTTAGGTTCTACAGGATGAAAATTGGGGAAAATATTTGAGATGGGGTATTTTAGATGATTCCATTGGAGAGCTGAGGAAATTTGACATGGAAACCATATGTCGCATTGTTTTTAAGATTTTTTCAAAAATTCCAGGTTCTTTTGAAAAAATTAAGCCCAAATTTTTGAAATTTTGAAAAAATAAAACAAAAATCACTTGTGGCACATGTTTTCTACGTGAAATTTCCTCAGCTCTTCACTGGAAGCATCAAAAAAACTCTATCTCCCTCCATTTCATAGAAATCCTTCAATTTTTGTTCCTAAATCTAGAAAAAATGAAGAGAATTGGGGAAAAAACTTCAAATGATCCCGTCTACGTATTTATACACAAAAAAATATCCAGCCAGCCGAAATTTCAGCTGCCAATCAAATTTTCACTCTAATAATTTGTGATTCTTTTATCATTTTCAAGAATTTTTGGAGAATTGAATATTTCTTTCTTCTATTATTCAGTTAAAATGCTGTTCTCTTCGACAATTGTTTTTAAATAATGGGTCAACCCTGCGACTCTTCAGTAATTCCGTTATTTCCGTTCGATTTAGGGCGTTTCATCTATTAGAGACACATTTCCACAATTTACTTGAAAATATTTTGCTCCCGTTGAGCAAAATATGCTGATACGTTTTTTGCTGAATAAACTATCCGAAAATTGGTGGAGAATTTCTCTCATTTCCCAAAATTACCAGTAATTCCATTATATCACTGTCATTATCTGATGCTGTGTGCATTCCAACGAAGTTTCGTTGAAACAATAGATAGTATTGACAATAAACCATTGAATTCACAAGCTTTTGCAAGAGAAGAACGAGATATTTCCAGTACAGTGGCTTGTGTTGCATTGGCTTCAGTATTTGAATGTCAAATCGAGGGAAGGAAGAGGATAATTCGATTTTTCCAATGGGTTTTTTTGGGAATAATCTTGGTACATAATGAAAATCCGACCATTTTCTGTACTCATGAGCTTTGAAATTTGAATTTTTCTATAAAAATAGAGTGGAACAAAAAGGGCGTATCTCCATCACTTTCCGAAATATTAAAAAAAAAAACTGAAAAATAATTACTAATGAAATAAAATTGAAATTTTTTTAAAATTTATTATTTTTTTATCATTTAAAATTTTTAAATCAATTTCTTTTATTAATTTTTCTCAATTATTTTGAGAAAAAGGGCGTATCTCCATTATTTACCAAAATATTTAAGGAAAAAAATGAAAAATAACTAATAATGAAGTAAATTTGAAAAATTCTTTTTTTTTTCATTTTTTCAAAATTTAACTAATAAAAAAATAGAATTATTTAATAAATAATAAAATTTCAATAGTTAAAAAATAAATTAGAGTAAAAAGGGTGTATCTCCATTATTTATCTAAAATATTCTCAAAAAATGTTATTTATTGAAGAAAAATCTCCAAAAATGCAAAAAAAAAGAATTTATTCGAAAAAAATAGAATTATTCAATAAAATAAGCTTTCAACACCTACAAAAATAAATTAGAATAAAAAGGACGTATCTTCATTATATACTGCTAGTATCTGATGTTTTGTACTTCAACAAAGTTTCACGAAACAATAGATAGAATTGACAATACAACCATTGTATTCAACCAGTTTCTGTTCACGAAGAAGAGCACGAGAGATATTTCCACTACAATGATTGTGTGCTGTATTCCATTTTTTTTTTTTTTTTTTTTTCAACGTAAATATCAACGTTATTGATGTTTTGATATGGTAAATAAATGGAAATGGAAATATGCCACTTGACAGTTCAATATTCATATTTCATTTGTGATTGAGGAACAATCGATTTATGCAAAAATTCTCGGATTTTTCCCAATTATTTGGGATCGAAGGCTAATAAAATTGTAAATTTAGTTGAAAAAAAAAATTTAAAAATGCAATTTTTTTTTTTATTCAACTATGAAATTGGACAGAACGTGAATTGGAAGTTGAGATTAATGTTTTTTTTTATTTTTTTTTTTGAGTTGCTGCATAAACTTTTGATGGAATAATAAAAAAAAAAAGGGAAATAGCATCCGACTGCAATAATTTTCTTTTCTTATTTCTTTTGGGAAAGAAAGGAAAAAGTTTTGATCGTAAAATATCATCAGAATGAAAGTATAAATTTAATATCTTGAGTTTTCTTGAATAATTTTGTCATTCTACTCGTCTGAGGGATGTGCACTTGACTGTCAGAAGAGAAATTTAATGGGAGGAACATTAATTTGCTTGGGCTATCTTAAGATGAATGATGAAGGCCGATTAACGAAGACCATAATTTGAATACTAATTGTGCTCTCAACTGTTCGTAATATGTTGGCATTATTAATTAGTGTCATTAGTATACAATCTAATATTTCGGTTGTTTAATTAATGTGATATTAATGAGATGGAGGATATTTTTACGAAAATATTTGAGATGGGGTGTTTTGGATGATTCCATTGGAAAGCTGAGGAAATTTGACATGGAAACCATATGTCACATTGTTTTTAAGGTTTTTTTGAAAATTCCGGGTTTTTTTGAAAAAATTAAGTCCAAATTTTAGAAATTTCGAGAAAGAAAACAAAAATCACTTGTGGCACATGTTTTCTACGTAAAATTTCCTCAGCTCCTCACTGGAAGCATCAAAAAAACTCTATCTCCCTCCATTTCATAAAAATCCTTCAATTTTCGATCTTAAATCTAGAAAAATGAAGAGAATTGGGGAAAAAACTTCAAATGAAATTTCAGCCCCCAATCAAATTTTCGCTCCAATAATTTGTGATTTTTATTATTATTTTCAAGAATTTTTGGAGGATTAAATATTTTTTTCTTGTATTATTTAGCTAAAATGCTGTTCTCTTCGACAATTGTTTTTCAATAATGGGTCAACTGTGTGGTTTTTTAGGTTTCTTAGGTTCTACAGGATGAAAATTGGGGAAAATATTTAAGATGAAGTATTTTAGATGATTCCATTGGAAAGCTGAGGAAATTTGACATGGAAACCATATGTCACATTGTTTTTAAGGTTTTTTTCAAAAATTCCAGGTTTTTTTGAAAAAATTAAGCCCAAATTTTGGAAATTTTGAGAAAAAAAACGAAAAACACTTGTGGCACATGTTTTCTACGTGAAATTTCCTCAGCTCTTCACTGGAAGCATCGAAAAAATTCCATCTCCCTCCATTTCATAGAAATCCTTCAATTTATGTTCCTAAATCTAGAAAAAATGAAGAGAATTGGGGAAAAAACTTCAAATGATCCCCTCTACGTATTTATACACAAAAAAAATATCCAGCAAGCCGAAATTTCAGCTTCCAATCAAATTTTCACTCTAATAATTTGTGATTTTTTTATTATTTTCAAGAATTTTTGGAGAATTGAATATTTTTTTCTTCTATTATTTAGTTAAAATGCTGTTCTCTTCGACAATTGTTTTTAAATAATGGGTCAACCCTGTGGTTTTTCAGTAATCTCGTTATTTCCGTCCGATTTAGGGCGTTTCATCCCCACCACCGCTATTTCCACTAACTTTAATAATTCACATCTCATAAACAATGAAAAAAAAAAAATATCTCATAAACTGCACGGATAAAAATTACAAAAAAATTCAAAAAAATGTAAAAAAATATCGTCTTTGACATTGCATCAAAAAAATAAAGGGTTTACCATACTCATCTTCCCTGGAATACTACCTTAACATTTGCCATTAATTTCGTTGAACTATCATAAAGTAAATGATGGAGACTAATTAACGAAGACCATAATTTGAATACTAATTGTCCCTCGACTCTTCCTAACATGCAGCATAATTAATTGCACTCATTAATATACAATCTCACATTTCTCCTCCACAATCAATCTAATATTAATGAGATACAGAATATTTTCCTTGAAAAATTCTGCGACATCTCGTGTTTTTAAAATTACTTCAATTTTTTTTTCTCGAATATATTGGAATAATACTCAAGCTAAGTAATACAAGAAAAGTATATAAGTACATTGAGTTATGCATTCTCCCTTCTGTTGAACGTGGAATATTGATGTAAAGACCACGAGTAGAACGATACTATCGCCAGACGGGAAACAATATTCATTCCCCTGCGATAACACGATTTTCCCCCTTCCCTCAATTTACAGATTATTTGCATCTTAACGCCGGGATATCGTGACCTCATATCGTATATTTCATTTGATCACGAGAGTAAGAGAAGGAATGCAAAATTGCAGTTGGCGTTTTTTTTTTTAAATCAATTTTTGAGAATAAATGGGATTTGTCATTTCATTTTAGTTGCAAAGCAACAAAATACTTCTTTTTTTTTTGCTCCCAAATAAGTCTTTTTTCTCTCAAAATTTTTTGAAAACAATGGAAATACCACTTTTTTTGGTCCTGGTCTTCTTTTATACTTCTGGGATTTGGAAAAAGTGGATTAAGACGAAATCGCTCGATCTCGCTTATTTTCCGAGACATTTCTAAAAGAAATATTTGAAAAAAATGATCTATTTATAAATCCATTTTTTGTGAATTTCTGTAAATAAATGGAGATATGCCTTTTTTTACACTAATCCATTTTTTGAGGGCGAAATCGCCTTATCTCGCTTAGTTTCCAAGATATTTCCAAAAAAACTACTAAAAGGAAAAATTTATTTATGAGCTATTTTTTAAAACATATCTTGGAAAGTAATGGAGTTACGCCCTTTTGGCTCTCATCTTCTTTGTTTCTCTTGAAATTCTCTACAAAAGCTGAAGCTTAGGATAAAAAGGGCGTATCTCCATTAGATATTCTAAAAAACAAGTAGATAATAGTATTGCTTTCCAACTGATATAGCTTTTTCTGCTGATACTTTAGCAATATGCTTGCGAATGGAAGTGATACAACTTTTTTCAAATCATCATCGAAACATCAAATTTTGAAGAAATTCATTGAAACGCCAATAACTCGAGAACTAATCATGCAAATGAGCTCAAAATTCACAGGCATCCAACTGATAGAAATCTCGAGATAATAAATGAGTATAAATAACATCAGTTGAATAATTTCCAGAAATTTTATTAAAAACTGATTTTCGAAAAATGGACATTTGTCAAAAAGTTTCGATCGAATTCTCTTCAAATGAAGCTTAAAAAATAGAGTTTGTCGAGAGGAAGTTTTCCACAAAATATGAAATTTTTCTATCAAACCGTTTTGCTGTAATTGAGACTTTCGCTAAAAATATCATTTTCTCTCTATTTCGATCATTTTAAGTATCTTCTGTTAAAAAAATTACAATCGAAAATTCTGATGATCACATAGCTTCCATTCGCAAGCAAAATGTCTCAAATTCCATAAATTTTTTGTCATTTGTTGTTTGTGAATATCTCATTTTTTCTTTCTTCCTTTATTAACAAGTAATACTTCAAATTGAGAAATCCATCGAAGTCTTCTCAAATAACGTAATTTTACAATTTTATCTTTGCCATTATAGTAAAAAAAAAAACAAATAAACACAATAATAACTTCTCCAATCATTCAAGACAATTGAAGAAATGATAAAAGGAAAGAAAATTGAAAAAAGCATAAAACTCTTGATAAAAGATCAACAAGATGAACATAAGAGTCAAAAAAAGTCCATCATTCTGAAAGCACAAACACTAATACACTAAGAAAAAGCTTCTGCCGTCTCTTCAGCCATCAAACAATCGGATCAAATATCTCTTCGAAGAAATAATGATGATTTTCCCCATTTTTCCCTCTAATCCTTCTTTTATATACAATTTCAGGACACAAAAAGCTACACTGTTGAGAAAATTTACGTCTGAATTTTCCGTGCAAAATCCCAGAAATTTCAAACCAGTCCCATTTCTACTGAAATTACAGATAATCACGTCATTGAAAAATGAACATATCGATTTTCAAATAATTTAAAGCCTCGATATCAATGAAATTTATGAATTTCAGTTTAATTGTTTCTTAAAAATTTACTAAAAATAGGAAAAATTCAAGAAAAAAATTGAAAATTCAAGAAACTCAGATCTCATAACAATCTTCCCATTAAAAAAATTAAATATCACATTTATGAAAATTTTCATCAAATTATCTATGAAATTCCCACATTTTTTCTGAAAGTCTACAAAAAAGATTCTCTCGACAAATTTCATTTGCTTTAGATTATTTTCTGAAATATTTCCAACAAAAAAGAACCAAAAAAAAATTATATTTCTGCTGTTTTACCTTTTTATTGCTGATTTCTGATTCACTATTTCATCTATTCATCGAAGACTATTGCCTCAGGTTTGAATTCTCTAATAGCCACAAATTTGCAATGTACAAGCTTTTCCCATTCACGTAAATTTTGCCCTCTTTGAACCCGGATTTCACTGAGGGCTTGTCTTCTCCAATGGTTATTCATTATTCCTCGGTAAAACTTTGTCCCTCGTCACTGTAAATGTCTGAAACACAGTCAGAAAGTTTTGTCCAATTGCAAATAAGAAAGTACTGAATTCTCGATTTATTTAATGGAGCTGAAGTCACGTGGATAGAAGCAGAAGATTACGATGGATTAAAGCAAATCTTTTGACTCAATGTCTGGGTGATAACTTGAGTGTCAAAGGAAAGCTGGAATGCCCATTAATTTTACGTTCCAGAGGAAAAACGAGAGCTTTTCTCCTCTTAAGGGGGTACATACCCCTCAAAGTGCTAAAAATCACGTGATTTTCCAAATTCATTTTTTAAGTTATAGGGAGAAGAAAAAAAATGTTTCAAGTTTATATTGTTTATTGGCCTTTCAACAACAAGAAACCAGAAAAAAATCTTTTTCTTATTATTATCATTATTCTTTACGGCCATCAATGGATGAGTAATGAAAATTATGATGCCTCCTGGTTGACATGATAACTCGGTCAATTTTTAATATTTTTCAACTTTTTTTTTTTTTCAATCTTTATAATTATTGCCTCTATCGCGTATGGAGGGGGATTTCCTTTTTTTATGAAAATAAAAAAATTACAGCATTTTAAAGTTGACTTTGCAGTTTTTACCCAAAAAAAAAGTGTTTGACAATTTATTAATAAAAGGCCAATTCAAGAATTGAAAAACCCTCTCCATACGCGATAGGGACTATAATCATCAAGATTTCAAAAAAAAAAAAGTTGAAAAATATTGAAAATTGACCGAGTTATCGTGTCGACCACGTCAAAAAACCTAGTTTCGAGAAAAACGTCTTTACATAGGTACATATCTCTGAGAGTTCTGAAAATGGTGCAAATGTAAAAATTCTTTATTTAGTTTATAGGGCGAAGGAAAAAATGGATTTTTGAATTCATACTATTTAGTGATCTTTCAACTATAAAAAACAAGAAATTTTTTTCTTCTGAATTATCATCAGTGTTTACGGTCATGCATGGATAACCTTTAAAAAACGTTGCAAATTTGACTTCAAAAAAGTTATTGCCATAACTTTCTAGCGGAGGGGAATTTTCGCATGATTTTTTTATTGAAAAATTCTCAGAAGTTTGGAGAAAAAGAATTCGTAAAAAAAATAAATCCATTTTTTGAAAAGCTCAGGGGTATGTACCCCCTTAATGGAGCTGAAGTCACGTGAATAAAAGCAGAAGATTACGATGGATTAAAGAAAATCTTTTGACTCAATGTCTAGGTGATAACTTGAGTGTCAAAGGAAAGCTACCCATTAATTTTACGTTCCAGAAGAAAAACGAGAGCTTTTCTGCTCTTAATAAAAAAAAAAAAAAATGAAAAAAAAAGATAGGAGTGATGCCATAAGTGCTCTGTACTGATAAAATCTCTCATTCTATTTAAGCTTCTCATACTACGTATTTTTCGATCAATACTTTTGATACTAGTCGCCTACTTTTTTTTTATTTTTATTTATTTTTCTGTTTGTTGAAATATCAACTTTTTTTTTTTTGAGCGGATTTGGAGAGACATTTATTCTGTTATTTTTTTATTTATTTCTGTCTCTTCATACTGTCGCATGGAGTCTGAGAGCTGTCAGACAGAGTTTGTAATCTGGATATAAAAAAAAATATCTACTGTCGCATTTCAGAGTTTTGGTTCATTTTAAAACGACTATTAGTTTTTTGTTGCTTATTCAAGCTATTGCAGCTTCTATTAAAGCTAATTGAGCAGATTACAGAAGATTAAGCTTCCATATGTGAACATTATGTCTCCGGAAAAATGATATTTCGAGAAAAGAAAATAAAATGACAATTTGATCTAAAATTTTGAGATTTTGAAGGAATATTGATTTTTTCGATTTTTCTTTCGACTATTATGATTTTTATCGAAAGAAATTGAAGGCTTTTTTTTCAAAATTGGTATTAATTAGCAAGTAATTGCATTTTCAGAAGTTTATTGTGACTCTTGAAACATTTTCCATTTCTACATGAAAAATTGAAGGTAAATCGCATAGAAAAAATCAAGATTTCTCGAAAATTTCAAAATTTGAGATTAAATAGTCATTTTTTATTTAATAAAAAAATAAATAAATAAAAAAAAAATAAAAAAAATTACTATTTAATCTCAAATTTTGAAATTTTCGAGAAATCTTGTATATATTGTATTGTTTTCATATAATCTCATATTAATTGAGAAAAATTTATATAATCTGAATAGAATTTCTAAAAATTCACCCCCCCCTTCCCGCTCTTCCGTTTTCTAGTGAATTCAAATTGGACAGTATTCATTGGCAACTAAACGAGAAAAGAGCCGTTAACCAATGTTCATTAGTGAAACATCGTTTTTGTTCTATTAACGAGACGCCAACGGGTTTTCCCTTGTGTTCAACAGTGTTTCGTTATTCAATGTTTTTTTTTTTTCTAAATTACATTGTGTATTCAACATTTCTGTTTGACTTTCATGATCTCAACTAATAGACCTGTAACTCAGTAATTCTTTTGTGCATCAAATCTTCATTCTTGCTTCCAAATGGAAGCTATGTAATCATCAGAATTTTCGATTGTAATTTTTTGAATAGAAGATACTTAAAATGATCTAAATAGAGAGAAAATGATATTTTGATGATGGTTTAAGAAAAGGTGCAGAGATCGGCAAAAAAAATTCGCATTCTTAATTTTTCAATTTTTTTTATTTCTGTAATTTCCATCGAAAAAATTTAAATTACTTTCTTTATGAAAAATTTGGATTTTTAAATTTTTCATCAGTTTGAAAATTAATTTTTTTTTTAACAATTTTGATTACTATTGTAATTTAAAATTTGACTGATGGAATTTCATAATTATTTTCTTTATTAAACTTATTAACATTTTTATTAGTTAAATTGAATTATAAATGTCATATAAGCGTCATTTAGATTGGATTAAATTATAAGTTCTTATTTGTGTTACATTTAGTTAAAACTCTCAACTCAAAATTTTTGTCTGAAAGACGATTATATTTGGGAAGATTAAACATAGTAGCGTTGATTTTATTATAAAATTAATTATTCCAATCAATTAATAAGTAAGAAAGAATCAAAATTTCGAATAAGAAAAAGAATTATAAAATTTCATCAGTCAAATTTTTAATTACAATAGTAATTAAAATTGTTAAAAAAAAAAATTAATTTTCAAACTAATGAAAAATTTAAAAATCCAAATTTTTCATTGAGAAAGTAATCAAAATTTTTTCGATGGAAATTACAGAAATAAAAAAAATTAAAAAATTAAAAATGCGAATTTTTTTTTGCCGATCTCTGAAAAGTTGGATCACTTCCATTCGCAAGCATATTGCTAAAATATCAAGCAAGATCTAAACTGTGAATAAGCTTAGCACTTACGCCCCTTTGTTTCTAAAGTGACGATACATGTAAGAATGAATGTAAATTTAAAGGAGATGTGAAGTTTTAGGGTTCGATGGACATCTTGTCTGGAGTCTTGTTCAAGTGAAAATAAAGATAAAGTTTCTATTTTCATGTCAAAAAATGAAATTCTCTTTCAATTCACGATATTTAACAAAAAAAGTATTTTTCTGAGTTCTAATTTTCGTTTATTCATTAATTCATCAACTTTTGCCTTTCTTCTCTTAAAAGGATCTCGGAAACTAAGCGAGATAGAGAAAAATGCATAGAGATCTTTTTTGTAGGAAATTTCGAGAGCTACAAAAAAGGTTTCTACAATTTTTTCGCTATCTCCTTTAATCTCCGAGATCTCTTTTAAAACACACATTCATGGAGTAAAATAAAGTTATCTCGTCTCCAAAAATCAATGATGGCTTCCCTTTGAGCCCAGATTCACCGGAGTTATTCCAGCCATATCTCCTGCAGTATGATATTGGCTGTAGAAAATTCACCGTTGAATATTGAATAAATTTACTGTTTCAAAAGAAGGAAAAAAGGTATTCAAGTGAAGGAAAATTCTTCTACTTTATATCACAGGTGGATCAAAAAAAAAAAGAAAAAGTAGCAAAAATAACATGAATTTGTTAGGAATTTCTTTCTGGTTTTCTGGATTCGTTAGGGGAGACTCAAAGTGAATCTATTATTTGGTAGAGTGGTTTGAGAGTACCTTTTGCACCTAATTGGATGAGACAGCTCAGCCAGAGAAAGACATGAAATATCAAAGCGTGGTTTCAAATTTTTCAAAGCCAGAAATTCCGCAGAAAATGCATCGAGAAATTTTTTTTTTTTATTATTCGAGAAATTCAAAGGGCAATGCTTTTTATAAAAATGATTTACTGCTTTTTATGAAATGAAGAATGAGCTGTCATGTGAATTAAATGGGCTGGAAGTCGTTGTCTACTGTGAAAATAATTTTTTTCGGAGGGCAGAGAGAAAATTCAGGGATTTCAGAATAATAAATTGTCAAATTTTCAGACACAAACTGATTTGTTCAGTTTTTAGAGGATATCTCGGAAACTAAGCAATATAGAGCGATTTTACTCTCATCCTTTTTTGTAGCTCTTGAAATTCTCTAAAAAAGAGGTCTCCACTAAAATCGCTCTATCTCACTTAATTTCCGAGTTATTCATAAAAAATGAATCCAGTGAAAAAGTAAAATTGGATAAATCGATTTTTTCTTTTAATTGATTTTTGAAAATATCGAGGAAACTAAGCGAGATAGAGCAATTTTGCCCTGATCCTTTTTTGTAGCTCTTAAAATCCTCTAAAAAAAATGTTTCTACTAAAATCGCCCTATCTCGCTTGGTTTCCGCCACATTCCTAAAAAAAGCTAATTTTTTAAATATTTTTTTGTAAATTCCTCTCAAAAATTCATCTTTTTACAAAAAAAAAACCTTCTTTCCCCCTCAATATCTCTGAAACAACTGAATTTAGCTCGAAATATCAAGAAACCTTTTTTGTAGAACCCTCAAAAAGCTAAAAAAACCCTCACTTGATAAATTCCCATAAACTCCATAGTTTACGAGGTATTTTTCGATACAAGCTAAATTTACTCACCAAACAAAGTGAGCAGGTGCTAGAACTCTCGACAAAAGTCTAAAATTCCATTGGGTCGGGTTTGTCCAATAGTTATAAACGGGGCAAACTGCATCAATTGCGAAATTCTATGCAATAAATTGTTGCACAAAGTTTGATAAACACGAGCAGTATTCACAGCAATTGGCAAAAACAGATATTTATGATATTCAATGAAAATAATAATAATAATAATCAAATTATGATATTATAATAATAACAAAAATTATAATATAATTATATAATAATATAATTATATAATAATAAAATGATAATAATAATAATAATAATAATAATAATAATAATCATATAATAATAATAATAATGTGTTTATTTAGCCGATGGCTACCAAATGATACATTCGTTAAAAAATATTTGTGTTACATTCGTTTCTTTTTCTCCTTATTCATTCATTTTATAACACACCACTTCTAATTTCCCTTGCCAAGAGTCTTTTAAATAATGCTATTTCATTCGCGTTTTTGATTTGTTCACTCAACTTATTGTATAAAGAAAAACCATACGCATTTATTGTTTTATCGGCAGTTTTTGTTCTCTTTCTTATGATATGTAGTTCATCCCTCCTTCGAGTATCATAACTGTGCTCACGTCTTATTATCATTCTCGACAGATAACCCGGTGTTAAACCATTTACCATTTTGTAAATCATCACACAAACGTTAAACTTAATTCTCTCTTTAATTGACATAAAGCATAATGCATCCAACATACTCTTAATTGGCGTATACTTATTCACTCTTAGGATTATTCTCATGGCTCGATTTTGCGTTTTTTGTAACATAAATAAACTTTTCTCATTCAAATTCAACAATAAAGAAGAACAATACTCATAGTGAGGTGCAATAATAGTTTTATAAACTAACACCTTGGTGTAATCACCAATATAGCTCCCTATTCTATATAACCAACTTATCTTTATGCTGACTTTCTTCGCTATGTAACGTGCATGCTCTTCATAATTCAAGTTTTCATCAATTATTACACCCAAATATTTAGTTTTTTTCACCTGTTCAATTCTTTCACCACCCAAGTTTATCATGAATTCATGATCTACACTCTTTTTTTTATCACGCAACAGCATGAATACAGTTTTTTTGCAATTAACTTTTAGACTATTTCCATTCAACCATGTTATGTGTTGTATGTATTTATTATTATTATTAGTATTCATTCTTATACTCATAATAATAATAATAATAATAAATGGAAATAATAATAATAATAATAATAGTCATGAACTCTGAATTACTCTTAATTGGGTTCATTCCAGTTATCGCTCGTATTTACGAGAAATTCTGGTGGAAACTAATCGAATTCGTTCTCGATAACCGAAATAGAAGCAATTAGTATTTAAATACGGATCGATACATCGATTGTCTGCACAATTGAATTAATTTCCTGAAAAAATAGTGGTAAAAGCAATTGAATAATGATGTCATTAGGAGTTACAATCAGAAAAAAGTTTAATTTTTTGTATAAAATTCATTTTTTGTGTGAAAAATGGAATGAGTAATAAAATAAGCTCTAGAACTGAAAATTAATCGAAAATTGAAGAATTTTCATTATTTTTTACATTTCTTTGAATCTTGAAAAATTTGACAAAAATGTAAAAAATAATGAAAATTTTTGAAATTTCAATTAATTTTTTGGTTCTAAGGCTTTTTTTATTACGCATTTATTAACTATTTTATACAAAAATTGAATTCCACTGTTTTTTTAATTGTTGAAAAAAAAATATTGGCTAAGAACCAATAACATCAATATTTGATTGTTTTTACAGCTTTTTTTGTTCTTAGTGTAAGTCATATTGAACGAAAATTGAGAGAAAACTGGAGAAAAGGGACTTTATCTAGTCCAGCTTTCATCAGACCTATGCAGCTTACGTTTGTGCTTTCTCACAAAGGTAGTAAAACCTATTTTGTTACCAGTAAAGTCGTTTTAATGAATAGAATTCTAAAATTATCTGGAAAGAAAAGACTAGGGATTTTTAAAAGCCTTTGAAATCATTTTTAGAAGAGAATTCTAAAGTTTTTAGTACCTAATTGGAAAAAGGAATTTTTTTTTAATGAAAGGAGTCTCAGAAAATTGTGAAAAAATTAGGAAATGTGGTATAGCATGTCCACATCCTTGTGGAATTTTTTCAGAATTTTCCTGGAAACCGCTAGAAATTTTCAAAAGTCACAAGATTTTTTTTTTTAAGAGAATTTTTTAATTTTAAAAACTTAATGGACTAAAAACGATTTTTTTTTTAATAAAGGAATTTTCAGAAAATTCTGAAAAAATTTAGGAATACACTATAGCATGTTCCCATCCGTGTGGAATTTTTCCAAAATTTTCCTGTGAATCGCTAGAATTTTTTTTTAAAGAGAATTGTAAAATTTCAAAAACCTTCTGGAAGAAACAGATTTTTTTTTCCAAATGAAGGGATTTACGTAAAATTTTCAAAAAATTCAGGAATATGGTCTACCACCTCCCCATCCTTTTAAAAAAAATTCAGAATTTTTGGAGACATCCTTTACTCCTAAAACAATCCTTGAATCACAAAATTCACCATCAATAAACGTTTTTCGTCAGACATTATGGAAGTTATTGTGTCACTTGAGAATATCATGTTGTCATCGATATGACGAACGTGAATGACGTATCAATCGGCTCCTGGGAACACATTCGTGATGATTGTTAATCAATACTGTTGCCGAATGTGTCTCTATTATCTGTTCCTGATATTTCCCCCTGAATTCCAAGCATAATTGAAATTAATAGCATAATAATAATAATAATAATAATAATAATCATGTGTTTATTTAGCCAATGGCTACCAATTGATACATTTGTTAAAACATTTTGTGTTAAATTTGTTCCTTTTTCTTCTTATTTATTTATTTTTATAACACACCACTTCTAATTTCCCCTGTCAAGAGTCTTTTAAATAATGCTAGTTTATTTACATTTTTGATTTGTTCACTCAATCTGTTGTATAAAGAAAAACCATACGCATTTATTGTTTTATCGGCAGTTTTTGTTCTCTTTTTTTGTAATAATGCAGTTCATTCCTTCTTCTAGTATCATAACTGTGCTCACGTCTTATTATCATTCTCGAAAGATAATCCGGTGTTGAACCATTTACCATTTTGTAAATCATCACACAAACGTTAAACTTAAATCTCTCTTTAATTGACATAAAGCATTAATGCATTCCAACATACTCTTAACTGGCGTATATTTATTCACTCTAAGGATAATTCTCATAGCTCGATTTTGCGTTTTTTGTAACAGAAATAAACTTTTCTCATTCAAGTTTAACAATAAAGAAGAACAATACTCATAATGGGGTGCGATAATAATAATAATAATAATTGAAGCAATGGGAATTATTAGAAAAAAATTGATTCTATTTTAAGGATGATTGGGAGGTAAAATCGGAAAAAAGTTAAATTTTTGTATAAAATCGTTAATAACAATTAATACAAGATGAAATTCTCAAATTTGATTCAGTGAATCTGTAAAGAATGTAATGACGAATTGAATAAAACAAAAAATTAATTGAAAATTCAAAAATTTTCATTGTTTTTTACATTTTTTCAAATTTTTCAAGATTCAAAGAAATGTAAAAAATAATGAAAATTTTTCAATTTTCAATCAATTTTTTGTTTCTAGGGCTTATTTTATTTCTCATTATATTCTCCACAGATTCACTGAATTAAATTTGAGAATTTCATCTTGTATAAATTGTTATTAACGATTTTACCCAAAAATTTAACTTTTTTCCGATTTTACCTCCCAATCATCCTTAAAACCATAATCCCAATTAGTTCACCAAATTTACTTAGAATTCATCGAAGTAAATCAATACTTGATTAACTCGTATTATCTTGGTTTCTGGAAAGCACATTCTACTTTCATTCACCTGATTCTAACTTATGGAAAATATTGCAGTGGTAAAAGTTCTGTTGAACGTATATTATGCAAAAGTAGTTCATACTTTATTCAGTAGTTTAAGGATTTGATCGGAGATGGCAGAAATAATCCTCCCCCCCTCCCCCCCCCCCCCCCTCCCTCTTATTTATTGACGAGAGAGAGAGAGAGAGAGGAGAAATGGAGAATAATTCACGAGGGAAATAAAATTCAGATGCGAAGAGGTAAACTTTCTTTTTTCTCATTTTTTTTTTATCAAAAGAGATAAAATAAGCCGATTTTTTCTGTTGATATTTTATTTATAATATCTCGATAAATAATAGAGATACGACCTTTTCTGTCCTTATAAAGTTTTGTAAAAAAAATCAGAACAAAAAGGGCGTATCTCCATTTTTTGGACAGATTCTCAAAAAAAATTGAGGAAAATCGGCGAAATCGAATAATTCTATTGTTTTTTTTTCTCATTTTTTTGCAAATATTTTGGAAAATAATGGAGATACGCCCTTTTTCCTTCCCCTTCAGAGAATTTCAAGAGCCATAAAAATGGATTAGAATAAAAAAGGCGTATCTCCATCACTTACAGAAAAATTCTGAAAAAAAAACAATTTAATAATTAAATTTTTTTTTCTCATTTTTTTTACTAATAATTTCAGTAATTAATGGAGATACGCCCTTTTCATTCTAATCTTGTATTGCAGAAAATTCAAGAGCTACAAAAAATAGATTGGGCCAAAAAAAAGTGTATCTCCATTATTTTTTGCCAAATATTCTCAAAAATCAATGAAAAAAAAAAATAAACTGTTTTATTTTTTTGCAACTGAATTTTTCGAGATAGAATAAATTTTTTTTAAATTATTGCGGTGAATGCAGAAATAGGGGAATATCCCCCCCCCCCTCCCCCGAGCGAATTCGAGGGACGAATAAATCTGCATGTTTTACATCTCCAGTTTTTTTTATTTATTTTTTTATGGCGATTACGTCAAAATTTAGCGGCTTTCTGCCAAATGATGGCGAATAAAGTGTTTTTTTTTTTTATCCAGGCTTCAACATTCATTTACGTGTGTTTCATCATTTTATTGACTACCTGTCACATGCAACTACATACAAAAAGGCTTCAATATCTTTTTAGATAAAACTAGTGGCAACTTTCTGATAGCAAAATTTATTGAATCAATTCGTAGTTTTCAAATTCTCTATGAATCTTCAAAAGTTTATGGAAATATTCAACGACAGTAGAATAAAATTCGTGTTTTTTATTTTTTCTCTAGACACTAAGTATTCAGAAGAAATTCTCGTTTCTCGCTCAAAAAAAAAAGTTCTTCCAACAACATAATAACTCGCAGAATTCTAAATCTAGTGATTTTTATTATCATATCGTCATCTTGGAAACAAAAGGGCGTAAGTGCTATGCTTATGCTAATTCAGCCAAAATTGGGGCAAAATGGAGAATGTAATTAGACAGCGGGAGATAGTTTTTTTTTGATGATTCTATTGAAAAGCTGAGGGAATTTTCGGCAAATAATAAGCGACACAATTAATTTTTTTCCAATTTTTGGAGAATTTAAATTTTTTTTTAGCTTTTTTTAGGAAAAATCTTTTGATTTTTGGGAAAATGTAGTTTTTTTGGAATATCTTTGGTTCTATCAGTCGCAGTGACATGAAACCGATTTCAAATGAAAGCTAAGATGATTTTCCATCGATTTATGTGGATTTGAATTCAAAAATATCGATTTTTCAGATAGTTTTGGCAATTTTGGTGAAAAATTGTGATCATCAAGGTTTTGCCCTGTAAATTTGTGAAAAATCGATATTTTTATATTCGAAACCCCATAAATCAATGGGAAATGATCTCATCTTTCATTTAAAATCAGTTCCAGATTGCTAGAACTAATAGAATCGGAGATATTTCCAAAAAACAACGAATTTTCCTCAAAAATCAAACTTTTTAATCCTCAAAAATGCAAAAAAAAATTGAATTTTTTCATGATATATGCATAAAAACTCAAATGTGTCTATTTTATCCCTCACATCCATTTTGCCCCATTTTTCGAAGGTTCAAAGACGAATAAAGATATTTTTCAATAATAATAATAATAGTAATAAACTAGTACAGAGATCGGCAAAAAAATACGCATTTTTAATTTTTTAATTTTTTTTATTTCTGTAATTTCCATCCAAAAAATTTTAATTACTTTCTTAATTAAAAATTTGGATTTTCAAATTTTTCATTAGTTTGAAAATTAATTTTTTTTTTTTTAACAATTTTGATTACTATTGTAATTAAAAATTTGACTGATGAAATTTTATAATTCTTTTTCTTATTCGAAATTTTGATTCTTTCTTACTTATTAATTGATTGGAATAATTAATTTTATAATAAAATCAACGCTACTATGTTTAATCTTCCCAAATATAACCGTCTTTCAGACAAAAATTTTGAGTTGAGAGTGTTGACTAAATGTAACACAAATAAGAACTTATAATTTAATCCAATCTAAATGACGCTTATATGACATTTATAATTCAATTTAACTAATAAAAATGTTAATAAGTTTAATAAAGAAAATAATTATGAAATTCCATCAGTCAAATTTTAAATTACAACAGTAATCAAAATTGTTTAAAAAAAAAATTGATTTTCAAACTAATGAAAAATTTAAAAATCCAAATTTTTCATTAAGAAAGTGATTAAAATTTTTTCGATTGAAACTACAGAAATAAAAAAGACTAAAAAATTAAAAATGCGAATTTTTTTTTGCCGATCTCTGAACTACTAGAAGTTTCTGATAGCAAAATTTATTTATCAATTCGTATTTTCCCCAATTCTCCATGAATCTTCAAAAGTTTATGGAAATATCCAACGACAGCAGAATAAATTCACACCTTTTTTCTTTGCTCTCTCTTTTGACACTAAGTATTCGTGTTCAGAAAAAAAAAAGTTTCTTTCAACAACATGATAACTCTCAGAATTTGGCATCTCCATAATTTCCAAAGTTTTGGGAAACGTGATCGACGTGAAACTTAAACATCTTTGGAACTTGTCACTTGATAATAGAGAATTTGGAGAAAAGCACACGAGAGAGAGACATGGGGAAGAGTTTTGGAGATGTGTTAAGGGATGAATTGTTGGAAGGATGTGCAGTGATTTGGAATATTGCAGTTGTTATACTTGAAGATAATGGAGTCCGTTGGAAGTTTTAAGACTGAAGATATAATTTCACGAGTGTTAAATAGTTACCAAGTTAGTCTGCTAATATAATCCAGTTGATTTTGCTATTTCTGAGGTAATGGAGGAATACAGAGAAGGAATTTGCAAATTCATTGGATTTAGATGGACATGAATTATTGAAGAGTCAAGTTTAGAGGAGAAGTTTTGGTAATAGAGTCAATTTAATTGGCATGACCCTTCTCTCAATTTTTCTTTGAAATTTCGTAAATAATGGAGATACGCCCTTTTTTCTGAGACAGTTTCGCAGAGAATTTTAAGGGATACAAAAATAAATTCGAGGAAAAAGGGCGTATCTCCATTTTTTTCGGAAATATTTCCAAAGAAAGAGAAAAAAAGTGAATTATTCAATTTTTCCACTTTTTAACTGAACTTTTCTCATTTTTTTTGAATATTCTGGGAATTAAACGAGATAAAGCGATTTTAACTTAATTTTTTTTCGTACAAAATTTCATTATTCGTCGAAATTTCTCAAAAAAAAGGAAAAAAATCGAATTATCGTTTTTTTTTATTTTTCCCCTATTGATTCCGATTATTTGCGTCAATCAGCAACATCTGACGCTTAATTACGAATTTATGTAAATTATCTGTAATAAGAAACGATGAATAATAATGAGTTTATAACAATAATTAACGTGAGGAAAAGTAATTAATGCGGAATTTTTTTATTTGCGGAATTGTTTTGACTCCTCTTGAAGGTCCAGAATTTTGATATTATTTCATTTACAGAGATAGAAATTCAGAATAATTATTATAATTTCAACTGTGGGAAAATTTAAAAGCTGCTGTTTATGACTCACTGCTCGTTTTAATGCTGCTGGGGATGGGTTAGAGTTTGAAAATACACGAGATTTCCGGTTAAAATGCCTCGCCTCTAAGTGGGGTCACGAAATTCATTTTGAACAGTGAGACTGCCTCTTGTACTAGCTATTCTAATTATGTTTATTTTCATTGTATGGGAGAATAATGGAATTGATATTTGATTGCGAGAAAAAAGAGGAATGTAGTTGAATATTAATTTCTGGGGTTTTTTTTTTTTTTGGAGATTTATGATAAATATTATTTAATTAAAATTTAATTTGATGGAAAAGAGAAGAAAATTGAGGACACGTTGAGAATAATGGATTTAAGGTAGAAGTTTTTGATGTTTTATCGAAGATGATATTTTTTTACATTTTTTTAAATTTTTTCATAATTTTTGTCTGTGCAATTTATGAGATATTAATTATTAAAGTTACTGGAAATAACGGTGGTGGGGATTAAATGCACTAAATCGGACGGAAATAACGAAATTACTGAAAAACCACAGGGTTGACCCATGATTTAAAAACAATTGGCGAAGAAAACAGCATTTTAACTAAATAATAGAAGAAAAAAATATTCAATTCTCCAAAAATTCTTGAAAATAATAAAAGAATCACAAATTATTAGAGTGAAAATTTGATTGGGAGCTGAAATTTCGGCTGGCTTGATATTTTTTTTGTGTATAAATACGTAGACGGGATTATTTGAAGTTTTTTCCCCAATTCTCTTCATTTTTTCTAGATTTAGGAACTAAAATTGAAGGATTTCTATGAAATGGAGGGAGATAGAGTTTTTTTGATGCTTCCAGTGAAAAGCTGAGGAAATTTCACGTAGAAAACATGTGCCACAAGTGATTTTTGTTTTTTTCCTCGAAATTTCGAAAATTTGGGCTTAATTTTTTCAAAAAAAACTGGAATTTTCAAAAAAATCTTAAAAACAATGTGACATATGGTTTCCATGTCAAATTTCCTCAGCTTTCCAATGGAATCATCTAAAATACCCCATCTCAAATATTTTCCCCAATTTTCATCCTGTAGAACCTAAGAAACCCAAAAAACCAAACAGTTGACCCATTATTTAAAAACAATTAGCGAAGAAAACAGCATTTTAACTAAATAATAGAAGAAAAAAATATTCAATTCACCGTATAGTTATTGAGAAATTTTAATTAGAAGGTAGTCGTAACTATTTGCCTCTCTTTCTATCTCATGCATATGATAGGAGATTAATGCAAAAAAAAATTCGAGAAAAAAAAATTATATCCACAAGCTGCAGATATGACTTTCGAATAGTTTACTCACTTTTTTCGGGTAAATTAAAGCACTTTTTCCCGAATTATCAGCAATTAACTAAAAACTCACCTACAAATCACGCATAAAAAAAATGATAAGAATAATTAATGATTTCCGAATCTTCGTAAAAATACAGTAATATGCAAATTGCCACTTAATTTTGCCCTTTTCTCATTCCCCAGAACCCACAACTCCAATTTCTCACAGGAAACAACGTCAGATGATAATCGAATTAGGTTATAGCCAAGCGTTCAATAAATCAGGGGTTCGTTGATTTGCGTATCGCTGTGGAAATTATAGTCGAAATAACAGACATGAGTCACGAATGCCCAAATTTTCAAATTGTCAATTCTACGAAGCTAGGGGATAATCTCGAGCAAAACCCGATATTCGTGGTATTCATGCTTCATTATAGTGTCGGTTTTCAGGTACCAATCTGCTGCAGCAGTAGTTCAACCATATGCGTGGTCAGACAGAAACCTCCTATGGTCTCTATTGTTCGGATCAAGTGGTTTCAAACCACATCTGTGACTGTTCAGTAGACAAATACCTCGGGAATATTGACTTGTGTGGATTTTAATTTTCATATTTACCCAAAAACAGAGAAAATAATCAGTAGTAAAACAAGATGAGTCCCTTTTATCCTTTTTTTTGTAAATATCCTAGAAATTAATGGAGATCAAAGATCGGCAAAAAAAAATTAGCATTTTTTTTTATTTCTGTAATTTCCATCGAAAAAATTTTAATCACTTTCTTAATGAAAAATTTGGATTTTTAAATTTTTCATGAGTTTGAAAATTAATTTTTTTTTTTAACAATCTTGATTACTATTGTAATTTAAAATTTGACTGATGGAATTTCATAATTATTTTCTTTATTAAACTTATTAACATTTTTATTAGTTAAATTGAATTATAAATGTCATATAAGCGTCATTTAGATTGGATTAAATTATAAGTTCTTATTTGTGTTACATTTAGTTAAAACTCTCAACTCAAAATTTTTGTCTGAAAGACGATTATATTTGGGAAGATTAAACATAGTAGCGTTGATTTTATTATAAAATTAATTATTCCAATCAATTAATAAGTAAGAAAGAATCAAAATTTCGAATAAGAAAAAGAATTATAAAATTTCATCAGTCAAATTTTTAATTACAATAGTAATCAAAATTGTTGAAAAAAAAAAATTAATTTTCAAACTAATGAAAAATTTAAAAATCCAAATTTTTCATTAAGAAAGTAATTAAAATTTTTTCGATGGAAATTACAGAAATAAAAAAAAATTAAAAAATTAAAAATGCTCATTTTTTTTTTGCCAATCTCTGATAGAGATACTCCTTTTTTTGCTGTAATTCTTTTTTGTAACTTTCAAAAATTCTTTAAAAAAAAATTATTAGTTAATACAAAGAAAAAAGTAAAGATAAAAGGCGATTATATATATAATCTATATATATATCTATTATATATATATAGATTTCCATTATTTACGGATATATTTATCCAAAAAAACAAATAACAAAACATACATTTATCTGGCCAGTAATTTAATTCACCCATAAATTGGAAAAACCCGCGGAAAATATTCAATTAAATGACACTGGTGTAATTCACGCCTATTATAATTAATGTGTAAATTGATTTCAATTTATTCTACAGTGAGTTTCGTGAATTACTTTGGTAACGTTCCAATAGTCTGGCTTTTTGGCAACAATACCCGGTCAAGAAATTCTGTTTGTTTCTACACTCGTACTTTATTGACAAAGGACTTTGCCTAATCCCGAGTAATCTAGTGGAAACAACATGAATTGCATTTTCTCTGGAGCTTCTAAGGGCTAAAACTAAACTAAATCCAATAAAAAAAAATAAAAAAAATAAATAAACTTTGTAGACAAATTAGTTTTATTTTGTCATTAGTTCTATTTTGTGCAGAAAAAAATGGAGATACGCCCTTCTTGTAGAGAATTTCAAGAGCTACAAAAAAGGATTTAGGTAAAATCGCTCTATCTCGCTTAGTTTCCTCGATATTTTCAAAAATCCATTGAAAGAAAAATCGATTTATCCAATTTTACTTTTTCACTGGATTCATTTTTTATGAATGACTCGGAAACTAAGCGAGATAGAGCGATTTTGACTGAATCCTTTTTTGTAGAGAATTTCAAGAGCTACAAAAAAGGATTGAAGTAAAATTGCTCTATCTCGCTTAGTTTCCGAGATATTCTCAGAAAATCGATTAATCTGAAGGAATTTTCGTTAATAAATTGCATAAAAATTGGGAAAAAAAATTGTTGTAAATTGTTAATTAATACGAAAATTGGTGTTATTACAGGCGTCTTTTATCGATCCAATTTTCGTCTGTATAGCCTCGCGTGCCATAAAACATTAACATTTCTTACCCTCTTTCATTCAAACCGCAAAAAGAGGAGTGACGTCCCCCTTCCCAACAATTATCTCAAATCAACATCTGTTCTAATGCAAAAAAATAACATTTCGCGAAGGGCTAGGAGTATAATTTAAAAATCGATATTACGAACTTCAACTGTTTGAGTTGTGGTTACTCGTGCATGGAAAGATTTATTATCTCTTTAATTAAGTGTTGGAAAAAGTTTTTAATTTAACTGTTTAAATAACATGTAAATAGAGATTTTTTGTCAATTTTTCTTTCTGTACATTCTTTTTTACTCTGAAATTATTTTTATATAGAAATTAAGGTAGTATTTCAGAGTAAAACAGGAAAAAATGAGGATTTTTAGGTTTATTTCTAATTAATTGCTGATATTTCGGGGGAAAAGTGCTTTAATTTACCTGAAAAAAGTGATTAAACTACTCGAAAGTCATATCTTCAGCTTGTGAATATAATTTTTTTTTCTCGAATTTTTTTTTGCATTAATCTTCTATCACATGCAGGAGATAGAGAGAGAGGCAAATAGTTACGACTACCTTCTAATTAAAATTTCTCAATAACTATACGGTGAATTGAATATTTTTTTCTTCTATTATTTAGTTAAAATGCTGTTCTTTTCGACAATTGTTTTTAAATAATGGGTCAACTGTGTGGTTTTTTAGGTTTCTTAGGTTCTACAGGATGAAAATTGGGGAAAATATTTGAGATGGGGTATTTTAGATGATTTCATTGGAAAGCTGAGGAAATTTGACATGGAAACCATATGTCACATCGTTTTTAAGATTTTTTTGAAAATTCCAGTTTTTTTTGAAAAAATTAAGCCCAAATTTTCGAAATTTCGAGAAAAAAAACAAAAATCACTTGTGGCACATGTTTTCTACGTGAAATTTCCTCAGCTCTTCACTGGAAGCATCAAAAAAACTCTATCTCCCTCCATTTCATAGGAATCCTTCAATTATTGTTCCTAAATCTAGAAAAAATGAAGAGAATTGGGGAAAAAACTTCAAATGATCCCGTCTACGTATTTATACACAAAAAAAATATCCAGCCAGCCGAAATTTCAGCTCCCAATCAAATTTTCACTCTAATAATTTGTGATTCTTTTATTATTTTCAAGAATTTTTGGAGAATTGAATATTTTTATCTTCTATTATTCAGTTAAAATGCTGTTCTCTTCGCCAATTATTTTAAAAAAATTGGTCAACTCTGTGGTTTTTCAGTAATTTCGTTATTTCTGTCTGACTTAAAACGTATATCCATTAATTTCCAAGATATACTTTTTTTATCATTTTTTTAAATTTTTATTATTAATTTTATTATTCCAAGATATTGGAATGTAAAAAATTCCAATTTAACTATTAAATAATATTGTCACCTTAGAATCAAAGTGGCGTAAGTGCTATGTATAAAGATAGCACTTACGCCCCTTTGTTTCTAAGAGAATTATATATAAATAGTGATTTTTCCCAATTTTCTTTGCGAAATTCTTTCTTTGTTCAATCTTTTGAATTTATTGTGAAGAATTGAGGAACAGCAGACGAATCTCATTGTGTCTCACATGAATTGAAGTAAATTCATTGAATTTCCAAGTGCAGAAGACACTCCCCAATTGAATTTTATTGAAAGTCGCAAGGAAAAGGGAATTTTCACTGATCGATAATTTCCGGTGACTTTTATACTCTCTGTATGTATAAAAAAAAAAGGGGGGGGATGGAGGTAAAATTTATTCAGACATGTTTCGAGTATATAAAAATGATAAACTCAAAATGATATTATTCCATTTTATATCGTTGAAAGTTAACTGAAATAAAATTATATTACTGGTACTGAAAAGTCCACGGGAAAATTTAGTTCATGGGAAAAAGTTAAGTTGCTTTCATATTTCATATTTAATGTAAAACCAGCTTCTTCAGTAAGTAGATTAAATATTTATACAGTGCGGATTTCCCCAGATTTATTTTCCTCTTTCCTCCCATTTTTTAACCACGAAAATGTCGCATTTATTGCAGTACAAAATTGAAATGATTTAAATTTTAAAAAATGGAGTTTTTAAACAAATTTATTCAATTTTTCAGTTAAAAAAAGAGATATCTCAGAAACTAAGCGAGATAGGGCGATTTTAGTAGAGACCTTTTTTTTAGAGAATTTCAAGAACTACAAAAAAGGATTGGGGCGAAATCACTCTATCTCGCTTAGTTTCCTCAATATTTTCGAAAATCAATTAGAGGAAAAATCGATTTATCCAATTTCACTTTTTCACTGGATTCATTTTTTATGAATGACTCGGAAACTAAGCGAGATAGAGTGATTTTAGTGGAGACCTTTTTTTTAGAGAATTTCAAGAGCTACAAAAAAGGATTGGGGCAAAATTGCTCTATCTCGCTTAGTTTCCTCGATATTTTCAAAAATCAATTAAAAGAAAAAATTGATTTATCCAATTTTACTTTTTCACTGGATTCATTTTTTATGAATGACTCGGAAACTAAGCGAGATAGAGCGATTTTGCCCTAATCCTTTTTTGCAGAGAATTTCAAGAGCTACAAAACAACATTGGGGCAAAAAAAAGGGCGTATCTCTAGTAGTTTCCGAGACATTTGGGCAAAATTAATGACAAAAAAAATGAACTAATTTTTTCATAATCTGAAAAAGTCGATTTTTTCGTCATTCGTTTTTTGGAAATATCGAGGAAACCAAGCGAGTTAGAGCAATTTTGCCCTAATCTTGTTTTGCACAGAATTTCAAGAGCTACAGAAACAAGATTCGGGCAAAATCGCTCCATCTTGATTTTACACAATTCACATTTATTTGAGATTTTTTCATTTAAAAATGTGAAGAAGCATTATTTTCACACTTTTCTCATTTTTCATGAAATGAAATTTATTGAAAGACAATCCAATCAATTGAACCACTAGGAGCTGACTCAATCATCCCGCATTTCCTCCCCTCCCCCCCCCCCCCCCTAAACTCATCATCCTCATTGCCAATTTACTCGAACCGTCAGCAAATTGGTCCATTTATCCCAAATTCTGGAAACAAATATTTGCGTTTCGTAATGAAGTCTACACAAGTGTTTACCTCCTCCTCATGAAGTCCTCGAAGAACTCAATTATACGTAATTTACATTCATTAGGGATTTATTCATTTCAGAATTAAAAAAAAAACAGTATTTTTCAGGTTTTTCCCATTTTTCATCGAGTGGAATTCATTGGGAGACAAATTCATCAATTAAATTCATTAGGACCTCAATCTTACCACATTTCTCCCCCCCCCCCCCTTTCTCCTCCCCTTCCCCCTTCCCCAACTCCACACTCATCAACATTAATTTCAACTTATTATTATCATTATTTTTTACGGCCATCAATGGATGACTAATAAAAATTATGATGCCTCCTGGTTGACATGATAACTCGGTCAATTTTTAATATTTTTCAACTTTTTTTTTTTTTCAATCTTTATAATTATTGCCTCTATCGCGTATGGAGGGGGATTTCCTTTTTTTTATGAAAATAAAAAAATTACAGCATTTTAAAGTTGACTTTGCAGTTTTTACCCAAAAAAAAAGTGTTTGACAATTTATTAATAAAAGGCCAATTCAAAAATTGAAAAACCCCCTCCATACGCGATAGGGACTGTAATCATCAAGATTTCAAAAAAAAAAAAGTTGAAAAATATTGAAAATTGACCGAGTTATCATGTCAACCACGTCAAAAAACCTAGTTTCGAGAAAAACGTCTTTACATAGGTACATATCCCTGAGAGTTCTGAAAATGGTGCAAATGTAAAAATTCTTTATTTAGTTTATAGGGCGAAGGAAAAAATGGATTTTTGAATTCATACTATTTAGTGATCTTTCAACTATAAAAAAACAAGAATTTTTTTTTTTCTGAATTATCATCAGTGTTTACGGTCATGTATGGATAAACTTTAAAAAACGTTGTAACTTTGACTTCAAAAAAGTTATTGCCATAGCTTTCTAGCAGAGGGAAATTTTTGCATGATTTTTTTTTTGAAAAATTCTCAGAAGTTTGGAGAAAAAGAATTCGTAAAAAAAAATAAATCGATTTTTTGAAAAGCTCAGGTATATGTATCCCCTCAATCAGCAACTCTTCTCTACAGTCGATAAAACAGTTTTTTTCTCTCTTTCTCTGTTGCAGTTGGTCGATATGAAGGAGAAACAGTTGCCCAGAGCCATGGGAATACCCGGACTTGGTAAAATCGTCATGAAGATAAATTCGCGAATTGTCCTTCGATCAAAGAGGACTCTGACATCTCCACGACTTCAAAAATCTGGAAATTATTGAGAATTGCTCATTTTTAAACGCAATTAAACATCACTCGAAGATGCTAGCATTAAAAGGATACGTAAGTCTCGGAAAATACAGGATTCTGCGAACTTCAAGGATCTTCGATACTTTAATTAATGAAAATTCACTGATTCTGATTAATAATAATGGAGTACAAAGAATTTACAACGATGAATTTAAAGATAATTTTGAGGAATTATCGAAGTACCTCGCGTCATCTCGTGAACATCATTTCAGGTATCTAATCAGGTATCCCAATTGTCTTAAAAAATGCACGTGAAATAAATTTATGGAAAGAAAAACGGGGAAAAAAAATATATATAGGAAAAAATTCTGCAACAAAAAAAACTACACTCGAAGATTTTTGCACGAGAAATGAGATTTTGAATTGAAGACTATTGTAATTATTCAGGTATTATATATGTATATATATATATATATATATGCATCTATATATATAAATCACGGTTTGTGTATTTAATTTTTCTTTTCATTTTTTTTTAATTCTTCATTAATTATTTTATGAGCGCATAAATTATTATTAATAATTAATTAATTAATTAATTAATTAATTAATTAAATTATTGTTAATAATAATAATGAGTTAACGCGGATTAATTTGAATATACGGAATTGCTCATTTCGAAAGAAATCAATGAATCCGAAGATCGATGCGGAGTTTTGGGAAGGATCTATCGATCAATTTTTTTTAATATATAAGTGAATAATATGGATTACCATTCCATTGATATTGTCAATCATTTTTGCAGCACATTTGCCCTTTTTTTTTAAATTCTATTATTTTTGTTGGTTTAGGATATGAGAATTTCGAGGATTTTAATCAATTTTTGTCAGAATACAGAAATTAAAATGAATTTTTTTTTTTTTGATAATTAAAAAAAAAATCAATTTTTGAAGAAAAAAATGACAAAAATTGATAAACATTAGTTATTAAAATTTAATTTTTTTATTTTCGGTGAATTTTCTAGAATTTTTTTTTTGAGAATATCTCGGTAAATAATGGACATACGCCTTTTTGGTTCTAAGACAGTTTTATGGAGAATTTTGAGAACTTCAAAAGGAGATTATATATGAAAAGGGCGTATCTCCATTAATTTTCGAAATATTTGAGAAAAATTGAAGTAATAAAATGTTAAAATTCAATAATTTTATTTTTTTTCTTCATTTTATTGGAAATTTTTCGGTAAATAATGGAGATACGCCCTTTTTACCCTAATACATTTTTTGTAGAGAATCTCAAGAGCTTTAAAAGTGGATTTGGACAAAAAGGGCGTATCTCCATCAATTTTTGGGATATTAAAAAAAAACTGTTAGAAAAAAAATTTCTTGCTTTTTTTTTTTTTTTTTTGTTATTATTGGTTTAGGATGAGAAGATTTTGAGGTTTTTGATGCACTTGTTTGTGGAAATTATGGGAACAGGAAGTTTCAGAATAATGACTCGGAAACGGATGGAAAAAGAAACGTTAGGCCAACTCCAATTATCGGATAATTGTGCACATATTTATGCTGAAGAAATTAATGGCCCAATCTCACGAGGACTTTTGAGAGAAAATGGCGAATATTAGGGGGAAGAGAGGGGGGGGGGGGGTAATTGGGATTTGAGAAGACTTGAATTAATTGGATTTCTTTTTTTTAATTCTTGTTCCCCAGAAAAAAAAATTCTAGGAAAAATCTCCCAACAAAAAATTTCCTTTAAAAAAAAATTTTCAAAAAAAAAATTTTCTCGAGAAAAATTCAATTTTTCCAAAATTTTCATATTTATTATTTTTTATAAAAAATTTTTTATTCATATTTATCATTTTTTATCTATTTTCATACTGAAAAGAACAGAAAAAGTCGTAAAAACTATCAAATTTTGATGTTTTTTGATGTCATTGGTCCTTAGCAAATATTTTTTATTTAAATAATTAAAAAAAGCTGTTGAATTTATTGAATTTTGTCGATTTATTGAGACTTTTGGAGATTTGTTGACGAATATAAGGAAGACGATTACTTTCTTTGCGACAACATACAGTCTCTTTTTATGAGCAGAGGGGAGGGGGAGGGGGGGGGGAGGTAGAAAAAGGGGGTAATAGGTGAAACATTTGTTTTGATGTTGGAAATGCAACATAATTCAATAATTCTTCGATTATTCCCGAAAAAATTGATTTAATCACATCTTCAACGATTTGAGTTGGGAATTTTCTTGGAATTATGAGGCAGAAAGGAATGACGAATCACAGAGAGGCCCTTATATGTGAATACTCAATGTACATGGGAGTCGCAAGGATGAGTGGATTTGAAAGAAAAGAAAAGAAAAGAAAAAAAAAAGAAAAAAGGGAAGAAGATGGTCATCGACCGATGGCCTTGGATGACGATACACAACATTACCAAATGAAGAAGCCGTCCATGACCGTGGTACCTTCTGCCAGTATTTCTTGCAGAGTTGGAGTTGAGCATATAAATATAACGTGCTGGTTGTGTCAGGAGAGAGAGAGAGTTTAATTTTCACTTGAGAAGAAATGTAGAGAATTGGGAATTAAGGTGGTTTGTTCAGAGTAGGGTCGATAAAACAGGGGAAAAATAGGATTTTTAGGTTTGTTTTCAATTAATTGCTGATAATTCGGGGGAAAAGTGCTTCAATTTACTTGAAAAAAGTGATTAAACTACTCGAAAGTCATATCTTCAGCTTGTGAATATAATTTTTTTTCTCGAATTCTTTTTGCATTTATCTTCTATCACATGCATGAGATAGAGAGAGAGGCAAATAGTTACGACTACCTTCTAATTAAAATTTCTCAATAACTATACGGTGAATTGGATATTTTTTTCTTCTGTTATTTAGTTAAAATGCTGTTCTCTTCGACAATTGTTTTTAAATAATGGGTCAACTGTGTGGTTTTTTGGGTTTCTTAGGTTCTACAGGATGAAAATTGGGGAAAATATTCGAGATGGGGTATTTTAGATGATTCCATTGGAAAGCTGAGGAAATTTGACATGGAAACCATATGTCACATTGTTTTTAAGATTTTTTTGAAAATTCCTGGTTTTTTTGAAAAAATTATGCCCAAATTTTCGAAATTTCGAGAAAAAAACAAAAATCACTTGTGGCACATGTTTTCTACGTGAAATTTCCTCAGCTTTTCACTGGAAGCATCAAAAAAACTCTATCTCCCTCCATTTCATAGAAATCCTTCAATTTTTGTTCCTAAATCTAGAAAAAATGAAGAGAATTGGGGGAAAAACTTCAAATGATCCCGTCTACGTATTTATACACAAAAAAATATCCAGCGACCCGAAATTTCAGCTTCCAATCAAATTTTCACTCTAATAATTTGTGATTCTTTTATTATTTTCATGAATTTTTGGAGGATTGAATATTTTTTTCTTCTATTATTTAGTTAAAATGCTGTTCTCTTCGACAATTGTTTTTAAATAATGGGTCAACCTTGGGGTTTTTCAGTAATTTCGTTATTTCCGTCCGATTTAGGGCGTTTCATCCCCAACACCGCTATTTCCACTAACTTTAATAATTCATATCTCATAAACTGCACGGACAAAAATTATGAAAAAATTCAGAAAAATGTAAAAAATTATCATCTTCGATATGATATCAAAAAAAATGGATTAAATATACTCGTGTTTGTTAGGGTACTACCTCAATTCCTTCAGATGATAGAAAAATTGAAGAAAATCTCACTTTTTTCATAAAAATCTTCTTTTTAAATCAAATTTATTTAATTATCAATTTTTTAAAATAATTTCGGAAACCAAGTGAGATAAAGCGATTTGTCCTCGACCTTTGACCTTTTCTGCAGCTTTTAAAATTCTCTATAAAAAAAGATGATTATCACAATTGTTCTATCTCCCTTACTTTCCAAGATATTCCCAAAAAAAAACTGACAAAATAATTCAGAGATTAAAACCGAGAGGATTAAAAGTAATTTCTCTTCAGCTTCTGCTCATGGAAACCTGTACAATATGTAATACGATACAAGAGAGTGACAATTGGGTTAACAAGAAGGTATTCAGTATCACATTTAACTTCCGGTGAGAGTACACAATGGAGAAACTCCCTTTTATCTCGTCAAAACTCCAAAAATCCTCATAAAAAATTCATTTCATTCATTAAAAAAAAAAAAAAAATGAGATAAATGCAGAAAAAAGAGGGCAAATGCCAGAATCAATGGAAACTCTCGTTTAAGACAGACAATCAAGACAACAAAGGACCTTTGAACTTCTGCCAAAATCAAATTGCCTCAGCTTCCATTTGTTTACCAATGGACCAATGAAATAAAAGGTAATTTCAATTGGATCCGAGATCGTGAGGGCAAATAAGTGAAGTGGCTATTTTATTGGCACATCCATGAAGTTTAGTGGTCAATTTTCATCATTATTATCATTATTATTATTATTATTATTATTATTGTGCAATGATATTCGCAGTGAAGTTGAAAATACTCAAACACCACAAGATATTGATTTCCATGAAAATCCTTCTTTAATATCATATTATTTGATATTCAGATTTTTATACAAATTGCGGTCGTAATGAAATTTTTATTAATTTTTTTATTTAAAAAAAGGAATAATTTTCAAATAATTTTTTTTTTTAATTTATCGAAATTTTATTTCTGCAATTTAAAAAAAAAGGGAAAAAAACTTGGAAATGGGTTTTTAAGATCTATGACAGCAAAGAAATTATTATTATTATTATTGTGATTTTTGGGGGATGATTTCCATTTTCTTTTAAAGAATCAGTTTTTTTTCAATTTTTTTTATAAAAAAAATGGATTTTTTTCAGTTTTTTTTTTTTAAAGAATTAATTAGACTTGTATTCTTGCAATTTTGAAAAAAAGAGAGAAAAAGAGGCTTGTGAATGAGTTTTTCTAATTTCTATGGTAGCAGTATTTTGAAACAGAGATCGGAAAAAAAAATTCGCATTTTTAATTTTTTAATTTTTTTTATTTCTGTAATTTCCATCGAAAAAATTTTAATTACTTTCTTGATGAAAAATTTGGATTTTTAAATTTTTCATTAGTTTGAGAATTAATTTTTTTTTTTAACAATTTTGATTACTATTGTAATTAAAAATTTGACTGATGAAATTTTATAATTCTTTTTCTTATTCGAAATTTTGATTCTTTCTTACTTATTAATTGATTGGAATAATTAATTTTATAATAAAATCAACGCTACTATGTTTAATCTTCCCAAATATAATCGTCTTTCAGACAAAAATTTTGAGTTGAGAGTTTTAACTAAATGTAACACAAATAAGAACTTATAATTTAATCCAATCTAAATGACACTTATATGACATTTATAATTCGATTTAACTAATAAAAATGTTGATAAGTTTAATAAAGAAAATAATTATGAAATTCCACCAGTCAAATTTTGAATTACAATAGTAATCAAAATTGTTAAAAAAAAAAATTAATTTTCAAACTAATGAAAAATTTAAAAAACCAAATTTTTCATTAAAAAAGTAATCAAAATTTTTTCGATGGAAATTACAGAAATAAAAAAAAATAAAAAATTGAAAATGCAAATTTTTTTTTGCCGATCTCTGTTTTAAAGTGGAAAAAAAACAAACAAAAGTGGGGGTGACTAACCCCTCGTGAGGACGATGACTACGCTATATATATATATATACAAGCAAGTATATATGCGCACTCAACCTGGGTTCCTCGAACCATTAATACCCAGACCTTCCCCAACTGTATTCGCATGGAGAGAGAAAGAGAGAGTGAAACCAGACGATAAGATGATGCACTGGAAAAACACGAGTACACCATAAGGTAGTATATATTACCAGTCGCATATGAGGATATATATAGTACAACATAGGGGATGAATATACACACGTATTGTTCAATGAAGTATTGAATTAACAAAAGCAAAAAAAAAGAAGCTTTTAAATATTCTAAAAAAGAAGGAAGCCATAATTTTTTGGAAAAATTGATTATTTTCCAAAAATTACCATGGCAAAAGTATCTGGAATTTTTTTTTCAGTGAAACCATCCACCAAAAAATTTGAAAAAATTCCACAACAATATAGATATATTGAAGCATCTTCTCAAATTTTTTCAGATTTTTCCACAAAGTTCTTCACTCAAAAAAAAATCCCGAATCATTTAAATCACAAGATAAATCTTATTTTTTTGTGAATATCTCGATAAATAATGGAGATACGCCCTTTTACATCTAATCCAGTTTTGAATACAATTTCGAGAGCTGCAAAAATAGCTGAGGATAAAAAGGGCGTATCTCCATTATTCACTAAAATATTCTAAAGAATGAAAAATGATTTTTTTAACTATTGATTTGCTTTGATTTCGTCATTTTGACGTTCCACTGACGTAATTTGGAGTCAATCTGTTCTGTTGGGGTCAGAGTAACACATCCTGTGATAACGTCTTCATTATTTTCATCTTTGCCCCTTTTTTTAGCCCTCCCCCCCCCCTCCCCTCTTCCTCGATAACGATAATCTCGAAACACAACGATTTGCATCAATGTTTAAAGAATAAAACAGGATAAAATGGGCTGCAAGAGACACACACACAGTAACAACGCGCAGATACTCTGCGTTTCATGAGAGACACAACGCTTCATGTTCAAAATCGTTGGGTAAGACAAGGAAAATAGCAGATGAGCGAAATAGAATGATAACAAGTGCCATCGATCGACTGAAACGTTGCCTGGACAACACAAGCTTCACGTCTCTCGAGTGTTGCCAAATTATATTATGAAAACTGCATTCGCGTGACAATAAAAGAAGCAAATTTGGGGGGATGGATGGAGGATTTGAAATAATTCGATGGGTGAAATGAGTTTGATCGAGCTGGTGAATGATTGGGGGATTAGAAGCCTTATTTTTTGATGCCATGTCAAAGATGATATTTTTTTACATTTTTCTGAATTTTTTCATAATTTTTGACCGTGCAGATTATGAGATATGAATTATTAAAGTTAGTGGAAATAGCGGTGGTGGGGATAAAACGCCCTAAATCGGACGGAAATAACGAAATTACTAAAAAACCACAGGGTTGACCCATTATTTAAAAACTATTGGCGAAGAGAACAGCATTTTAACTAAATAATAGAAGAAAAAAATATTCAATTCTCCAAAAATTCTTGAAAATAATAAAAGAATCACAAATTATTAGAGTGAAAATTTGATTGGAAGCTGAAATTTCGGCTGGCTGTATATTTTTTTTGTGTATAAATACGTAGACGGGATCATTTAAAGTTTTTTCCCCAATTCTCTTCATTTTTTCTGGATTTAGGAACAAAAATTGAAGGATTTCTATGAAATGGAGGGAGATAGAGGTTTTTTGATGCTTCCAGTGAAGAGCTGAGGAAATTTCACGTAGAAAACATGTGCCGCAAGTAATTTTTGTTTTTTTTCTCGAAATTTCGAAAATTTGGGTTTTCATTTTTTCAAAAAAACCTGGAATTTTCAAAAAAATCTTAAAAACAATGTGACATATGGTTTCCATGTCAAATTTCCTCAGCTTTCCAATGGAATCATCTAAAATACCCCATCTCAAATATTTTCCCCAATTTTCATCCTGTAGAACCTAAGAAACCCAAAAAACCACACAGTTGACCCATTATTTAAAAACAATTGGCGAAGAGAAATTTTTAACTAAATAATAGAAGAAAAAAATATTCAATTCTCCAAAAATTCTTGAAAATAATAAAAGAATCACAAATTATTAGAGTGAAAATTTGATTGGGAGTTGAAATTTCGGCTGGCTGGATATTTTTTTGTGTATAAATACGTAGACGGGATCATTTAAAGTTTTTTCCCCAATTCTCTTCATTTTTTCTGGATTTAGGAACAAAAATTGAAGGATTTCTATGAAATGGAGGGAGATAGAGTTTTTTTGATGCTTCCAGTGAAAAGCTGAGGAAATTTCACGTAGAAAACATGTGCCACAAGTGATTTTTGTTTTTTTTCTCGAAATTTCGAAAATTTGGGCTTAATTTTTTCAAAAAAACCTGGAATTTTCAAAAAAATCTTAAAAACAATGTGACATATGGTTTCCATGTCAAATTTTCTCAGCTTTCCAATGGAATCATCTAAAATACCCCATCTCAAGTATTTTCCCCAATTTTCATCCTGTAGAACCTAAGAAACCCAAAAAACCACACAGTTGACCCATTATTTAAAAACAATTGTCGAAGAGAACAGCATCTTAACTAAATAACAGAAGAAAAAAATATTCAATTCACCGTATAGTTATTGAGAAATTTTAATTAGAAGGTAGTCGTAACTATTTGCCTCTCTCTCTATCTCACGCATGTGATAGGAGATTGATGCGAAAAAAAATTCGAGAAAAAAAAATTATATTCACAAGCTGAAGATATGACTTTCGAGTAGTTTACTCACTTTTTTCGGGTAAATTAAAGCACTTTTTTACCGAATTATCAGCAATTAATTGGAAGCTAACCTCCAAATCCTCATTTTTCCCTGTTTTATCGACCGTACTCTGAAATACTACCTTAAATCCACTTTTTTCCCCTGATTCATGCCTGAATGGATCATATGATATCGTCACCTTACAATCAATAGGGCGCAAAGTACTATGCTTATACACAACACTTACGCCCCTTTGTTCCTAACCTAAAAATATATCCATTGGTGCAACGAGGATAGAACGAAAACAAACTGTAGTGGCGTCTACCCCTTTTACTTGTGTTACGAAGTACTAACCGACCTATGTCGTTCCTTTCACTGTTGGTCTAGGGCGATCGAACCAGCCAGGCTTACTCACCCCATTTCCTCCCCCCACCCTCCCCTCCCTCCCTTTTTTTCTGCAAATTATAGTCTCAATTATTCCCCATAAAGAATTATCAATATATTGATAACGATTTTATTTCGCAGTAAAGGTCCTCGTGGAAAAAATCTTCGGCTCAATCCTTTTTCATTAAAAAAAATAAAAAAAAACTACGAAAAAAAAAGGATTAAATCAAAGAAGACGTATCTCCATTAGTTTTCGAAATATTCCCAAAAAATTAGAAAAAAATAGAAAATTTTTTTTAAAAATTAGAAAAAAATGAGAAAAATCAGAAAAAAATTAGAAAAAATTAGAAAAAAATTAGAAAAATCTTCACTACTGAATATTTTCTGTTTTGTGAGGATAGCTCGTTGAATTATGGAGATACGCCTTTTTTTAAGTAATTTTTTTTTTTTTATAGCTCCAAAAATCCTCTGCAGAAGTTTCTCTGACCAAAAAAAAAGGGCGTATCTCCATTAGTTTCCGAGATATTTGCAAAAAAAAGTGGCCAAAATATCTTTTTCTATTTCACTCCTTCTAACTGCCAATCCTTCTTTTTGCCCCTCCCCCCCCCCCCCCCACCGACCCACGTGGCGCAGGCGTGGGTTTGTTGTCTCTCCATCTCTCTCTAACACAAATGCTGCACAATTCCAGCTCCCTCTCTCTCTCTCTCTTTCTCTCTTTCTCTCTCTCTTGAACACAGTTGCCCCAAAGCAGGAGAGAGCCCCCGGTATCAAATGTGTGCTTCACTGTCTCTCTTTCTCTCTCGTCATGTGCTTCTTCGGCCAACGGCCTGCATTTATTGAACCGATTCTACTCGGCCTCTTGGTCTCTCCCTCTTCTGCACTGATATTCTCTCCTCCTCCTTCTCTTCTCCCTCCCCCCCCCCCTTTTCTCCTCCCTCTACACCACCACCTGGATCTCTGCATCCCTCGATTCTACTATTATCACTGCGTATCCTTGTAAAATCCACTTCCATTGGAAACTTCATTCCACCTTTTATTACTGGTCTTTTTTTTTGGAATGTTATTTCTTTTTTTTTTTAAGGCTCTTTCTTCTCATATCCTTCAGACTATTACTCGTTATTTCGTTCCACCTACTTCATTCGCATGTGTAGTAGGGGGGGGGGGGGGGGGGGGGACTTTTACATCCGCCAGACAATTCTTGTCGTTTTGTCGGTCTGACGCAATAATTCAGGCACAATCGTCACACACACAGACATACACACACACGCAGAGGAGTCATTCTCGAAAATTTTGGAAAAATTCGAGTGTCAAAGATGATATTTTTTCACTTTTTTCTTGATTTTTTCATAATTTTTTCTAGATTTAGGAACAAAAATTGAAGGATTTCTATTAAATGGAGGGAGATAGAGTTTTTTTGATGCTTCCAGTGAAGAGCTGAGGAAATTCCACGTAGAAAATATGTGCCACAAGTGATTTTTGTTTTTTTTCTCGAAATTTCGAAAATTTAGGCTTAATTTTTTCAAAAAAAAACTGGAATTTTCAAAAAAATCTTAAAAACTATGTGACATATGGTTTCCATGTCAAATTTCCTCAGCTTTCCAAAGGAATCATTTAAAATACCCCATCTCAAATATTTCCCCCAATTTTCATCCTCTAGAACCTAATAAACCCAAAAAAACCACATAGTTGACCCATTATTTAAAAGCAATTGGCGAAGAGAACAGCATTTTCACTAAATAATAGAAGATAAAAATATTTAATTCTTCAAAAATTCTTGAAAATAATAAAAGAATCACAAATTATTAGAGTGAAAATTTGATTGGAAGCTGAAATTTCGGCTCGCTGGATATTTTTTTGTGTATAAATACGTAGACGGGATCATTTGAGGTTTTTTTCCCCAATTCTCTTCATTTTTTCTAGATTCAGGAACAATAATTGAAGGATTTCTATGAAATGGAGGGAGATAGAGTTTTTCTGATGATTCCAGTGAAGAGCTGAGGAAATTTCACATAGAAAACATGTGCCACAAGTGATTTTTGTTTTTTTCCTCGAATTTTCGAAAATTTGGGCTTAATTTTTTCAAAAAAACCTGGAATTTTCTAAAAAATCTTAAAAACAATGTGACATATGGTTTCCATGTCAAATTTCCTCAGTTCTCCAATGAAATCATCTAAAATACCTCATCTCAAATATTTCCCCCAATTACCTCCAATTAATCGCAAACTAACCTACAAATCCTCATTTTTTCCTGTTTTATCGACCATCCCCTATCACACTACCTTTAAAAAAACCGCATTTTTCCTCCTGTCTCACGGAAAAATCGATCACCGTCTGGGAATTCATGTTCTGTGTGACGTCACGTGACGTCATCTAGTAGTATCCGGCATAGTTGTATTCATTCCATCCTTGTTACTCCAAAGCCTTCCACCCTTTAACTGAAATTCTTTTTTGCTCTCATTATCTGCACTTATCTCCCCTTTCACTTCCCTTTTTCAACTTGTGTGTATGTTTACTGTACATAAATTGTACTTGGCTGAAGGATTCTCGTTGGCGCCATCCTCTCGCTAAAACTCTTCTGCGCATGCGCGTTCTTTCAACCCGCGCGAATCCATTTGCTGTCTCGCGAATTAGAAAAAAAAACAACTGCGCATTCATAAAATCACAAAATTCCTTTTTGGTGTCTGATTACATAAAGAAATTCCTACTTGAAGTAGTTATATACTTCTTCACACTAGTCGTTGAGTGTAAAGCAAAAAAATAAACAGAAAAATCACCCAAAAATTAATGTTTATAATTGAAAACCTAGTTCTTGGTGTTTAAAGCACATTTGAAGTAAAATTTAGGTATTATATTAATTATTTGTAATTTATTACATAATCACTAGTTTGCCATTTGACGTAGTGTATTCACGTATTTCCCTCATGCTGAAAAAACAATCATTCATTACAAAGTTATGAGACAGTCAATAATTTTCATATTGAATCGTAAATTTTTATTTTTTTTCCTTTTTTTTAAGACATTTTTCAGATTTTAATCTTTTGCCAAACCTAAAAGTGCGAAAATCTGCATTGGTCCATAAGCCATCGTGTTATTTTTATTTCGTTTTTATTTATTATTGACCAAACACAAAACAGTCAATTGATCAGAAATTTCACGAGATACTTGAAATTTATATGAGCTTTCAGTTGAAATTTATTTCAGATTTTAATCTTTACACAGAGAAAAATGTTTTCTTAATTTAAGAATGTGCAGTCACTTAATTTAAGAATGTGCAGGTCACTTAAATTAAGAAAGAAAACGTCACTTGATTTAAGTGAGAAAAGTCGCTTAATTTAAGTGAGTTTTACTTTCTTAAATTAAGAAAGAAAAAGTCACTTGATTTAAGTGAGAAAAGTCACTTAATTCTAAGTGAGAAAAGTCACTTAATTTAAGTGAGAAAAGTCACTTGATTTAAGTGGAAAAAGTCATTTGATTTAAGTGGAAGTCACTTGATTTAAGTGGAAAAAGTCACTTAATTTAAGTGAGAGAAGTCACTTAATTTAAGTGAGAAAAGTCACTTGATTTAAGTGGAAAAAGTCACTTGATTTAAGTGGAAAAAGTCACTTGATTTAAGTGGAAAAAGTCACTTAATTCGAGTGAGAGAAGTCACTTAATTTAAGTGAGTTTTACTATCTTAAATTAAGGAAGAAAACGTCACTCGATTTAAGTGAGAAAAGTCACTTAATTTAAGTGAGTTTTACTTTCTTAAATTAAGGAAGAAAACGTCACTCGATTTAAGTGAGAAAAGTCACTTGATTTAAGTGAAAAAAGTCACTTAATTTAAGTGAGTTTTACTTTCTTAAATTAAGAAAGAAAAAGTCACTTGATTCAAGTGAGAAAAGTGACTTAATTTAAGTGACCTGCACATTCTTAAATTAAGGGACTGCACATTCTTAAATTAAGAAAACATTTTTCTCTGTGTAAATTCGTGTAGGTATAGCATCGCCTTAAACGGAAAATTCTTGGAGGAAATGTCGATTTTTTGGGGCTTTTTGTTGCTTTTCGAAGCGAAAAAAGGCTTTTTCCATTGATACACAAATAACAATAATAATAATAATGATAATTCAATAGCTACTGAGTGCATGTGTGTTTACACTTTACACTTGCGAAGATGAAGAGAATAAAGAGAAGAGAAAAGGAAAATAATGGGTAGATGAGAGCCTTTTGCGTCTGCGTCGTGGACGGTTTAGGCGTTGGCGGTTGAGAAACGGTCGAGATGAAAGAAAAATATAAAAAAAAAAAAGTGCGTCTCAAGGTGAATAGAAGGAAAAAAGGGCAACTTCCAAGTCTAGTTGATGTAAAAAAACGGCGAAGGACATTTGAACACATAATGTCCTTTAGCGCCACCATCAAATCGAAAACTCCAGACATATATACACACACACACAGACATATACATGCTATCAAAAGGGCGAGAAATGGAAATAGACGCGTCTCGGCGCTACTCTTGGCTCCGGGCCCATCCGTTGAACCCCCCGGATTTTCCAGTAATGAGAGAGAGAAAGAAAGAGAGAGAATAATAGCGTCCACGAATCCAAGACACGTATATATACTTGTTCGAACCGGTGTATGCTTCACCTCATTCGTTTTTTTTTCTTTCTTTTATTCTTTTTTTCATCATCTTTTCATGCCTACTTTTTTCCAATGGGTATTTATGTGTCTGTGTGTGTGAATGTATGTATGTATGTATGTGTGTGTGTGTGTGTGTGTGTGTGTGTGTGTGTGTGTGTGTGTGTGTGTGTATGTGTGTGTGTGTGTGTTTGTGTAGTATGTATATGTTTGTGTATGTATGTTTGTGTGTGTGCATGTGTAAGTGTGTGTGTGTACGGATGAATGTATGTATGTGTGTATGTATGTGTGAGTGTACATGTATGTGTGTGTGTGTGTATGTGTATGGTTATATGTATGTGTGTGTATGTATGTATGTGTATGTTTGTGTATGTATGTTTGTGTGTGTGTGTATGTATGTTTGTGTGTGTGAGTGTGTATGTTTGTGTGTGTGTGTGTGTGTATGAGTATGTGTATGTGTAAATATGTGTGTGTGTTTGTCGATGATGATAATGTGTGTGTATGTGTGTAGATGATGATGTGTGTGTGTACGTGTGAATGTATCTGTGTGTGTGTGTGTGTGTGTGTGTGTGTGTGTGTGTGTGTGTGTGTGTGTGAATGTTCACAATCAGCCCTGCGCCGAGCCCATGTCGGTGACTTGGCGCGTCTCAGACGCGAAGTTGTGTGTGCTATATTCATCTGTTTTCATTCGACCCGATCCTTCTCTCTCCCTCTCTTTTTCTCTTCGTGCGGTGAAGGGGAAGGGGAAGGGGCGCGCGTAGACTGTGTGTACGTGTGTCGGCGGGAATCGTTAGGTTAGTACTACGCGAGCCTCCATGCGAGAAGCACGTTCCTACAGTTTATCCACTCTCTGTGTATGTGTTTACTCATTTTTTACGTGCGCATTTCTTCGCCCTCGAGGTTTTAGTTTTGTGTCCGTGTGTGTGTGAGTGTGTGTAGGTGTCTGTGTTTATGTTTATGTTCATGTTTATATTGTGAAGAGTGTGTTTTTGGAGTATTTCAGTGAACTGCGCCTTTTTTTGGCGGGAAATTGTGTGAAATTCGAATGTTAAAGTGTTAAACCCAAGTGATTGAGGATTTTTCAAATAATTTAAAGCGTTTTAACTTTTTTTTCTTTTATTATTCTGGGAAATCTGAGCTCTTATGAGGTTTATGACACATGTGAAGAATTTAGAGCATCGGATTATTTCCACATTTTTTGTTAAGGTATATCTATATATCTATATCTCTTTCTTACTCTTTTAATGAATAATGGGGTTTTGAGAGGGGAATATAGTTCGGTTGGAGTGGGTCGTGATTTTCTTGGGATTTTGACCTTCAATTTTTTTTTTTTTTCAGGCTTCAGGCTTTGTTTACGTTCACATTCTACTTGAGGTTTTACTTTTTTGATGATTTTTAAAGCCTCGGAATTTTCATTTATTTCTTTTCAACGCTATTATCTACGTGAATTCGGGGGGAGGGGGGGGGGGGTGATAAAAAGTGGGTTTTTATAGTATTTGGAGTATTTGAAGTAGGAAAAAAGGGAAAATTCAAGTAGAAGAAAAAAGATAAAGGGGAAAATAAAGGCAGAGACTTTATTTTTGAATTGTGTTTACGTTTGCCTGTTGTAGGGGATTTTATCGATTATCTGATACTTTTTTTTTTACGCGCTTTTCTACACACGATAATCGAGGGAAAACTATAAATTCACTTAAGCGAGATTATCACTGGGATTATTGATGGCACTGAAAATAACTAGATATCTGACAATTTTTATTATTTTTATCAAATAATTTTGTTTTTTAAATAAAAATATGTAAAAAATTCAAAAAACTACAAATGCAATTTTTTAAATATTTTTTTAATAATAATTAATTTGTTTAAAAAAATCGAAAAATTTTCCAATGTCTGATATTTTCATTTTTTCGATAAATAATTTTTTTTTTTTAATAAAAAAAGTTGTAAAAATTTTTTATAACAATTTATTTGTTTATAAAAATTGAAAAAATTGTCAGACTTTTGATAATTCCGATATCACGATTATTGCCTTTTTTTTGAAATGCGACAAGAAAATTTAACGGTCAGGTGCACATTTATTCATTTATTATTATTATTATTATTTATTTTTTTTGCTTTGGAGTCATTTGAACTCGCTGAGTCATTGATTATCCGTTAACATTTTTTCGACTGCGTATCGAAGTTTCACTGAATAAATTTCCCTTTTTTTTCTCTCTCTCTTTCTCTCTCTGTTCAATGTTTATTGAATGATGAAACTTTTTTTCCAGTCTCATTACGACTGATTTTCATACTACAAATTTACGTGAAACTTTTCCTTTTTTTTCTCAGAGTTTCCAAGAATTTTTAACAATTCGTTTGAATAAATAATCAGAATATTTGGATAGCTGCGTAATTTCTAAAGTCTTTGAGGGAATTATTCGAGAAATAAAATGAGATTTTGAGGAAAATAGAGAGGAAATTCTGATTTTTTATGACATGTAACAAAATTTCTAGATTTTTTTTTCTATTAGCATAAATTATATAAAAAATAAATTATTGAAAGATAAATTATTGAAAAAAAATGCACATTTAAAAAATTGAAAAATCTATAATTGCAAATTTTTTCAATATTTATTTTTCAATAATTCATCATAAAAAATAGAAAAAAAAAACTAAATTGTCAGATGTTTGTTAATTTCACTATTGAAGATTTTTTTAAATATTTGTTGAAGAGGTAAAACGAGATAAAGCAGATTTCATCATTATTTCATGGGAATTAAGTGATTTAATGACCCTTTAAAAACCTCAATTACGTTAATTATTCAATTTTACTGCAATTGTAATTAATTTATTTGTCCTTCGATTCAATTTCATCTTTTTAATCAGCTTTACTCCAATTTGATAATTTTAATCAATTTTTTATTTATTTCTCGATGAATTTTTATTTTCTTCGTGAATTCAATGATTTTTTACTAATTACCGAAACTTGTTAATTAATTACCAAAAATTCTCGTAAATTAATTAAAGCAAACGTAAATTGGGGCAAAAAAAGAGATATTATTAAAAAAAAACGACAAAAAAATTCAAAAACGCGAAAATTCGATTTTTTTGCCTAATTTTCATGAAAAAATCTCGAAAACTAATGGAGATGCATTTTTTTTAAACTTACTCCTCTTTTAAATCTCTTCAAAAACCTCGAAAAAATGCATTAGCACAAAAAAAGGGCGTATCTCCATCATTTACCGAAATATTCTCAAGAAAAGATCGAAAAAAACATGGATTTATCATTTTCCATCTCTCGATACATCCTCGTATTTTTAAGCTCAAGTTCAAGTCTTGCAGCAATATAATATTTTTTTTTTCCATTCTCGTATCAAAAACGTAGGAGTCTTATCTCCCAGTTGCCTCGTTGAATATTTCCTGCATTCCTTCATAAAAAGTCGTGTATAATCTCTCTCCCTTTCTTTATTTCTTTATTACCTTCTCGCATTTCTTTATCTTCTTCTCTTCAAATCCACCTGCATAACTGCACTCTCATTTCAATTGTTCACTCATCAGTTACATAATGTACGTAAAATCCAATTTTTTTCGGTTTTTCAAAAAAAAAAAAAAAAAAAAAAAAAAAAAAAAATGTTTTTTTTTGCCTCAACACAAGAGCACGTTTATTGAAACGTCTCGTAATACCTTCCGGTGATCGGAAACCCGATCACCAATCGTTGTAAAACATATATATATATATATATAACTACTCTTGTATCTTGCCTCCTCCTCACTCCATTACAGCCACTATTTTTCCTCAACGATGGAGTCGTAATGCCAACCGTCACAGACCGTATCGCTTCGTGTACACGAAAATCAATTGAAAGAAACCTCCACCCCCTTCTTTCAATCCTGCAACCCCCTCCCCCCCCCCCCCCCCCTTCCTCCCTCTTTTTCTCCCTCTCTCTCTTTCTATCGTGCCTCATCGTATTTCTCTGTATTTCGCCGACATGGCTCATTTATTTACTCATTTTTTTCCATTCGTCTGCCTCTTTTTTTTGCCCTTATTCTCTCACTCCCACTATATCGAGAAAAATGAGCGGTTGATTGGAACCATCAATTCTGAAAAATGTACTTCTGAATGAAATATTGATGAAATTATTGAAAAAAAACAAAACATGGTTGTGAAAATAATTTTTTAAGGTTTTTTTTATTTTATTGTAATAATAATTCATTGGGGTGATGTTGGAGCCATCGAAGAACACTCAGTGATCAATATTATGATGATTAAAATGATTTTTATAATTTAATACACTTAGTTTGAGGTAGAATCCCAGAGTACGGTTGATAAAACAGAAAAATATATAGTACATTACCTAACAAGTGCGGTAAAGTACTTTTTTGACGAGTGTAAAGTTGCGAAATGAGCCGAAGACGAGTTTTGTAATCACACGAGTCTGAAAATCTTTACTGCAAGTGTAAAGTACAGTTTTTTTCATGTAGAACGTGTGGGAAATGCCATTGATTGCATGTGGAGCGTGCGAAAAATGGCTACTTTGCGCACGGTGTGCGAAAAATGAGGATTTGTAGGCTAGTTTCAGAATAATCGCTGATGATTCGGGAAAAAGTGCTTTAATTTACCCGAAAAAAGTGATTGAACTATTCGAAAGTCGTATCTTCAGCTTGTGAATATAATTTTTTTTTCTCGGATTTTTTTTCGCATTAATCTTCTATCACATGCATGAGACAGAGAGAGAGGCAAATAGTTACGACTACCTTCTAATTAAAATTTCTCAATAACTATACGGTGAATTGAATATTTTTTTCTTCTATTATTTAGTTAAAATGCTGTTCTCTTCGACAATTGTTTTTAAATAATGGGTCAACTGTGTGGTTTTTTGGGTTTCTTAGGTTCTACAGAATGAAAATTGGGGAAAATATTTGAGATGGGGTATTTTAGATGATTCCATTGGAAAGCTGAGGAAATTTGACATGGAAACCATATGTCGCATTGTTTTTAAGGTTTTTTTTGAAAATTTCAGGTTTTTTTGAAAAAATTGAGCCTAAATTTTCGAAAATTTGAGAAAAAAAACGAAAATGACTTGTGGCACATGTTTTCTACGTGAAATTTCCTCAGCTCTTCACTGGAAGCATCAAAAAAACTCTATCTCCCTCCATTTCATAGAAATCCTTCAATTTTTGTTCCTGAATCTAGAAAAAATGAACAGAATTGGGGGAAAAATTTCAAATTATCCCGTCTACGTATTTATACACAAAAAAAATATCCAGCGAGCCGAAATTTCAGCTTCCAATCAAATTTTCACTCTAATAATTTGTGATTCTTTTATTATTTTCAAGAATTTTTGGAGAATTGAATATTTTTTTCTTCTATTATTTAGTTGAAATGCTGTTCTCTTCGCCAATTGTTTTTAAATAATGGGTCGATCCTGTGGTTTTTTAGTAATTTCGTTATTTCCGTCCGATTTAGGGCGTTTCATCCCCACCACCGCTATTTCCACTTTAATAATTCATATCTCATGAACCGCACGGTCAAAAATTATGAAAAAATTCAGGAAAACATAAAAAAATATCATCTTTGACATTGCATTAAAAAAATGAGACCATTCATCACACTCAAGTTTGCTCCAACACTACCTCAATAAAATAATTCACTTCCTTCATTTAACAATTAAAAAAAAATTAAATTAATTTAAATTAATGACAATTTTCTTTTTACTTCATCATTAACAATCAAAAAATGGATATTATTTTTCTTATAACACATTTTCATGCTAAACTAGTTTTCTTTTCCGTAAATATTTTATCAGCCTTTATAAACGATACTCACCATTGAACTATATACATACATATATATATATATATACATCATGACGTAAAAAAACCGTGAAAGATATTTGTTTGATGGTAGCGACTCGTGACACTTTAACTCGTTTAATATACACACACACACATAAAAATATTGTTTGGATCTTGTTGAATTCCTCTTTATTTGCTCATACTGACGCAATAATTGTGTTTATTGTTATGATTATAATTGTAAACTATCCATCACTCTAATTTCCCGTATTTCTTCTTCATTTAAACTTTATTATTATTTTTTCTTGTTTTTTTTTTTTTTTTGAGGTCATAAATAATTCAGTGGCTCATTTTATTTTATTTTTCGGTCTCAAAATATATTCAAAGTCCCCTAATGTCTTCGAGTGGTTTTTATCTCTTCTTTCTTCCACGTCTTCGATTTCTTGGAAAATATTCTTTGGGAATTCCAATCGACTTTCGATGGAATTATTAATGTCTGTGTGCTCTTCTCCAATATACGCACAATTTTCTTGGAATAATTGTATTTCGAATACGATCACCTGACTATTTTCTCAATAGTAACTTGCGTCATTTGATGACGATACAACGATAATTCTACAGGTGTGAATGAAGTGTGAACGAAATAATTATGATAAGACGCGCAATTTCATTATCACTTGAGTAATAAAATTGTCGAGGGAATTTTATCATTAACTCGTGATTTACTAGCTTTTTGTTATCATAAGAAAAAGTGGAAATTCTGATGAAATGGGTTGAGATGGATTTTTTTTGATGATTTCATTGAAAAGCTGAGAAAATTTCCGGTGGAAAAGACGTGTCAGAATTGATTTTTTTGAATTTTTTGAAAATTCTAATTTTTTGGGGACAAATTGAGAGTCAAATTCTTTCAATTTTCGATTTTTTTCACTTTTTCGAGGATATCTCCGGTTCTATTTGTCGCAGCGACTTGGGGCCGGTCTTAAATGAAAGGTGAGATCATTTGCCATCGATTTATGTGGTTTTGAAAGTAAAATTATCGATTTTTGACGTACTTATGGGCACTTTTGTGAAAAATCAGTTTTTGCCCTATAAGTACGTCAAAAATCGATAATTTCTTTTTCAAAACCCCATAAATCGATGGCAAATGATCTCACCTTTCATTCAAGACCAGTCCCAAGTCACTGCGACCAATAGAACCAGAGATATCCCCGAAAAAGTGAAATTTTTCAATTTCGTGAAGAGTTGGATCCGCAAATTTCCCCTAAAAAATTCGAATTTTCAAAAAATTATAAAAAATGAATTTTAACATGTGTTTTCTAACGCAAATTTCCTCAGCTTCTCAATGCAATCATCAGAAAAAACCTATCTCCAATATTTGCCCCAATTTTCACATTTGTTATCCAGTTCATGTCGATAAAGTGGATTAAACGACATAATTCCAATATTTCGAGAGAATTAGCATTAAAATGGTCATCAGGATTTTCCGATTAAAAATACTGAAGCAGTGAGATATTCCTATAAGTCCTAGTTAATATAATTCTTATAGGGGGATTAGCTATTCACCGTGAAAAGTGAACTATTATTTCAACTGTTAATTCCTCCCCAGAAATAGTATAACTCAGTCTATTGGAGTGTAATCACCCTCCCTCTGCATAATTACCCTCGTAATCTACTTCTTAATCTTCACTGAATATTCATGGCGATGAATTTTCAAATATATTTCCTGATATCACTTGATGATTATTTCTAATTTGACCTTTTTTTGCTTCCGAATGGAAGCCATGTAATCATCAGAATTTTCGATTGTAATTTTTTTAATAGAAGATACTTAAAATGATATGAATAGAGAGAAGATGATATTTTTAGCAAAAGTCTCAATTACAGCAAAACGGTTTTATAGAAAAATTTCATATTTTGTGGAAAATTTCCTCTCGACAAACTCTATTTTTTAAGCTTCATTTGAAGAGAATTCGATCGATACTTTTTGACAAATGTCCATTTTTCGAAAATCAGTTTTCAATGGAATTTCTGGAAATTATTCAACTGATGTTATTTATACTCATTTATTATCTCGAGATTTGTATCAGTTAGATGCCTGTGAATTTTGAGCTTATTTGCATGATTAGTTCTCGAGTTATTGGCGTTTTAATGAATTTCTTCAAAATTTGATATTTCGATGATGATTTGAAAAAAGTTGTATCACTTCCATTCGAAAGCATATAGCTGAAGAATCAGCAGGAAAAGCTATGTCAGTTGGAAAGCAATACTATTGTCCACTTGTTTTTTATTGACTTTGACTTCAATTTTTTTAAACAATAGCAATATTTTAAAATGACTATTTAATCTCAAATTTAGGAATTTTTGAAAAATCTTGATTTTTTCAATGCGATATATCGTATTTAGGAGTGTGCGAATAGTGTTCGAATTGAATCGAATATTACTATTTTCGAATTATTCGAAAAATTTGAATTATTCAAAAATTTGAATTATTCAAGAAAATTCGAATTATTCGAAAATTCGGATTATTCAGAAAAATTTAAATTTTCGAACTATTCGAAAATTTGAATTATTCGAAAATTTGAATTATTCGAAAAAATTCGAATTTTTCGAAAAATTTCGAATTTTTCGAAAAATTTCGAATTTTTCGAAAAATTTCGAATTTTTCGAAAAATTTCGAATTATTTGAAAAAATTCGAATTATTCGAACGAATTCGAATTATTCGAAAAAATTTGAATTATTCAAGAAAATTCGAATTATTCGAAAATTCGAATAATTCGAAAATTTGAATTATTCGAAAATTCGAATTATTCAAAAAAATTCGAATTATTCGAAAGAAATCGAATTATTCGAAAAATTTCAAATTATTCGAAAAAATTCGAATAATTCGACAATTTGAATTGTTCGAAAATTCGAATTATTCAAGAAAATTCGAATTATTCAAAAATTTGAATTATTTGAAAATTCGAATTATTCAAAAGTTCGAATTATTCGAAAATTCGAATTATTCAAAAAAATTCGAATTTTCGAATAATTCAAAAAAATTCGAATTTTCGAATAATTTGAAAATTCGAAATATTCGACAATTCAAATTATTCTATTCAAATTTCGAATCGAATATTAATATTCGATTCGGTACAAATAATTCGTGAATTCGAATTATTCGCCCACCCCAATCGTATTATATGCATATAATCTCATATTAATCAAGAAACATCTTGATTCCACAAAATTCGAGAAATTATTTACAATTTCTACAGTATTTCTTTTCAAATTCATCATAATAATAATAATTAAAAACCATTTAAATTTGAAAATTCACGGGAAAAACATAAGAAAATCATGAAAAAAATATATATATATCATACTAATTTTTTTTTTAAATTTATACTTTATTAATCTTTTTTTATTTTTTATTGCCTTTTTTTTTGAAACAATACTTCTGAAAGTACATTATGGAAGTAATCATAAATATATTTGAGTGTAGGTGGTTTTTTGGCTGACGCTGATCTTCCTGTCACGTAAATCTCGTTTTCTCCATTCTCTTTCCTATTGTATATGGTATGTTCGTGTGTTGCCAAAAAACATATACCATGTAGGCGTCGAAAACTGAAATACGAAATACTCACATGAATGAAATTTGATGTTTACAACCACTCTGCCAATACGACATGTATAACGAACAATTGGCAAAAGTGCATTTTTCTGGCGAAGCAAATTGGTTTCGACAAAAAAAAAATCGAGATTTTACGAGGATTATTCTTTCGTTATGTATTGATTTTTGGAGTTGATTGAAGGACTTGATGAAAAAATCCGAAAAAATTCATGAAGATGTGTCAATATATCTACATTATCGTCAAATTTTTTCAAAATTTCTCCTCAACTCCTTCATTCCAAAAAAAAAAATCGATTTTTCCATTATTCTTCTTTTTTATTTATTCTCAAAGTGAACTGATTTTTTTTGAGAATGAAGATCTTTATAAAAAAAATTGAAAAAATTACACAAAAGTCAGGACATCTAGGGGCATATTCACGAATTTTTTCAAATTTCTATTTTTAGTTCTTTATTCGCAAAAAAAAACTAATCAATTTTGCATTTTTTCGCATTTTCACCAATTTTCAAAATGTGCCAATTTTTTTGAGCATCAAGGTCTTTATGAAAAAATTTGAAAAAATTACACAAAAGTATAGACATATTGGAGCATCAACTCGAATTTTTTCATATTTTTTCCTCAACTCCTTCACTCTCAAAAAAATTCCCATCAATCCTCCATTTCTCGCTTTTCCTATTAATCCCAAAATTTCTCTTCTTTAACTCTCAAATTTTTTATATCATTCGCATTCGGCATTCCAATGAAAACGCAGTCTTATCCATCGTCCACAGCACAAATCGATCTTTCTCTTCCTCGTTTGTGCTCCACTATTCTGTCGGTGCCTTTTGTCTGTTGCAGCATCCCAAGTTTCTCTCCCTTGTGTATACTTTTCTTCCTTTCCTAAAGTTTCAGGTGGAGCAGTTTCGATCACATACGTGAATGCACCAAAATTAAAAAAAAAAAAAAAAAAAAAAAAAAAAACTAAGCGAAAGAGAGAAGAAAAGAAAACAATATGGATTGTAGATTGAAACGGAATGAAAGAGAATGAAGATGGATGAAAATGTTTTACGGTTAGAAAAAGACGAAAATAAAAAAAAATAATAAAAAAAAAAAAAAAAAAGAGGAGGATGAAAAGATAGACGAGGGGAAAAGAGGAAGAGCTCTCAGTGTGGTCCTAAGACCCAACAAAATAATGATGGGGATATAGTGGTATGCTGGAGATGAGGGGGGAGGGGGGGAAAGGCCTGGGGAATTGTGGACGAGAGGAGATAATCGTGAACTGCGACACTAGTGATACTACAAAATGGAAAACAACTCATAAAACCGTACCGCTTGTATTACCAGTGTAGTAAATAATAATTTAGCCTCTTTTTCTCTTTCTTTCCTCTCCCCCTCTTTTTTTTATGAATGCTAGGCTCGAAGAATAACTGGGAATTTCATAAATTATTTTAATTCAGTAGCAGAAAGGGGAAAACGTTTTTTTCATCATTTTTGGGGGAAAATGTTGGTAAATATTGGAGATACGCCCTTTTTTGGCTTAAGACGTTTTTGGAGCTCTTGAAATTTCTTTAGAAAAAGGGATTAAGGTAAAATATATATATATAAATATATACTTGCCTTATCTCACTTAATTGCCGAAATATTTCGAAAAAAAAGGAAAAAAAAATTGAATTGCAATTTTTTTTTATTTTTTTTAAATTTATATATTTTGATAAATAATGTATATATACGCTCTTTTTACTCTACTTCTTCTTTTTTGCTCTTAAAAAACTATCAAAAAGAAGCAGAAGGAAAAAAGTGCTCTATCTCCTTTAATTTCCAAGATATTCCAAAAAAAAGTCATTTTTTTTCCTCATTTTTTGGAAATATCTCGATAAATAATGGAGATACGCCCTTTTTTGTGCTGAAACCTTTTTGAAGCTCTTGAAATTCTCTAAAAAGGGAGATTAAGATAAAAAAATCGCCTTATCTCACTTAATTTCCGGAATATTTCGAAAAAAAAATGGAAAATAAAATTGAGTGATTCCAAATTTTTTTCAATCATTTTTTTGAAAATATCTCGTTAAATAATGGGGATACGCCCTTTTCATTCTGAAATATTTCGAAGCTCTTAAAATCGTTTTTTCTTTAATCATTCGACTAAAAAAGGGCGTATCTCCATTAATTTCCGAGATATTCCTCAAAAAATCCCAAAAAAAAGCATTAATTTATCCATTTTTTTCCTTTTCTTTCCTCAAAACAAAATAATAATAATAATAATAATGATAAATGTGCACCACACCTGTTAATGAATTTCTTGCTTCAAACGCAGATTTATTAGCTAATTTTTTTTTTTTTCATTGAATCATAATTTATTGATTTATTAATTTTAAATAAAAAATTGAATTTTTTTTTTTAAATAAATTTTTTTTAAATTTTAGAAGTTGATGAAAAAGGATAAAAAAATAGTGAATGTGCAGAAATGATCTGTGTGGATGGTAATCCGTGCAAAAATTGTCACTCAATGAATTATCCACTTAAACACTGGCATATAGATGTGTCTTAACGATCGATCGATCCTTTTTATTCGCGTGTTAAAATAATAAAAAAAAAAAAAAAAATCCCTTCCCTCTCGGAGCTAATCACACTTGGGGAAAGGTGTCTAATATATAGATAATATACACTTTTTGGTTTTTGTGAATTATAAAAAAAATCAATTGTTTGGATTAATCAACTAAAGTGACGATAGTATTCCCAGAGAGAACAACAATATGGATTACAGACTATTGTCGAATAACAACAATAATTATCCCACGCATCACCGTGAGTATTGAATACTTCATTATTTAGATATATATATCAACAATACTGATAGGTATACAAATTAATGATATATATTGATGTTTTTACAGAATTTAATATCACATAGAAATTATACAGGAAGACTGGGGCAAAGTGAAATGGAATTTTTTTGGGAGTGAAGGGATTCTTGAAAAAATCTGAAAAAATTCAGGAAAATGCTTCAATATGTCTACATTATTGTCAAATTTTTTCAAAATTTTCCGTGGAGTCCTTCACTCCCAAAAAAATTCATATACATTTTGAAATTTTCTTTTTTTTATCAATTCTCGAAATGAAGGATTTTTTTTAAGAGTGAAGGCATTAATGAAAAAATCTGAAAAAATTCATGAAAATGTCCCAATATATCTACTTTCTTCTCAAATTTTTTTCAAAATTTTCCTTAAAGTCCTTCACTCCCAAAAAAATGCTGATCGATTTTTTATTTTCCTAATTTCTCTCAATTTTTGGGATAAACCGATTTTTTTGGGAGTGAATAGCTTGATAAAAAAATTTGAAAAAATTCTGTGAAAATGTTGACATATAAGAGCATCTTCTCGAATTTTTTCAGATTTTTCGAAAAAGTACTTCACCCAAAAAAAAATTTCTGAACAATTTTGCCCCAGTCTTTCCTACTTAGAATCCCCTAGAATTTAAAATAATCACAAAAAAAAATGAATTTCAGTCATATTTTATCGTACAAGAGAGAAAAAATCGCACGATAAATGTCACTCACACAAATTTCCCCCCTAAATCCTTTTATGCAGTTTATTTAATCATATAACTGTCGGTTATAAATTCATATTACTGGGCAACCGAAAAAAATAAATCGAATTTAGTTTATATATATAATGTCTCCATTATTCAAGCACAATAAAAAAAATATAAGAAAACATTTGATAAACACACTGAAAGCTATAAATAGTTTTTTGTCTCGAGTTTTGTCGTTATCACAAGCTTATTTATGAATATTTCTACTCGTATTTGTATAATTCCCAGTGTTGCCACAGGTCACTATTGAAAAAAAAACGCTGATTTTTTAACGCACGTAAAATTTTTTCGATTAAATCAAAAAGCCCTGTACACAATAGAGCAATTTATATTTACTGAGAGAAGAATTTATTTATTGAAAGTAAATTAATTTTTTTCCATCATTACTTTTCTCATTTAAAAAAAAAAAAAAATTTTAATATCTTGGAAACCAATGGAGATACGCCCTTTTTTCTCTAATCTTCTTATCAGCTCTTGAAATCCTGTGAATAAAAAAAATTGAACAAAATCGCTTTATCTCGCTTAATTTCCGAAATATTTTAGAAAAATTCGATTTTTTGACAAATATTTTTGAAAATTAATGGAGATACGCCCCTTTTCCCCTGATCCTTTTAGTAGCTCTTAAAATCCTATGAATAAGAAAAAAAATGGGCAGAATCGCCTTATCTCGCTTAATTTCCGAGATATTTTAGAAAAAGTGGAAAATATTACAAAAATGGCAAAAATTGACGAATTCTAATATTTTTTAATTTTTTTAAAAATAGCCTGGAAATTAATGGAGATACGCCCTTTTTGCCCCAATCCTTCTTGAAGTCCTTAAAATCCTCTGAAAAAGAATTATTGCAAAATCGCCTTATCTCGCTTAATTTCCGAGATATTCCAGAAAAAGTGAAAAATATTACAAAAATTGCAAAAATTGACGAATTCTAATTTTTCAAAAATTTTTTAAGAATAGCCTGGAAATTAATGGAGATACGCCCTTTTTGCCCCAATCCTTTTTGTAGTCCTTAAAATCCTCTAAAAAAGAAAATTAGCCAAAATGGCCTTATCTCGCTTAATCTCCAAGACATTTTATAAAAAGTGAAAAATAGTATAAAAATGTCAAAATTGACTAATTCTATTATTTTCCTATTTTTTTTCCAAATATCTTGAAAATTAATGGAGATACGCCCTTTTAGATCCAATCCCTTTTGTTGTCTTTGCAATTTTCATAAAAATCAGATTATAACAAAAAGGGCGTATCTCCATTATTTAACAAAATATCCCAAAAAATCTGTTTTTCCAAATTTTTAATCAATTAATTTTAATAACAATTAATTAAATTAAACATTAAATAAAATCTTGTCTCAGTGCAGCTTTGAATGTCAAATTATTCGCGTATTTTACCCCATTAAATATTTTAGATAATATTAAATGATTAAATTTCCTTTTTCCTTTTTTTTTTTGTGGTGCCTGTGTGATGGTTCTCATATATCTCTCTCTATTAAATTAAAATGAAATGAATCCTGTATATATTTTTCTAATGAACCAAGAACATGATTATTTCATTGACGTGATGATAATAAAAGCTCACAAGAGACGGAGGGGATTGGCGTAAAAAAAATTTGAATGAATGTTCATCCCTCATGGTAATGCTTCAAATTTAATTCTTCTTCATTTTTTTAATTCATGTCGTTATATATAATCAGCTATAAAATATCAATAAGCAAATTTAATGCTATGCACAGAAATGAAGAAAGAAGGGGGGGGGGGGGGGGGGAGGGGTTTTCATTAAGTTATTGGGAAAAACGCGAAGGGGGGGGGGGGGATTTTTTTCTTGGTTTGATTCTAATAATTCAGACAATTATGATGAATTTTTCGAATTAGAAAGAATTTTCTAAAGAATTTTGGTTCAAAATTGGAATATTTTAACAAGCTGTAGAATTAATTATGGCACAGCATGTTATTATATTGATATTTCAATTTAATAATCCTTTTCTCACGGTTTTTTGATGAATTTTGATTAATAGGAACACTTTTTCCTAATTTTAGAACACATCTGGATGAGTAAAAGCGGATTTTCTGTATTTTTTTGAGAATATCTTGGTATGATGGAGATACGCCCTTTTTGCCTTGAGGCACTTTTTTAGAGAATTTCAAGAGCTATTAAAAAGGATTAGGGTAAAAAGGGCGTATCTCCGGTATTTATCGAAATATTTTTAAGAAACAGACGAAAGAGGATAATCTTCAAAAAATTATTTAAAAAAAGTGAAATTATCCTATTTTATATTGTTTACGATTAAATTAAGATGTCAAGTCCTTCCGCTTTAATTTTCATCCCAAAATCTCCATAATTCTTCTATTTATCGTTAAAAGAATTCAATAATTTCCTCAAAAATTTGGTTTAACCCTCAAATCAATGTTTTGATGTTCATTCTATATTGAAAATTCGAAACTTTTCATTCATTTGAATCATTTCTTGTAATAAAATAGTTTGTCTAATACTTCACAAATCACCAGATGTTCTTTTTTCTCTTCCGATTCACAAGGTACTTGTATATATAAATTGAATAAATTCCATTCATAAGTAGAATCAGACCCTTGACCTCAGCCTCATCTGGCTTATTTGTTCATATATCCTCGAAAAAAACTTACAAGAAGAATGGAATCATCCTATTTTACACTTTTCACGACCAAATTGAGGCATCAGGTCCTTCTGCCCTAATTTTCCTTCTAAAATCTTCATAATTCAGTCATTTATCATTCAAATAATTCCATAATTTCCTCAAAAATTCCCTTCAATTTCTAAATTAACGTTTTGCGGTGTTCATTTTATGCTGAAAATTCGAAAATTTCATTCATTTGAAGGATTTCCGTTCATAAGATAGTCCATCAAATACTTCAAAAATCTCCAGATGGTCTTTTTTTTCTTTATTAAGACATCCAGTCCTTCTGCCTTAACTTTCATCTTCAAAATCTTTATAATTCACTCATTTGCCATTGAAATAATTCAATAATTTCTTCAAAAATTTGGTTTGACTTTCAAATTGATGTTTTGCTGCTTATTCTAAGCTGAAAATTCGAAAATTTCATTCATTTGAATCATTTCCGTTAATAAGATGATCCATCTAATGCTCTGAAAGTCTCCATATGGTCTTTTTCCATAGAATATCACTCAAACCATGGTTCCTTTTTATCTTTCCTCAAAGTTTTCTCTTCCGATTCACACGATACTTGTATATATAATATATAAATTGAATAAATTCCATTCATAAGTAGGAATCGAAAGCCTTGACCTCAGCCTCATCTCGCTTATTTTTCAATATATTCTCAAAAAAAAGATGGAATGATCCCATTTTATATTTCTCACGACTAAATTGAGGCAGCAGGTCCTTCTGCCTCAATTTTTGCTCTAAAATCTGCATAATTCAGTCATCTATCACCCAAATAATTCAATAATTTCCTCAAAAATTGCATTTAATTTCCAAATCAACGTCATGTATCGTTCATTTCATGCTGAAAATTCGAAAAATCTATTCATTCGAATAATTCCTGTTAATAAAATGGTGTTACCTTATATTTCACAAATCTTCAGATGGTTCTCCTTCTCAATTAAGACATCAGGTCCTTCTGCCTCAACTTTCATCTTCAAAATATCCATGATTAACTCATTTATCATCAAAATAATTCAATAATATTCCCAAAAAATTAGATAAACTTTCAAATTAATGTTTTGCTGCTTATTCTAAGCTGAAAATTCGAAAATTTCATTCATTTGAATCATTTCCGTTAGTAAGATGATTCATCTAATGCTCTGAAATTCTCCATATGGTCTTTTTTCATAGAATATCACTCAAACCATGGTTCCTTCTCTTCTTTCCTCAAAGTTTTCTCTTCCGATTCATAAGATACTTGTATATATAATATATCAATTGAATAAATTCCATTCATAAGTAGGAATCAGAAGCCTTGAACTCAGCCTCATTTCGCTTATTCTTCAATATATTCTCAAAAAAAACTAAAAGAAAAAGATGGAATGATCCCATTTTATATTAGTCACGACTAAATTGAGGCATCAGGTCCTTTTGCCTCAAATTTTATTCTAAAATCTTCATAACTCAGTCATTTATCACCCAAATAACTCAATAATATTCCCAAAAAATTAGTTAAACTTTCAAATTAATGTTTTGCTGTTTATTCTAAGCTGAAAATTCGAAAATTTCATTAATTTGAATCATTTCCGTTGATAAGATGATCCATCTAATGCTCTGAAAGTCTCGATATGGTCTTTTTTCATAGAATATCACTCAAACCATGGTTCCTTTTTATCTTTCCTCAAAGTTTTCTCTTCCGATTCACAAGATACTTGTATATATATATATATAAATTGAATAAATTCCATTCATAAGTAGGAATCAGAACCCTTGACATGTCATTATATTCGTATTGAATGGATTTTCTTGTCTACTAGAAATTCAAGGCGGTTCGTTTATTCTTCACAAGCTGTGTGGTGACATCAGTCTACCAAAGAATGTGGCCAATTTCACCCAGGCTTTAACGTTTAGATTGTTGGGAAGCTAGTAATAAATCAGTTCTACCCGTGACTCATTGAAACTCTTGGCTTTTGACGGCTTCCAACATTATGAATATAAATGTACATAACTAAAGAGAAAGAAGGAAAAAAAAAACATTCGTTGAATGAGAAAAATTGCGTGAGAACCAAAATGTGGATTTCTTCAATCGTTCATTAATGATGAAAATTGTTTTGAATGAAATTTCATCGAAATCACGAATAATTCAATAATTTCATCAATATATTTTACCATTTGTGACCTCAATCTCTATCAATATATGCTTTCCTGTGCTACTGGCCTTGTAATTCTTTCTCAGGTATTTTTGGCGATGAAAAGTCATTTCCTAGATTTTGCAATTTTCTGAAATAAATTTTTTATTGAGTTCTTGAATTGAAAAATGAAAAAAAAGGGAGATCTTTAAATTTTTTTTGGACTTTCTTTTTCAAGAAAATTTAGGAAATTAATGGAGATACGCCCTTTTTGTTCTAATTCTTCTTTTGTAGATTTTGAAATTAACAACAAAAAATTATGAGGAGAAAATCGCTCTATCTCGCTTAATTTCCGAAATCTTAAAAAAAACTGAAAAATTATTTTTTTTCTTCTCATTTTTGGCAAATTTTTTGGAAATTGATGGAAAAAAGAATAAAAAAATTAAAAAATGGTGATACGCCCTTTTTTCTCCAATATTTTTTTGCAATTCGCGAAATTCTTTACGAAAAAAAATTAGAATAAAACCGCTTTATCTCGTTTAATTTCCGAAATCCCCCAAAAAAATTAGAAAAATATCATTTTTCCTTATTTTTGTGAATATCTCAAAAATCAATGGAGATCCGTCCTTTTTGTTCTAATTATTTTTTTTTGTATTTTTTGAAATTCTCCATAAAAGGAAAATGTTAGGGTAAAAAGGGTGTATCTCCATTATTTTCGGCAATACTCTAATCATAAAAATGACAAAAATAAATTTCCACTTTTTCTCATTTTTTTTTTTTTTTTCGTATCTTTTCACTTGTGAATTCAAGCAATTTTATAGAAATAACATGTGAATTCTATTATGTTTATGGTACTCTTTTTCTCTTCAGCACAGAGAATCACGAACAAACGTGCCGCCAATTAAGGCCACGAACTGAATCGTGACAAGGACAAGGACGTGTCTGTTATGACCTGCATACCTTTTATATTCCTTTGACTAAATTTCTTTCTCGCATTTATTTCTGAAGTTAATAACAATAATGATAATAATGAGAAAATATATATGAAGATGATAGGTAAAAGCAGTAGAAAATTTATTTGAGTATCGAATGATGAAAAATTATTTTATTCATCAATTCAGTAGTGAAGAGGTGAAACAGGATAAGTCGACTTATCTTTGCGATCATTTGGAAGGAAATATCTTATTTATCTTTTTTTTGTAGAGAATTTCAAGAGTTACAAAAGATTTTTCGGGCAAAATTGCTCTATTTCGCTTATTTTTTAATGTATTTTCTAACAACTAAATGAGAAAAAAATAGACTTATCTTGTTTTACCTCTTCACTACTGAATTCGTAATTTTTCTTTCGTTGTTATTATCGCAATTTTTCATTGGGTCAATTGAGCTCAAAAATGAACTCTAATAGTTTAAAATATTCATAAAATTTGTGCACACATGTTGGTGCTTTGGAAATAGGTAGATTTTCTGTCAGTGATATGAGGTTATGGCTCATGATTATACACCAATGGACAGAGAGCGTTGCACCTCATTTATGTGCAGTTTACTACATCATGGCTCGTAATATAATCATCTTTTTCGATAAAATACGAATTTGCAGGTGTAAAAGAGGAGTTTATTGTTTCCTTTTTTTTTTTTTAATATCCCAGTAAATAATGGAGATACGTCCCTTTTTTGTAGCTTTTTGAATTTTTTATAAAAAAAAAGGATTAGTGTGAAAAAAGGGGATTTTCAACATTTATCGAAATATTTACGAGAAAAAAATGAATTTGCCGTGTTATTTCTGCTTTTTATTGTAGATATCGAAAAATAATGGGGATACGCCCTATTTGCGTTTTTCGTATGGAATGTCAAAAGCTATCATAAAAGATTAGGACAAAATCACTCTAACTCAATTTCCGAGATATTCTCAACAAAAAAAATGAAATATATAGTACTGAAGTTATAAAATTGAATAAATCGATTTTTTTTAAATATCTCGAAAGCTAATGAATATACGCCTTTTTTTGCCCTAATCCCCTTTTGTAACTCTTGAAAGTCTCTCAAAAATGTCTTTGGGTAAAAAGGGCGTATCTCCAGAAGAACAAGTGGACTATAGTATTGTCTTCCAACTGATATAGCTTTTTCTGCTGATACTTTAGCAATATGCTTTCGAATGAAAGTGATACAACTTTTTTCAAATCATCTTTAAAATATCAAATTTTGAAGAAATTCATTAAAACGCTAATAATTCGAGAACTAATCATGCAAATAAGCTCAAAATTCGCAGGCATCTAACTGATACAAATCTTGAGATAATATATGAGTATAGAGGTCGGCAAAAAAAAAATCCGCATTTTTAATTTTTTAATGTTTTTTTATTTCTGTAATTTCCATCGAAAAAATTTTAATTACTTTCTTAATGAAAAATTTGGATTTCTAAATTTTTCATCAGTTTGAAAATTAATTTTTTTTTGTACCAATTTTGATTACTACTGTAATTAAAAATTTGACTGATGAAATTTTATAATTCTTTTTCTTATTCGAAATTTTGATTCTTTCTTACTTATTAATTGATTGGAATAATTAATTTTATAATAAAATCAACGCTACTATGTTTAATCTTCCCAAATATAATCGTCTTTCAGACAAAAATTTTGAGTTGAGAGTGTTAACTAAATGTAACACAAATAAGAACTTATAATTTAATCCAATCTAAATGACGCTTATATGACATTTATAATTCAATTTAACTAATAAAAATGTTAATAAGTTTAATAAAGAAAATAATTATGAAATTCCATCAGTCAAATTTTAAATTACAATAGTCATCAAAATTGTTTTTAAAAAAAATTAATTTTCAAACTAATGAAAAGTTTAAAAATCCAAATTTTTCATTAAGAAAGTAATCAAAATTTTTTCAATGGAAATTACAGAAATAAAAAAAATTAAAAAATTAAAAATGCCAATTTTTCTTTGCCGATCTCTGTATGAGTATAAATAACATCAGTTGAATAATTTCCAGAAATTCTATTAAAAACTGATTTTCGAAATATGGACATATGTCAAAAAGTATTCTCTTCAAATGGAGCTTAAAAAATAGAATTTGTCGAGAGGAAGTTTTCCACAAAACATGAAATTTTTCTATAAAATTGTTTTGCTGTAATTGAGACTTCATGCACACACAGACATGTGCTAAAAATATTATTTTCTCTCTATTCAGATCATTTTAAGAATTTTCTATTTAAAAAAATTACAATAAAAAATTCTGATGATTACATAGCTTCCATTCGGAAGCAAAAACTACAAAAATAGCAGGAAAAATCGGCTTTCACTACTTGGATAGTATAATTGTGTTACTACACACAGAAAACACTGAGCGTAGAAGACGCACAGAAGTGCGTAATCACTGCACATGTGTGCGTACTTCACGTTCTTACAATCGAACGTGATGTACGCACACTCGGTGCGTGATGTACGCACACGTGTGCGTGATGTACGCACTCTTTTTGCGTGATCTACGCACACTTGTGCGTGATTTGCGCACACTTGTGCGTGGTCTGCGCACACTTGTGCGTGATCTGCGCACACTTGTGCGTGATCTACGCACACTTGTGCGTGATTTACGCACAGAAGTGCGTGATCTACGCACAGCTGTGCGTGATCTACGCACAGCTGTGCGTGATGTACGCACAGCCGTGCGTGATGTACGCACAGCTGTGCGTGATGTACGCACAGTTGTGCGTGATGTCGACACACGGTAAATAAGCGAAATAGACGTTAATATGGGATCAGGAAGGAGTTTTTCTAGTTTTTCGTGATTATCTGGGTGAATAAACGAGATAGAGCGAAATAGATATCGTCGCCTTAGAGTGAAAGGGGCGTAAGTGCCATTCTTCCCGATTTTTTTTTCCAAAATAACAAAAAGGCGGATCTCCACCATTATTGCTCCAATAGGCTTTCCAAGGCCTTTTACGCAATATTAGTAAAAAAATAAAGAATAATAACACATAGGTGTAAGTACCACTGACTAATAACAAAGGGGCGTAAGTGCTGGAGATACGCCTCTTTGTTTTTAGTGTTTTCATTGGATTTTCCCTAATTATCGGGAAAAAACTAATAACAAAAAGGCGTAAGTGCCGGAGATACGCCCCTTTGTTTTTAGGGTTTTCATTGAATTTTCTCTAATCATCGGAAAAAAATTAAAAACAAAGAGGCGTAAGTGCCATAGTTTAGATACAAATCGCTAAAAACAAAAAGGCGTAAGTGCCAAAATCCAGATGAGAAAACCTAAAAACAAAAGGTAACTCGGGCGTAACTCCGAATATTCTCATGAGATAAAAAAAATTATAAAAACAAAGAGGCATAAGTGCGGAGATACGTCCTTTTCACTTTAACTTCAACAATTATTTAACGTTTAAAAAGGAAGTAACAAAAGGGCGTAAGTGTGGAAATACGGCCCTTTCATTTTAAAATTGGTAGTTACGCCATTTTGTTATTTCAATTTTCAATAATCCAAATAATGTTCCAGAGGCCATAAAAAACATTTTGCAGTGATAAGTGGACATACGCCCCTTTCACACCAGAATTTCGTGTTTTTGGCACTCACGCCCCATTCACTCTAAGGCGACGATATCAATATTGAATCAGGAGAGAGTTTTTTCAGTTTTTCGCTATCATCTTGGTAAATAAGCGAGATAGAGCGAAATGGACGTTAATATGGGATCATCGGGAAGTTTTTCCAGTTTCTCGCGATTATCTCGGCGAATAAGCGAGATAGAGCGGAATGGACGTTGATATGAGAGCAGGAGGGAGTTTTTCCAGTTTGACGTGATTATCTCGATGAATAAGCGAGATAGAGTTAAATGGACGTTAATTTGGGAGCAGGAGGGAGTTTGTCCAGTTTTTCGTGATTATTTCGGTGAATAAGCGAGATAGAGCGAAATGGACGTCATATGAGATCACCAGGGAGCTCTTTCAGTTTTTCGTCATTATCTCGGTGAATAAGCGAGATGGGGCGAAATGGACGTTAATTTGGGATCAGGAAGGAGTTTTCCCAGTTTTTCGTGATTATCTCGGTGAATAAGCGAGATGGGGTGAAATGGACGTCAATATGAGATCACCAGGGAGTTTTTCCAGTTTTTCGTCATTCTCTTAGTGAATAAGCGAGATACATCGAAGTGCACGTTAATTTAGGATCAGGAGGGAGTTTATTAGATTTTTCACGACTATACCGGTGAATAAGTGAAATAGAGCGAAATGCACGTTAATTTGGGATCAAGAGGACATTATTTCATGTGAAAACTTCCTCATAATTCCATATGTTTACTTCGCTCTACCCAGGTAGGAAGCGCCGAGGCTGACGACGAGTACAGCCCCTTACTAACCTTGGCGCACTGAGGCTTGGGGAACCAAGCCTCTGCCAGGCTTGTTCTTGTCGTCAAAATTAGGCTGAGATTATGAGTATTCATTCCTTCATTTTCAAATTTCAACCTAGGCTTGAATCAGCCTCGATTGAGGCTTCCTCTACAAAGGCTTCATTCTGAAGGGTGGACGAGTCTTGGGCCAGCCTTCACTCATTAGATAGGAATTTCCTCATTATTGTTGCAATAACAATAACAATATTAGTGTTAATAGGTAAATTCCATTTTTTTGTGTGATTTTTGGAATATTTCATGAGCCTCATTCGAGGCTTGTCTCAGTCTTGGGCTAAGCCTGATTTCGATTCAAACCGACAAAATTCTGTTATTAATTATTTAAGCGGATAGATAATTGAATAAAATTATTATTATAACATTGGAAGGATAAAAAATGAAATATATGAACATAGAGTTTTAGAGTGTCGATGAGAGAAAAGGTTGAGTCACTTTATAATTCGGGTTTATGTCTTATGAACTCAAGTAAGTGAAATAGCCTAGTGGGCTAGATGCATGTTTCGAGCACAGTCCTTCGGTGGATATCTTGGACAACAGCGGCACCAGGACGATCTTCTCTGGGGAACAACATCCGGACGCGGCATCTGAATAAATATATATTCACACCAATCGGGTCGAGGATAATTAATAATAATGAAGTAGCCTTTTTATCATTAAAAATTTTTAGAATCAATGGCTGCGGGTTCGAGTCCAAGCCGGAGCAACTTTTTTTTCCATATTAATGTTATTTTCAATACTATTGGAGCTGATTTATCTCGTGAAAGCCTTATAATTCAATAGTAATTAATGTTAAACAATTGTTTAAACATTCTATAGCCCCATTGTCTGGAGCGGTTCACCCTCATTTCAGACTTAGATCTGAGTGTTGGGGAAAGCCTCAGTTTCCAACCTTGGGATGATCTTATCATTCTAAGGCTCATCAAGGCTTGTTTCAGCATTGTCATCTGAGCCTTAGACTACTCAGCCTCAGCCTTGGGCAAAGGCTGAGCAAGGCTTGTTCTGATCGTCAATTCCTACCTGGGATCTCGCTTATTCACCAATATAGTCGCGAAAAAGTGAAAAGACTCCCTCCTGATACTAAATTAACGTCCATTTCGCCTTCTCTCGCTAATTCACTGAGATAATCGCGATTAACTGGCGAAACTCCCTCCTGATCCCAAATCAACGTCCATTTCGCTCTATCTCGCTTATTCAACGAGATGATCACGATAAGCTGGACAAATTCCCGCCTGATCCAAAATTAACGTCTATTTCGCTTATTCATAGAGATAATCACGTAAAACTCCCTCGTGCTTCCATATTAACGTCCATTCCGCTCTATCTCGTTTATTCACCGAGATAATCGCGAAAAACTGGAAAAACTCTCCGATGATCCCATATTAACGTCCATTTCGCTCCATCTCGCTTATTTACCTAGATGATAGCGAAAAACTGAAAAAACTCTATCCCGATTCAATATTGGTATCAATTTCGCTCTATCTCGCTTATTCATCGAGATAATCACGTAAAACTCCCTCCTGCTTCCATCTTAACATCCATTCCGCTCTATCTCGCTTATTCACCGAGATAATCGCGAAAAACTGGAAAAACTCCCCGATGATCCCATATTAACGTCCATTTCGCTCCATCTCGCTTATTTACCTAGATGATAGCGAAAAACTGAAAAAACTCTCTCCTGATTCAATATTGGTATCAATTTCACTCTATCTCGCTTATTCACCGAGATAATCACGAAGAACTGGATAAACTCCCTCCTGCTCCCAAATTAACGTCCATTTCGCTCTATCTCGCTTATTCATCGAGATAATCACGTGAAACTCCCTCCTGCTTCCATCTTAACGTCCATTTCGCTCTATCTCGCTTATTTACCGAGATGATAGCGAGAAACTGAAAAAACTCTCTCCTGATTCATTATTGATATCTATGTCGCTCTATCTCGCTTATTCACCGAGATACTTACGAAAAACTGGAAAAACTCCCTCCTGATCCCATATTAACGTCTATTTTGCTTTATTTCGCTTATTTACCGTGTGTCGATATCACGCACAACTGTGCGTACATCACGCACAACTGTGCGTACATCACGCACAACTGTGCGTACATCACGCACAACTGTGCGTACATCACGCACAAGTGTGCGTGCATCACGCACTTCTGTGCGTAGATCATGCACAAGTGTGCGTAGATCACGCACAAGTGTGCGTAGATCACGCACAAGTGTGCGCAGATCACGCAAAAAGAGTGCGTACATCACGCACAAGTGTGCGCAGATCACGCAAAAAGAGTGCGTACATCACGCACAAGTGTGCGCAGATCACGCAAAAAGAGTGCGTACATCACGCACACGTGTGCGTACATCACGCACCGAGTGTGCGTACATCACGTTCGATTGTGAGAACGTGAAGTACGCACACATGTGCAGTGATTACGCACTTCTGCGCGTCTTCTACGCTCAGTGTTTTCTGTGTGTAGATTCAATGATTATGTATTGATATCACTAGGAACGTTGCGAATATCGATTTATCCTGGACAATGAAATGCTCCGGGGCTAATATTGATTCAATTGAACCAGTATGAACCCCCCTTCTTCCCTCTCTCTATCTCTATCTCCCTTTTCAATATCAAATTCCACCAGGTGGACCATATCGTGCAGGAAAGTCAGTTTGTGCTCTTGCTTTCGCATCTTCCTCACGCATCGCTGCTACAAGAAATAGCGTTCTTGGAATTTTCAACAATACCATGGGCTTTGTAGTGTTATTCCTATTCATCTGGTGTAACTGACGCCACACAACGTTCATCGTTATACCATTCTGTCTCTTTCTGCAGCCCACAAACTTCTCATTTTGTTATTTCTGTTTCTTTCTTTTTTTTTTTGCTTTTTCTTTTTTTGGTAGAATAACTCATCGTGATAATGCAATCGAGGGCCTATTTTCGGGTTTTTTTCTTCTTTTTTTTGGAGGCAGTTCAATGGAATAAATTTTGGGGATTCGTACGTTTCAAACGGCATGCAACTGCGGGAGCTGAAAGAAAGTGGAGCAGCTGAGAATTATTATATAAGAGGCTAGAGAAGAGAGGAAAAGAGAAAGAAGATTTTTTCATTTGAGAAGGTGCGAATTTAAGAAAATCGAGAGTTTCCATTTTTTTCAACTTTATTTTCTGAGTTTTATGTTTGAAATAAGGAAAATCTGGCGAAATTAGATGATTTATTAGAAATAGTTTTTTTATGATTTCATTGAGAAGCTGAGGAAATTTGAGGTGGAAAACTTGTGTCAGAAGTCATTTTTGAGGATTTTAAAAGAAAATAATTTTTTTTTTAAATTTATCTTTTGAATTTTATGTTATGACAATGAGAGCCAAAAATATTCCCAAAAACCCGAAAATTTTGATCCAAAAAGTTCAAAATTCCAAAAAAAAATCTCAAAGATGAATTCAGACACATGTTTTCCAGCTAAAATTTCCTCAGCTTTTCAATAAAATCATCGGAAAAAATCAATTTCTCACCATTCGATCAAAATCACTCCATTCCCAGGCAAATCCGCTCAATTACTGCAGAATGTCAAAAAAATTCCCACATAATCACAAAAAAAATCAAAATTACCCAACTTTAAGATGAATCTGATTGACTAAAAATCCTCGAAAAATTCACCAATAATCAAAAACTTTCATCGCTAACTTCTCCCCACAAAATGTGTAAGCCTCATTATTGCAACTCATAACTGTTTTGAAATCATCTTCAGATGAGGCACACACACACATACACACACACACACACACACACCTCACTGATACTCAAAGCATCAAAAATAACCAGCGCGACTTGAGGGCGCCTTTGGCAGTATCACGTATCCAGCAATTATCGGTGCTAAATTTTTACGACGTACCAGAAAGGATATATAATGCATTTGCCAGAGAAGAAGTGGGAGGAGTCCATTCCCGTAGACCTGGGCTAAATGTGCGATATTCATTTTTACTTGTGTGTTCCTCTTCAAGTTCCTCTTTGTGAGATGTGAAATACAACGAACACACAGAGGCCCCGATGAAAATTGAGGAAACGAAAAAAGCCAATCAAAATTCTCTTTAAAAAAAAAAACGAGTGGATAATAGTATTGCTTTCCAACTGATGTAGCTTTTTTTGCTAATACTTTGGCAATATGCTTCCAAATGGAAGCAGGGTAACCAGACTCTTTTGCTGACGAGTAGCCTAACTGAGGCGCGGAAGTAGCCGAAAGTAGCCTCGATTATTCCGAATAAGGGACATGAAATGAATAATTTTTCAGTATAAATGTTACCATTATTATTCAATATATATTATCAAATATTTATTTTGATAATCATTAAATTCGGAATCTTTATCATTTCTATATTTAATTCATGACAAGTATATTAATTCAATAGAAGAATATAGAAATTTTCAATTTCTAGGCAATCAAAGACATCTGAAAATTAAATATTTTTTTGATACTCGTTAATATCATCAGACAACTCATCAATATTATTGTCTTCTGCATATTTAATTAAATTGAGAGCTTTATCAATGTCCTCATCATTAGTTATGTTATTATTATTATTATCATGACTGTCACCTATAGTTATAATTATATTTTGATGTATCACGGTCGATACTTTCAATCATATTCCGAATAATATGTTGATGTAACAGGGTGCAATAGAGAGTGACGGTAAATTTAAATAGAAACATTCATTTCATTCTCATTATCACCATTTTTTTATTCTTAGGTAAATGAAATTGAAGGTAGGAGAAAAAAATTCTCACTGAAATAAAAAAGTAGCCTAAATGGCGATAAGTAGCCCCATTTGGCAACCCTGAATGGAAGTGATACAACTTTTTTCAAACCATCATCGAAATATCAAATTTTGAAGAAATTCATTAAAACGACAATAACTCGAGAACCAATCATGCAAATAAGCTCAAAATTCACAGGCATCTAACTGATACAAATCTCGAGATAATAAATGAGTATAAATAACATCAGTTGAATAATTTCCAGAAATTCCATTCAAAACTGATTTTCGAAAAATGGACATATGTCAAAAAGTTTCGATTGAATTCTCTTCAAATGAAGCTTAAAAAATAGAGTTTGTCGAGAGGAAATTTTCCACAAAATATGAAATTTTTCTATAAAACCGTTTTGCTGTAATTGAGATTTTTATGCACACACAGACACAGACATGCGCTAAAAATATCATTTTCTCTCTATTTAGATCATTTTAAGTATCTTCTATTAAAAAAATTACAATCGAAAATTCTGATGATTACATAGCTTTCATTTGGAAGCAAAAACAAAAAACTCTCTTCATGGGAAGATTTTTAGTTTTGCATTTTCAGAAGAATTGTGTTTTAAACATGATGACGATCAAAAAACTCTGGATATTATCATCAACCGTGATCCAACCTTTTGAAAATTACGATCCATCGCTGTTTTTAGATACCATTCTATTCTCCTAACCACTTGTTAAAGTTCATTATTTATGAATGAAGTGGAGAAACTTCAAGGTATATAATTTTCTTTGAAGTTTCATTGGATCCGCATCATCAGGTTTTTTTTAAAGAATATCTTAACAACTAATGGAGATGCGCTCTTTTTCCTCTAATCCTCTTCTTAACTCTTCAATTTCTTTACGAAAAATGCTTGACGCAAAAAGGGCGTATCTCCATTATTTTCCGAGATATTTTTAAAGAAATCAGTCAATTCTTCTATTTATTTCGGTTTTTTTTCTATCGATTGAGATAAAAAAAGGAATTCTTGAGTAAACATGATAAAAAATTCACTTCAACTATGAGAATTCTTGGGAAAAGTGATTGCTCAGAAAAATAGTCTAGAGAAAATCAATGGAGAAGTGCAAAGAGCCTAGACTTATTGGAATTGGTATTAATATACCTAAATAATCGCCTTTTTTTTACGATTTTTACGATGAAAGCGAGTTACCTTGAAGGTTTATCCATGGATAGAAGGATTTTCTGCTGTCTGGGTGTCATCCAGACGGTCTATCAAGTGATAGGCACAGATGGATACACCTATAACAGATAATTACAAACTGGACTGTGCTTTGATTTGACCTTTCGACCTTCTGACAAACCATCTCTGACGACAGAGTCAAGGGCAATCTCTGGATGATACACGTCAAAAGTCTTTCAATCCCCCCCCCCCTCCCCGCCCCTCTTTATGCTGGACCATAAGCAACATCTTCAGTTCATGTAAAAAAAAAAAAAAAAATTTACATCGATGAATTAAAAAAATTTTAATAAAAAATAAAATCAAATTTTTTTAAATCAAAAAATGAAATAAAAATTTTTTAAATGAAAAATAAAATAAAAAAATTCAGGAGTTCATTAGCTTTGGAAAAATCCTTAATAGCGAATTATTGCAAAATTAATCATTAATTAATGGAAAAATGCAATATTTCTGAACTGCAATTTTTTTTTTCAATTTTACTTTACATAATAAATAAGTTGATAAAAGAGAATTTTTGCACTTTTTTTTGCATTAATTTTTAGTGAATATTATTGCAAATTAATGGAGATACGCCCTTTTTGCTCTAATCCTTTATCATAAATCTTGAAAATTGTTTATAAAAGAGAATTAGAGCAAAAAGGGCGTATCTTCATTAACTAATCATTTACTGAATTATTTGCACAAAATTAATGATGAAAATTGCGAAAATTGCAACATTTCTTTATTAAAGAAAAAATTCTGTCACTTGTGTTTTTGTGAGAATATCTTTGAAATTAATGGAGATACGCCCTTTTTTGCCTGAATATATTTTTTTGTAGAGAATTTAAAAAGCTACAAAAAAGACGATTGAGCTAAAATCGCCTTATCTTGCTTAATTTCCCAGATATTAAAAATATTGAATATTAAAAATATTGAATATTAAAAATATTAAATATTAAAAATATATTAAATATTAAAAATATTGAATATTAAAAATATTAAATATTAAAAATATTAAATATTAAAAATATTGAATATTAAACAATATTTTCTTAAAACTATGAAAATAGTAATAAAATGCTAAAAAAGAATAATTCCCTTTTTTTCTCATTTTTTCCAAATATTTCGGAAATTAATGGACATACGCCCTTTTTGCCCCACTCCTTCACAATTTCTTGTCAATTGTCTGTTAAAGATAACTGAGGCAAAAAAGGGCGTATCTCCATTATTTACTGAGATATTTGCAAGAAAATAATGCAAAAAAATGGATTTATTCCTGTCTTATCTCTTCATTAATAAATTAGATAATCATAAATTATTCAAATATTATTCCAGTGATAATTGAGTTAAGTCACTCTTTTTCGAGTGATAATTCGTTAAAAATAATTAAAGTTAGGGTGAATATAATTGACATTATTATTTAATCGTACGGCTTCACTATCGCTTAATCAAAAACACTTTTTGTATCTTAACACATTTAATTTGTTGTTTTTTGATTTTTTCAATGATAATTTGTTGTTTTTAATCATAATTCCATCACACTTTAATGAAAACGAGAAACGACCACCGAATCGCGTAAAAAAAGGATATTTATCACGTTGTGACAGTGGTCGAGCCCGGATTGTAATAAAAATTAATCTCGAGGGCACAAGAGGGGCTTTCGACTCTCGGCACCTTATTATCATATCATTAATAATGCTTAGCTATTCATTGCAGTTGTGTTTTTTTCACTTTTTCTTTTGGTTGAAATCATGTAATTGCATCAGAGGCCCAATTATTCCTAATTAAATTAAGAAGAGAAGAAAGAAAAGATTTTTTATTTTATTCTTTGTCTATTTAAAAAAAAAAACATTTTTTTTTTTTTTATTAACGTGGGGTAAAATGGGTCTTCCAATAAAATCGTGAGAGATACAATTTTTTCGATGATTTCATCAGAATACTGAGAAAATTTCACATAAAAAACACGTGTTAAAGAATTTTTTTTGAAAAATTTAGAAATTTTTGGAAAATTTAGAAGTTTTTTAAAAAAATTTTATGATTATTTTTTTTAATGCAATTGGGACTCTGATGCTCCCCACTAGGGTTATCCATCACATTATCATTATTATTATTATTATTATTATTATTATTATTATTATTTTATTAATTGATTAAACCAATAATAAAATCCAATGAAGCTATATATTTTGAATAAAATCAATTAATTTTTGATAATTTTCGTAATTATTATGTTTGAAATATTACAGATTGGTTTCCAAAAATGTGTTCCTGCTTGGAGAGTGGAACATCGGGACCAATAAATTTTCCATCGAGGCACTCGAGAAATTACAAGCCACTTCCATCTGGACCAACGCTATTCAATTACAGGAATATGATGCCAAGAACGAGCAAAAGGGATATGACCAAAGATGAAGCCATTGATGAAGAGCGACAGGTCAGTAAAATTATTTAATTTTTATTGCAAAGAGGGAAAATGAGATAAATCGTGGGGTTAGTGACAAAAGGGCGTAAGTGCTCAAGAGCTGTGTATAATCCATGTACTTACACCGTTTTGCCTCTAAGGCATTGAAATGGATTTCGACGAAATGCTTTTTTTCGTTTTTGCTTCCGAATGGAAGCTATGTTATCATCAGAATTGTCGATTGTAATTTTTTTAATAGAAGATACTTAAAATGATCTAAATAGAGAGACAATGATATTTTTAGCGCATGTCTGTGTGTGCATAAAAGTCTCAATTACAGCGAAACGATTTTATAGAAAAATTTCATATTTTGTGGAAAACTTCCTCTCGACAAAGTCTATTTTTTAGGCTCCATTTGAAGAGAATTCGATCGATACTTTTTGACATATGTCCATTCTTCGAAAATCAGTTTTTAATGGAATTTCTGGAAATTATTCAACTGATGTTATTTATACTCATATCTTATCTCGAGATTTGTATCAGTTAGATGCCTGTGAATTTTGAGCTTATTTGCATGATTAGTTCTCGAGTTATTGGCGTTTTAATGAATTTCTTCAAAATTTGATATTTCGATGATGATTTGAAAAAAGTTGTATCACTTCCATTCAGGGTTGCCAGATGGGGCTACTTAACGCCATTTAAGCTACTTTTTTTATTTCAGTGAGAATATTTTTCTCCTACCTTCAATTTCATTTACCTAAGAATAAAAAAATGGTGATAATGAGAATGAAATGAATGTTTCTATTTAAATTTACCGTCACTCTCTATTGCACCCTGTTACATCAACATATTATTCGGAATATGATTGAAAGTATCGACCGTGATATATCAAAATATAATTAAAACCAAAGGTGACAGTCATGATAATAATAATAATAACAGAACTAATAATGAGGACATGGATAAAGCTCTCAATTTAATTAAATATGCAGAAGACAATAATATTGATGGGTTGTCTGATGATATTAACGAGTATTAATCAAATATTTAATTTTCAGATGTCTTTGATTGCCTAGAAATTGAAAATTTTTATATTCTTCTATTGAATTAATATACTCGTCATGAATTAAATATAGAAATGATAAAGATTCCGAATTTAATGATTATCAAAATAAATATTTAATAATATATATTGAATAATAATGATAACATTTATACTGAAAAATTATTCATTTCATGTCCCTTATTCGGAATAATCGAGGCTACTTTCGGCTACTTCCGCGCCTCAGTCAGGCTACTCGTCAGCAAAAGAGTCTGGTTATCCTGCTTCCATTCGGAAGCATATTGCTAAAGTATCAGCAGAAAAAGCTATATCAGTTGGAATGCAATACTATTAGCCACTTGTTTTTTTTTTTTTTGGAGATTTAATTTATTCGTTTATTCTATTTATTTTCAGGCGGAAATTACGTTCTACAATTGTGATCTAACGTGCAATACAATTGTGGTTGAGAAAGATCTTCGTACTATTGACCTGTGCGAATTGCTGAAGGTGAAAAATCGAGTTTCTGGAATGGACTGGTCGATTGTTGAAACGTGGACGGAACTTGGAATTGGTGAGTAATGATGATGATAATTATATTCTGGGGAAAGGGTGAGAGATGGATTTTTTTTGATGATTTTGTTGGAAAGCTGAGGAAATTTTGGGTGGAAAACATGGGTCAAAATTGGTTTCTGGGGATTTTTTAGGAGATTCAAATTTTTAGGGCAGAAAAAGATGAAGGGTTTTATGGATTTTTCGAAAATTTCAGTTTTTTCAGAATATCTCCGGTTCTATTGGTCGCAGTGTTGAAATTCTGAATGGAAATGAAAGGTGCGATCATTTGCCATCTTTTCATGCGGTTTTGAAAGGAAAATATCGAGTTTTGAAATGGAAAATATCGATTTTTGATATATTTGTACTAAATGACAAATTTTCATGAAATTGCCCACAAATTTCTTTAAAATCGATATTTTTCATTCCGAAACACTATCAATCGATGACAAAAGGTGAGATACCTTTCACCTCCATTCGGAATTTTCACGCTATGACCAATAAAACTGAATATATCTACAAAAAACTGAAATTTTCAGCAGTTTTCTTTGAAAAAAATCAAATTCTCTAAAAATTAACAAAAATAAATTTGAACCAATAATTTCCAAATATTTTTTTTCTCGCTTTCCCAATGAAATTATCAAAAAAAATCGTATCTCCAATATTCTCCCTCATTTCCCGCGTTCTTCCCCTCTATTTTACTCCTCAAGTACAGAATGAATTAAAATCATAAAAAAATGAATTCTCTTCACAAATTATTTACGTCAGCTTCAAGCAGCTTCAACGAAATTGATACTACAAGACAGTTTGATTACAATCTCATCATGAAATTGAAGAGGCACTTTATCTCAAACGCAGCCAGACCTAGACAATTTTACTTTCAAGAATTGATTCCTCATTCCTCTTCTCCATCTCATTAATGGCAATTTCCATCTTCTCATCGACATTCTCAAACTCCAGTCTCTGATTGTTGAAAAACAATGTCGATTTATAAAATAGGACAAATTGACCGATTTTTGTAATTATTATTATCAGTAGAAATATGTCTGAAACTTATGGAGATACGCCCTTTTTACTCTAATTCTTTTCTTTTAGCTCTTAAAATTCTTTACAAAAGCCTTTTTCTTGTCAGAAAACTTCTTTTTTTACGACTAAACCATTTTTATAGAAGAATGAAATAAACAGCTCACAATGAAAGATTAGGGTAAGAAGGGCGTATCTCTTTTACTTTCCGACATTTTCCCATTTTTCAACTCATTAATGGAATTTTCATCTTCTCATCGACATTCTCGTACTTCAACTCCAGCCTCTGATTGCAGCTTCTCTTCCATTTGTTTGAATCACCATCATTCTTTCTCTCCCTCTTTCCTCGTGTCAGTTACCTTTGGATTATTATTAAAAAAGTTTACGTCGAAGAATTAAAGGAGGGAAATTGCCGTTAAAATCTGCTTCTTTCTGCATTATCTTTCGAAGAGTTGGATCCATAGCTCGTCGAGTTTACTGTCGTAACTTTACGTATTGCATTAGGTTTCTTGGCACGGAGAGAAAATGTAAGAGAGCACTCTCATGCCATTTTCATTCTTCTACACTTTTTTATAAGAAAAAAAGGCAGAAGAAAAAGAGGAAAATGAGGAGAAATTGTGGGAGAACAAAATAGTGTTATTTTGGACAAACAAGCAGAGATCGGCAAAAAAAAATTCGCATTTTTAATTTTTTAATTTTTTTTATTTTTGTAATTTCCATCGAAAAAATTGTAATTACTTTCTTAATGAAAAATTTGGATTTTTGAATTTTTCATTAGTTTAAAAATTAATTTTTTTTTTTTAACAATTTTGATTACTATTGTAATTCAAAATTTGACTGATGGAATTTCATAATTATTTTCTTTATTAAACTTATTAACATTTTTATTAGTTAAATTGAATTATAAATGTCATATAAGCGTCATTTAGATTGGATTAAATTATAAGTTCTTATTTGTGTTACATTTAGTTAACACTCTCAACTCAAAATTTTTGTCTGAAAGACGGTTATATTTGGGAAGATTAAACATGGTAGCGTTGATTTTATTATAAAATTAATTATTCCAATCAATCAATAAGTAAGGAAGAATCAAAATTTCGAATAAGAAAAAGAATTATAAAATTTCATCAGTCAAATTTTTAATTACAACAGTAATCAAAATTGTTAAAAAAAAAATTAGTTTTCAAACTAATGAAAAATTTAGAAATCCAAATTTTTCATTGAGAAAGTAATTAAAATTTTTTCGATGGAAATTACAGAAATGAAAAAAATTAAAAATGCGAATTTTTTTTGCCTATCTCTGCAAACAAGTAGTTCCTCTCTGGGTTTCCCAGAAAATTCTTCTAAGAACCCCCTAAAGTTCCTCTGGAAGTTCCCCTAAAAGTTCTCCAGAGAGTTTCCTTAAGATTATTATGGGACACGAATTCTTCAACGTTTGATAAAGTCAGTTCAATCTGTATAAATCCAGAGTGAAGTGGAATAACAGGTTAAGTAAATATGGTAATCTTATATTACTTGAAGTAGTTCTATACTTCTTCGCACTAGTTGTCGAGTGTAAAGCAAGAAATAAACAGAAAAATCACCCAAAAATAAACATTCATGATTAAAAGCCTAGTTCTTGGTGTTTAAAGCAAATTTGAAGAAGAATTTAGGAATCATATGAATTATTTGTAATTTATTACATAATCACTAGTATGCCATTTGACGTAGTGTATTCACGTATTTCCCTCATGCTGAAAGAACAATCATTTATTACAAAGTTATGAGACGGTCAATAATTTTCATATTGCATCGTAAATTTTTGTTTTTTTGCCCCCTTTTTTTAAGACATTTTTCAGATTTTAATCTTTTGCAAAACCTAGAAGTGCGAAAATCTGCATTAATCCATAATTCATCGTGTTATTTTTATTTCGTTTTTATTTATTATTAACCAAACACAAAAAGGTCAATTGATAAGGAATTTCACGAGATACTTAGGATTAATACGAGCTTTCATTTGAAGTTTATTTAAGATTTTAATCTTTAAATCTGTGTAGGTATACAACTAATTAAACCTGTTATTCCACTTCACTCCTGGAAATGTCAGTTCAATATTCATAATCATTTAAAAGGTGTTTGATCTATAGTCAACTTCAGTCTAGATTAAACTGTGCACCAACGTCTCGGCCCTAATTAAATTTAAAATAATTATTATGATTATGCTTCATCATTGATACATTTTTTTTCTTGTTATGTCCGAAGATGTCCCTCGCGTCTGAGGACAATTTAATATTTTTCCGAACACTAAACTTTGAATTATAATTTTATTTCAATTAGAACGCGACTATGTTTTGTACCTTTTAATGTCGTAATGAGGGAATATGGTTTTAGGAATTTTATGGAAAGGAGATTCCAAATGTCTTATAAAAGAGAGACAAAGATAAATTAAGTTTTGTAATATTTCAAGCACTGATATTTTAACAGAATTGATAATAAGGTTTCACAATTTTATGTAAGGTTGAAAGTTTGAATTTAGATGATTTTAGGTTGACGGTACTCACTCTTCGTTTAATATTTATTTCAATTATTTATGGTTTTAAGTTCACACCTTATCTAAAGGTGATTCCTTCGACCGTCTTCCGTAAAGGGTTTTTGATGCCAGGGAAGTTGTCTTCAATCACCGTATTTACTAACTATTATTTTAAGTTTTGATTTAATTGAAAAATGAGTTCGTTCACAAACAGAGATATCTATCACACTTTAAAGTGAACAACGAGAGACTACTTTCGATTAAAGATTCCAGTGACCCATTAATTAGCTAATAAATCCCCCTTCACGGTAAATAAAGATTTGGATTAGTAATTAAAGACCGATTTGGCGTCTCGTGCCTAGTGCTTCGAGCCTCTCTCTATTTTGGCAACTCCTATTCAGAAGCAGGTGAACGACTGAAGAAAAACGCGAAATCGATCATATTTATTAGAAGCTGTATTGCTTATTCATCAATTTTGAATGAAGAAATAGTAATCAGCGTTTTACTTAAAATGTTTCAAAACTGACCATAACCCAGTTTCTTCGATCTGGGTTGTATGCATCAGCAATTATTACTTTAAATTTTTCTGGACATAACATTCTCATTTTTTATTCTTTCAGAACGCACCCTTGAAGATCACGAAGATATTCTAGGAGTTTACAAAGAAATGGAATTATTTGCATCACATCATGAGAGAAAATTTTTCTTTCAAAGGGATTTCACGAAATACGAACTATTTATTAATCCAAAGGTATGTTAAGGTTTTTGTCGAATTCACAGTCACCTGCAACAAGATGTTATTCTCTTCATGGAAAACTGTGTTTGATGAATGTATATTGAATATATATATGCCAATCTAAACCAAATAGTTGTGAGCAGAATATTAAAAAAAAAAAAAATGAATATAAAATTATGCAGAATGAGTATTTGTCAAATTTTTGCCGGAATTAATGTAATAAATATATGTTCAATTTTTTATAATGGAAAAAAATATGCATTGGACTTACGCCCTTTTTACTCCGACACAATATAATGATTATTATAACATGAATACATTTTTCACAGATGATTTTCATGGAATAAATATATATATTTTTCATAATCTATATGTGTTTGAATATTTCAATACCCGCATGGTAAATTACAGGAATTTAATAATTAAATTAATTTATTTATGACGCAAATTTTATTTTTTCAAGTGTTTCATGTTTTTTACCTTTTTCTTTTGATATGTGAAAATGTAGATTTATGTTATAAAATCTTTTTTTTTTAATTTTTCAATGGAATTCGGAGTGAGAGTTATGTGCAAGTCATATTTATTTGATGAATATTTAAAAAAATATAGAATATGTGAATTATTACGAGTGATTTTGTCTTGTGTAAATTGAGAAATTTTTATTAAAATGTTTTTTACAAAATAAAATTCTGGCAAAAAGTAGTAAATTATTAGATAATAATGTTAATTTGAAAAAAAAATCTTTGTTCTGTTTACAACGATAGATAATTTGTTTATATTCAATATACGTTCTTTCACTACGTTTTCTCAACTTTTTCATCGTCTCTTGAAATTATTTTATTTTTTAGAAAAATAACGTTAGAAATTTTTTATATTTTTTTTTTATTTTTTAATTATTATTGTGCTCTTCTTAACCGACAATAGGAAGAATTTTCGCTCTTTTTCCACTCGATAAAATAGATTTCTCGAAAATTATCCTTATCAACGTGCGATAATGTGCGGCTGTACCTTCTGCAGATAAATTATGATCATCAGAAGCTGGTAAAGTAGATTTCTGCAGTGAATAAAAGTCGATAAAGTCGAAATCTTCACTTATCATCTGTAGATATTGCAGAAATTACGAAAAATATAGAAAAAATCCAACAGATGGTAAAAGAAACATTAAAGAAGATGGTAAAAAAAATTAGTGCCTTAGAAACAAAGTGGCGTAAGTGCTATACATAGCACTTACGTCCTTTTGTTCCTAAGATGATGAAATAATGAATAAAAAAAGGGTTTACCTCGAATTTCTATTAAAAAAACTAGAATTTTCCAAAAAAACGAAAAATATGAATAGGCACAACACTTACGCCCCTTTGCTTCTAATTATCGAAATATTACAAAAAATGAGAGTATTTTGATAGTTATAGTAATTAAAAAGTCGGAGTCATTACGAGTAAAGCTTGATAATTATAATTATAATTATAATTATTATATTAGCAATAAAATAATTTTTTTTCATCATTTAGAATTGAGAATTTTGATTTTTTTTATTGTTTTATGGAAAAAAATAAGGATTTTTAGGGAATAAATCAAATATTATTTTGTCATCTTAGAAACAAAGGGGTGTAAGCGCTATGTTTATTCATAGGACTTACGCCACTTTGTTTCCAAGGCAAAAAAATCATATTTAAATCCCAAAAAATTCTCTATTTTTTTGAATAAAAAATCCAAAAATAAAAATTTTCACTTCTAAATGATGAAAATTAATTGTTTTATTGGGCTAATATTCACTAGTAATGACTGCGGTTTTTTAATTACTATAATTTCCAAAATATTCTTATTTTCACCACATTTTTATATCTTCAATCTTCATTTTTCTCTTCTTTAAATTCATTTTTTCCCTTTTTTTTCCATTTTTTTCTGCTTTTTTCTCTATTTTTTATTGATAAAATAGATAAATTTCTTGAAAATCCATCAAAAATGGGGCAAAACGGGCATAGAAAGTTTTAAATCACTGACTCATGTTTTTTGCTACAAATTTCCCCAACTTTCCAATGAAATAATTTGTGAAAATTCTATTTCTCTCTTTTTTCACATACAATTCATGAATTGTACACCTGTCAGTTTGTAATAAATTTCGCGAATTCAAGAATAATTAGCAAATTACAAGTAACAATTTATACATAATTATCAATGATTACTCGTCATAATAATAACAATTACTTGGAGTTTATTACTATTTTTTTTTTCAAAACCGTGTATGAAAATTAATGGGCTGTTTAACGAGACGTACACATCAGTGTATTGAGGGTTTATTAAAGTTCGTTTAACTTAATTCCACACTTTCATTTTGATAATTCTGTATATTTTCCAAATAAAATGCAGTGTACAATTAAATGAACATTAAAAATCCATAAAGTCATGTACTTTTTCAATGTCTTGGGATATAATAATCGTTAATTTACTCTTATTAATAAATTTTTTTCTATCAATAACAGTCAGAGGTGAATTTCGCCTGAGAAAATTTCTAAATTTCACTTTTAATTTTTCAATTATTCAAAAAAAAAGGGAATTTTTCAGACAAATTGATTTACTTTCGTCTCCATTTTTTGGGGATATCTAGGAGAGTAAGGGAGATAGGGCGATTTTAGTGGAGACATCTTTTTTAGAGAATTTCAAGAGCTACAAAAAAGGATTGGGGCAAAATCGCTCTATCTCGCTTAGTTTCCTCGATATTTTCTAAAATCAATTAAAAGAAAAAATCGATTTATCCAATTTTACTTTTCACTGGATTCATTTTTTATGAATGACTCGGAAACTAAGCGAGGTAGAGCGATTTTAGTGGATACCTCTTTTTTAGAGAATTTCAAGAGCTACAAAAAAGGTTTGGGGCAAAATCGCTCTATCTCGCTGAGTTTCCTCGATATTTTCAAAAATCAATTAAAAAAAAAATCGATTTATCCAATTTTACTTTTTCACTGGATTCATTTTTTATGAATGACTCGGAAACTAAGCGAGGTAGAGCGATTTTAGTAGAAACCTCTTTTTTAGAGAATTTCAAGAGCTACAAAAAAGGATTGGGGCAAAATCGCTCTATCTCGCTTAGTTTCCTTGATATTTTCAAAAATCAATTAAAAGAAAAAATCCTTAAAGAAAATCCTCCTTAAAGAAAAATTCACATTATCTGTTTCAGCAATTCTTTCCACTCGATATGGTGACACTGCCAAATTTTCCCGAGAAAAATTTCATGAGCAGCTTTGAAAACTCCCTCAAAGTAAGACACCAATTATATAAAGTGAATTCTCACTCTTTTTTTCTCTTTCTCTCTCTCTCTCTTTCTTTTTTGTTTCGAGCCTGAATAAAGTCTCGAGTGGGTGAATTGATGATGGAGACAGAGGGTAAGAGAAGAAAAGAATGAGGGAGTCTCGGATCTATTGAAGTAACTATACATTAAACAATCGCACTTCTTTCCTTTTTTAAAAAATTTTTTTTTTCATTTTTTTTCCTTCAAATTGCAGGCTTACCTCATGCGGAATGATACAGAGAGTCCGCAAGTGTTCAGTGTAGTTTGGCTGCGTGGTGAAAATTCAAACATGTGGAAAAAAACATATCTACTGCTGCAGGGAAAGAAATTATACATCACGAAAAAGGTAAGTTCTAATAAATAATTAAAATTGAATTTAGTGAAAAAAAGAAAATTTTTCTAATTTTCCTAATTTTTTTTCGAAACTATCTCCGTAAAGTAAATAATGGACATACGCCCTTTTTGCTCTAAAACCGTTTTTTTTAGCGCTTCAAATTCTCTACAAAACAGTCTTAAAAGGCAAAAAGGGCGTATCTCCATTAATTTTCGAAATATTTAATTAAAAACAATTTCAAAGATTTTTTTTCAAAAAATCAGTGGCTTTTCCCTTTTTTAAAACGGCTTTCGGAAACTAATGGAGATACGTCCTTTTTACCCGAATCCATTTTTTTAGAGAATTTCAAGAGCTAAAAAACTGTTCTGAACCTAAAAGGGCGTATCTCCATTATTTTCCGAGATATTCGATAAAAACCAATTTCAAAGATTTTTCTCGAAAAATCACCGGTTCTTCCCTTTCTTTGAAAGGATCTCAGGAACTAAAGGAGATACGCCCTTCTTACCCGAATCCATTTTTGTAGAGAAATTCAAGAGCTAAAAAACTGATCTCTACCTAAAAGGGCGTATCTCCATTATTTTCCGAGATATTTCCAAAAAAGTTGGAAAAAATCAACTTTCCACGTTTTTCCCCTTTATTTACGAAATTTTTTGAATCAAATTAAATTGAAAAAATATTGTCATAAAATTTGGCTGTTATCCCAGGTGCATCTAATTGAGTGATTATATTTTCTCCCCCCCTCTCTCTCTCTCTCCCTCTTCTTTTCACGAAGACCAGAGGAACTCACTGGTATTGTTTCAACCTGTACAATTCAAATTTATCGACTGTTACTCAACGGAGCATGCACCAGGGCTCTTAATCACCAGTATGTGGCAATAAACCCAGCCACACAAAATTCCCTCTCTGCCCTCCTGGAGGGAGAGAGAGAGAGGTTCACTCTGCGATCCTGAAATTTACAGCCAATTGGTTACTTCAGAACATCTCCCACCCATGGCCAAGCGCCATGAATTCAATGCTTTTATAAACGTTTTAATTGCCGTAACAGCAGCAGTTGGAAAAAGAAAATCCCACTGTTCTTCAAACTGAAATCGTTTTCAGTAGTTTTACTGTTTTTTTTTTTTTTTTTTTTTTTACGTTGGTTTGGGATGATAAACATGGAGATAGTCACTTTTATATCCATTTATATCATCTTTCATCTCCCTTTTGTTTATAGACTTTTCACTTTTAATCCCGTAGTTATGGGAAAATATAAAATTTTCAGACACAAATTAATTTTATCAAAAGTTTCTTCTGCTGAGAGGAAAAAATTGATTTACATTGAGTTCTATTTTTTTTCTATTTCTTTATAGAAATAATTCTTATAGAAACAATATTTATAAAAAATATGCCAATATTGTTTACGATAAATCTATAGAATTTTCTATTGAATGAAGCCACAGAAATATTCTATAGAAGTTTTTTTCGAGGATTTTCTATAGAATATTTGTGGATTTAGTACAGAATCACATAAAACTCTTCTTGTATGGAAATAATTTCTATAGAAACAATATCTATAGAAAATATTCCAATATTATATGGGATAAATCTATAGAGATATTCTATAGAAGTTTTCTGTGTAGATTTCTATAGAATATTTATAGATGGACTATAGAATGACAAGAAACTCTACTCGTGTAGAAATAATTCTTATAGAAACAATATCTATAGAAAATATTCCACTATCATATCGTCACCTTAGAAGCAAAGGGGCGTAAGTGCTATGCTCATAACTAGCACTTACGCCACTTTGTTTCTAAGTCAACGATATACAATAAATCTATAGAATTATCTATAAAATGAATCTATAGGAATATTCTATAGAAGTTGTTTATGCAGATTTCTATAGAATACTTACAGATTCACTATAAAATCACATAAAACTTTATTCGTATAGAAATAATTTCTATAGAAACCATATTTATAGAATTCTCTATAAAATAAATCTATAGGAATATTCTATAGGAGTTTTATGTGCAGATTTCTATAGAATACTTACAGATTTACTATAAAATCACATAAAACTCTATTCGTATAGAAATAAGTCTATAGGAATATTCTATAGAAGATCTCTGTGCGAATTTCTATAGAATACTCACAGATTCGATATAAAATCACATAAAACTCTATGCGTATAGAAATAATTTCTATAGAAACAATATCTATAGAAAATATTCTAATATTATATGCGAAAAATCTATAGAATTCTCTGTAAAATGAATTTATAGAAATATTCTATAGAAGTTTTATGTGCGAATTTCTATAGAATACTCACAGATTCGATATAAAATCACATAAAACTCTATTCGTATAGAAATAATTTTTATAGAAACAATATCTATAGAAAATATTCCAATATTAGATCGTCAAAGGGGCGTGAGTGTTGTGTTTTTAAATAGCAATTACGCCACTTGGTTTCTAAACAACAAATTTATAGATTTTTCTATAGAATGGATCCATAGGAATATTCTATAGCAGTTTTTTTATGCAGATTTCCATAGAATACTTACAGATTAACTATAAAATCACATAAAACTCTATTCGTATAAAAATAATTTCTATAGAAACAATATCTATAGAAAATATTCCAGTATTATATGCGATAAATCTATAGGAATATTCTATAGAAGTTTTATGTGCAGATTTCCATAGAATACTTATAGATTCACTTCAAAAATAACATGAAACTCTACTCATATAGAAAATAATTTCTATAGAAACAATATCTATAGAAACTATTCCAATATTCCATGCGATAAATCTATATATTATATAGATTTATATATTTCTATACATTATATAGAATAAATCTATAGAAATCTTTCTATAGCAATTTTTCACAAACGATTTTCCTGGATTTCTTTTCGATTAATATCTCGGAAACTAAGTGAGATAGAGCGATTTTCCCTTTTTTCTCTATTTTTCCATTAAAAAATAATAGCATCGAATAAAAATGTAGATAGTCACCTATATATCCATCTACATCATTCTATATCATCTTTCATCTCCATTTTTATCCGCACGCGCGGTATGCCAATCGATAAACCGAGCTTTCGGCAAAGCTCCAACAATATTATATCGAATTGTGTGTGTGTGTGTGTGTGTTGGTTATGGACAGGTTTTGCACTATATAGAACATTGTTCCCCTTGTCTGTTCTCTTTGGTTATGGCTTTTCCCACTTTTCATCCTCGCGCTTTTGTCTGTGTGTGTGTTAACGTATATGCATTTAAATCAAAATGAAAATTCCACGAATAATGCAATTTATATTGATCAAAGGTTTCATAACTGATAATTCCTCAAATCGTTTTGGCTTTGTTCCGTGAATTTGAAAATTCGAGTATACGTATATATATATATATCCGCGACGCGTGCGGTTCTCTTTGTGATGAATTTAATTCGTTGGTAATAGATAGAAAATTCATTTTGGATGATTTAGTGATTTAATCGAGGCAAGATCGTAGGATTAAATAGGAAAAAGGGATTAAACAGGATAAACTCATTTTTTTAGTAATAACTCAGTAAATAATGGAGATACGCCCTTTTTACCCCAATCAATTTTATTAGCTCTTGAAAACCTGTTTTGGAGTGAAAAGGACGTATCTCCATTAGTTTCCAAAATATTCTCAAAAAATGAATAAAAAGAAAAAATATAGGAAAAAGTGGGGAAAAATGGACTTGTGCTCCAAAATGATTGGGGATTTTTTTTAAGGGTGAAGGCCTCTTCAGAAAAATTTGAAAAAATTCACCAATAATGTAGACATTTTCGAGTACCTTCTTGAATTTTTTCAGAATTTTTCATCAAGTCCTTCACTCCAAAAAAAATTCCTGAATCATTTTGCCTCTGAGATCTGTTTTGTTCGATTTTTCTTTAAAAATACAGAATTTGTCTTTTTCTTGGAAAAAAAAATGGAAGGAAATACATAATTTCAGTATTTCCCCTTTTCTCCCCAGGAGACTTTGGAGTTATCGTTGCAGCAATAAAGCATCATTCCCCAGAGCTATATATTATAGTGAATTGAAATACTGCCTAGCAGCATGCTCGTACTCTGTTTTCTCGAGTTTTCCTACTCAAGTATCACCATCAACTATATTAATACTAAAAGAAAAAAAAGGAGAAAAAAAAAAGCTTCTTTTCTCTCTATTATTTCACTGCATTTTCAACAAATTCAGACACACACACGAAAATTCACTGAATTTCATCGTGAACTAAGGGGGATTAATCTGCTACCTCAACACTAACTCAGGAAATGAGGTGATCCAGAAAACGAAGAGAATCCATTCAACTTGCTATCTCTGTCTCGTTCAACCAGAATGTAATCACTTGGGGGGGGGGGGGGGGGGGATTTCTCTATAGCATTGAAGGGCAAAATCAGGTAACGCTTCAACAGGCCCTTTGGGTATTTCCACTTGAAACCAAGCGTTTATATAACGTGGAAGCTTCCAGAACTGGTCAGCTCTCTCTCTCTCTCTTTCTCTTTTGAAATTGCTTTGAATTCTCTCTCTACCAATCGTTTATTCTACCTCACTAGTCATCAATGGAAAATAAAACACCCGTGCAATCATTGATAGAAGCGCCATGTCAGCTTCGAGATGAATATTAAAAAAAAAAAAAAAAAAAAAATACGTCAAAACTTGATTTAATTTCGTTTGAATATCTCGTTAATTGATGGAGATAGGCCCTTTTTGCTTTGATTTATTTTTGTAAAGAGTTTGGAGGCACAGAAATGTTCTTGGGGTAAAAAGGACGTATCTCCATAATTGTTTATGGGAACATTCGCAAAAATTATTAATAAATATTGACTTTTTGGGATTTATGAGAAATGGTTAGGGGAAGGTGAGATAAAATATTGGAGATGGGTTTTTTCTGATGATTTCATTGGAAAGCTGAGGAAATTTGCCATGGAAATCATATGTCGGAAGTTATTTTTTTGATTTTTTTCAAAATTTGGATTTTTGGTGCGAGATTTGAAGGTGAAAGTCTTCTGTTTTTGAAAAATTTCAGGTTTTCGGGGATATCTCGGGTTCTATTGGTCGCAGCGATCCTGGGATTGATCTTGAATGAAAGGTGAGCTCATTTCCCATCGATTTATGTGGTTTAAAAAAAAATTATCAATTTCTTCAAGTACTTATGTGTTAAAAATCAACGTAATTTTGGTCGATTTTTACGGAGGAAAACCCGATACAACTCGCCGTGGTCTTCCTGTTGATTTTCTCGTTGTAGTGGACTGTATTTTTTGGATGACTTACTCTTTTATAGGATAAAGGATATTTCTCAGTGGATGGATTTAGGTGGATTTTCTCAATGATACGGAACACGTGAATTATATAAAAATATATAAACTCTTTAATGATTTGACTAGAATACACTTTCTGATACTTTGACCGCACTGATTCTAGATATTGTCTCTTTGTGATAATTGTCTCAATGAATTAATTGTCTCTAATTTTCATGATTATTTTCACACTGCACACTGCATTTAATACCGGGCGTAAATCGTTATTAAACCGTTATGCCGATCACTGACTCGATACTCAACTCAGCGGATGCGACCGGTTCTTTCGAACCTTTCCTATTATGTCTATCGACTAGGCGTCATGTCCGCGATAGTTGCTAGATAGTGATCTCCAAGATCATGATGATCTTGTCTTGATGAGTTTCACTCGCCAAGGTTTTGCCCCCTTGGCGGCCACCGTATTAGTAGAACTTGACTCGCTCAGTTCCACGCGACGAGTAGAAGGATTTGTGGGACCACGCCGCTGTGATCCCCCAAATTACCCCTGGTGTCAATATCGATAGTTAACACCTTTTGATTGACCTCCTGATCCCACGGTAAATCAGATCAGTCGGTAATTTTAGCTACTTTCTTAACATACCGCCCGCCGTCGACGAACTCCTGGAGGCGACCTAGTAATTGTTGGTGCTTTTCAAGGTGTTGCCAACTTCCCGTGGCAGGTTTGCGGTATCGGTGTTTCTCTGCTGATGTTCTCGTGCTGATCTTCTCTGATAGTTGTCTCGTTCACAATCTGCTGGGCTGATGCTGTTGATGCAGTATCTTCAGATTGCATGATACTGTTGGTTTCAACGATTCCTGGAATTTCTGTAATGAGATAAGATGAAATTAGTTTCCATGATAATGACTCTTATTTCTCTGCTAACGGGTTGTAAGGCCGTCTAGCTTGGAAATACTCGTTGTAGAAGCTCGTCTTGATTCACTACAGAATTCCGGAAACTTGATGATTCTTCTCGATGATTTTGTACTCTGTGATGACTTGATGACGTTGCCCGTCATTGATGATGATGAAGTCTCTTCTGGATGATGTAATCTCTGCTTGATGCTGTTGCCGCCCGCCATGCGGTGACGACTCGTTCTCAGCTGCTTCTTTGATTAATATTTTCTGGTTAATGTCAAGTAAACTGCGTGCTGGATACTTGAATCTCAATGTTATTGACCTGGAACATTCAATTGATAATGATTAATTGCAAATTGACATTTCTTTCTTCGATGACGTTGTACACCATCTTCGATTTCGCAGATGTCATTGTATCTCATGATGATCGTTCCAAGATCATTGATAATGCTGCTTTGCTCGATGTTTGATGACGTCTCATCCCGATGAATAATTTTCGATGATTGTCAGAATATCGAACGATATTCTCCACTGATGATGCTTGATTATAATTCTCTTGACTCTTCATACATCATTTAATAACGGGCGTAAATCGTTATTAAACTAGTATGCGATAACTCACTCGTTTCTCAACTCAGTGGATCTGACTCGTTCTTTCAAACTTTCCTATTAAGTCTATCGACTAGGCGTCAGTTCCACATTGTTGTTTGGTGCTTGATGATTTCATTGACATTGGATATGTCAAGGTCGTTGATCTTTCTCAGGTGATTCGTCTCATAATGATTGCTCTCGTTGCGTCATTGGATCTATCTGCAATTCCACGTCATTGCAGCTTGATAGATGTTCACCTGCGTAATTCATGTGATTGGATGATGAAGATTCTCTCGCTGATTTAATTTCACTAGTGATGATTAATGATTGAATTTTCTCATCTCGTTGTGTCTTGATTGCTCATAGCTCATGATGATTCCTCAACTCTTGATGATGTTGGATCGATTGATTGTCTTTGCCTGGAACTCATGAACTTCAGCTTGTTCGTTCCATCCATTATTGCTAGCTTTAGACAATGATTTCTTCTCAAGTTTTGTCATGACAATGAATGACTCGATGATGATTTCAATCTTAATGATGTTGGTGAATGATTGCTCCTTGTTTGCAATAGAATCCCGCCCACCATGCAGAGACTGGCCAGTTCTCTGATGAGGGATTCTTCCTTGTATCTGCCTTCGAAGATGTCGTTCACGTCGTTTGCAGGGTTCGCGATTCCCTGGAAATTCTGTGTTCTTCCTCCTCTTCCGGTTGTACAATGATGTTCACTCTGCTATTGATGATTGACTTGATAACTGGATCCTCTGATGATTCCTGTTATCAATGATGATGGTGATAACTCGCTGATTAATGTTCGTTCAATAGCCTCGCTTGTATTGAACTCTCTGATTCATATTGAATTTTTGCTCGTTCAATTTTTCAGGAAGTAGACGTTACTCTTAACCGCCGGGTTGTAAGGCCGATCTGATTGCGAAATAAACGTCGTTCTTCGTTGTTGACGATTGTGATGACTCTGATGACCAGTTTCGATGATAATAATTATAATGATTTATGATTATTCTGCAACTGGTCCAATGTCTCTTGATGATGACTTCTTTTACCGATGTCTCTCTCTGATTGTCAGTATCTCGAATGATTGCCTGACTTGATGATATTCTTCGATGACCTTGAAGGCCTTTCAATTTACTCTCGTTCGATGATTGATCTCGTTTGATGATTGTTATCATTCTGCTTCGTCATTTAGCAGAACCTGTTGATTGCTTGTCCTCATCTTCTTGTTGTTGATGATTATTCTCGCTGCTACTGGCTCAGATGAGGACGATGACAATGATGATAACTCTGGTGATAATGATAACTCTGGTAATATTAATGATGATGCTGGACTGGTGAATTGCTGGATCACTTTGCTGCTCACATTGTCCATTGCTCTAATCTCGATGAATCTGATGAACTCGAGTTGTTTCATCTCCACTCTAGACTGAAACATATCACTAAATGATTGCAATATAGTATTTACATTTAAATGATTTTAAGTCACTAGGTGTTGATGTTAATGATGGATTAACTCGACTCTCTGTTGCTATTATTCGTGATAATTAATTCTGATAATTTGAATTAAATCTCAAATTAAATGCTTGCATTTGTATAAAAATCTTCTCAAATTCAGATGTTTTGATAATTATACTGGTGCATCTCCGATAGATTTCTCGTGATAATTATTAATTAAATTAATTGTTTATCAACAAATTTCTCTAATTTAATTAATGATTAATCTCTCACGTGATATTAATAATGCAACCGATGCATCTTGTAATTCTCTCAATGATAAATGTTGGAACTCTTTATTATGTTGATGCGTCCCCCACTCTCACCTATAGATTAATTTCTCAATTGTCAAACGCTTTAAATGCATTTTTCTATAATGTTAATTTCTTTTGATTAATTAAATTCTCTGTGCTTCTCCAGATTCTGCCTCTGCTGCATCCGCAGTTGTCTGCCATGTTAATTATTTATTAATAAATTACTTATCTCAGACTTGAAGAGAGAAATTTAGTTGTTGTTGTACTCTGTGCAATTTGAATCGCCCGCGCTATTGTTGTCAGTGAGTAGAAGCCTCATTGCCGCTCTCACTGCTCAACTGATGTGTGGGCGTGGCTTCAGGCCCCCTCTGCTGTGTTGCTTCGGTGCGACTCGGTGATGCTCGCTATCTCTCGTTGCTCTGACGTCAAACGCGTCACTGGTGTTCACCGATGGTGGGGATGATGATTTGCTCTCTCACTCGTACTGCCGAAGTTACGCGATAATGTCCGAACGAACTTCGTCTCTACTCAAAAAACCCGCGATCGCGATGTAAACAACTCAACACAATGTTTTGATCGCGATACACTGTCTCTATTGCTTGAAGGAGAAAAAAAAACCGAATGTTACACTTCTCGAATTTTCGATTAACTTTTATTTCACTCACTGTCTTTCTCTAACACACTTGAGAGAAAGAGACAGATGAAACACTCAATATTTTTGTCCTTTATTCACAGATTCTATTGTTCTCGAATAACACTGATTTTATTCTCGAATAACACGTTGAATTTTATTCTCGAATATTCGAATAAAATTCACTCGATAAATTCACTCGGTTTTAAACGAAATAAATTATTGATTTATTTTTCGAATTTTATGTAAAGTTTTCTCGTGTATTTTCGAAGATAATTTTCACTCGCGATTAATTCACTCACTTTCCATTGTTATGGGATTAGGGATTAAGATGGATGTTTTGATGAATTTCAGCTCTCTGAACTGCTCGATTTTATCTCCAATTTAATTCCCGTTTATTCACACGTTTTCCAAAGAATAATTTAATAATTGTAAGTTACACAATTATTCTTTGATGCAACTGCTCCACTCAGATAACTCCACTTTTAGCTGATGTTCTGCTGTTGTTCACTTTCTCGAAGCCGGATCACTCTGATCCGGCTCGAAGGACCATGTTAAAAATCTTGCATTTTTCTCATGTCCTTCGAACGGATAATTTTCTCTATGACTTTCCCATAGGGCGCTGGTTTCTTTGTCAGAGCCGGATCACTCTGATCCGGCTCGAAGGACCATGTTAAAAATCAACGTAATTTTGGTCGATTTTTACGGAGGAAAACCCGATACAACTCGCCGTGGTCTTCCTGTTGATTTTCTCGTTGTAGTGGACTGTATTTTTTGGATGACTTACTCTTTTATAGGATAAAGGATATTTCTCAGTGGATGGATTTAGGTGGATTTTCTCAATGATACGGAACACGTGAATTATATAAAAATATATAAACTCTTTAATGATTTGACTAGAATACACTTTCTGATACTTTGACCGCACTGATTCTAGATATTGTCTCTTTGTGATAATTGTCTCAATGAATTAATTGTCTCTAATTTTCATGATTATTTTCACACTGCACACTGCATTTAATACCGGGCGTAAATCGTTATTAAACCGTTATGCCGATCACTGACTCGATACTCAACTCAGCGGATGCGACCGGTTCTTTCGAACCTTTCCTATTATGTCTATCGACTAGGCGTCATGTCCGCGATAGTTGCTAGATAGTGATCTCCAAGATCATGATGATCTTGTCTTGATGAGTTTCACTCGCCAAGGTTTTGCCCCCTTGGCGGCCACCGTATTAGTAGAACTTGACTCGCTCAGTTCCACGCGACGAGTAGAAGGATTTGTGGGACCACGCCGCTGTGATCCCCCAAATTACCCCTGGTGTCAATATCGATAGTTAACACCTTTTGATTGACCTCCTGATCCCACGGTAAATCAGATCAGTCGGTAATTTTAGCTACTTTCTTAACATTATGGGGCAAAAACTGATTTTCAGAAAATGGACTATAAGTATTTGGAAAATTGATTTTTAAAAAATTTTAACCACATGAATCGATGAGAAATGAGCTCACCTTTCATTTGAGATGAACCCCAGGTCGCTGCGACCAACAGAACCGGAGATATCGCCGAAAAAGTGAATTTTTTCGATTTTCAAAAGGATAACCCCTTCAAAATTGCCCAAAAAAGTAAAACTTTCCCAAAATTTCCAAAAAATTGATTTTAACCCATGTTTTCCACCCAAAATTTCCCCAGCTTTCCAATGAAATCATCAGAAAATCTCTATCTCAAACCCTTCAATAAGAATGTCTCCATCTCACCCCACCCCTTTTTTTCCTTCGTCAATAAAAGCAACCATAATAAAATTAGCATCCACTGAAATGCTTGCATTGTCTCCGAAGCAGCAAGAACTCAAAGTGCCTTCATGCCTGACATCCTCATCATATCAATGACACAATGGAGAATGTTCTCTTGTTTCTCCATTGACGTCATCATATCCAACGAGCAATCTCCTCAAATTCATCCGAGAATCCCTTCCTCCCCCCTCCCCCTCCCCCCTCCTTCCCCCCATTTTCATAAAGCTCACTCAGTATCAGACCAACTTCCTTCACGTACCTTGTTATAACCCAAGACCAAAAGTCTTTATACGACTATCCGACTATGAAGAGACTAAGATACCATTCTTCATCGTCCTAACATATAACGAGGACCTTGGAAATAGTGATTCTTATCGTGTCACGTCTACATGGTCCCTCATCATTCACCATAAACGTATATATACACCTTTTCCAAGGCTCCTCACAGTAATAGCGTCAAGTATGCATCAGTTATTCTAATCTTTTCTTACACTCTCGTGATTCCCAATCGTTTTAACATTCGCTCCAATTCGTTGACTCATCGCTCCTCTTTTTTTTGGGAAGGATATCTTGGAAAGTAATGGAGATACGTCTTTTTGCTTCTGAATAGAAGCTATGTAATCATCAGAATTTTCTATTGTAATTTTTTTAATGGAAGATACTTAAAATGATTCAAATAGAGAGAAAATGATATTTTTAGCGAATGTCTGTGTGTGCATAAAAATCTCAATTACAGCAAAACGGTTTTATAGAAAAATTTATATTTTGTGGAAAACTTCCTCTCGACAAACTCTATTTTTAAGCTTCATTTGAAGAGAATTCGAACGAAATTTTTTGACATATGTCCATTTTTCGGAAATCAGCTTTTAATGGAATTTCTGGAAGTTATTCAGCTGATGTTATTTATACTCATTTATTATCTCGAGATTTGTATCAGTTAGATGCATGTGAATTTTGAGCTTATTTGCATGATTAGTTCTCGAGTTATTGGCGTTTTAATGAATTTCTTCAAAATTTGATATTTCGATGATGATTTGAAAAAAGTTGTATCACTTCCATTCAGGGTTGCCAGATGGGGCTACTTATCGCCATTTAGGCTACTTTTTTTATTTCAGTGAGAATATTTTTCTCCTACCTTCAATTTCATTTACTTAAGAATAAAAAAATGGTGATAATAAGAATGAAATGAATGTTTCTATTTAAATTTACCGTCACTCTCTATTGCACCCTGTTACATCAACATATTATTCGGAATATGATTGAAAGTATCGACCGTGATATGTCAAAATATAATTGAAACCAAAGGTGACAGTCATGATAATAATAATAATAACAGAACTAATGATGAGGACATTGATAAAGCTCTCAATTTAATTAAATATGCAGAAGACGATAATATTGATGAGTTGTCTGATGATATTAACGAGTATTAATAAAATATTTAATTTTCAGATGTCTTTGATTGCCTAGAAATTGGAAATTTCTATATTCTTCTATTGAATTAATATACTTGTCATGAATTAAATATAGAAGTGATAAAGATTCCGAATTTAATGATTATCAAAATAAATATTTAATAATATATATTGAATAATAATGATAACATTTATACTGAAAAATTATTCATTTCATGTCCCTTATTCGGAATAATCGAGGCCACTTTCGGCTACTTCCGCGCCTCAGTTAGGCTACTCGTCAGCAAAAGAGTCTGGTTATCCTGCTTCCATTCGGAAGCATATTGCTAAAGTATCAGCAGAAAAAGCTATATCAGTTGGAAAGCAATACTATTATCCACTTGTTTGAGTTCTAAAACATTTTTTTAGATTCCAAGATATTGAGTTTCCAAGATATTATAAAAGAAAGAAAAATATTTAGTAATGAAGTCATAAAATTGAACAATTGTATTTTTCATCATTTTTTCTAAATATCTCGGAAACTAATGGAGATATGCCTTTTTTTGATGAATAGATCAAAACAAAAAGAACGTATTCCCATCAATTTCCAAAACATTCACAATAAATCATGAAAAAAATGAAATTAATCAATTTTACTCCTTTTGCTACTAAAAATTTCCCAGTTTCCTGTGATTCTCAATCATTTTAAATTCACCCCAATTTGTTGACTCATCAAGAGTCCTCAAAGACCAAAAAAAAAAAACCAGCAAGTGCCAACGTTTCATCTTCTCTTGCAAGAAGTAATTTTTTTTTTCTTCCAGCAACTTTTCCCTCAGCACTGGTTTCAATCCCCCCTCCCTAAAATCCATAAAATCTCATGAAAGGCGACTGGTACTGGGGTGAGAGACACAAGGATTGTGGCTTCTCCCCCAGCAACTGACAGGCCAGTAGCAAACAAGTATGACTGATGATCCTCAGTGTCGTGGAAACTCTGATATCGATGACCACGTATATTATCCCTCGAGAATAGTGGCAACATCATACTTGACGAGTTTACTTCCTCTTCCCTCTTTTCCAAAATATACTCTCTCTATTCGCCAAAAAGTCATTCACGAATGTATGACATTACAACTTGAGACATAATCCTTCACTAGTCTGAAGAACTTTATATCACGTGCCATTAAACTTTTGATGACAATGCAATAAAATTGTGAATTAATACAATTGAATTTTCGCTTGAATGTTTATTGTATTGGAGCTATTTAGTTATTTTAGTGGAGTATCGTAGAGTATGGTCGATAAAACAGAGGAAAAATGAGGATTTGGAAGTTTGCTTTCAATTAATTGCTGATAATCTGGGGAAAAAGCCTTTTTTAACCCCAATTCTGTTTTGCAGCTATTGGATTCCTCTAAAAAAAAGGTTAGCATAAAAAAGCGTATCTCCATTAATTTTGAAGATATCTCCAAAAACCAAAAGACAAAAGAATCAACTCACCTTTTTTCCTTTCCACAATTAATTTCTCCCCAACCCGTCACACGATGCAAAAGTATTGTCACAATGGAATCGTATTAGTGTATCGAAAATATCCAGCAGCGTATATTCAATACAGGACTACATATCCCTGAAACATCTGCTCAATTTGCCACTTTCATTGTCCTCTAGTTTTCATGCATTGACCATATGTGTCAGCTGTCATCAGTTTGACGGTTCTATTCCACTGAACACTCTAGATATTCATGCTCAATCATAAACTACTGTTCATCATGGTAAAACTGTCTGTTAACAACATCGTGAAAAGTGATCGGCAAAATTTAAACTTTCAATCGTTAGGAAGAAGAGTGGAGAGGAAGTGTCTAGAAGCAAGAAGAGAAAGAGGCTGTTCACGAAACTTTAATCGATCTCTCTTCAGCTTCGTGCTTGTTCATCCGTTTGGCTCGTTATGCACGAAATTTTCAGGGAGCTTCGTTAATTTAGTGTAGAAGGCAATTTTAGGCAGCAAAGAAACTGCTAATTATTGATTTTTAAGAGTCGATGTTGATTTTCTTGAATATCTTGGAAACTAATGGCGATATGCCTTTTTTGCCCGAAGAAAAGATTTTATTCTGACATTATTAGTATTGTGCCCCATTATGAGTATTGTTCTTCTTTATTGTTAAATTTGAATGAGAAAAGTTTATTTCTGTTACAAAAAACGCAAAATCGAGCTATGAGAATTATCCTTAGAGTGAATAAATATACGCCAGTTAAGAGTATGTTGGAATGCATTATGCTTTATGTCAATTAAAGAGAGAATTAAGTTTAACGTTTGTGTGATGATTTACAAAATGGTAAACGGTTTAACACCGGATTATCTTTCGAGAATGATAATAAGACGTGAGCACAGTTATGATACTAGAAGAAGGAATGAACTGCATTATTACAAAAAAAGAGAACAAAAACTGCCGATAAAACAATAAATGCGTATGGTTTTTCTTTATACAACAAATTGAGTGAACAAATCAAAAATGTAAATAAACTAACATTATTTAGAAGACTCTTGACAGGGGAAATTAGAAGTTGTGTGTTATAAAAATAAATAAATAAGAAGAAAAAGGAACAAATGTAACACAAAATGTTTTAACAAATGAATCAATTGGTAGCCATTGGCTAAATAAACACGTTATTATTATTATTATTATTTTTCCAGTCTTCCAGATGATCACTATTTTATATTGATTTCTATTGTTATCTTCACTTATTGTTGATTATTATTATACTTCCAATTTTATTGTCAACTCAATAATCAAATGTTTAATGAAATTTAAATAACACTTATTTTGATTGGAATGAAGCTTAACTGTATCAGCAATTGTAAAACTTTGAGGCTCCAATGGATTTTCAAAACGTGGAGTCTTTAATTAAATGAAGGAAGAACGATCCTATTTAAAAACCTAAAAATCAACAATTCAATGGAACAATGACAAATTCTCTAGGAATTTGTAGAGTTTGTCTAATAATTAACCTTTGCAACTCTGCAATACATCACTCTCTCTCTCTCTCTCTCTCGAGTTTGCTTGACACTTGCAGAAGGTTCAGTTCAATGTTATGTTAGTTGAAGAGAGATGGCAGAAGTGAGAAACGATTTTACTGGTTGGAAACTTTACAAACATCAGTTCTATGGAAACTTGGGTACACACAGGATCGCACAAGAGAGAGAAAGAGAGAAAGAGCTATAGCTATGTAGGAGTAACGGATGGCTCGTCACCGCTTGTGAGGCAGTTTTGAACGTATTTGCGGGTATGAAACGTGAGTGAGCCACCAAACCAGTAGCAAAAGAGAGAAAGAGAGGGAGAGGGAAAGGCAGAGAAACCCTTTGGGCCAGCTGTTCAGTAGCAGCACGAGGCATCGTACAGAGAGAGGGACTTCTGTATTATGCACCAAGTATCGTTCATTGTGCGTGCCATTGTCAGCTGCATGGTACAATAAGACCACTGGGGGTATAGCGAACTATGCCTCAGTACAGTGTATACATTTGGGAAATTTGGCTTATTGTCCTCTAATGGTCAGAAGTTTCCGCAATTTCTTCGTGTAACACAATTCAGTAGTGAAGAGGTCAAATTTCCTATTTTTCTTAGAAAAGATCTAGGAAACTATTGAAGATATGCCATTTCTACTCTAATCTTTGTTCATAGAAAATTCATAGAGCTATAAACAAGGTTTCTTGACCAATTACCTTATCTTAGCTGGTTTGGTTCATCCATCTCTGCTTTTACATTGCGATACACAAATCCATTTCTGATGTACTCTTTCAATTATTCATGTTACACTAGTTTTCTGATTTCTTATCCTTATTATTTTCCTCATCATGTCATCTATAATTGTCAATTTTTCAAAACTTGTGTTAGATCCATGCTGCTTTCTGCTGTAAATTGCTATATATTTTGGGCAACATACTGTACAGTGATAAATTTCAATCAACCAATCAATCAATCGCTTAGTTTCCGAGATATTGATGGAAAACCTGAAAAACATCCAATGATGAAGTTCTAAAATTGAATCCATTTCAGCTTCTTTCTAGACTTTTTTGAGAATATCTCAAAATCTGAATAATGGAGATGCGCCTTCTTGATTCTAAGTCTTTTTTATGACTTTTGAAGCTCTCTTCAAAAGAATATTAGGATACAAAAGGCGCAGCTTCATTAATTATCGAGTTATTTTCAAAAAAAAATATATGATTGCTTTCAGTCGAAAAACAATGAAAATTCGAATTTCCATTAGACAAATTAACTCAAGTATCTTCAATTTCATCCAATGTCTCCAATGACATCACGAATTATTCATATTACTCAAAGTACTTCGTGAAAACTTTATTGGCCCCTCCAAAGATGCAGACTGAATAGCAATATGCATTACTAACTAATTACAGGAAGATCAGTGTGACGGTTCGTTATGTATATATCATTGTTATTAATCGGTGCTTGCACGCGCTGTCAATTAAGCAAATCCCATCCGACCCTCAGACAACGGCGTCCGCTGTCAGTGGAAATCCAACTCGAACAACTCGGAGAGAGAGCCTCTGTGGTTAGAAGTCTATGACGTTTCCAGGTTCCATTAGCTAAATTATGGTGGTCCCCTGTGTGTGCCCGCACCTCTCTTATACACTACCACATAAACTGGGGAGTGGCATTTATAGTTATACCAACTTTTCGTCATCCACAGGAAACTTGCATAACTACTGTAAAAATATTCAAAAAGATTATGGACTAATTCTGAAGTGAGTTAAGAGATAAAACACAGGATAATTCGAATTTTTTGAAAATATCTTTGGAATTTCTGGAGATACGCCCTTTTTCGTGGCACAAAGATGAATTAGAGTGAAAAGGGAGTATCTCCACTATCCATAGAGGTCTTTTGTAAAAAAGTCTAGAAAACTACAGAATTATTGGATTTTGACCCATTACCATTCAATATGTTTCAGTTTTTCGAAAATAACTTGGAAGCTAAGCGAGATAGGGCGATTTGCCTCAATCCTTTTTTGTAGAGAATTTCGAGAGCTATAAAAGCAAAGCCTTAAGGCAAAAAGGGCGTATCTCCATCAGTTTTTGAAATATTATGTAAAAGAATCCCAGCAATTCAACCACAATTCAAAAGTATTGTCCCATTCAAACAGAATTTTCAGGAATTTAACATACTGATAGTTGAAGCAGAATTCAGCAGCATTATGTGGCTATTTCTCATTGCCTCTGTTCATCATTACTGAAGATACATATTCCCCTGTTGTGTGTGAATTGTATATTCAACATACATAATATATATATAGTTTGATATATACGGCTCAAGTTTCCATATGTACTGATATGGTTAGCACTAGCAGCAGTAGAGAATTCAGAGTAAAGATATATACATATATATATATATATACATATATATATATATGTATATATATATATATATGCAGTAGTATTACTCTCGCTGATAGGTTGCGTGGGTTCTGATAGATATACATAGCAGATGGATTAGCATAAGAGGAGATTAATTTATACAATGAAGATAGGTGAAGAGGAAGTGGTGAATGGAGGGGGGAGGAGGAGGAGGAGGGGGGAGAATTTACTTGGTTGTATAATGTGGGAAGAAGCAAGAGTGGTTTAATGTTACGTTCGTTGATTGATTTTCCATTGGCTTATAGACACATGATTTGTAATTTTAATCAGAAGCCACGCGGGCCACTTACAACGTACTATTATGCATGAGAAGGAAAATCAGTTTAATGGACTTGGTAATTTTTTTTTCTTTTTTTTTTCAGCAGTGTTTCTATTGAAATTTATTATTGATGAAAAATTCATGGATGGAGTTTAGATTTTCAAATGATTTAGACGTTAATAGAGATATGATATTCTAGTTCTGATCTATTTTTTGAGCTTTTGGAAGTGGATCTCTATGAAAATGGATCAGAGCAATAAGAAAATGGCGCATCTCCTTCGATAATAGCAATATTCTTGGAAAAAGTCTAGAAGCATATGGAATTGATCAATTTTAGCACTTAATTACTAGATATTTTTCAGTTTTTGGAGCAATTTCAAAAAGTTTTGGAGATACGCCTTTTTTGCAGAGATGATAATAGAGGTAAAAGGGCGTATCTCCATTATTTACTTGAATATTTAAAAAAAAATCTAGAAAAAAATAGCATCATTCAATTTCAGCATTTGACGATTGAATATTTTTGAGTTTTTTTAAAAGAATATTTTGATAAATTATGGAGATACGCCCTTTTTGCTCTAATCCATTCATTCAGTGCTTCTTCAAATACAACTAAACCATAAAAATCATTTGAAATCTTGAAATCCAGAAAATAATTGAAGTTAATGTGAAAACTGCTGACAATTCTTTAAAGTATTTGATAACAAAAGAAGAACTTTGTGAATTGTAATTCATGATATTCCATCATCTGGGTCGGAAAAAAAAAGAAGGAAATTTCCTTGGCAAAATGTATTACATTGACTGTATCCGCTCATTTTTCATTTCTGGCATATTCTCATTTATTTTTCGCCTAGTCATTTCTTGTTATTTTCCTTTCTATTTAAATTTACCACATCTCTGCAACTTTGAAAATTACATGGAAGAAAGATCAGTACTGAGAGTTCAGAATGAGAAGAGAATGAAAAAAAAAAAAAAAAAAAAAAAAACACAGAGAAAAAGGAAAGAAAATAAAGGGAAATTACTTCTTTTTTTTTTTTTTAATTTAAGTTGAAAAGTTGTTTGGTGCCTTGAGGCAGACATCCAGCCATTTCTTCATTCCCACATTGTGAATAAAGAGATTCCTAGTATGCATTAAGGGAGAGCATGTTCTTTCAGTGACACGAAGAATATTATAAAGTTGCAAAATTATTGAGGCTAGAGGAACAAAGACTTTATTTTCAGTGACTCTAAAGTTTTCAGACAAATCGATTTTATTCTATCATCTTTTTTTTTTTGAGAATATCTTGAAAATTAAGCGAGATAAAGCGATTTTCGAAAATTTCAAGAGCTACAAAAAAAGATTAGGGCAAAACTGACTACAAAACTCAATTTTTCTGAAAAATTTGAATTTTCCCCTTTTTTACAATCAAAAATTGAATTTTGCTTATTTTTAAGACTTGCCTATTTTTATTACGAAATTACATCATCTAGTTCAGTTTTATCTGAGGTCCTTCATCTTGCTCAACAGACAGTATTACTGGCAGAATGCCAGTAAAGACCCCGCAAAAATGAGTTGAGAGGCCAATACTCACCCCAATGGACATGTCCAGTGATATTAAATGCATACGTTGAAATAGCATGCTCACGAATGAAAGCATTGAGCAAAGAAACATGTAGACACACGAGAGTCGTTTGCGTACGTGCGTCCATCACTCATTTAACGAGAGAGGCGTCACACAGTTGAAGATTAATGGCCTCAGTCCGAACGATGCAAATGAGTGAACGCAAAATATTGCGGGACAATTCAGGTATTATGACACCTGCACTCGGGTTATTTACGTATTTATGGGGACTTGGAGGTAAAGATGGTGGAGAGAAGAGATAAGAGGTGAAATTGTCACCTTCTTAACGGGCTTTTGATGTTTCATGTTAGGAGAATTGAGGGAAATATTGGGGATAGCATTTTTCTGATGATTTCGTTGAAAAGCTGAGGAAATTTTAGCTGGAAAACATATATTAAACTTCATTTTTGGACATTTTTTCAAAATTGGCGGCCATTTTGTTGTACTCATCCGCCATTTCATGGAAATCAGTTTTTTCCGTATAAGTACATCAAAAATCGATGTTTTCCTTTTCGAAACCCCATGAATCGATGGCAAATGATCTCACCTTTCACCTCCATTCGGAATTTTTACGTTCTGACCAATAGAACCAGAGATATCCTCAAAAAACTGAAAATTTTGAAAAATTGAGAGTTTCAAAAAGTTGAAATTTTCAAAAAATTGTTAAAAAACAAGTATTACACATGTTTTCTACGTCAAATTTTCTCAGCTTTTCAATGGGATCGTCAGAAAAAATCCATCTCCTACCGTTTCATAAAAATTCCCATTTTCTTCAAAATATCTTACTTGTTAATTTTCCAAAAATCTTCAAATTGAGTGAATTTAACGAAAAATATGATGGAATATTTTTTTCCTAGAATTTCAAGAATCAAAAAAAGATCCCATAAATTTCTCCAAACTCCATAATTTCCGTGAAATCCAAGAAACAACAAAATTACACACAATCTCATCCATTTCCTCCCACAAAAAGTGATAAAAAATGAAATTCTACAAATATACAACATGTATCTCTCCAAGAGATACAAAAGAATTCACTGTCTACTATTTGCAACTGCATAATAAGAGACTTATTCAGGGACATGCAGAGGAGCGTTGAATCTATCGCGTGCAACTGAGAAATTGAGGTGTCTCTACCGTTGGCTTAATCCGCCCCAGGACTCATGATCACGCTCACGTACGTGACATTATCGCGTGTCCATTCAAGTATATATATATATATATATACAGGTAGTAGAGGAGAATTACAAATATAAATGCAGATGAGATATGTGGATGAAGAAATTTGTTAGAAGAGGTCAGTGGATATTTCATGTCATCAGTTGATCGAATTTTCGAAAAATCGAATTTAAATGAGACATTAAAAATCTAAAAATCATGAAAATTCTTCCTAAAAAATCAATTTTTTTCGTCATTAATTTTTTAAAGATGTTTCGGAAAATAAACGAGATGAAGCAATTTTTATAATTGAATAATAATAATAATTGCTTTATCTCGCTTAGTTTCCAAGATATTTTCGAAGAATTGATGATTATATAAATTTAATTCATCTAAAAATTTAATTGTTATTATCAATTTGAAGAAAATGAAAATTCGATGAATTTGACTGATAAATAGTATCTTTTGATCAATTGTAATAATTTAATTTGATTGTTTTCATACAATAAAAGAAGATACCTGAATGGATAATTGTGATAGTAGTCCATTTACTGTCACTTCATGTCACAGGAAAATTTAATCACGAATCCCTGAAAGTGACACTGCCAGTGAAATTTCTACTGGTTTACGTAAGCTTGAAATACAGTTAACTGTTTCAGTTTCAGTATTTACGGACGTTTAATTATGAATTCAGACGCTTGAGTTAACTGATTTTCATGAGGAGGCCCAACTTGGTTGTCTTGATGTACCAGACACGATGAGAATTTCTTTTGAAATGTTTAACGAAATTTTTAATTGTTTGTAGAGTTGAAATGTTGGGAAATGGGGGGAAAGAGGAGGGAGAAATGGGGGTTTTTGGGGGAAGGGTGGGGGATGGAATTTTTTGGATGGTTCCGTTGAAAAGCTGAGGAAATTTGAGATGGAAAGCATATGTCACAAGACATTGCTGAGATTTTTTTTGAAAATTCAGTAATTTTTGGGAAAATTTTGAGGTTAATTTTTGGATTTTTGGGGGTTTTGGACGTTTTTGGGAATATCTTGGGTTCTAATGGTCGTAATGGAATAATTCGAAATGGAGGGGGAAGGTGAGGTCATTTCCCATCAATTTGTGTGATTTTCAACTGATTTTCACCAATTTTTGGAGGAAATTTTTTGAAAAAACTGATTTAAAAAAAAAAACACCTAGATTTTGGTTCAAAATTCTTCAAAAAGGGTTTGAAATATTCGAAAGTGATGGAAATGCCCCCCCCCCCCTCCAAATTTTTGCTCAACAACAAATCGAGAAAAAAAATCCCAAAAACCTAAAAAATTCAAAAATCCAAAAAAAAATCTCAAAAAGGTCCAATTTTGAAAAAATTCTTAAAAATCATGTGACCTATGCTTTCCAGCTAAAATTTCCTCACCTTTCCAATGGAACCATCAAAATCATTCCATCCCAAATATTTCTCCCAATTCCCCCCATATTCCATGAAATCTAATCAAAAAAACGTTTTATTTCTCTTCCTAATCAATTCAGCATTTCCCCCAAACAATTTCCTACACAATACAATTAATCTAGTTCACATCCACTACAAACAAAGCATGCATTGATGCAGAGACGTGTGTCTCCGGTGAAGATGTTAGACTGGTTCGTGGCACATTAATGAAACATGCGCATGGATTCTCTGAAAGTTCCATTTTTCATCGGTCTGTGTCACGTAGAAACGCATAGAAAAATTGACGAGACTGTCTTCCATCAAAAATCAACAGAGCCCCCTCTTTCAATATGCTCCCTCCCCTTATTCACCTGTCCTCCCCCCCCCCTTTTTTTCTCATTCTAAAAGAGGATAAAGAAGCGACAGATTTTCAACGGATTTTTCTCATTATTCACATGTTCTACCTGATGCGCCTGCATCGACAGCTCATACCGATGTTCATCATCGATAATAATGGAAAATACTGGGCTGAAAAGGGGAGGAGGGGGGGGGGGGGGAGTGAACGTAATGAGAGCAGAATAGAGGCAGAAAAATAGACAAGAAGTACAATAAAGCTACTTCCATATTCAGCCAATTATTTTCAATTGACAGGTATATGTATGCATATATATGTATATATATGTATGTATATGGAGAACGTGGAGAAGAATCAATTCGTCGGCTTTGCCAATGCATGTCGGACTCAATTTCACATATTAGCTATTGTGTCAGATTATAATAATGATAATTTATGATAAACCGTTGAATTCTGAATAATTATGTCATTCAATTTTGTATGAATGCTTCTCATGATCAATGTTTCAGGGGGAGGGCAATTATGAATATGTGATTATGAGATTATTGGATTTCAGAGAAGGTGGGGTAAAATGGGCGGAAAGGGGTAAAATGGGAGACGTGTTGGGTTTGGGGATTTTATAGGATGGGAATTGGGAGAAATTGATGGAAATATTGGAGATAGGTTTTTTGTGATGATTTCATTGGAAAGCTGAGGAAATTTGCCATAAAAATCATAGGTCGGAAGATATTTTTTTGATTTTTTAAAAAATTACATTTTTGGCGCGAGATTTGAAGGTGGAATTCTTCTGTTTTTTGAAAAATTTCAGGTTTTCGGGAATATCTCGGGTTCTATTGGTCGTAGCGACCTGGGGTTGATCTTGAATGAAAGGTGAGCTCATTTCCCATCGATTTATGTGGTTAAAAAAAAATTATCAATTTTTTTCAAGTACTTATAGGGCAAAAACTGATTTTCAGAAAATGGCCTACAAGTATTTGAAAAATTGATTTAAAAAAATTTGAACCACATAAATCGATGAGAAATGAGCTCACCTTTCATTTGAGATGAACCCCAGGTCGCTATGATCAACAGAACCGGTGATATTGCCGAGAAAAGTGAATTTTTTCGATTTTCAAAAGGATTACTCCTTCAAAAATTGCCCAAAAAAAAAAAATTTCCCAAAATATCAATAAATTAATTTTAACCCATGTTTTTCACCTAAAATTTCCTCAGCTTTCTAATGCAATCATCAGAAAATCTCTATCTCAAACCATTCAATTGAAATGAAAACATTTTAATTTTTTCTTCAAAGCTTTATTTAAAGAAATATCTCTCCAAATAATGGAGATACGCCCTCTTTTTCCTAAAATTAATTTTTGCCTTCCCAAATGCTCAAAAGAAACAGATTAGAATAGAAAGGGCGTATCTCCATTAGTTTCTGACATTTATTTAAAAAAATTAATTATTAATGATAAATTCATTAAGATTTTTTTTTTCCTACTTCATTTGAAAAAAATGTCTCCCTAAGTAATGGAGATACGCTCTTTTTTTCCTAAAATTACTTTCGTAGCTCTAAAAATTCTCTAAAAGAACAGATCAACATAAAAAAGGCGTATCTCCATTAGTTTCTGACATATATTTAATAAAATTAATTATCAATGATAAATTCATTAAAAATTCATTATTAACGATAAATTCTTAAAAAATTCATTATTAATGATAAATTTATTAAAAATTCATTATTAATGACGAATTAATTAACCCTTAGCGGCCACACCTCGATTTGGCCACATAGCGGCCACACGGGGTAACGAGTTCCCCACGTTAGAAAAACTTAGTTGTAAAAGAGATACGGGTATTTTAAAAGTTCTAATCGATTGGTTCGTGTTTGTTGGAGAGTTCTTCAACATTTCTAATGATTTTTTCAACATTTCTTTTTCCGAGCCTGGGGTAACTAATTACCCCTAGTGGCCGCTAAGGGTTAAAAAAATTTTTTTCTTTTCGTACTTCATTCAAAAAAATGTCTCTCTAAATAATGGAGATACGCCCTTTTTTTCCTAAAATTAATTTCATAGCTCTGAAAATTCTCTAAAGGAACAGATCAACATTAAAAGAGCGTATCTCCATTAGTTTCTAACATTTATTTAATAAAATCAATTATCCATGATAAATTCATTAAAAATTCATTATTAACGATAAATTTCTTAAAAATTCATGATTAATGATAAATTCATTAAAAAATTGTTATTAATGATAAATTCATTAAATTTTTTTTTTTTTTTCGTACTTCATTTAAAAGAATGTCTCCCTAAATAATGGAGATACGCCCTTTTTCCCCTAAAATTACTTTTATAGCTCTAAAAATACTCTAAAGAAACAGATCAACATTAAAAGAGCGTATCTCCATTAGTTTCTAACATTTATTTAATAAAATTAATTATTAATGATAAATTCATTAAAAATTTATTATTAACGATAATTTCATTAAAAATTCATTATTAATAATGAATTTATTAAAAATTCATTATTAATGATAAATTCATTAAAAAATTGTTATTAATGATAAATTCATTAAAAATTCATTATTAATGATAAATTCATTAAATTTTTTTTTTCCTACTTCATTTAAAAGAATGTCTCTCTAAATAATGGAGATACGCCCTTTTTCCCTAAAATTACTTTCATAGCTCTAAAAATACTCTAAAGAAACAGATCAACATTAAAAGAGCGTCTCCATTAGTTTCTAACATTTATTTAATAAAATGAATTATCCATGATAAATTCATTATTAATGATAAATTTATTAAAAATTCATTATTGATGATAAATTTATTGAAAATTAATAATTAACGATAAATTCATTAAAAATTCATTATTATTAATAAATTCATTAATTTAAAAAAATTAAAAAATGTCTGACACCGCTCATATCGCTTCCACTTACTCTCGTCTGCACTCTCATGCCCATTTCTCCTTACACTCACATTATTTCCCCACAATTCCCTGAATTATGGGCAATAATAATACACCATTAGCATCTATATTTTTTTTTTTTAAATTGAATTTGAATTGATCCAAATGAATTATTTCAACTGCCTACAATTGTCCCCAGAACGACTGGAATAGGAAGAGGATACTAGTGTATACCTCACGGCATACATTACATATATTCATGAACAATTACGTATTCAAAATACATTACCTGCATGTGCAATGTTTCCGCTGCCATTAGACAACAAACTATATGTATTCCACGAAAATTTACACTGACATGTTTATTGCTCAGAGCTGAATAACTTTTCATTTTTTAATTTATCAATCGTCACTCGTTTATTTACGATTATTGACATTATTTTAATTGAATAGTTTTTTTTTTATTAATTAGTTGACATAAAATTCTGGAAAAATTTGACAATAATAGAGATATAGCAGACCATGGTCGGGAATTTTTTCAGAATTTTTTGAAGAAATCTTCATCCGAGGAAAAATCATTCTCTTTTTCCTAATGATTGAAGTTATAGGAAAATAATTTTTTTTTCACAGTTCAAGAGCTTGGAAAATTCTGAAAAAATTAGACGATAATATAGATATAGTGGGCCATGTTCCTGAATTTTTTCAGAATTTTCAAACGAAATCTTAATCCAAAAAAAAAAAATCTCCATTTTCACTCTAATGATTGGAGTGATAAATTTTTTTTGGTGGAGTAAAAATTTTTGAAAAATTCTGAAAAAATTAGACAATGATGAAAATACATTCGGCCATTTTCCTGAATTTTTTCAGAATTTTTCAAGAAGTCCTTCCTCCCCAAAAAAATCTTCATTCTTCTCTTAATGATTAAAAAGTAGCAAAACTGATTTTTTTCCCCCGAAAAAAAACATCGGAACATTCTAAAAAAATTGGACAATAATCTAGATACATCACACCACATTTCTGAATTTTTTCAGAATTTTTCAAGAAGTCCTTCACCCAAAAAAAAATCCTATTCTTCTCTTAACGATTAAAAAGTAGCAAAACTGATTTTTTATTCGCAAAAAAAACATCGGAAAATTCTAAAAAAATTAGACAATAATCTAGATGCATCAGACCACATTCCTGAATTTTTTCAAAATTTTCCAAAAAGTTCTTAACCAAAAAAAAAATCTCCTTCTTCCCCTAATGATTGAAGCTCAAAAAAAACCATTTCCCCCTCTTTATCCCCCCCTCTACTTTTATTGCGGTAGGTCTCGGCTAGTTACACGTTCCGGAATGATAGAAATAGTGCAAAAAAAGCAAGAAAAAAAAAAAAAGAAGAAAATGACGTAAAAATATATGGATCGCACGTTTTAAATCGCTTATAAGGCATTGGCCGAGGTAAAAGCGCCTGAGAGCTGATGAACGAGCACGACTCACGAGCACCTAATGCGAATATAATTATCATTAGAGTAACCCTCCCCCCTCCATTTAAACGGTGTGGGGGGGGGGGGGGGGAGGAGGGGAGTCGATGACCCCTACCCTGGCATTTCCGTTGCTAACCCCACCGACTCCCATTTCTCCTCATATACGTAACTTTTAACTTTTATAATACATATATATATATACATATATATATATGTTAAAAGCCATAGTAAAATGTAAACTCACCAGATAACCACGAGACGTTCTTTTTACCGACTTTTAAAAAGCCACAGCAAAGAGGGTAAGTTACGCCGAACTCACCTTCACCAGTTTGTGGCAAAGTGGAGGAAAAGGAGGGAGGGGGGGATGATTGATCGTTTTTCGCTTTTCGACGTTGAGAGAAACGCCCCCACGTGATCTTGAGGATTGGCAACGCCCACTAAAAACCCTTATATTGTTCGATTATTATCTGGAAAAAAACACTTCTGTGTGTTGTGTTTTTTTTTTTTTTTTTTTTTTATAAAATGTATGTTGGTGAGAATGGAAATTTATTTGCGAGGATGCAATCAGCGTTACTCACTTGCAACAATTTTTTTTTTAAGAGAAAAATCACAGGGGTTGTACCTGTTTTTTTTTTTAGAATTATGGGAAATTGATGGAGATACGCCCTTTTTGCCTTAAGACATTTTTGTTGAGAATTTGAAGAGGTAAAGAAATGTTCTTGGGCAAAAAAGGGCGTATCTCCTCTCATTTTTGGGATATTTGAAAGGAAAATGAAAAATCGTAAGAAATAAAGTGGTAAAATTGCAAAAATTCAATTTTTTAATCAATTTTCAAAAAAAAAATCTCAGAAATTAGTGGAAATATGTATTTTTTGTGATAAATTTTCGAGATATTTTTGAAAAAGTGAAAAATGATTTTACTCCAGAATGATTCGAGTTCAGAAATCGGCAAAAAAAAATTCGCATTTTTAATTTTTTTTATTTCTGTAATTTCCATCGAAAAAATTTCAATCACTTTCTTAATGAAAAATTTGGATTTTTAAATTTTTCACTAGTTTGAAAATTAATTTTTTTTTTTCAACAATTTTGATTACTATTGTAATTTAAAATTTGACTGATGGAATTTCATAATTATTTTCTTTATTAAACTTATTAACATTTTTATTAGTTAAATTGAATTATAAATGTCATATAAGCGTCATTTAGATTGGATTAAATTATAAGTTCTTATTTGTGTTACATTTAGTTAAAACTCTCAACTCAAAATTTTTGTCTGAAAGACGATTATATTTGGGAACATTAAACATAGTAGCGTTGATTTTATTATAAGATTAATTATTCCAATCAATTAATAAGTAAGAAAGAATCAAAATTTCGAATAAGAAGAAGAATTATAAAATTTCATCAGTCAAATTTTTAATTACAATAGTAATCAAAATTGTTAAAAAAAAAATTAATTTTCAAACTAATGAAAAATTTAAAAATCCAAATTTTTCATTGAGAAAGTAATTAAAATTTTTTCGATGAAAATTACAGAAATAAAAAAAATTAAAAAATTAAAAAGTCGAATTTTTTTTTGCCGATCTCCAGTTACATTTTCCCGAGAATTTTTATTCGAAGATTCAAAAGCCAGTCCATGCACATAAAAGAAGGATTTAAACTCCCCCTGGGGTGAAAAAGAGGCAAAGGTTTACTCTCTTCTCTGGACTTGAAGAGGCTTGTATCTTTCGTTCTCTTCTCAACCTTTTCATGACCTCATCCAACGACCATAAAGACGAATAAAACCGAGCTGAGATAGTCGAGTTTTTCGTTGAGAGAGAGAGAGAGAGGGAGAGGAAGAAAAAGAGGAATGGATGGTCTTCTTTGAATGACACGAATGGGGTTTCGTGTCAATTCGAGAGGTGGAGTGAGGGGGGGGGGGGGGGGGGAGACACTTCCTTTGATCTTGTCAAATATCATTCGGTCCAGAAAAGAGACGAAGAATAAAAAAAAGAGTAAAATGGATGGAAATGGAGAGGGAATTCCTATTTTATGGTAATAAAATGGATTTTAATAATTTTAGCCTTGAGTGTATCGTACGTTGTGTCTCTAGCTGGTTTGATGAAGAGTGACTTGAAAATTACGAATGAGAAGTGCGATAATCGGTAATTGGGGCGAGGCTAGAGTCACTGACGCAACGAACGACATTGAACTCGGATTTGAACTTTTGTAAAAGGATTTTTTTTATTATTTCTTTGGTTATTTTGAATAATAATCTGGGAGAGATGATGGACATTAAAAAAGTGGAATTTGATGATTTATGTTGGGGGAATGAGGGAAATATTGGAGATAGATTTTTTTTGATGATTCCATTGAAAAGCTGAGGAAATTTGAGCTGAAAAACATATATTAAACTTCATTTTTCATGATCATTTTAAAACTGGCGGCCATTTTGTCGTACTCATCGGCCATTTCGTGAAAACCAGTTTTTCCTCTATAAGTACTTCAAAAATCAATATTTTCTCATTTAAAACCACATGAATCGATGGCAAATGATCTCACCTTTCACCTCCACTCGTCATTTTCACTCTACGACCAAAAGAACCAAAAAAAAATCTCAAAAAACTGAAATTTTCGAAAAATCGAAATTTCCAAATATTCCAAAAATTCCAAAAAATCAGTTGTAACACATGTTTTCCACGTAAAATTTCCTCAGCTTTTCAATGGAATCATCAAAAAAAATCTATCTCCCACCATTTCACCAAAATCCCCATTTTACCCCACTTTTTCCCATTTATATCGTCATCTTAGAATCAAAAGGGCGTAAGTCCTATACTTATACACAGCCCCTTACGCCACTTTCTCTCTAAAACAACCATATATCTATATATATACAAACTATCCAACAATTAATCCCAGACTCAGCCAAGGCAGCCCTCCTCGGGGCTGCTATCGTATTTAACGATCCAATCGTAATCTCACTGGCTGCTTTTTATCGCTGTGTGATTCCCTTTTTTTCTTTTTCATTCCTTCATTTCCTTCCACTTTAGCCCAACATCGATCGGAGTATACCTTTGGCCGCAAACTTTTTTCCCTGTGCCTCTAATAAAATACCATTTCCTCCCTATTTCTTTATTATTTTTCTTCCTTTCTTTCAATTTTTTCTTTTTCTTTTTTTTTCACCACTCATACAGTAAGTTTACCTTTTAAAGCCATTGGCTCGAGCGAACTGGAGAATAAAACAGTGAAATTCGTAATTTTAAATGGTTTAATGACGTCATATTGGGAACAAAGGGGCGTAAGTCATATATATATAGGAATAAAAATATTATATACATATATATATATATATATAGAATATTATATGTGGGAATAATATATATAGGACTCATACATAGTCCTATATATATAGGACTAATACATAGTCCTATATATATATAGGACTCATACATATATATAGCACTCATGCCACTTTGTTTCTAAGGTGACGATTAATATTTTTTATTGGGAAATTTAAATTAAAAAAAGGGGTTTTCATTAATTTTACATTTTTTTGAAGAATTTTGAGTTTCCAAAAAATAGATTAGCTTGAAAAGGGCGCATCTCCATTGATTTTCGAGATATTCATAGAAAAAAAAGGTAAATTCATAAAAAAAGACGAATTGACCTATTTTTGGGATCATTTGCATTCAAATATTTCCGTAAATAATGGAGATACGCCCTTTTTGCCCGGAAACACTTGTGTGGCTCTCAAAATTCTCTAGAAAAGTGTCTTAGATCAAAAAAGGCGTATTTCCATTATTTATCGACTTATCTTGAAAAATAAATAAAATTCCATTATTTTAAATTTAATTATTTTTTCATTTTTTTAAAAGGATGATTGAGAGGTAAAATCGTAAAAAAAGTTGAATTTTTGTATAAAATTGTTAATAACAATTTATATAAAATGAAATTCTCAAATTTGATTCACTGAATCTGTAAAGAATGTAATGAGTAATAAAATAAGCCCTGGAAACGAGAAATTAATTAAAAATCGAAAAATTTTCATTATTTTTTACATTTCTTCAAATTTTTCAAGATTTAAAGAAATGTAAAAAATAATGAAAATTTTTCAATTTTCAATTAATTTTTCGTTTCTAAGGCTTATTTTATCCCTCATTACATTCTTCATAGATCCACTGGATCAAATTCGAGAATTTCATCTTGTATAAATTGTTATTAACGATTTTATACAAAAATTTAACTTTTTTTTCTTATTGTATCTCCCAATAATCGTCAAAAATACATTTTTAAATGAAAAAAAATGATGAATTCGTCTCAAAATTGAATCTATCTGTATTCATCAAATCTTTCTGCACATATATATATATATATATGTATATAATTCATTGGCACAATTGTAATAATGAGTCAATGTAGCTTGAATAAATGAAAATCACTCGTGTAAAATAATTGAGCCAACAATTTACTACTCGTGGCTTTCTGAAGATCCATTAATGCATGCGACATCTCACTTTGTGTGTGTATATATATATTATATATATGTAAATTACAATGCAAGCGTTATGGACGTATTTCTGGAGGACAGAAGAGGGAATAAATAGGTGAGGGGAGGGGGGAAGGTAAAAGAAGAGGGAATGAGGGAAATGAGAGGATGGGAATTGAGTGCTGCTAGTGGAAAAGCCTGTATTCAACGTTTAATGCTGTATTAACGCTGGTAATGACACATTTGTACAGCATTATACTCTTCGGTATTACAGAATCACGTGTACCTTTTTTTTTCATGAAAAAATAAAGAAAATAAAGAAATAAAAAAATTAAATGAATTCGAAATGTATATATATATGTATGTATGTATGTATGTATGTATATATGTATATATAAGTATGCATATATATATATGTATATATATATATATATATATATATATATAAAGGAAGTGGGGAAATGTACGTTTACTTTACGTTTCCTTGAGAAGTTTGAGGTTTTTTTAAAATTTTTTTAATTTTTTTTTTCTCTCTGATTTATTTGTACACACATTTGAGACTGAGTTATAGGGAGTATCTCGACGTTTTAATGGCACTTGCGGGGTTTTTATGCACTATTAGAGTCCATTCAAATTGTGTCAATTTTAATAGCTTTTGAGGTTGATAGATAATGGAGATTTTAGAAAATAAGATAAATTGTTGGATTTCATTGGAGAAATATTTTGCAATTTTTTTAGAGGGAATTGGGTAATTTTGGTTAATGATGCGAGAATTTTTTTTTACTTATGTTGATTTTTTTTTTGAGGAAAATACTAAGAAAATGTTGTTTTTTTAATTGTGTTTTTAAAAACTGAAAATTTTCAAAAAATCCCAAAAAAATCGCGAAACTCAAATTTTTTAAAATTTCCCAAAAATCACTTCAGACATATGATTTTCACCCAAAATTTCCTCAGCTTTCCAACAAAATCATCAAAAATATTCTATCCATTGAAACCAGAGATATTTCCTCAAATAATCAAGATTTTTCAAAAATATCAGAAATCACAAAAATTGAATTTTAGAAAAATCTCAAAAAATCACTTTAAACCTCCAATTTCCCCTGGAAATTTCCTCAGTTTTTCAGTGAAACCATAAAAAATATTCATCCATTGAAACCCAAGATATTCCCAAAAAACTGCAAATTTCAAAAAATCAAAAAAAAATCACAAAAATCGAATTTTCAAAAAATCTCAAAAAAACACTTCAAACCTCCAATTTCCCCTCGAAATTTCCTCAGTTTTTCAATGAAACCATAAAAACCATTCATCCATTGAAACCCAAAATATTCCCAGAAAACTGCAAATTTCAAAAAATAAAAAAAAAATCCAAAAAATCAAATTTTCCAAAAATCTTCAAAAATTACTTCAAATATCTAATTTCTCTTCAAAATTTCCTCAGCTTCTCAATGAAACCATCAAAAATATTCATCCATTGAAACCCAAAATATTCCCAAAAAACTGCAAATTTCAAAAAATCAAAAAAAAAATCCAAAAAATCGAATTTCCCAAAAATCTTCAAGAACTACTTCAATTATCTAATTTCTCCTCGAAATTTCCTCAGCTTTCCAATGAAACCATCAAAACCATCCTCCTCCATAAATTTCCCCTCCCCCCCCCCCCCCCAATTTTCCCCGGATTTTCATTCCTCCACGAAAATATCCTCCTCCACTCATTTATTTTCTCTCCTCCAATTCTGTGACTCCAATGTTTCTAAAGTTTACGAGGCAGCATTAAATGCCTGGCGTGTGCTCTCCACGTATATTCGTCGTTTGTAATAGTTGACGATCCCCAGGATTCACAGCACGCAGTACCTCGCCAACGTACGTGTCCTGCAATCTCTTGTTTCACCGGTCTCTCTATCTCTTACATATTCCCTCTTTCTCTCTCTCTATCTCTCTCTATCTCTTACTTTTCTGCCTCGTGTCACACGCTACTGGGCTTACGTGCGTGCGTGTTGCGCAGGTCAGTCGCACCGCCTATACCCCAGCTTTCACCGATTTACGATCGACCTCGTGTGTGCAGTTGCGTTTTCCCTCCTTATCTAGCTGGAATATGCGTCTACTTACTTGACGTATTTCATACGTTGAATGTGAATGCTATTTCTTTAAATCTTAAATTTTTTCCGCTTGTGCATTCTACAAGAAATTTAATTTTTTTTAATAAAAAATTAATTTTTTAATTTTTTTTAAATACAAAATTCCATTTTTTTTTAAACAAAATTCAATTTTTTTAAATAAAAAAATTCCATTTTTTTAATAAAAAAATTCCATTTTTTCAAATAAAAAAATTCTATTTTTTTAAATAAAAAAATTCAATTTTTTTTAATGGAGAAATTCCATTTTTTTCATTTTTTTTATTTCGTTTTAGAAAAAGTTCATTTTTTCGCTGATTTTTTCTCGCGAATTTCTCGGTAAATAATGGAGATACGCCCTTTTGCTCAAATTCCTTCGAGTAGAAAATTTCAAGAGCTAGAAGAAGAAGTATCTTTCAAAATTTCGCTATCTCGCTTACTTTCCATGATATTTTCAAAAAAAAAATGTCAAAATTCTTTAGTTTTCAAATTTTTTAAAATTTGAACCTATAAAATTGTAATTTTTGCAAAATAATCCCATTTTTTCCCATTTTTTTTCAAGAAAATCTCCAAAGATAATGGAGATACGCCCTTTTAAGTCTAACCCCTTTCGAAATCTTTCAAAATCCTCTCAAAAAAAAATTGGAGCAAAAAAAAGGAGTATCTCCATTAATTTCCTCGAAAATTCCCCCAAGAAATAAGCAAAAACCCCAAAAATGGATTTTTCTCATAATTCCCCCCCCCCTCCTCCCAAAAAAAGGCGTGGAATTGCATCGTATTATCATCATTATTCCCATTAAATAAAAAACCAAAACATTAAAATTCCCCAGCAAAAAAGTCACGAATTTTTCTCTTATTTCAAGTGGAATAAAGAAGAAAAAAAACGTGGGACGAATAGTGGTTCTTATATATATATATATATATACGGCAGTATCACCCCGCTCTACAATGAGCATTGTACCTTGGATTTAAAGTATTCTCGAGGCCTCGAAAAAGAAAAAACCCATTGTTCCATTTGGTCTGGAGAGTGCTGCGCGTAGGTGAATATTCCAATGATACTCGAAAAGCGTGTAAAGCGGTTTATTTGCATGATCAGGAGAACTCTAACCGTGAAAGAATACTTCCGATGACTCTCGGTAGTTTTCCACTCGTTGATTCTCAATAATAATAATAATAATGGTCGAAGGAGTTGAAGCCCTCGAAGATTATTCAGCAATTAATATAATTAATATATAATAATAATAATAATAATAATGTGTTTATTTAGCCAATGGCTATCAATTGATACATTTGTTAAAACATTTTGTGTTAAATTTGTTCCTTTTTCTTCTTATTTATTTATTTTTATAACACACCACTTCTAATTTCCCCTGTCAAGAGTCTTTTAAATAATATTAGTTTATTTACATTTTTGATTTGTTCACTCAATTTGTTGTATAAAGAAAAACCATACGCATTTATTGTTTTATCGGCAGTTTTTGTTCTCTTTTTTTGTAATAATGCAGTTCATTCCTTCTTCTAGTATCATAACTGTGCTCACGTCTTATTATCATTCTCGAAAGATAATCCGGTGTTAAACCATTTACCATTTTGTAAATCATCACACAAATGTTAAACTTAATTCTCTCTTTAATTGACATAAAGCATAATGCATTCCAACATACTCTTAACTGGCGTATATTTATTCACTCTAAGGATAATTCTCATAGCTCGATTTTGCGTTTTTTGTAACAGAAATTGACTTTTCTCATTCAAATTTAACAATAAAGAAGAACAATACTCATAGTCGGGTGCAATAATAGTTTCATAAACTATCACCTTGGTTTAATCACCAATATAGCTCCCTATACTATATAACCAACTGATCTTTATGCTCAATAATAATGATAATAATAAAAAAAAACGAATTCTATCTCTTTCCTCTGGTTGATCCTCATCATTACGTGATTTACATAGAATGAACTGAGTATGACCGAAGAAAAGAGGCACAGACTGTATTTATTATGAGCGAGAAGCCGATTAGAGAGAAGGTGTGGTACTATATTGTGTTTTGTGTCATGTGTCACGTGTTCGTCAAGTCTGAGCGGATTTCAAGAAAAAAAAAAAAAATTGAATTGCGAGAGAAAATGAGTGTCTTAAATGCTCAAGTATATACTGAAATTGAGAAAAAAGAGGAAAATTCGATTTGAAAATGGAAAATTCTCAGTTTTTTTAGGATATCTCTGATTCTATTGGTTGTAGCGTGGAAACGATGAGTGGAGGTGAAAGGTGAGATCATTTGCCATCGATTCATATGGTTTTGAATCAAAAAATATCAATTTTTGAAGTACTTATGGGGAAAAAACTGGTTTTCATGAAATGGCCGATGAGCATCACAAAATGGCCGACAATTTTGGGGAATTTATGGAAAATAAAGTTTAATATATGTTTTTCAGCGCAAATTTTCTCAGCTTTTCAATGGAATCATCGAAAAAAATCCGTCCCTGATAATTCACCTATTTTCTCGCCATTTTTGAAACATTCAACATCAAATTTCATTTTTTTAATATCCACTATCTCTCCTGAATATTATTCAAATCCTTCATGGGCTAAATTTCACTCAAGTCGGAAGAATAAGCAGAAAAATCATTCAATTAATTGATTTAATTCAATTGGAAAATGGAAAATTCCAGTTTTTTGATGATATATCGAGTTTCATTGATCGTAGCGTGAAAATTCCGAATGGAGATGAAACGTGAGATCATTTGCCATCGATTCATGTGGTTTTAACTATAAAAATATCAATTTTTGAAGTACTTATAGAGCAAAAACTGATTTTCACGAAATGGCCGATGAGTACAACAAAATGGCCGCCAATTTTGAAATGATCATGAAAAATGAAGTTTAATATATGTTTTCCAGCTCAAATTTTCTCAGCTTTTCAATGGAACCATCAAAAAAAATCTATCTCCAATATTTCCCCTATTTTTGCGCTACTTTCAAAACATTAAGCATCAAATTTCATTTTTCTTTAAGTCCACTATCTCTCCTAAATATTATTTAAATCCTCCACGTGCTATATTTTGTGTCACGTGTGCGTCAACTCTGGGCGGATTCATGACAAAAAATAAAAATGTGCCAGAGTCTAAATGAGTTTCTTGAATGCCTCTCAATACTTGCCACAGCAGAGAAAAAATGAGGAAATTAAATTTGACAGTGATGAGACTCTCGGATGACAGGGGATCTTCACCCCAAACATGTGTCCTTGAGTGTTTTTAATTTGAAGAGAAATTACTTGTCAGTTTAATTTAAAAAATTGACATTTTTTTAATGAGTTTAAAGAATTTTAATTTTAATATTCTCGTTCAATTAAAAATGAATATTATTTTTACATCTTTCAAGTGATTTATTCGTCATGAGCATCATTAATTAATGGAGAAGGCATTTGAATTAATCACGATCATAAAATAGAAGAATTAATGAATTAATTAGAAAGACATTAATTAATAGAGAATTTCATAAAATGGAAGAATTCATGAATTAATTGTGTTGTCATTGATTTTTGCGAAGATCTCTAATAATTAATGGAGATACGCCCTTTTTATAGACTTCAAAATTCGCTATTAAAAAGGTTTTGAGCAAAAAGGGCGTATCTCCATTATTTTCTAAGATATTTTCAGAGAAAAAAATGCAAAAAAAAAATGGAACTCGTTCAGTTTCACCTCTTCTCCACTGAATTCTAAGAATATAAAATGTAATTTTTTATTCTTTTCAATTTATTTAACAGCCGCCTTCTTTTTTCATCTAATCTTCCACATTTTTTTTCTCCTTTTTTTTTTTTGTTTTACCTTCAACCGAGTGTTTCAATGAAATACAATGTCCGACCTGTCACTAACAGAGACACGAGCAATCAGGCATGTCACATTACCGCCTTTTACAGCTTTACCACGAAGAAGCGAGGGCAGTCTACTTCGTCTGTTCACCACTGAATTCTTCTCGTGAAAGTCTAAGAATGAGGGGAAGCCCGTTTGCAGCTATTTTTTTTGTCTCCTTCGAAGTCTCTACTTTTATAAATTCTTTGTTGCTTCCGAATGGAAGCTATGTGATCATCAGAATTTTCGATTGTAATTTTTTTTAATAGAAGATAATTAAAATGATCTAAATAGAGAGAAAATTTTTAGCGCATGTCTTGTCCTCATTGGTTAAGATCTTTTATCAAAAGGATCTCCGGGATTAATGGAGATAGACTCTTTTTGCTCTCATTGACTTTATAGGAAATTTCAAGAGCTACAAAAATGGTCTCTACGAAAATTTCGCTATCTCGCTTAGTTTCCGAGATTTTCTGGGAAGATGATGAAAATTCAGTTTTGGAGACCTTTGTGCATTTTTTGGGTTTTTTTCAACTTTTTTAAAAGGATCTCGTTAAATAATGGAGATACGCCCTTTTTACACGAATCCTTTTTTGTAGAGAATTTTAAGAGCTACAAAATAGGTCTCCACGAAAATCTCGCTATCTCGCTTAGTTTCCGAGATATTTTTCAATAAATGGATAATAAAATTTTTTAGAATTGTTGGAGACTTTTATTTAATTGTCAACTTTTGGCTTTTTTGTCTTTTTCGGCTTTTTTGAAGTCTATATTTTTTCAAATTCGTTTTTTTTTCATCTCAGCATTGGAAAAAATGCATTATTGAGCTGAACGTACCTCTGCCTTTCTTTAATCACCAAAGATTCCGGAAAAATCCCAGTTGCAAAGTTTCAAAACTTTGAAAAAATTAAGACTTTTCCAATTTATTTTCATCTCAGCATGAATTTATCTCGTTTATTTTTATTGCCTCCATGCAGCATTTATTTTTAAAGTCATAAATCTGTTGAGAAAAATGTGCATTTGAGAGAGAAAAATAAATTCTGTAGTTTTTCAATTAAATTAATGAAAAAAAGGAAATTTTTGATTTAATTAAAATTAGAATTTTTCAAAAAATTAATTAAAATTTTGATTTTTTCAAATTAATTAAAATTATAATTTAAATTAAATTCATTGAAATTTTTTTTATTTTCATTAATTTATTCAAAAGTTAAATTTTCTCCAATTTGTCCTGAATAATTTGTACAACTCGACGTCTTTCCGTCAATAAAATCCATCAATTCAATTCCCAAGCTATTGCATTAAACGTTTCGAGACTGTCCACCTTTTATGGAAATTCTCAATTGATGAAAGAGAACAAGTAGTTACGTAAAATCTTCTGAGTAAACCCATCTCACCAGTGATTTTACTCAAATGCCTCTTGTATAAATTTAAATGACATTTTTCTTTCATTTCTTATCTTTTTTTTTTTTTCCTTTTTTTTATTCACGATTTAATGAATTGCACCCAATTTAAAGAGCAATTTGTCGAGATCTAGATAAAAAAAAAATTAATGACACGTATGACATAGAGAAATAAAACATCAGAAAACGTATATATATATTTTGTATGAGTAGAAAAAGTTGATAGACGTATCTCCATTAATTTCCTAAATTTTGGCAAAAAAAATAAAAAAATTTTTTTTTTTTTTTTACTTTTTAAATTTCTTCACAAAAAAATTCAGTATAAAAAGGGCGTATCTCCACTAATTTTCGAAATATCCTCAGAAAAATAGGACTTACGCCCCTTTAAAAATGAGAAGAGAAAGATTTTACTCAAATGCCTTTTTTTATAGAATTTAAACTTAAATTTACATTTTTCTTCCATTTTTCATTTTTTTTTTTTTAGTATTTAATGAATTGCACCCAATTTGAAGAGCAATTTGTCGGGATCTGGATGAAAAAAAAATTAATGACACGTATGACATAGAAAAATAAAACATCAGAAAACGTGATGCATATATATATATATATATATTTATTCTGTATGAGTAGGAGAAGTTGGTAGACGTTAATTGGAGACCAGAGGTCGAGATATGGACGTGACTTGACCAGATATGTCTGGATTAATTCCTTCAAAACTCTATGAAATTTAACCAGTGTATTGTACATTCAGAGAAATACTTCGTTATCATTGAGTAAATATTTATCATATGAGAAAAGAAAAAAAGGTAAAAAAAAAACAAATTATGACTCGGGAAATTTTTTTTTTGCAAATTAATGATAAGTAAACTCAGTTTTTTTTTGCTATTTCTTGGCAAATATTTCAGTAAATAATGGACATACGCCCTTTTGGCCCCAATCATTTTTTTTTAAGTGTATTGAAATAAAAAGGGCGTATCTCCCTTAATTTTCGAGACATTTGCAATAAAAAAAGACTCATCACCACGGAAATGACAAATTAATGAATTATAATTATTTTTTAATAATTTTTTTTCTTCAATGAATGAATGTGTGTGGATTTTTTTTCTCTTATTTTCTTCAAAACTGATAGAAAGTGAGAAAGTTTTAGTGATGCTGCGGGTCACGAACTTTCCGGTGTCGATGTGAAATTGGAAAGGCTTTTTTTTTTTAATAGCAATATTTAACTTTGAAACCATCGGTTTAAGTGCAACTCCTTGAATTTGTGAATTTTTTCTATTTTAAAGATGATTGGGAGGTAAAATCGGAAAAAAAGTTAAAATTTTTGCATAAAATCGTTGATAACAATTTATACAAGATGCAATTGTCAAATTTGATTCAGTGAATCTGTAAGGAATCTAATGAGAAATAAAATAAGCCGTAGAAATAAAAAATTGATTGAAAATTGAAATATTTTCATTATTTTTTGCATTTTTTTCAAATTTTTCAAGATTTAGAGGAATGTAAAAAACACGTGGATAATAGTATTGTTTTCCAACTGATAAAGCTTTTTCTGCTGATACTTTAGCAATATGCTTCCGAATGGAAGCAGGATAACCAAACCCTTTTGCTGACGAGTAGCCTGACTGAGGCGCGGAAGTAGCCGAAAGTAGCCTCGATTATTCCGAATAAGGGACATGAAATGAATAATTTTTCAGTATAAATGTTATCATTATTATTCAATATATATTATTAAATATTTATTTTGATAATCATTAAATTCGGAATCTTTATCATTTCTATATTTAATTCATGACAAGTATATTAATTCAATAGAAGAATATAGAAATTTTCAATTTCTAGGCAATCAAAGACATCTGAAAATTAAATATTTTATTAATACTCGTTAATATCATCAGACAACTCATCAATATTATTGTCTTCTGCATATTTAATTAAATTGAGAGCTTTATCAATGTCCTCATCATTAGGTCTGTTATTATTATTATTATCATGACTGTCACCTTTGGTTTTAATTATATTTTGATATATCACGGTCGATACTTTCAATCATATTCCGAATAATATGTTGATGTAACAGGGTGCAATAGAGAGTGACGGTAAATTTAAATAGAAACATTCATTTCATTCTCATTATCACCATTTTTTTATTCTTAGGTAAATGAAATTGAAGGTAGAAGAAAAAAATTCTCACTGAAATAAAAAAGTAGCCTAAATGGCGATAAGTAGCCCCATTTGGCAACCCTGAATGGAAGTGATACAACTTTTTTCAAACCATCATCAAAATATCAAATTTTGAAGAAATTCATTAAAACGCCAATAACTCGAGAACTAATCATGCAAATAAGCTCAAAATTCACAGGCATCTAACTAATACGAATCTCGAGATAATATATGAGTATCAATAACATCAGTTGAATAATTTCCCAGAAATTGCATTAAAAACTGATTTTTGAAAAATGGACATATGTCAAAAAGTATCGATCGAATTCTCTTCAAATGAAGCTTAAAAAATAGAGTTTGTCGAAAGGAAATTTTCCACAAAATATGAAATTTTTCTATAAAACCATTTTGCTGTAATTAAGACTTTTATGCACACACACAGAAATGCGCTAAAAATATCATTTTCTCTCTATTTAGATCATTTTAAGTATCTTCTATAAAGACATTACAATCGAAAATTCTGATGATTACATAGCTTCCATTCAGAAGCAAAAATAGGGAAATGACGTATAATAATTCATTATGATTCATAAATATATATTGTTAGTTTCAAAAGTTTCGATTAAAGTTTTTTTTTTCGAAATAAAGTGGTGGCGATTCTAGCTGCTATGGGCAATTGGGTTCAACGGTCGATCGACACTCACGCCTCCAATAATGAACGAGCCACGAACTTTATGATCTCCATTAGTTACGTGAACAAGAAGAAGATGCCTGAATTGCTTTCCATTTCTCTTCTAAACCGCTTTATTATCAATTAAAGAAGAGAATAAATTTATTGGTAGAGAAAAATCTCTCTTTAAAAAAAAAATCGAAAAAATTTCCAATTATCTACAAATTTTTATTAAATTGTCAAATAATAATTTTAAAAAATTCAGTTTTTTTCTGTAAAATATCTTGGAAAATGATGGAGATACGCCCTTTTTGCCCCAAGCTTCTTTTGTGGAGAATTCTTCAAGAGTTAAGAAGAATTATTTGGGTAAAAAGGGCGTATCTCCATTAATTTGAGAGATATTTAAGAAAATTTTCAAAAAATTCTTCTTTTTTTCTTTAAAAATCGCTTTTTTTAACAATTAAAGAAGAGTCTAAATTTATTGGCTAAATAAAAGTCCATAATAAAAAAAGAGGCTCGAACAATTTGCACACTATAATACAAAGTATATTTTTAAAGAAACACATGCCTCAATCTCAGGCAAATCAATTTTCCTATTTATAAAAAAATTTCTATTAAAATGTAAGAAAGCAACTGACGCATGAAAAGTTGAAAATGCAAAAGAATAACAGAGAATGAAAATTATGTAGAATTAAATACAATTAAAAAAAGGTCAAAAGTTGATTTAAACCAAAAAAAAAAAAATTACTAAAGTTTTGCGATAATTCTAAGAAAAGAATGAGTAATTAAGGAAAATAATGAAAATTAATGGAAACACTCATTTTTTAGAGAATTTCAAGAGCTAAGAAAAGGAGGATTAGGGCTAAAAGGGCGTAAGTCCATTAATTTCGAAAATATTTATAAAAAATGACGAAAAAAATCATTTTTTTTAGAAAAAAAAATTATTTTTTTTAGAATTTTTTTTTTTTAAATAAATGTGTAAATTCTCTTTTTTCTCATTTTTCAAAAGTAACAATCTTTTTTGAAAAAAGGTCAGAAGTTAATTTGAAGAAAAAAAAAATTACTAGAGCATCATGATACGAATGCTAAAAAAAGAATAAATAATCTCGAAAAAAAAAAGAAAAAAAATAATAATAATAAATATGAATAGAAACACTCAAAGTGCATTTGCACGCACAGAGATATATTGGCTGCGTGAAAATGCAGTTAGAAACACGCAATGTATTTAAAGCCAAGCACACACACACACACACACATATATACACACACGTAAATAGTCACCATGCGGTCTCCTTTTTTCTAAAAAAAAAGAACTTTTCAGTCAGGGCATCATCAAAACCAACACAAAAAAACCGCAGCAACACATATACATATACATATATATATATATATATATATATATATATATACACACATACACATATATATGCACATGCACATGCACATGCCCATACACATATGCATATAGAGTACAGACTGGGGCAAAATGGACCTAAATGTTCAAATAATCCATAATTTTTTTTTTCAAAGCTCAAGACTCGTCGAAAAAATCCAAAAAAATTTGAGAAGATGCTCCAATGAATGAACATTGTTGGTGAATTTTTTCAAATTTTTCTGAAGACTCCTTCACTCTCAAAAAAAATCGCAAACCCAAAAAACCTCATTTTTGACTTGCAAGTCGATTTTGCCCCGGTTTCTTTTATATGTGCATGTACATCTATATATATGCATGTGTGTGCACTTTGATGTATTGGTGTCCATGTATATGGGTGTGACTATCCCATGAAGGTGCACGTGAAACACCCACGGTTACTTGAGTGCGAGAGGAGGCACCATCGGTTCAGCAAACGTGACACACATTCGCCTTGCAAAAGAACTATTCTCCTAGAACAGTACTCGGCATCGGGTCATCGCCCTCAACACACTGCCCCCACTCTCTTTACCCTCCCCTCCCCCCCCCCCCCCCTCTTTTTGCAACATCATCGTCATACAGTGTATAGCCTGTCTTTGGAAACGCATCGGTAGTAGCAATTCTCTCTCTTTTTCTCTCTTTTTTCACTCTACCGGTGCTTAGAATCCACGTGTACATAGGTCTTGTACTTGGTAAATGAAGAAAATGTAGTACTGAAGGGGATAATGATGGGGTAAATATATACATTTGCAAAAGGGAAACACGTGGCTCTTCTTCAGTTGTGAAGAGAGAGAGAGAGAGAGAAAAGGCAGAGGAAAATGGGGAGATTTTTTTTTTTAATTTTTTTCTTGAGAAAAACGTGGAAAGTAGTGGAGATACGCCCTTTTTGTTTTGGTTTATTTTTTTAGTATTTTAAGAGCTTAAAAATGTTGATTAGGATGAAAAAGGGCGTATCTCCATTAATTTCCAAGATATTTTGCAATAAATGGGGAGAAAAATACTGAGAATTATTCAGATTTTTTTTTTTAATATTTTGGAGACTAAACGAGATAGAGCGATTTTGAGAATAATGTGGAAAGTAATGGAGATGGCGTATCTTTTTTGGGTTAAGATATTTTTGTTGGGATTTTTAAGAACTGGGATAAGTGGGTTAGGATAAAAAGGGCGTATCTCCATTATTTTTCGAGATATTTGCAGAAAAAAAGAGAAAAATACTGAACATTTTCAGTTTTTTTTTTTTTTTTGGAAACTAAGCGAGATAAAGCGATTTCGAGAATGGCGTGGGAAATAATGGAGATACGCTCTTTTTGTTTTGATTTATTTTTTTAGAGTTTTTCAGAGCTTAAAAATGTTGATTAGGACAAAAAAGGGCTTATCTCCATCAATTTTCGAGATATTTTGCAATAAATGAGAAAAAAAAACTGAAAAATTATTCAGATTTTTTTTTCAAATATTTTGGAAACTAAGCGAGATAGAGCGATTTTAAAAATAACTCGAAAAGTAATGGAGATACGCCCTTTTTTATCTTAAAACATTTTTGTGGAGTTTTGAAAGCCTGAAAACGTGGATTAGGACAAAAAAAAGCGTATTTCCATCAATTTTCGAGATTTTTTTCAATAAATGAGAGAAAAATACGAATTATTTTCCAGTATTTTTATAAAAAAAACTCGGAAAATAAACGAGATAAAGCGGTTTTCTTTGTATTCGTTTGTATATAATAAAATCGTTCTATCTCGCTTAATTTCCCAGATATTTTTCCAAAAAAGAAGAAAAAAAAATCATGAATTTTCTTTTTTTAACAACAGAAAAACTCCAAAACTAATGGAAATACGCCCTTTTTATTCTAATCCATTTTTTTGCAGATAATTTCAAGTTTCAAAAAGAAGAATTCATGTAAAATCGCTCTATCCCGCTAAATTGCCGAAATATTAAAAAAAAAATTAACAGAATCATAAAAGCTGAATTTTCAGCCAAATATCTTCAAAATCAATGGATGTCTCTTTTTTTTCAAGAAAATTTCAAGAGCTACGAAAATAAAAAAAGTTCAGTACCAGAAGGGCGTATCTCCATTAATTCCCAAAAAAATCCCCCCAAAAAAAACGAATGAATAAAAATTAATTTTTTTTTTTTTAAATAAAAATTAATTTTTTTTTTTTTTAATAAAAATTGATTATTCACTTTTTTTCTACAAATAGGACTTACGCCCTTTTAATTCTCAAACATTATTCGCTTAAATTTACGTGAAATCTTCATTGAATTCAAACACTATTAGTCTGACATGAAAAGGAGAAAAGAAAAAGCCACTCCTCTCCTCTTTTTCCCCTCAACAATTTCCCCTCCCTCCCCCCTCTTTTCCTCTCTGTCTTTCTCCTCGTTCCCAAAGAATCTACGTACACCTAATCACTTGAGTGCTCGAATAGTAAAAGGGGGAGTGGCCCCATACAACTGGGAAAGTTCATCCCAGAGCCCTATTGACTCAAGTGAAAACCGTAGCACACGAATAACGCACTCCGGAAATTCGTTATTCAGAAATTTCAAAACCAACTCAAACTACTTTAATCTTTCTCTCTCTTTCTCTTCTTCCTCTTTTCCTCTCTCTCTCTCTCTCTCTCTCTCTTGCACTTTGATTATAAACGAGGAGAAAGAGACCTGAAATACTTGATGGTAGATAAATTATACAAGTCGTTCTACTGCTCGACTTTACTTCCCAAAAACTTATTCATCTTTGGTACAACAGTTGTCACATCATCTTTGCTTTAGCAAAATTATTCACTTCCTTCTGCAAATATTCGTGAATTTTCAATTGGGTGGGGAGGGGGGGGGGGGGAATGATTTTAATGTGCAGTGTAATTTTAATTGATTTTAATTTGAGAAATTTTTGAATTAATTCTAAAAATTGAATTTTGGGAGATTTTTTTGGCTAATATTTTAATAAATAATGGAGATAGGCCCTTTTTAAATTTTCTGTAATTTTCATCGAAAAAAATTTAATTACTTTCTCAATGAAAAATTTGGATTTTTAAATTTTTCATTGGTTTGAAAATTAATTTTTTTTTTTAACAATTTTGATTACTATTGTAATTAAAAATTTGACTGATGAAATTTTATAATTCTTTTTCTTATTCGAAATTTTGATTCTTTCTTACTTATTAATTGATTGGAATAATTAATTTTATAATAAAATCAACGCTACTATGTTTAATCTTCCCAAATATAATCGTCTTTCAGACAAAAATTTTGAGTTGAGAGTGTTAACTAAATGTAACACAAATAAGAACTTATAATTTAATCCAATCTAAATGACGCTTATATGACATTTATAATTCAATTTAACTAATAAAAATGTTAATAAGTTTAATAAAGAAAATAATTATGAAATTCCATCAGTCAAATTTTGAATTACAATAGTAATCAAAATTGTTAAAAAAAAAATTAATTTTCAAACTAATGAAAAATTTGAAAATCCAAATTTTTCATTGAGAAAGTAATTAAAATTTTTTCGATGGAAATTACAGAAATAAAAAAAATTAAAAAATTGAAAATGCGAATTTTTTTTTGCCAATCCCTGAATGGAGATATATCTTTTTTGGCCCAAGTCACTTATTATATAATGTCAAGAGCCACAAATAAGAATTCGAGCAAAAGGGGCGTATCTCCATTATTTATATAGATATTCTCAGAAAAAAATGGGAAAAAGGGAAATTATTGAATTTTTATCAATTCACTACTGAATATTTTTCAGTTTTTTTCTTCAATATCACGGTATTAATGAAGATACGCCCTTTTTCACTTTAAGAAACTTTATTAAAGTAATTTCAAGAACTACAAAAATGGATTAAGCCAAAAAAAGGCATTTTTGTATGATTTACCTGGATTTTCCTCCAAAAAAATGAGAAAAAAGGGAATTATTCAATTTTACCAACTTCGCTACTAAATATTTTGCAGTTTTTTTTTTTTTTATTTCTGAAATTGATGGAGATACGCCTTTTTTATTCTAAGACACTTTCGTAGAGAATTTTTAAGAGCTACAAAGAAGGATTGAGGCACAAAAGGGCGTATGTCCATCACTCTTTGGATTATTTCCTGAATTTTAAATAGAGAAAAAAAAAATTTGACTTTTCATTGTTTTTTTGATGTTTTTTCACTTTCGGCCTTTTTTATCATTATTACGAGAATTTCTGCGAGGATAAACGGGAAAAATAGGGATAAAATAGGTAATAATACTAGAAACTTAATGATGACTTTTCTCAGAAAAACTATCAATAATATTTTATTTTTTCTTTTTTCATTCGCTTTTCTGGGTTAACGTCTTGTTCAAGTGTTTCACGACCGAATAAGCCTCGTGAGACTCATGCTGACTCGTCAATAATTCCTTTTAATTTTTTTTCTTTACCCTTCTTTTTAATCGCTGAAGTCATTTATTTGTTCGCGAGTTATTTTTGCAATTAAAAATGTCAGGGATATTGAAGGATTAATTAATTGACTTTGATAATTCGAAAAAATACAAAAATAGATAATATTTTATTGAAATATTCGAAATGGATTTTTTTCGATGATTTCATTGAAAAGCTGGGGAAATTTGAGGCGGAAAACATATATTAAACTTCATTTTTTATCAATTTTTGAAAATTTGAATTTTTTTAGGGAAAATTTGGGGAAAATTGGAAAATTCCGGTTTTTTGGAAATATCTCAAGTTCTATTGATCGTAGCTTGAGAAATTCGAATCGAGGTGAAAGGTGAGATCATTTGCCATTGATTCATGGGGTTTTGAATCGATTTTTATCGATTTTTATTGATTTTTCATCGATTAATAGATACTTTCATTAAAAAAAACTGTTTTTGCTATAACTCCTTCTAAAATGAATGGAAATCGATTCAAAACCCCATGAATCAATGGCAAATGATCTCACCTTTCACCTCCATTCGGAATTTGTCCACTACGACCAATAGAACCGAAAATATCCTCAAAAAACTGAAATTTTCCAAAAATCGACGAAAATCCATTAATTCCTCTCCAAAAAAAAAACAAATTTTCCAAAAAATCCCGGAAAATCGATTTTGACACATGTTTTCCACCTAAAATTTCCTCAGCTTTCCAATGGAATCATCAAAAAAAATCTATCTCTCATCGCCTTTTCATAATCCCCATTTTCCCCCACTTTCACCTCCTTTTCCCCACTTTAATCCTCAAAACCCTCAAAAATCGACAAAAATCAACTCAAAAATATATGAATTTGGGGTAAAATTATCTCATCTTCTCAACAAAATTATCAAAAAAATTCTATCTCCCACCCCCTTTTTATAACCTCCATTTTTGCCTCTTCTCCCCCTTAAATCTCTAAATTCCTCCAAAAATCGTTGAAAATCAACTCAAAAATATATGAATTTGGGGTAAAATTGTCTCATCTTTTCAACAAAATCATCAAAAAAATTCTATCTCTCAAAAATAAAAATTCCAACGATTAACACTCTTGATTTCATCATTTTCCTACACAAAGCCAAAAAAAAACGCATTATCATTCATCATTCGATTTTTCTCATGCGAATAAACACCCCGTGGAGTCTGAATACTCTTCCAAGTTTGAACAAAAATGATAGAAAGATAGTAAATAAATTGTGTATACGATACATTCATGTATTATTCACAGGATGGCAGACGATTATCATTGTGTATGTGTCCTCCATCGTCATGACCATAGAGTATACCGGTAATTATTTTGACGGTATCGTATTTCCATTTCCGTCTGAAATTTCTCTCTTTTCACTGCATTTGTTGAATTTTTTTTTTTGTACTCTTTATTTTCATTTTTTTTTTATTTTTTTATTTTGTATTGCATTACGTAAAATAAAGGAGAGACTGATTTTTCATGGTAATGTAGCTCATTCATATTGAAATAACGGTATGACATTTGAATAATAATTCGCTTTGTAATTAATACATGAATTTATTACTCTATTTTGGAGAAAGATTGATCTCTTTTTGCGTACTTCCGCTTTTTTACTGAATTTTTTTTCTTTCATTTTTCCTTTTTTTCCATTTTCTTTCCTTTTTTCCCTCTTTTCCTCTCTTGCTCCTTTTTTTTCGTTCTTTCATTTTTTTTACTGCATTTTTTTGCATTTTTTTTTGCAAAATGGAAAAAAAACACGAGAAAAAAGAATTTTTTCCTTTCATTTTTCATTTTTTCCATTTCCTTTCCTTTTTTTCCTTTTACCCCTTCTTCCCCTTCTTTTCCCTTCTTGCTTCTTTTTTTTTCTCTTTTTTTTTTTATTTTTTCTTTCATTTTTCTGCATTTTTTTGAAAAATGAAAAAAAAAAAAGAAAAAAAAATTTTTTTTTCGCATTTTTTAGAGTAAAATGTTGTTTTTTTTTCACAATTTTTTTTCGTGATTTATAGAATATAAAAAGCGTAATTTTGCCTCGTAATTCAAACGTTAATACTACTATATACTGCTGTATATCAAGCTATTTATTCGTTTAATGCACATACACTGGTGGCATTTATTTACCTATTATTTTCATTATTTTTAGTGAATAATTGCCAATGAATTGCGAAGCAAATTCTAATAGCAACAGTTTCGATTTACATTCATCTAGATTTTACTAATTATACGTTTAGTTATTTTTATGAGAGGGGGATGGGAAGGGGGGGGGGGGTGGTGGAATGGGCTGAGAGGTAATTTGGTTTATTGTCATATCGACTAAAGCCACTTTCTATAGTTAATTAATTGCGAGTGGATTCATTCCTCGATTTTTCTTAAAATAAATTGAATAAATTTAAAAAAAAAATTAAAAAATTTGAAGAATTTTATTAATAAATTTTTTTTTTTTTAATATCGTGGTAAATAATGGAGATACGCCTTTTTGATCCTAACTATTATATATATAGCTCTTGAACATTCTCTACAAAAAGTGTTTCGGGCAAAAAGGGCGTATCTCCATTATTTACCGAGATATTTTGGTAGAAAATCCCCAAAAAAAATAAATTTCCAGCTCATATTTTCCACTTTTATTATTATTATTATTATTATTATTATTATTATTATTATTATTATTATTATTACTATAAATTCGTTTGTCTCAGGTTCTTTCTCTCACTCTCTATATGCTATTATTCACAATACGTCGTGGTGCTGTATTCATGTACAGTGTATTTTCGCAATGCATAGCATTACCACGTCCGCCACATTCATGTCATTGTTTCCGTGCATCGCTCCATGACGACCACATATGTGTATACATATATAACATACGGCTACTGGCCCACTGGAACATGCCTCCATGCATTAACCTGATGACTTCATTATTGCCCCCCCCCCCCCTCTTTTTTTTTGGTAATTTGAAAAAAAAAACTTTTTTTGAGGAAATTTTCATTTTTTTGCAATTTGTAAAAATTTTGAGAAGAAGCAAGTGGATAATAATATTGCTTTCCGAATGATATAGCTTTTTCTGCTGATACTTTAGCAATATGCTTCCAAATGGAAGCAGGATAACCAGACCCTTTTGCTGACGAGTAGCCTGACTGAGGCGCGGAAGTAGCCGAAAGTAGCCTCGATTATTCCGAATAAGGGACATGAAATGAATAATTTTTCAGTATAAATGTTATCATTATTATTCAATATATATTATTAAATATTTATTTTGATAATCATTAAATTCGGAATCTTTATCATTTCTATCTTTAATTCATGACAAGTATATTAATTCAATAGAAGAATATAGAAATTTTCAATTTCTAGGCAATCAAAGACATTTGAAAATTAAATATTTTATTAATACTCATTAATATCATCAGACAACTCATCAATATTATTGTCTTCTGCATATTTAATTAAATTGAGAGCTTTATCAATGTCCTCATCATTAGTTATGTTATTATTATTATTATCATGACTGTCACCTTTGGTTTCAATTATATTTTGACATATCACGGTCGATACTTTCAATCATATTCCGAATAATATGTTGATGTAACAGGGTGCAATAGAGAGTGACGGTAAATTTAAATAGAAACATTCATTTCATTCTAATAATCACCATTTTTTTATTCTTAGGTAAATGAAATTGAAGGTAGGAGAAAAATATTCTCACTGAAATAAAAAAGTAGCCTAAATGGCGATAAGTAGCCCCATCTGGCAACCCTGAATGGAAGTGATACAACTTTTTTCAAATCATCATCAAAATATCAAATTTTGAAGAAATTCATTAAAACGCCAATAACTCGAGAACTAATCATGCAAATAAGCTCAAAATTCACAGGCATCTAACTGATACAAATTTCGAGATAATATATGAGTATAAATAACATGAGTTGAATAATTTCCAGAAATTTTATTAAAAACGGAAGCGAAAATCGAAAATAATTTTTGGAAAATTCTGGAAAATCACAAAAAAATAAAAAAACATTTTTCTTTCTATGTTCGCCTCTTTCTTGAATTAATTTAATTCGATGAAAATGTGGGAGTGGGAGGGGTCGGAATGGGGAGGGAGGGAGGAGAAGGGGGATTGAATGGAAGTTGAGAGATGAAACTGTTAATTCTCATTTAAACTACAAAATTGACACAAAACAACTCTACATCACTGGATTTAATTTGACAATTTTGAGTAATAATAACTCAGTTAATTCACTGACTCTACTGAAACCGCACTCACACACACACACAAACACAATGAGCATTAAAACCCGTGTATTATATAATTTCACAATTACCACTTGACCCCACAGTGCACAATTCAACAGAAAAAAAGAACAATAATGATAATTTCCATCTCACTCGTTCTCTTCTAAGTAACAATAGAAAAAAAAGAAACTCAACTCAATCTTTAAAAAAAAAAAAAAAAAAAATTTTAATTGTGAATTAATTGAAGTGGACTTTTCAAGTGAAAAGCCAACTTTTCTCGATTCTCTTCATCTTCATTTAATAATAATAAATTTATTTCATATTTTAATTAATTCAGTTTCATTTTACCCTTCAATTAACCAAATTCATCTCTAAAAGGGGAAGAAAAAAAAGTGTTTCTTCTTTCTTCTCAATTTTTCGTAATTAATTAAAATTTAAGAAAGGGGAGGGGGGGAGGGGTTGAAGGGGTTTGGGGGGGGGGGGGGTGGGAGAATTTTTTTTGATGATTTTATCGAAGAGCTGAGAAAATTTCAGCTGGAAAACATGTCAATTTTTGAATTACAATAGTAATCAAAGTTAAAAAAAAAAAAATTAATTTTCAAACTAATGATAAATTAAAAAATCAAAATTTTTCATTAAGAAAGTAATTAAAATTTTTTCGATGGAAATTAGAAAAATTAAAAATGCGAATTTTTTTTTTGCCGATTTCTGGTGAAAAGGTGAAGAAAATGAGGGGCACGAGAATTTCTTCATGCGAATTTCCAGAGTAGTTGAAAAACAAAGCAGAGAGTATGAGTGGACCTCTCTCGTGGCACTAGGAGCCACTTTTTTTCGCAACTTTTTTTTGCAAACTTCCTCCGGAGACAGGACCGTACAAAAAGAAGCAAGAGTGGCAGGAGAGGAGGGGGGAGAGGAGAAAAGGGGGAAGAAAATCTAGTCAAATGAAAAAAAAATGAAATAAAAAAAGAGAAAAAAACAGGTTTAGAGTGAGAAGAAGGTTGCCGCCTGGTTCTGTGCGTGCCAAAAGGCTGCTTCCTTGTTTTACATACGAAGCGCGCTTCCTATTGTTTTTTTTGGCGCCTGAGTTATGGCATTGGTCCACGACGCCTTTGCATCATGTTATGAGAACACAGAGAAATGCGAAAAAGGGAGTGAACGAAAGGCAAAATGACTTCTTCCTTGCGTAAGAGCAGCTAGACCAGACGCTTTGGCGTCCGGCAAGTTTCTTCGGACTTCTCTCTCTCTTTTTTTCTCTTTTTGCTTGCGAATGGAAGCTATGTAATCATCAGAATTTTCGATTGTAATTTTTTTAAATAGAAGATACTTAAAATGATGTAAATAGAGAGAAAATGATATTTTTAGTGCATATCTGTGTGTGTGTATGGCTGTGTGTGCATAGAAGTCTCAATTACAGCAAAACGGTTTTATAGAAAAATTTCATATTTTGTGGAAAATTTCCTCTCGACAAACTCTATTTTTTAAGCTTCATTTGAAGAGAATTCGATCGATACTTTTCGACATATGTCCATTTTTCGAAAATCAGTTTTTAATGGAATTTCTGGAAATTATTCAACTGATGTTATTTATACTCATATATTATCTCGAGATTTGTATCAGTTAGATGCCTGTGAATTTTGAGCTTATTTGCATGATTAGTTCTCGAGTTATTGGCGTTTTAATGAATTTCTTCAAAATTTGATATTTCGATGAAGATTTGAAAAAAGTTGTATCACTTCCATTCAGGGTTGCCAGATGGGGCTACTTATCGCCATTTAGGCTACTTTTTTATTTCAGTGAGAATATTTTTCTCCTACCTTCAATTTCATTTACCTAAGAATAAAAAAATGGTGATAATGAGAATGAAATGAATGTTTCTATTTAAATTTACCGTCACTCTCTATTGCACCCTGTTACATCAACATATTATTCGGAATATGATTGAAAGTATCGACCGTGATATATCAAAATATAATTAAAACCAAAGGTGACAGTCATGATAATAATAATAATAACAGAACTAATGATGAGGACATTGATAAAGCTCTCAATTTAATTAAATATGCAGAAGACAATAATATTGATGAGTTGTCTGATGATATTAACGAGTATTAATAAAATATTTAATTTTCAGATGTCTTTGATTGCCTAGAAATTGAAAATTTCTATATTCTTCTATTGAATTAATATACTTGTCATGAATTAAATATAGAAATGATAAAGATTCCGAATTTAATGATTATCAAAATAAATATTTAATAATATATATTGAATCATAATGATAACATTTATACTGAAAAATTATTCATTTCATGTCCCTTATTCGGAATAATCGAGGCTACTTCCGGCTACTTCCGCGCCTCAGTCAGGCTACTCGTCAGCAAAAGAGTCTGGTTATCCTGCTTCCATTCGGAAGCATATTGCTAAAGTATCAGCAGAAAAAGCTATATCAGTTGGAAAGCAATACTATTATTCAATTGTTCTCCTTCTGGATGCAAGAAAACTGGGAAAACACTTTGGTGGCTCGTTCACGCGTTTTGCAAATTATTATGAGTATATTTGTGGCTACATGTGCAGCCCATGAGGCACAAATGTATGTGACTTTGGGTAATGTTCCGTGAAAATGTGAAAATACAGTTTCAGACTCATCTAAATTCATGAATAAATATACATTTTTTTCCTAAGTTTATTTTATTTTCACTTTTAAACGAAAATCTTCGTCATTTTTTTTTTTTTGAAAAATATGTCGGAAACTTATGGAGATACGCCCTTTTTGCTCTAATCCTCTCTTGAACTCCTGGAAATTCTTCAAATTAAGATAATTTCTTTTATAGTGCAGTATATATTTAAAGTGCATCAATGCATAAGTGCATGGACTTAAAATTCACAATGGAAAATTCAATTATAACGAGCATGCATGTGCATTAAAGTTTTTGGGATAATTTTAACCAGTTATTCGCATTGTGAATCGTGATACTGGGATTATGTTGATTTAAATTGTCGTTTTATTATGCGTTGATGGGAAAATCGTTGAGAATAATGTGCAAAAAAAAAGTCTTCATTTAATTGAATTTTCAATAGTCTCGGGTATTAATTATTCGATAATTTAATTTACCTAGATTATAACGCAGTAAGGCAAAAAGGGCGTATCTCCATTTATTATCGAGATATTTTTTGTAAAAAATGCGAAATAATAGAATTTTTTTATTATTATTCTGGAAAATAAGCGAGATAAAACGATTTTTTTTTCAATTAAAAATAAAAAATTCTTTATTTATTTATTAAAAAATAAAAAATTCTTTTTTTTATTTATTAAAGAATGATTTTTTTTTTAATTAAAAAAAAATCAAATTCCATTTTTTCGCTGCTGATTCCCCTCCCCCCCCCTTTTTTTTTTAATTGAGCCATCTTTTTTTTGCTGGCACTCTCAAAATTTTTTCAAGATGAACCCACAAGAACAAAGAACTCTCTTGTCATTCAAAAATTCACGCAGTGTGTAAAATCTGACATTGAGCATTTTTTTTTTTCTTAATGCTTCTCTATTTTTTTTTCTTGGCACTGACAGACTGTGACGAGAATTCTTTTTTTTTTAATCCTCGATTAGAACGTCTAAAACTGAAGATGATTCAGAGTCCCTCGAAAAATGACGGGTTTAAGGTCAAGATGAGGTGACATTATTGACGAGTGTCGTTGACGGGAATAGAAATTGAAAAATAAATAAAAAAATGCATTAAAAAAATTTTTAAAAAAAAGTCACATTTTTTTCGGAATAAATAATTAAATTGCTTCAGAAATAAAGGCGCGGAAGTGCTATGCATAAGCACAGGACTTACGCCCTTTTTTCACTATACCCAAAAATAATTTAATAAAATAATCAATGAAATAATAGAAAAGTATTCATTCATTTTAAATTATTTATGAAAAAAAATTATAAAATTAAAAAATTAAGTTTTTTAATTTCTTTAATGAAAATTTTTTTTTTAAAATTGGAAGCAAAAAATTTATTTTTTCTCTTTTTTAAAAAAAAATTGAAAAAAACGAATAAATAAAATAGGTAATGATTTAAATAATTAAAAAATATTTATTTATTGTTAATTATTTTTTAGAAAATTCTAAAATAGAAAAAATTCAATTTTTTTCCTTTTTTAAATTAGAAAAAAAATCAATAAAAAAGTTTTGATATATTTTTCTCGCGCTTTTAAAGATTAACTCGATCACTTCTGGATTATATTTAAAAATGTCACAATGCATTATCCTCAGCGTTTGTTATCGGATCCCAGTGAATTTATACGGTTCGTTGTATATGTATATAAAATCCGTTATATCCTTTCCTCGTTAAGATTTCTTCATGATCGTAATTCTTCCTTAATTGTCACGATATTTTATTGGATAAAAAAAGTTAAAAAAAAAAAAAAAGGAAAATGCTACTTCATTGGTATTTAAAGCGATTATTTATGCATTTTTACGTTTTTTATGAAGAGAGGAGGGGGCCTCCTCCCCTCCCCCCTTTTTTTGAGAGGTTTATTAGGCTGAGATTTGTGAATCGAAACACGATGAGATCGGGCGAAAGGATATATACATATATATAGGCACCTGGTGTTAAATTACACGACGTGTTGGGTACACGCAAAACAATTAAGATAGCCTATCATCAAACCCCCCCCCCCCCCCCTCCTCTTTAAGGTACTACTTCGTGCAAATTAAATTGCTTCAATTTATAATTTATTATTAATTAAATTGAAGAAGTAAAGAGGTTAAATTAAGGCATTTTTGATGCACTTTTTTTTAAGAATATCGCGAGTAATAATGGAGATACGCCTTTTTTTATTTGAGACACTTTCGTAACTCTGAAAAATCTCTACAAAAATGAATTGGTGTAAAAAGGACGTATGTCCATTATTTACCGAAAAATTAATCAAAAATTGATGAAAAAATTGAGTTTTTTTTAAAAATCATTTTTCTTTATACCTCGGTCGAAAGTACGCATCTTTTGCACCTATTTCAAGGCAGAAAGTGGAAGATTTGTGCATCGGTAAAGCTGTACATACGCCCTTTGCAACAGCGGGAGCAAAATTTTTTTGATTCGCACTGATACATGAAGCTGCTTTCATTATCCTGATTGACATTAGTCATTTGTTACTAAATGTGTTTTGTTTATGCTGGTTTTTTACAATTTATAATAACTGAGATATAACTTGGAAGTGACGTGTGTAAAATATATCAGCTTTATTTAACTAAAAGAATCAGTCAACAAAATGATCTCAACTGACGAATCTGCAGATGAGGAGGAGACGTTGCGAAATTTTGATGAAGAAGCGGAATTGATAATACAATCAGATACATTGCCAGCAAAGTCAGCTGATCGGTATAAATTAGTGTATGAAAATTATAAAGATTGGCAAATGAGGAATCAAGGCTCTTTATCAAATTCGGCAGAAACGAATTTAGTGGTATATTTTAAAGAGTTAAGTAAAAGACTAAAGCCTTCAACTTTGTGGAGCGTGTGGTCGATGCTCAAAAAAACCTTGTATACACGAGAAAGTCTTGATATCACTAAATTTCATAATTTGAAGAGTCTAATAAAAAATAATGCTAAAGGTTATAAACCGAAAAAATCGTTAATTTTCAAATGGGATGAAATTTCAAAATTTATGAAAACAGCACCAGATAACAGATATTTCGTTTCAAAAGTTGGTATTTGTATTAATTTCTATTAATTTTTTAATTACTTTATGTGTTAATTTCTCTAATAATTCAAGATTATGCTGATATTTGGAATTTGTGGGGCTCTGAGATGTGACGAACTCAGTAAAATTAAAGTGCAAGACGTCGAAGATTGTCGTAAGAAGTTCCTGGTTGCTATCAATGATACCAAAAATGATGTTCCTCGCCAGTTTATCATCGGAGAGCCCTTTTACGATAAAGTGAAGCATTACACTACAATGAGAAGCGAGGAATCATTCACCGACAGATTCTTCATTAAATATCAAAACGGGAAATTTCACCAACAAGTGATCGGTAGAAATAAGATTGGAGAAACACCAAGCGCTATAGCTTCATATTTGAAGTTGCCTAATCCCAAATTATATACCGGGCATTGTTTCCGAAGAACTGGAGCAACTCTGTTGTCTAACTCGGGTGCTAATGAGACAATGTTGAAACAATTAGGAGGCTGGAAGTCAACAGCAATCGCTCAAGGTTACTTTGTTATTTATTTAATCACAAAATTCAATTTAAATATCTGAATAATATTTTTTTTTACACAAATTTTGTTCAAGAATAATTTGCTTATTAACAGGGTATGTGGAAAATTCAATAAAAAATCGAGAAAAAATATATGAGTGCATAACTCATGCATCAGAATTCTCTAAAGCTAATCGTCAACCTTCGATATCAATTGCGCCACAATCATCTATATCAACTCAGCCACAATTATCGACATCAACACAGCCACAACCATCGACATCAACTTATCTACAACCATTGACATCAAATCAGTCACAACCATCGACATCAACTCATCCACAACCAACTGAACCACATACGTTAACGAGTTCATCGATGAACATCATCGAAGCTGAAGTAATAATTGCAACGAATGATGAGACATCTACAGATAGTAAAATGGATTGCGATTACTTCTCTGACGGATTTGAGATCAACGAGGAAGATTTACTTGAAATCGATAAGCTGGAGCAATCTAAATTTAATTGTACATCACCAACGCCGGGTTTCACAACAGCTAACAACAAAAAAATACTTGTAACTCGCAATAACCAAATAACAAAACCTACGCACTTTTTGAAGAAACCACCAGTTACAGTTTTCTCAAAAAAATCGGAGAATACGCCACCAGAAAAACAAACCAAAGTTATTGAAGGTAGAACTCAGCATCACATAAATGGACAAAACTCAAACCGTCTTTCTGTTAATGAAAATCCACAGAAATTATTTGAAAACTGCGTATTTCATGGTGACATAATCAACAATTTTTATTACACATGTGACCATGGTAAAAATGAAAAAAAATAATGCACGCAGTAATATTATTGTTAATTTGTTAATTTACATTTTACGTTTATTTAATTTTTAAGAAACTTTATGTTTGTTCAATTAAGCAATTTTTCAAATAAAATTTTCAACTGTTACCATTGTTTTTTTTTTATTTGATGCCTGCCCCCCGACCAGCAGCACTCGCTTCGCTCGTGCCGCAAAAGTCGGGGGCAGGCATCAATTTTTTTCGATGCATTACATTCAATATTTTTTCGACGTACTTTCGACCGGCTATAAAGAAAAATAGTATACACTACACGGGCAGAAGTTTGAGAGCCCTGAACTGCGCGCCGTGATGCCCTCGGCTTCGCCTCGGGCATCATGGCGCGCAGTGCAGGAATCTCAAACTTTCTGCCCTAGTAGTGTAATATACTATTATCACTGGTTTTTCTATTTTATTGAAAATATCGCGAAATTAATGGAGATACGCCCTTTTTGTCCTAAGACACTTAAAAAATGAATGAGGATGAAAATGGCGGATCTCCATTATTTGCGGGGATATAAAAAATTGAATGAGAAAAAAATACCTTTTTTTTAGTTTTTTTTTAGAGAAAATTTCAGAAACTAATGGAGATACGCCCTTTTTGCCCCAAGACACTCGCGAGCTCTCTAAAATTCTCTACAAAAAGTATTTCAGAATAAAAAGCGCGTATCTCCATTTTTTTTATTAAAAAAATTGATGAATAATTTTTCAATTTTTCTAAAAATATCTCGGAAAATAATGGAGATACGCCCTTTTTTCACTGAAAAACTTTTGTAGCTCTTAAAAAATTCTCTACAGATTTGTATCCGGATGAAAAGGGCGTATCTCCATTATTTATAGATTTTTTTTCAATAAAAATGAAAAAAACTGACTATTTTTCTTTTTTTTTCTCAAATATCTCAGTAAATAATGGAGATACGCCCTTTTCATCCTCAAACCTTTTTTTTAACTCCCAAAATTCTCTATAAAAGAGTTTTAGAATAAAAGAGGGCGTATCTCCATTATTTAAGGAGATTTTTTATAAGAAAAAAAAATGATGAATGATTTTTGTCTTTTTGACTAAAAATATCTCGGAAAATAATGAAGATACGCCCTTTTTTCACTAAGAAACTTTTGCAGCTCTTAAAAAAAGCCTCAACAGATGTGTATTCGGATAAAAAGGGCGTATCTCCATTATTTACCGATTTTTTTTTTAATAAAAATGATAAAAACTCAGTATTTTTCTTTTTTTTCTCAAATATCTCAGTAAATAATGGAGATACGTCCTTCTCATCCTTAAACACTTTTTTTAGCTCTAAAAATTCTCTATGAAAGGGTCTTAGAATAAAAAAAGGGCGTATCTCTATTATTTACTCAATTTTTTTAAATAAAAATGAGGAAAACTCACTATTTTTCATTTTTTTTATTCGCAAAAATCTCAGTCAATAATGGAAATAGGCACTTTTTGTCCCAAGACACTCTTGTAGCTCTCTAAAATTCCCTACAAAAAGTATTTTAGAATAAAAAAGGCGTATCTCTTTTTTTTTTATTAAAAAAATTGATGAATAATTTTTCTATTTTTCTAAAAATATCTCAGAAAATAATGGAGATATGCCCTATTCATTCTTAAAGACTTTTTTTAGCTCTTAAAATTCTCTATATATATATATATATATATATCTAAATAAAAAAAAATTAAAAAATTAAAAAAAAAATTCTCTATAAAAGGGTCTTAGGAAAAAAAGAGCGTATCTCCATTATTTACGCAATTTTTTCAAATAAAAATGAGGAAAACTCACTATTTTCCTTTTTTTTCTCAAAAATCTCATTAAATAATGGAGATACGCTCTTTTTGTTCAAAGACACTTTTCTAAATCTCAAAATTCTCTACGAAAGGGTTTTAGCACCAAAAAAGGGCGTATCTCCATTATTTTTCAAGCTATTCACAAATAATCAGTATTTAATTAAATCATTTATCAATCAATCATTTACAAATATCATTTGTATCCTGTTAATTAATAATTCATTGTTATTCAATAAATCAGTCTTCAAACTTCACTCGACAATTAATTAATATTCGATAAATGATTAATCACCAAAACTTCAATAAATGATTCATTAATACCCGATATATCGAGAAATTGTAGTGTGAAGCACATGAGCAAGGCCCTTCAATACATCAATCTTCAATGAAACTTCCATTAGCCTACATGCAAGTGAAGTATTTCAATGAAATTTATTAAATTTATTTTTAAAAAAAATAAAAAAAAATTCTATTATATGTAAATTAATTGCACTGCAAGTTTTAAAGTCTAATGAAGCGATAAAAATATAAATCCAATACTTTCTGAAATGATTTAAACTCCAAAACTAAAAAAAAATGAAGAAAATCTCAACTAAGTTGAGAAATAATTTAATTTCTGAATAAAATTCCGATAAAAAAATAAAAAAAATTCTTATCATTTTACAATAAAAAAAAAATAAAAAAATAATTTTTTTTTTATTCAATTGAATTGACGTTATGAGATTTCAAAACTTCAAACTGAATTCCATTTATTTCCTTTTTAACTGGAAAAAAAGGTTTTACAAGAGTAAAAGTTTGATTTACTTTTTTTTTTTTTTTCTTTTTTCTTTTTATTTTATTTGCCAATGCTTCTTCTCTTACATTTCCGCCTCAATACGATGAAAGTCAGCTTGGTCTAGCCTCTGACCTAGGAAATACGTATATCACCAGTGGCCTTCCCTCTTAGATGCTGGCATCTAGCCAGTAAAACACGTGCAATCACCTCAGAAAGAGAGAAAAAATGGAGAAAAAAAAAAAAAGAAAAGAAAGGCCTAGGATTATAGAAAACCTGCAAACCTGCAATCGTAGCGATTCTCTCTTATTCATTTGATTTTTCATGAAAAAATTAACCCCCCCCCCCTCCCTCGTGTCTGCGCGAATTTCCTGTCAATTTTCTTCATAAAATTAATTTTTTTTTCCTTTAATTTTCTTCGATCGATGAAAAAAAAACACGATTTTTAGTCACTTTTTTGTGGAATATTTCAGTAAATAATGGAGATACGCCCTTTTTGCCCTGAGAACGTTTTGTCCATTATTTACCGAAATATTCTCAAAATGTGAGGAAAAAAAAATATTTTATTTCAAATCGAAATTTTTTTGTAAATTCCTAAAAAATTTCTAAAAATTAAAATTTTTTTTTTTTTAAATTCCCAATTCTTGCAAAATTGATTTATAAATATTATTTTTGGAATTTCCCCAAATTTTCGTATTTTTTCAGCCGCGAAAATTTCAAAATTTACGAAGAGCCTTCAAAATAATTTGAAAAATAGTAAAAAAAAAAAAAAGAGAGAAGAAAAGCAAAAAAATGAGTGAAAGTCCTCAAATAAAAACGAACGATTCTCCACTCACGAAATTGCAGAATAAACAAAGAAAATAAATCCCATTTTAAAAACGAAAAAAAAAAAAAATAAGAAAAAAAAATACTTAAAAGCTGAAGCGTAAAAACCCGTTATCATAATTTTCTGTAAATTCAGAGGAGAAAAACATATTTCTTCGCTTTTACCTTTTCAATTGTACAAAAGGTGAGAAATGAAATATGCTTTTAGTTGATTGCATGGTATTATGTGAGTGGCTCTCTTTGGATCGTAAGAGAAAAAACGCGCATTTTTCTGAGACGTTTTTTCAGAAAGAGCATATAAGTTGAATTGAAGCTGATGCCTTTTTTTTCTTCTTTCTCCATTGAGGAAAATTGAGGGGAAAAAGCATTAATGTGATGAAGGAAATTGAAGAAAAATTCCTCTATTCACTTTTTTGCGGATATAGTTCGGTAAATAATGGAGATACGCCCTTTTTGCTCTAATCCATGTTTATAACTCCTGAAATACTTTATAATAGGGAAAAGAAGACGTATCCCCAATTTATTATGCTTATAAAGATATTATTTTGAAAATTTCAATAGTCTGGCAATAATAAAACTAATATTAACCTAAAAGAACGTCAGATGTCTGTCGCGATAATGGCGAAAGGTAACAACATGCAAATTGAGTAAAAAAATATAATCTTCAAATTAGCTGCGAAAAATCCAGGGTTTTCATTAAAAAAAACCATTATACGAATTAACATCCATCGTTTTCTGAGATATTTTTAGAAAAAAAGTGGATAATAGTATTGCTTTCCAACTGATATAGCTTTTTCTGCTGATACTTTAGCAATATGCTTCCGAATGGAAGCAGGATAACCAGACTCTTTTGCTGACGAGTAGCCTGACTGAGGCGCGGAAGTAGCCGAAAGTAGCCTCGATTATTCCGAATAAGGGACATGAAATGAATAATTTTTCAGTATAAATGTTATCATTATTATTCAATATATATTATTAAATATTTATTTTGATAATCATTAAATTCGGAATCTTTATCATTTCTATATTTAATTCATGACAAGTATATTAATTCAATAGAAGAATATAGAAATTTTCAATTTCTAGGCAATCAAAGACATCTGAAAATTAAATATTTTATTGATACTCGTTAATATCATCAGACAACTCATCAATATTATTGTCTTCTGCATATTTAATTAAATTGAGAGCTTTATCAATGTCCTCATCATTAGTTCTGTTATTATTATTATTATCATGACTGTCACCTTTGGTTTTAATTATATTTTGATATATTACGGTCGATACTTTCAATCATATTCCGAATAATATGTTGATGTAACAGGGTGCAATAGAGAGTGACGGTAAATTTAAATAGAAACATTCATTTTATTCTCATTATCACCATTTTTTTATTCTTAGGTAAATAAAATTGAAGTTAGAAGAAAAAAATTCTCACTGAAATAAAAAAGTAGCCTAAATGGCGATAAGTAGCCCCATCTGGCAACCCTGAATGGAAGTGATACAACTTTTTTCAAATCATCATCGAAACATCAAATTTTGAAGAAATTCATTAAAACGCCAATAACTCGAGAACTAATCATGCAAATAAGCTCAAAATTCACAGGCATCTAACTGATACAAATCTCGAGATAATATATGAGTATAAATAACATCAGTTGAATAATTTCCAGAAATTCCATTAAAAACTGATTTTCGAAAAATGGACATATGTCAAAAAGTTTCGATCGAATTCTCTTCAAATGAAGCTTAAAGAATAGAGTTTGTCGAGAGGAAATTTTCCACAAAATATGAAATTTTTCTGTAAAACTGTTTTGCTGTAATTGAGACTTTTATGCACACACAGACATACACTAAAAAAATCATTTTCTCTCTATTTAGATCATTTTAAGTATCTTCTATTAAAAAAATTACAATCGAAAATTCTGATGATTACATAGCTTCCATTCAGTAAGAAAACTGAAAAACTTTAGTTTAAACACAAAATGATCTTCAAATAAATGTCAATCATGGTCAAAATAATAGAGGCACACATGCAGAGAGGCGCGTGTCTCCGTAATTCTAATTCTTCTGTTTGAAATATTTCTTTGGACTTATTCTCCCATTGTTTTCCTCCCCTTTTCAACTTCAATGGGGAAAAGATCTGAAGAACTCTGCCATTTTTTTAATTTACGGAAAAAAAAGCTAGAGGGAAGTTTGGAATCTTTTTTTTTCTTCTTTCAATGAATCACTCGTAAATTGGACAAAGTAAATGGCATTTTTTTAGGAGTGAAGGACATCATGAAAAAATCTGAAAAAATTTGAGAAGATGGTCCAACATGTCTTCATTATTTCAGAATTTTTTCAAAATTTTCCGCGAACTCTTTCATTACGAAAAAAAATCCCGTCCATTTTGCCCCACTCTCTTCACTTCTATAATTCTAAAAACTTGACAATTTTTTAGGATCGAAGGATGCTTCAAAAAAATCTAAAAAAATTTGAGAAGATTGTCTGATATGTCTCCCTCATGCTGTAATTTTTTCAAAATTTTCTGTAGACTCCTTCATTAAAAAAAAAGATCCTAATCCATTTTGCCCCATTTTCCCTTCATTTTTTTTTTAGTACTTCGAAAAATCTGCAAAAAAAACTGGAAAAATTTGAGAAAATGCTTCAATATATGTATATTATTGTCGAATTTTTTCAAAAAATTTTGATGGACTTCTTCACCGAAAAAAAAAATAAAAAAAATCTATTTCCTTTTGCCTCAATCGTCTTTTTTTTTTTTTTTATAAATCGAAAGAAGAAATTTCGAATTTGGTCGGAGAAAATTAACGTTTTCATTGTATTTCGTGTTCAATACACCGGATAATTGATTGTATGCATTGTCGTTTCAAAAAAAAAACGAGTGTTAAAAAAAAAAGGACGGGAGGCTCCTGGCACGTGAGTATATCCTGATAGTGTATAGGGCTTTTTGGCTTGCTTGCAAAAGGTGCACCGGAACTATGAATCTCGGGGTGACCCCAGCCTGAGAGAATTACGGTCTTCCCTTATTTATTGTTATCGCCTTTTAAAGCGTATTTTCGGGCCGTATATCGTATATATATACACACGTGAAATCCAGCGAGGGTCGGTGAAAAAATAAATTACCAAAAAAAAACGGGGATAAATGAAGGGGGGGGGGGGGGAGTGGGTTAAAATGGGGATATTAATGAAAGGGGAGGGGAATTAATGTTTTTTGATGATTCCATTGAAGAGCTGGGGAAATTTTAGAGGGAAAACATGGGTCGCAAGTGATTTTTGAAAATTGATTTTGATTTTTTTTGAAAATTTTGAAGATTTTTTTGGAAATTTTGAAGATTTTTTTGAAAATTATGAAGATTTTTTTGAAAATTTTGAATTTTTCTGAAAATTTTGTTTTTTTTTGAAAATTTTGATTTTTTTTTTAATGTTGATTTTTTCTGAAAATTTTGGTTTTTTCTGAAAATTTTGATTTTTTTTGAAAATTTTGATTTTTTCTGAAAATTTTGATTTTTTTTTTAATTTTGAAGATTTTTTGGAAAATTCTTCTAAAAAAAAATTACCAAAATTTTCAACTCGCATTTTCCTCATATTTTCTGAAAAATCATCGAAAAAAAATCGAATATTTCAATTTTTTTCCTCTTATAAAACCTCAAATTCCACCTAAGATTCCCCCAAAAAATTAAAAAAATTAAATCAAATTTTATGCGAAATGAATATTCTCCTCCCCCCCTCCTCCCCTTCATTTCCCTAATTTTTGTATTATTTTCCTTCTTCCCAATGTAACAAGAAAAACAAAAGCCCCGTGGAGCCCTGCAGACAAGATTCTCAGGTTTTCCTTTGTGTTTTAGAGTTTCAACAGTAGAATAAGAGAAGAAGAGAAGGGGGGAGGGAGTGCAAAGAGGGGTTAGGGGCTTGTACGAGCAGACAAGATGCTCGAGGGACTATGTTTCTTCCATTCTACTCATTCCACTTTGTTCATCATTGTCTCAGTTTCACGTCCTTTCACTTACGAAATTTTGAGGAAAAGCTTCTACCATCCACTTTGATGAGGGGAAATACATGTACTATCCCTAATATCTTTCATACTTGCATTTTATGTCATCCCTCTTTTTTTCTCTTTTTATCTGATCCATTTCTGATAAATTCAGAGCAAACAGAAAAAAAATATATTAATTAACTTGTGACATCAAAAAATACAATTTTTTTTTCATTGAAATCAATTTATTTTTAATTTGTCAAAATTAGAGGATCTCAATGATAAAGGATGGGTCAGGACGTTTTTTTCCATCATCTGGTCGGAGCTCTGGTTGAACCCTGGTTGAGCTTCGGTTGAACCCTGGTTGCGCTCTGGTCAGGCTCTGGTTGAGTTCCGGCTGAGCTCTGGTCGAGTTTTGGTTGAGTTCTGGTCGAGCTTTGGTTGAGTTCTGGTCGACCTCTGGTCGAGCTTTGGTTGAGTTCTGGTCGACCTCTGGTCGAACTTTGGTTGAGTTCTGGTCGACCGCTGGTTGAGCTTTGGTTGAGTTCCGTCGAGCTTTGGTTGAGTTCCGTCGAGCTTTGGTTGAGTTCTGGTCGAGCTTTGGTTGAAACCTGGTCGAGCTTTGGTTGATTTCAGGTCGAGCTTTGGTTGAAACCTGGTCGAGCTTTGGTTGATTTCAGGTCGAGCTTTGGTTGAATTCTGGTCGAGCTCTGGTTGAGCTTTGGTTGAACCTTTGTCGAGCTTTGGTTGAGTTCTGGTCGAGCTTTGGTTGAGCTTTGGTTGAACCCTTGTCGAGCTTTGGTTGAGTTCTGGTCGAGCTCTGGCTGAGTTTTTGTGGAACCTTGGTCGAGCTTTGGTTGAGTTCTGGTCGAGTTTTGGTTGAGTTCTGGTCGAGCTCTGATTGAGCTCTGGTTTTGAGCTAAAACTGTTTTATTATTATTATTATCTCAAATTAAGGATTTATTATTAATTTTTAATGATTATCATTTTTTTTTGTTCTAGGCTCACAATACTGCAGCAAAACGCTCAATGGTGAGTGAATTCAATGAATCCCTGCAATTTAAATGATTAATTAATTGCATTATTGCTATTGACTTTTTTATTCGTTTCAACAATTGTGAAAAACTCGGAATTTCCCTGCCTTTTTTTTTTATTCAATTGATCGTTTCAAAAGGGAGGGAAAAAAAAGGGAATAATGAAAAAAAATGGGTAGAATAGGAAATTCTGTGTGAGAGAAGCTAGAGGCACTCGATTTATCTTCGTACATAAATAATTTATAATCTCGTGTACGAAGGAGCAAAAGGGAGGAGGAATACCCAGGTCTTTGATACATTGAAGGATGTGAAAATGTGTGTATTTCTCGTTGATGCAACTATTCACTGGCACACGGGGAAGAGCTAAATAGACAAAGATGAGGGAGGGGGGGGGGGGGAGGAGGAGGAGAGTGTGATGTGGTTGCTGAAGCACGTAAGTTTTATGACTTCTCAGTTTTCTGCACTTTGTGTTCATCGTAGCTTTTTCGAGGTGAATTATGTATTTTCATTTTTGGATGGATGGGAGCAAAAAAAAAGGGGTAAAAGTGGAGAATAATTCATTTTTTTTCTTCATTTTCTCCTTGATATCTCGTAAACTAATGGAGATACCTTTTTCGTTCCAATTGATTTTTGGAGAATTTTTTTTTCAATTTTCAAAAAAAAAATTTTTAGTAAAAGGGGCGTATCTCCATTATTTACTGAGATATTCTTAGAAAAAAAGGGAATACCAAAAAAAAAAGACTGAAATAGTAAATAAAAAAAAGAAAAAAAAATCCCAGAAAATTTAATGACAGACACGAAAACTCGTGAATAATGAAAAACCCATAATTTCCCAGTTGAATGAACCTCCAAGCGGATTAAAATTCAACAACGTCAGAGCGTTAATCATGGAAACTCGAAAATCCCCGAGATATACACTGTAAACGAATGGAAAGACTAAGAGAGAGAGAAAGAGAGAGATGGATATAAAAAAAAATCCATTCGTCTGGTTATGTAATTAACAAGTAACGAAGACTCTTAATTTTCATGATTGGCTGGCATCTTCTCCCTTTCTTCCCTCCCTGCCTCCCCCCCCCTCCCTCTCTCTTGCTCTATCCCTCCCACAACTTCTCCGTTTTTTTTTTCTCATCATTTTATGTATTCGCTGGGAGTATTTAAAGTGACGTTAAATATTTAATTTTCCAGTTGCTGGGTAGTAATGCGCATGCGTTTGCATCCCCATGCACCAAAGAATAAATCCATAACTTGAGAAACAAAGAGGCTCAAGTACTGTGTATAAAAAATAGCATTTACGTCCTTTCAATTCTAAAGTGAACAAATATATATTTGAAAAAAATTTCTTTAAAAATTTTATAAAAATTTCATGAAAAAAATTTGATTGAAAAATTTCAAAAATTCTGAAAAATCTAAAATAATTACAATAAAACTGATTTTTTTCTTCTTTTATATATATATATAATATATATGAATATATATATATATATATATATATCTATATGTATATAGTTATTTTAGAATGAAAATGACTCAAATGCTCTTTATGATAACAACACTTACGCCCTTTTGCTTCTAAGGTTAACAAAAAAGTATATGTATCCATTTCCTTAGAAACAAAATGGCGTAATTGCTTTTTATAAAGAATAGCACTTACGCCCTTTTGCTTCCAAGATGAAGAATTTATTAGCCCTTCAACATTTCCGAGTTCACCTGCACCCCTTCCCCCTCCTATCTTCCAAAAGAGGGGCAAAAGGGGGAGGGAGGGGAGGGAAGGGGGGGGGATGACTCTGGAGGTCAGGGGAAATCGGGGAATTCCTTTCTCTCTGTCTCGCGATATAACTCCACTCTGCCTGGTGACAGCAAAACTGAATAGACACCCTCCCCCCCTCCCCCTCCCCCTCCTTGACATCGTGAGGGCCATTCATCTATCGATCGAGCATTGAAATATATAGAACTGTAACCATGTAATCGTTCATTCCCCCGGTAACAGTGAGTATTTTCAGTTGTGTACCGATTTTCTCTGTGTCTCTTTTTTCTTCGATACATACAGGGTTGAGGGGTGAGGAAGGGGGGGGGGAGGAAAGGGGTGAATTGTGAACGATTTGAGCTTTCTTTGTGCACTTTTTTTGTTGTTATGATGCTGGTGGAAATGCCAGAGGAATGATTTATTTACATCAAATATTTTTGGGATTTAATATTTCAGAAGCAAAATCGAGATTTATGGGTTTTTTTATTTTGTAATTTGATGATTAAAGGGGAAGGGAGGATGGGATCTTCGGTTCTGGTGTTTGTTGGTTGAAAAATTGAAATTGAGGTGGAAATTTTTATTGTTTTCTATCGATTTATGGATTTTTTAATCGATTTTTAATTTTTTTTTGAGGAATTTTTAGGGAAAGGGGGGGGGGGGGGGGTAAGATGGAGACATTCTGATTGAAGGGTTTGAGATAGAGATTTTCTGATGATTCCATTGAAAAGCTGAGGAAATTTTGGGTGGAAAACATGGGTTAAAATTAATTTTTTGAAATTTTGGGAAAATTTTACGTTTTTGGGCAATTTTTGAAGGGGTGATCCTTTTGAAAATCGAAAAAATTCACTTTTTCGGCGATATCTCTGGTTCTGTTGGTCGTAGCGACCTGGGGTTCATCTCAAATGAAAGGTGAGCTCATTTCTCATCGATTTATGTGGTTCAAATTTTTTCAAATCAATTTTTCAAATACTTATAGGCCATTTTTTGAATAATCAGTTTTTGCCCTATAAGTACTTGAAAAAATTGATAATTTTTTTTTTAACCACATCAATCGATGGGAAATGAGCTCACTTTTCATTCAAGATCAACCCCAGGTCGCTACGACCAATAAAACCCGAGATATTCCCGAAAACCTGAAATTTTTCAAAAACAGAAGAATTTCACCTTTAAATCTCGCGCAAAAAATGGAATTTTTGAAAAATTCAAAAAAATAACTTCCGCCCTATGATTTCCATGGTAAATTTCCTCAGCTTTCCAATGAAATCATCAGGAAAAACCTATCTCAAAAATTTCCATCAATTTCTCGTAACTTTCAAAGACAAAAAAAATAAAACCGAAAATTTTCAGTCTAAAAAGCTGAAAATCCAAAAAAATCCTCAAAAATAAATTTAAAAAAATACTTTAAACTTAAAATTTTCTCAGCTTTCCAACAAAATCACGAAAAATATTCCATCCCACTCCCTCCCACCAATTTCCCCCCATTTTCATCAGAAACACCATAAATTCCAAATGATCCCTTAAAAAATCCTTAAAATAGAATAATAAATTTCCCCCCTCCACTAATTCCCAGCTTTATTAAATCCAATTAGCAATTTGATTTCTCCAGAGAACTCTCAAGAACCCAAAAAAAAAAAAAAGTAAGAAAATCAAAAAATTCTTTCATGAATACTAAAATTTATTGTACTTCAACCTGTTGAAGCCATAAAATAATTTTAATTTTCCTTGAAAAAATGATGACTTTGTATTGAATTATGTGTGTGTGTGTGTGTGTGTATGTGTGTGTGTATTAAGTTTATCATCCCAAAGGTATTTGTTATACTGCCACAGTATAAAATGAAATTTACGACATTCACAGGGTAAATTCACCGTGGCTTACTGAGTACAGTGAAGATTCACATTTATATATATATATATACATATATACATATCTATATATATCTATATATATTTACTAAAACGAAGAAGGGAATCAGAAACGGGGGTGGGATTTTTCGGTTGAGACCAAAGTGAGAGACGATGGGTTGTGGGGGTGGGAAAGGGGGAGGGGGTGGGAGGAAGGGGGGGGGGGGGTTAGAGTGAGATTTTCTACCTCTAGACTTATTCTCACGTGAAGGCCGCAACATAAGATATTCAAATGAAACGTCTCTCGGTGGTTTTCACGTGCAGAGAAAGACGCACATATATATATATATATATATATAGATATATATAAAATAGAAGGAAAAAAAAAAGGTGCCAAGCTCACCCTGTCGCTGCTCTCTTTATTGGATAGGGTTTTACCCGTACGTTAGTGTATGGCTTTATACAAAAGCGCTGCTGACACGAGATAGAATGTATATTTTTGCACTGACAATTTTTCTTGACAACACAACTCGGTGTGAGGATTTTTTTTTCATGAAAATTGAAATTTAAGGGCTAATGTGGTTATAGCTTTTTTTGGTGAATGACTCGGTAAATAATGGAGATACGCCCTTTTTTCGGGATTTTTGATTGCAATTTTTTTAATATAAGATACTTAAAATGATCTAAATAGAGAGAAAACTATATTTTTAGCGCATGTCTGTGTGTGCATAAGAATCTCAATTACAGCAAAACGATTTTATAGAAAAATTGCATATTTTGAGGAAAATTTCCTCTCGACAAACTCTATTTTTTAAGCTTCATTTGAAGAGAATTCGATCGAAACTTTTTTACATATGTCCATTTTTCGAAAATCAGTTTTTAATGGAATTTCTGGAAATTATTCAACTGATGTTATTTATACTCATATATTATCTCGAGATTTGTATCAGTAGATGCCTGTGAATTTTGAGCTTATTTGCATGATTAGTTCTCGAGTTATTGGCGTTTTAATGAATTTCTTCAAAATTTGATGTTTCGATGATGATTTGAAAAAAGTTGTATCACTTCCATTCAGGGTTGCCAGATGGGGCTACTTATCGCCATTTAGGCTACTTTTTTATTTCAGTAAGAATATTTTTCTCCTACCTTCAATTTCATTTACCTAAGAATAAAAAAATGGTGATAATGAGAATGAAATGAATGTTTCTATTTAAATTTACCGTCACTCTCTATTGCACCCTGTTACATCAACATATTATTCGGAATATGATTGAAAGTATCGACCGTGATATATCAAAATATAATTAAAACCAAAGGTGATAGTCATGATAATAATAATAATAACATAACTAATGATGAGGACATTGGTAAAGCTCTCAATTTAATTAAATATGCAGAAGACAATAATATTGATGAGTTGTCTGATGATATTAACGAGTATTAATAAAATATTTAATTTTCAGATGTCTTTGATCGCCTAGAAATTGAAAATTTCTATATTCTTCTATTGAATTAATATACTTGTCATGAATTAAATATAGAAATGATAAAGATTCCGAATTTAATGATTATCAAAATAAATATTTAATAATATATATTGAATAATAATGATAACATTTATACTGAAAAATTATTCATTTCATGTCCCTTATTCGGAATAATCGAGGCTCCTTTCGGCTACTTCCGCGCCTCAGTCAGGCTACTCGTCAGCAAAAGAGTCTGGTTATCCTGCTTCCATTCGGAAGCATATTGCCAAAGTATCAGCAGAAAAAGCTACATCAGTTGGAAAGCATTACTATTATCCACTTGTTTTTAGGATTAAAAAGAGGCGTATCTCCATCATTTACTGACATATTCCATTGAAAATGATCACAAAGATGATAAATCTTCAGAAAATAAGAAAGAATTGAGAAAAACGAGAGAATAAAAGAAATTGAAGAGTTTTACGTGGATATATAGATGATGGAGTGAGGCAACCATCGTCTATGGAATGGAAAGGGCGGAAATGCAACAGCCGAGCCATAACGTTGAAGCCAATATAACGACCGTTTTACTGTTGCCATGGGGGGGCTGTAATATGGAGCACGTACCTCACCAGCTGCATCGTCAAATTTTCGAGTGCATTTTGTAGACAAATTGATGCAGGAAAATTAAATTCATGGCTTTATCAATGAAAATCCTATTGTGAGTCAATAAAAAATTGATATGAATGTCAATTGAATTTTAATTGGGTTTTGATTCAATTAGAAGAAAATAAGGAGATCCTTTTTTTTCTAGAGATTCAAGGAAAATTGAGAAATGAAAATTTTATTATTATTAAAAAAATCTTCGATTAAAAAAAAAAAAAAAATTCTGTTACTAAATTTTTTTACTAAAATATTGAGAGAAAAATTATTTTGAAGATGAAATATAATAATTTCTGGTTATGAATAATGTTCAGTGATGTCGTGACACTATATTACCATGTGTAAACCAAACCAATGCTCATTCTTTCATATGCAATTGCTAAGAAAGAACGATAACATTCTCATACATGTGAAAATCTTCACTGGAAAAAATAAGAATGAAGTGAATCGAGTGAATTTCTCATAAAAACCTATCGTTTGAATCTGGGCTATGGTCATATATTTTTACTGTTACTGCTGCAGAAAAAAAAAAAAAAAAAAAACTCATCTATATTCAGATTTGCATTTCCAACTGAAAAAAAAGCAAATGTCAATTATTTAAATAAATTTTTTTTTGGACGAATTCAAGATTTTTATTCATATTTTTCTCTCAAATATACCGGAAACTAATAAAAAGATATGCATTTTCGGGTTTGATCCATTTTAAACATATTTTAAGACTAAAAAGGGCGTATCTCCATTATTTACCGAAAATATTTTTAAAAAACTGGAAAATAATGCTGAAGTGATAAAATTAAATAATTTTATTTTTTTTTTCTTATTTTTTTGGAAATATATCGAAGCTTAATGGAGATACGCCCTTTTTACTCTGAGTTTTTATTCGTGGTGCTTAAAATTTTCTCTAAAAAGGTGTTATATCCCCAAAATCAGATGAAATTGTTAAATGCACATAAAAAAAATAGAGAAAATATGCAAAACCACATGAATTTAAAGTGCAAACATTGCAAAAATGTCGAAATAAAGTGGAACGTTTTTGCAATCGATCAAATAAAAAGAAAATGAATTATTTGGGACATTATGATGTGTATAACTATAGTTATGGGAATTATGATGAATCGGCAAAACGAAAAACATTTCCTTTGAAACAAAAATTATTAGTCACGATTTTACTGGGAATGAGCAAAATTCTTCAATTTTTCGTGTTTTTAATAACAAAAAAGATTTTTTGTTTCAATTTAAGTGAATTTATCATAATTTTGGGATAAATTTATGTAAAAAGGGCGTATCTCCATTTTTTTTTTACAATTATGACAAATTTCCTCATAATTTTAGGATAAATTTATGTAAAAAGGGCGTATCTCCATTACTTACTGAGATATTCACCCAAAAATAGCGAAAAAAAAAAAAAAATAGACTTTTGTTCGATTTATACGATTGCTAATACTTTGGCTTCTATTGATTTTCCATATAAACGTTCATTTAACTTCGTGAAAATGGAGAAGAGGTAGAATTCACGACAGAGGAAATGGCGAAGGAAATGTTACAGGCTGATCGAAACATGAAACCCATCTACATGAATATTAATCGCAGTAGCCTTGAGCTGTTAGAGATTCTCGATACTGATCCTGACTCTGTTCGTATTATTTTTTTTATCGATAAATGCCAACTATACGATTTCAAAAAGCCCCTGGAATATCGGGATATAATTCACAGAGTTTTCTCGAAGCCCTACAAATATAATTGGAAATTTGATTTGTCTCGTGCTCGGATTTTTGAGGTAGTATTTCAGTGAAATGGAGTAGGGTTAACCCCTTGTTTTTTGATGCTGTATTGGAGATGATATTTTTTTACATTTTTATGATTTTTTTCATAATTTTTGATCGTGCAGTTTATGAGACATGAATTATTGAAGTTAGTGAAAATAGCGGGGGTGGGGATGAAATGCCTTAAATCGGACGGAAATAACGGAATTACTGAAAAACCACAGGGTTGACCCATTATTTAAAAACAATTGGCGAAGAGAACAGCATTTTAACTGAATAATAGAAGAAAAAAATATTCAATTCTCCAAAAATTCTTGAAAATAATAAAAGAATCACAAATTATTAGAGTGAAAATTTGATTGGAAGCTGAAATTTCGGCTTGCTGGATATTTTTTTTGTGTATAAATACGTAGACGGGATCATTTGAAGTTTTTTCCCCAATTCTCTTCATTTTTTCTAGATTTAGGAACAAAAATTGAAGGATTTCTATGAAATGGAGGGAGATAGAGTTTTTTTGATGCTTCCAGTGAAAAGCTGAGGAAATTTCACGTAGAAAACATGTGCTACAAGTGATTTTTGTTTTTTTTCTCGAAATTTCGAAAATTTGGGCTCAATTTTTTCAAAAAAACTTGGAATTTTCAAAAAAATCTTAAAAACAATGCGACATATGGTTTCCATGTCAAATTTCCTCAGCTTTCCAATGGAATCATTTAAAATACTCTATCTCAAATATTTTCCCCAATTTTCATCCTGTAGAACCTAAGAAACCCAAAAAACCACACAATTGACCCATTATTTAAAAACAATCGTCGAAGAAAACAGCATTTTAACTAAATAATATAAGAAAAAAATATTTAGTTCACCGTATAGTTATTGAGAAATTTTAATTAGAAGGTAGTCGTAACTATTTGCCTCTCTCTCTATCTCATGCAAGTGATAGGAGATTAATGCAAAAAAAAATTCGAGAAAAAAAAATTATATTCACAAACTGAAGATATGACTTTTGAATAGTTTAATCACTTTTTTCGGGTAAATTAAAGCACTTTTTCCCCGAATTATCAGCAATTAATTGGAAATCAACCTAAAAATCCTCATTTTTTTCTGTTTTATTAGCAAAAAAATAGACTTTTTTTTGCGAAAATTTCCATTCAATCCTCAAGATATTTTTGTCTAGAAAGCTATTATTATTTCAGTTTTTTTCCATCTTTATCCATTTCTCCTTTTTTTTCGTGAATTTAAAATAGACGGAATTTCATTTCGTCCAGTGGATACTCAACTTTTTTTTAAAGATAAAATTTATGTTATTATATCAAACTATCTTTCTTTCTCTGTATTTCTCTTCGCTTAAATTTAATGGAATTTTCTCTCCGTGGTTATGAAGTAAAGAATGAGTGAATTTTTTAGATTAAAATTTCATATGTTCAGGTCAGAGTAAATTTACATTTTCTCTTTAGTCTGTACAAACGTTTCTCATAATTTTTTTTTTAGATGAAAATTATCATCACTAGTCTCTCAAAATATTCAAGCATGGAAAATCTGTGTAAATAATGGAGATACGCCCTTTTTATCCTAATCTTTTTTTTTTGCATTCATTGTTTATCCAAAAATTCTCAAAGAAAAAATTGAAAAATATTCGAATAGTGAAGTGATAAAATTGAATAATTTTATTTTTTTTTTATCATTTTTCAAGAAAAATCTCAAAAATTAATAAAAATAAATTTCTTGGGCTTTTTTATAAATATGAATTAGAATTTATTTTTATTCTTGAAAAAAGTGAAAAAAAACTCCCATTTTTTTGGGGAATTTTAGTTTTGAATTTTATTTTTTTTATGGAATTCAAGAAAATAGAAAAAAGAAAAGAATCATGATTCAAGATATGGAATTACATGAGGAAATGAGTTTTTCGTGTAATTACAAAATTAGACGTTCTATTTTTGAGGAACTAATATACTTCAAATAATTGCTTAGAGAGATTATGAAACGTTTCTACTTCGTGAAGTTTCATTTATCTTGTAATTATCAATTTCTCTATAATCATTTTCCCATAAATAAGAGTTTTTAAATGAGTTTGAACGAAGTTTGTTAAGCCACTTTGTTCTCATGCTATAGTAATAATAATAATCATAATAATAATAAGAGGTTATTGAGGGAAATTAATGCTTAAAGAGTTTCATCAAAACTCGATTGAAGTTTGAATTATCAAGAATTTCCATGTTTTTGCTTCCTAATGGGAGCTATGTGATCATCAGAATTTTCGATTGTAATTTTTTTAATAGAAGATACTTAAAATGGTCTGAATAGAGAGAAAATGATATTTTTAGTGCATGTCTGTGTGTGTGTGTATGTCTGTGTGTGCATAAAAGTCTCAATTACAGCAAAACGGTTTTATAGAAAAATTTCATATTTTGTGGAAAATTTCCTCTCGACAAACTCTATTTTTTAAGCTTCATTTGAAGAGAATTCGATCGATACTTTTTGAAATATGTTCATTTTTTGAAAATCAGTTTTTAATTGAATTTCTGGAAATTATTCAACTGATGTTATTTATACTCATTTATTATCTCGAGATTTGTATCAGTTAGATGCCTGTGAATTTTGAGCTTATTTGCATGATTAGTTCTCGAGTTATTGGCGTTTTAATGAATTTCTTCAAAATTTGATATTTCGATGATGGTTTGAAAAAAGTTGTATCACTTCCATTCAGGGTTGCCAGATGGGGCTACTTATCGCCATTTAGGCTACTTTTTTATTTCAGTGAGAATATTTTTCTCCTACCTTCAATTTCATTTACCTAAGAATAAAAAAATGGTGATAATGAGAATAAAATGAATGTTTCTATTTAAATTTACCGTCACTCTCTATTGCACCCTGTTACATCAACATATTATTCGGAATATGATTGAAAGTATCGACCGTGATATATCAAAATATAATTAAAACCAAAGGTGACAGTCATGATAATAATAATAATAACAGAACTAATGATGAGGACATTGATAAAGCTCTCAATTTAATTAAATATGCAGAAGACAATAATATTGATGAGTTGTCTGATGATATTAACGAGTATTAATAAAATATTTAATTTTCAGATGTCTTTAATTGCCTAGAAATTGAAAATTTCTATATTCTTCTATTGAATTAATATACTTGTCATGAATTAAATATAGAAATGATAAAGATTCCGAATTTAATGATTATCAAAATAAATATTTAATAATATATATTGAATAATAATGATAACATTTATACTGAAAAATTATTCATTTCATGTCCCTTATTCGGAATAATCGAGGCTACTTTCGGCTACTTCCGCGCCTCAGTCAGGCTACTCGTCAGCAAAAGAGTCTGGTTATCCTGCTTCCATTCGGAAGCATATTGCTAAAGTATCAGCAGAAAAGCTATATCAGTTGGAAAGCAATACTATTATCCACTTGTTTTCTCAAGTTTTCATAAAAAATATTGGGAAAATTGTATGAAAATTCGTGGAATTAAATGTGCTCGAAGAGTTATTCATGATTAACCATTGACTTTCACAAATTAATGATTTAATTGATGATTCAAAGACACTGTAGACATAAAGCCAAACGAAGACTCCATGAAATGTGGAATTTGTGTTGGAGTTTCAAGGCAGAGAGATACTCAGGAATTTCAAGCCTTCCAGAAGGCAAATCAAGATCTAGTCGTATGATTACAGGAGTTAATTATGATTTAATAATATCTAACCCTCTGAGATACTTGTTTAACGCAAATATCAGAGACAGTATAATTTAATAGTGGAGTGATTAAAAAAAATGAAATAAGTGGATTTTCTCATCTTTTATTTGAGAATATCTAGAAAATTGAGATGGAGATACGCCCTTTTAGTGCTGAAATTTTTCCGTGAAGAATTTTGAGAGTTATTAAAAATTGATTAGAATTAAGAGGACATATCTCACTTTTTTAAATTTTTTTTTCACAAAAATCAATCAATATGCCTTCTTCGGACTGCAAACTTTCTTGCCCTGAAGTGTAAATAAATAAATAAATAAATAAATAAATAAATAAAAGGCGTATCTCCACTATTTCTCAAGATATTCTCAAAAAACAATTTTAAAAAATTGACTTCCCCCAAAATCCATAAATTCTATTATTAATTTAATTTTCAAATTCTGAAATATGTTCTTCATCAAAACATTCCTCATCATTCCACCGACATCATCCAAAAAAAAAAAAAAAAAAATTCTATCCAAATCCAATGGACTCGACCCAAATGCAAATTGCTTTTCTCCTTCTCCTCCTCCTCTAACATTAAATCTGTAACCATAAACGTTTAATCGTTAATTACAGTCAAGGAATTATTTCATAATTTTCGGATTAATTCGGTGGACCATTTCGCAGTGTGGAAGGTCCAAGGCTCTATATATAGCTGTTTCTGCATATTCCGCTAACTGCCTGATATAGATTCAACCCTCTACTCCATCCTCCCTCCCCTCCCTCTTTTCCTCCCCTTTGGCCGCAATTGCAGCATATAGCAGTTGGGTAGAATCCTTCCACCTGGACTAATACCCTCGAGATGACGATGGTTTGAGGGGGGGGGGGGGGGGGGGGGCAAAGGGCATAGTTGTTTCCCTCTCGATAAGGCTTTATCCTCATTAACTGTGCCATCATTTCCAGCCCTCTCTCCCCCACTCCCCCTCCCCCACATTGTAACCGTATAAATAAGAAGGAAAATACCACAGGTTTCTGAGGATGGAGAACAAAAAGGAGGAGGGGAAGGGGGGGGGGGGGGCTAAGAGCATGTTCTTTATTGCAACATGATTCTGTAGTGTGGGATAATTGGTTTATCTCTGGAGATAATTAAAAAATAAGGGTAAAGGTGAGAGGAAAGAGGGGGGGGGGGGAGGGAAATTGGGGTTAAATGGATTTTAGTGGGATTTTTATGATCTTCTTCATGAAAATGAGGGGAAATAGGGGGGATAGAATTTTTTTGATGGTTTGGGGGGGAAAATGGGGGGATTTTTGATGGATCACGTGATTTTTAGTTTTTTTTTCGAAATTGGAGGTTTTTGGGGGAGAATCCTTTCGATTTGGGAAATTTTTGGATTTTTTGGAATTTTTTTAATTTTTAGAGCTTTGGAGAAGAAATTTGGAGGGGGGATGGGGGGGGGGGGGTCAATTTTTCAGAAATTTCGAGGGTTTTGGATCGATTTTGAATATTTTTTGCTTAATTATATGAGTGTTTTTTAGGAAAATTGGGTTCTTTTGGAGTATTTCTTCCAAAAATCGGTAGATATCAATTCAAAACCCCATAAACTGCTAATTTTCCCGTTATGACCATGAAAACCAGAGATAATTCCAAAACACTGATTTTTTTTGGAAATTAATAGCGTTTTACCTCAAAATGCCGGAATTTTTCAAAAAATCCCAAAAATAGCTTGCGACTCATGTTTTTCACCCGAAATTTCCTCAGCTTTTCAATGAAATCATTGAAAAAATTCTATCTCCAACAATTTAACAGTAATCTTCATTTTTCCCCAAATATTTCTGATTTTTCTTCAAAAAAAAAATCTCAATTTCCAAATTTTAATGAGTTTTCAAATATTTCAACTATGAAATTAGGTCAATGCTTCTGTTCAATTTATTAAAATATTCAAAGGAAAAGTTTGATAGATTTCGTCAAGAAGGGCGGGAGGGGGGGGGGGGGGGGGAGGGTGGGGAAGGAATTAATCCATTAGTGCCAAAATTTGTCCCCAAAATCCCCAAAAAATCCAAAAATTGACTTCCAACCCATATTTTCTCCCCAAAATTTCCTCAAATTTTCACTGAAACCATCAAAAACACTCCTCCCCCCCCCTCTACGCTTTCCCATTAATCCCCATTATTCCCAAAATATTTTCCACTTTCCCTCAAAAAAAAAATTTCCAATTCCTAAAATCCAATGAATTTCCAAATTTTTCAACTATGAAATTAGGTAAAAAAGAAAAAACTATTTTTCGGGAAAATCCAACTTTTCCACTGGAAAAATTGTTTTTTTCTCCTCCACCGACCTTCCTTCGGCTTTTTCTGTTAAAATAATATACACTTTCCCATCAATCCCCATTATTCCCAAAATATTTTCCACTTTTCCTCAAAAAAAAATTTTCCAATTCCTAAAATCCAATGAATTTCCAAATTTTTCAACTATGAAATTAGGTAAATGCTTCATTCTAACGTATTATGATAACCAATGAAAAAGTGTAATAGAGTTTGTCGAAAAGGGGGGGTGGGAGGCGAGGGGGGTGGGGGATTGGAGATGAATCCCATTGGTGCCAAGTTCTAGCCCACACCTTTGCCTTTTCCTTAGTGCGAAGCTCTTTTGCATACTGGAAGAATCTCCTATTCTCGTCGTTGGGGCTTTTGGTTGTCAGGCTTAACGACTTTTCGTATCACGTGAACCGTGTGATGGCAAAAAGGGGGGGAGGGGGGAGGGGGAGGAGAAAAGGGGGGCATGGTTGAAAAGTAACTTCGTTTCCTACTTGGGAGCGCTGAATCGTTTGGAATAATTTATAATTAACGTAGACGTGACCGAAGCCTGAATATATATACGTCACTATCATGAGAAAATGGAAATGAAAGTTTAATGATAGAACGAGATGTGCGAATTAATGGCTTTTAATTCAAGAAATGTCATTTATTGTTATATATATATTTATGCAGGGAAAGGGGGGGGGGTAAAATGGACACTTCAATTGAACGGTTCGAGACAGAAATTTTCTGATGATTCCATTGAAAAGCTGAGAAAATTTTAGGCGAAAAACATGCGTCAAAATTTTTTTTTTCAATTTTTGGAAAAATTTACTTTTTTGGCCAATTTTTGAAGGGGTTTTCCTTTTGAAAATCGAAAAAATTCACTTTTTCGGCGATATCTCCGGCTCTGTTGGTCGTAGCGATCTGGGGTTCATCTCAAATGAAAGATGAGCTCATTTCTCATCGATTTATGTGGTTCAAATTTTTTTTAAATCAATTTTTTCAAATATTTATAGGTCATTTTCTGAAAATCAGTTTTTGCCCTGTAAGTACTTGAAAAAATTGACATTTTTCTTTTTGAACCCCATAAATCGATGGGAAATGAGCTCACCTTTCATTTGAGATCAACCCCAGATCGCTGCGATCAATAGAACCAGAGATATTCTCGAAAACCTGAAATTTTTCAAAAACAGAAGAGTTTCACCTTCAAATCTCGCGCCAAAAAATGAAAATTTTTGGAAAAATTCCAAAAAATAACTTCCGACATATGATTTTCATGGGAAATTTTCTCAGCTTTCCAATGGAATCATCAGAAAAAATCTATCTCCAATATTTTCATCGATTTCTCCTAATTTTCATGGTATAAAATACCAAAATCAATCGGTATCCATTTTATTCCAACTTCCCCTATATACATATATATTTTTTTTTTTCATCACCAAAGGAATGTGCAGAAATTATTCGATGAATATTCAGCTTTCGCGGCATTATTCCCAACTTTTAATTATTTTTTTCCTGGTATTCAGAGATTCTCGAGCAGCTCAAAGAGATTCCATGAAAATATTTTCAATGAAATCCAAATATACACCGGGCAATGGAATTCATACAAATATTTCAAACTAATTGCAGAGTGTCTGGGCTTTACAGAGAGAGAGAGAGAGAGCTTCAATATATATATATATATATATACATATATATATATATATATTTTTCAAACTGGACATTCGTTCAGAGCCGATGAGGGATGAAGAATTTTTCGCATTGAAAAGTTGTTAATAACTCGAGATGCAAAGAGGGGGGGGGGGGGGAGGGGGAGGGTGGGGGGGGAGGTTTCTATGCAAATCATATGAGCTTTCAGAAAATCAAAGGATTTTTTTTGCAGTGAAAATGTCAAGTGGAATCCTTTGATTTTTTCCATCTTTTTTTTGGGGGGGGGGGGGGGGAGGGGATATATCTCTATAATTAATGAATATATACCTTTTTTGTTCAAAGAGATTGGAGAAAAAAGGGCGTATTTCCATTATTTACAGAAAATAAGAAAAAAAGGGAATTTTTCAATTTTTGCTTTTATTACTGAATATTTTTCTATTTTTTTGCAAATATTTTTGGAAATTAATGGAGATACGCAGTTTTTTGCAGTAAAGTACTTTTCTAGACATTTCTAAGAACTACAAAAAATGATTTGGGATTAAAAGGGCGTATCTCCATTAATTTCTCAAACTTTCTCGAAAAAAACTATTGGAAAAAATAGCGAATTATGCGGTTTTTGATTTTTATTATTGAATTATTTTCGATTTTTTTGCAAATATTTTGGAAATTAATGGAGATACGCCTTTTTTGTACTAAAGTCTTTTTTTAGGGATAAAAAAGGGCGTATCTCCATTAATTTCTTCAACTTTCTCGAAAAAAATAGTGAATCATTTGATTTTGAATTTTTATTATTGAATTATTTTCTACTATTTTTCAAATATTTTGGAAATTAATGGAGATACGCCATTTTTTTGCCTCAAGATACTTTAGTAAAGAATTTCAAAAAACAAAATGAATTAGGATGAAAAAGGGCGTATTTTCATTAACTCAAAAATGAAAAAAAAACTAGAATTATTCAATTTTATTAATTTACTATATTTCTTATTTTCCATTTTTTTTATTTAATATCTCGGAAATTAAGCGAGATAGAACTTAATTTCATCTTTATTCTCCTTTTATCGAGAATTTCAAGACCGCAAAAAATAAATAAAAGGTTAAAAAAGGGATAAAATCTCTTTTTGAGATTTTTCACAAAATAAAATTAAAAATATTACAGAAAATAATGGAGATAAGCCCTTTTTCTCCCAAAACTTCTTTTTTTTTATATACAATTCTAACGAAAAGGGCGTATCTCCACTGACATATTTACCTGATAATAATTATAAATACAAGTAATCATTTGCAATTCGTCGAATTTATAATAAAAATACGTGCATTAATTTTTTTTTTAATTTTTTAAATTTTTTTTATAATCATTTCTTCGAAATTCTGTGAGAATCATGAGGCAATTACTCTTGTTCTCAGTAATTTCTGGCACGTTTTTCTTGAGCATTGCCAATTTCTGCATTCTCAGATGTACTCACTCGCTCCTATTCAATGAGCGAATAAAAAAGAGGGGGGGGGGGGAGGGGGAGGGAATGAGGATGATGGAGAAAAATGAGGAAAGGGGAGAGATGTTGCCTGTTTTACTCGTTATTTCCCTCATTTTCTACTGCCTCAAACGATAATTACAGACAAGTTGGGAGGGATGAGGAGGAGGAGGGGGAGGGGGGGAGGGAGGCAATTACAATAATCGAGAACATAATCGCGTGTGCACACTTGTAACTTTCCGCTCTACCTTCTCAATTCTCTCGTTGTTCTCGTTCTGTTGAACAGCCGGAAAATCATTAAACTGATTTTTCCAAGAATTTTATCATTGTTAAAAATTAAATATTTACATTTTAAATTAGAGGAAAAAAAGGAAAGAAAAAAAAATATTATAAATTTTATTAGTAAGTAATTAATTGAGTTGTGAAAATTAGAAGAAAAAAAAAAAGGATAATTCCATTTTTTTTTCTTCCATTTTTCCGGAAATATTTCGGTAAATAATGGAGATACGCCCTTTTTGCACGAATTATTTTTTTTGGAGGTCTTGGAGTTTTTTATAAAAAGGGTCTTGGGACAAAAAGGGCGTATCTACATTATTTACCGAATTATTCAATAGAAAATGAGAGAAAAAAGACCTATTCACTATTTAAAAAAAAAAAAAAAAAAAAAATACTATTTTTCCCCCTTTTTTAAAAAATGAAATCGTTTAAAATCAAAATTTTATTCAACTACTTGACGTCGAGGGAATGGCCTCCCTAATTCTTCCTCCCTCCATTCTTCAACCTGCTGTCATTTCTGAGCTATCCCCCTCCATTCCCCTCCCCTCCTCTCCCCCCTTGCTGCTCGTTGCCTCTTAACAGAACCGTAGTTCCGCGCGAGTTCCCAGAAAATGGTTTACGATCGTTTCCTCCAGTTTAATGGGGCTCTCGTTCTCTCTTTCTCTTTCGCACTTTGCCTGATTGCCAGCCACGGATTCCCTTCAGCCTCATATCCCCCTCTTTTTCGCCTCAATCTCCTTTTTTTCCTGGTTTTTGTATGTTAACCCTTCATTTTTTTGATGCTGTATCAAAAATGATATTTTTTTACGTTTTTCTGAATTTTTTCATAATTTTTGTTCGTGCAGTTTATGAGATATGAATTATTGAAGTTAGTGGAAATAGCAGTGGTGGAGATAAAACGCCCTGAATCGGACGGAAATAACGAAATTACTGAAAAACCACAGGGTTGACCCATTATTTAAAAACAATTGGCGAAGAGAACAGCATTTTAACTGAATAATAGAAGATAAAAATATTCAATTTTCCAAAAATTCTTGAAAATAATAAAAGAATCACAAATTATTAGAGTGAAAATTTGATTGGAAGCTGAAATTTCGGCTTGCTGGATATTTTTTTTGTGTATAAATACGTAGACGGGATTATTTGAAGTTTTTTCCCCAATTCTCTTCATTTTTTCTAGATTTAGGAACAAAAATTGTAGGATTTCTATGAAATGGAGAGAGATAGAGTGTTTCTGATGCTTCCAGTGAAAAGCTGAGGAAATTTCACGTAGAAAACATGTGCCACAAGTGATTTTTGTTTTTTTCTCGAAATTTCGAAAATTTGGGCTCAATTTTTTCAAAAAAACCTGGAATTTTCAAAAAAATCTTAAAAACAATGCGACATATGGTTTCCATGTCAAATTTCCTCAGCTTTCCAATGGAATCATCTAAAATACCCCATCTCAAATATTTTCCCCAATTTTCATCCTGTAGAATCTAAGAAATCCAAAAAACCACACAGTTGACCCATTATTTAAAAACAATTGGCGAAGAAAACAGCATTTTAACTAAACAATAGAAGAAAAAAATATTCAATTCACCGTATAGTTATTGAGAAATTTTAATTAGAAGGTAGTCGTAACTATTCGCCTCTCTCTCTATCTCATGCATGTGATAGGAGATTAATGCAAAAAAAAATTCGAGAAAAAAAAATTATTTTCACAAGCTGAAGATATGACTTTCGAGCAGTTTAATCACTTTTTTCGGGTAAATTGAAGCACTTTTTCCCGAATTATCAGCAATTAATTGGAAACCAACCCACAAATCCTCACTTTTTTCTGCTTTATCGACCCTACTTTGGGATAATACCTAAACACAAGGTAAAAAAAATATAAAAATTACTCTCTCTCTCTCTCTCTACTGCAACGATATGTGACTCAACGGAATTTACTATAGTTGGACATTGTTTCAGGCCCCCATACTAGGGTTTACTGGGTTAGGGTATCTGGAGTAGAATTTTCGGTAGTTTGGCGAACTTCCAAGAGGCCTCTGGCTTTCCTCCCCTCAAAAAACGTGAAGCTCTGTGTTTTTAGTGTGACAGCTTGATATACGTTTGAAAACAGGTCGATTCAACAAGAGGCAAATACATCTTGTAATTTTCATCATTTTCTCGTGATTTTAATCTCAAAAAAAAAAAAGATTGTATAGAATTTGATATTATTGACTGAAATTTTTATTTTTATTATTATTCATGAAAAAAAAGTGATGTCACGAATAATAATAATAAAAAAAAAATTAGAAGAAAAATTGATTACTAAACTGAGAAGAAAAAAAAAAGTTGAAATTATCTCTTTTTTTTATTCAAATTTTCTTTCAATTTTCTGTGTTCAATAAAAATTTCTTCAACTCGTTATTCTCCAATCATTCTCGAAAGACTCAAGGTCACTCGAGCCAATTGCATCTCACTATAGTACTTGCATCATCCAACAGTAATTACTTTACCGTACATAAATTGACTCGATAAAGACAGGTTTTCTCTCTCTCTCTCTCTCTGATATATATAATACGTGACAAATGTCACGTTATCTGCTGTATCAATGACTTTATCGTTTTTCATTGATCATGTAATTTTCAAGAAAAAAAAATGAAGAAAAAAATTCTTTGAATCAATTAGATAAGTAAAAAAAGAAAAATTCAGTACTAGTGTCCATAATTCTTGATGGAATATTTCGGTAAATACTGGAGATACGTCCTTTTTTTGATGCAATTTATTTTTCTAGCGAATTTCGAGAGCTACAAAAAATGGGTTTAAGCAAAATTTATGAAATTAATGATTTTTAAGTAATTAATTAGTAACAAGAAACAATCGGATACACAGAGAAAAATGTTTTCTTAATTTAAGAATGTGCAGGTCACTTAGATTAAGAAAAAATAAGTCACTTGATTTGAGTGAGAAACGTCACTTGATTTAAGTGAGTTTACCTTTCTTAAATTGAGAAAGAAAAAGTTACTTGATTTAAGTGAGAAAACGCAATTGATTTAAGTGAGAAAAGTCACTTGATTTAAGTGAGAAAAGCCACTTGATTTGAGTGAGAAAACGCACTTGATTCGAGTGAGAAAAATCACTTAGTTTAAGTGACTTTTACTTTCTTAAATTAAGAAAGAAAAAGTTACTTGATTCAAGTGAGAAAAGTCACTTGATTTAAGTAAGCAAAGCCACTTGATTTAAGTGAGAAAACGCACTTGATTTAAGTGAGTTTTACTTTCTTAAATTAAGAAAGAAAAAGTTACTTGATTTAAGTGAGAAAACGCACTTGATTTAAGTGAGAAAAGTCATTTAGTTTAAGTGACTTGTACTTTCTTAAATTAAGAAAGGAAAAGTGACTTGATTTAAGTGAGAAAAGCCACTTGATTTAAGTGAGAAAACGCACTCGATTTAAGTGAATTTTACTTTCTTAAATTAAGAAATAAAAAGTCACTTGATTTAAGTGAGAAAAGTCACTTAATTTAAGTGAGTTTTACTTTCTTAAATTAAGACAGAAAAAGTCACTTTATTTAAGTGAGAAGAGTCACTTAATTTAAGTGACCTGCAGATTCTTAAATTAAGTGTCTGCACATTCTTAAATTAAGAAAACATTTTTCTCTGTGTATCCACTTGTTTCTTGTTAGTAATTAATTAATTAATTTTTCTAAAAAATCGTTTTGCTGTAATCGAGGCTTTTATGCACACCCAGACATACACACACACACACACACAAACATGCGCTAAAAACATCATTCCCTCTCTATTTAGATCATTTCAAGTGTCTTCTATTAAAAAAATTACAATCGAAAATTCTGAATTCAGAATGATAAAAAAAATCCATAAATCAATGATTTTTAATTAATTAATTAATAACAAGAAAAAGAAGAGATAATAAATTCACGTGGCACGTGGCCAAACCGGTGCACATCATGTCAGCATATGTAATCGATGTCATACTCCTCATCTATGTATAGAGATGACACATGGACGTAGTTGCCTAATCACCCCCCCCCCCTCACCCCCCTCCTCCCCCTTTCCCTCTCCCTCTCTCCTCACGCCTCCACAATTCATTTGCCTCATTCACCCCCGTCATGCATACATATATATATATATATATATATATATATATATATATATGTATATATATACACGAATATCCTCATATTTACCCCCGTCCCACAATAAGACAAATCTCTCACGTACAAATGTACCGGGTATATCGTAGACAAACTGGCGTCTTCGAGTGCAATATCTTGGCATTACACTGGTCACGCGCATTACGTAAACTCTCACACACGTTCGTAATTTTAAAGTCTAACATGTACCTCTTGTGTTCAGAATTTTTTTTTCTTTTTTTTTTTTCTTGTACTGAACGATGAATTCACGATTTTATTAGATTTTCGTGTCACAATGCAAACATTTGTTTTTTCCATCCTCCCCCCCCCCCCCCCTCCCTCCTCCCTCTTCCAGCATATGTCCTTGGATATGTATTTTTTATCTCAGTTCCTCTGATATTGGAAATATTTTTCGAAGTCTTTTTTTTTTATTATTTTTTTCTGCTTTTTTTTCCTCTTTTTGCCCGATTTTCCTTTCTTCCTCTATTTGTGAGGAAAGATAAGAGGCAAAGGCATCCGGGAGCGATGGCGTTGTCGGATAATATTGAATATTCTGTCTACAGTCCTCTCTTGAGAGAGAGGGAAAGAGGGAAAGAAGGAAAGAAAGAGAGAGAGAGAGAGAGAGAGAAAGAAATCACAGATGCTTTCGTTATACTTTTCCTCGAACCTTTCCATCATTCATATTTTTTCTCCTCTTTTCTCTCTGGCTTTTCAATATATATATATATATGTATATTTTTTTTTTGTTTTTTTTTTCTTGCTATTTTACTTACGCGAATCCACTCTATTTCTTCAGTGATACGTGGAATATTATTCCAACGTTTGTGTGGACGCTTTTAGGAAACTGTGGATTTTAGAGGAAATGTACCTTTTAGAGTCTTTTAGTGGGTTTTTTTTGGGGGGATTTTAGAGGAGACGATCGGACGCCGAAAAAGAGGGGAAATTAGAGGTTTTCGGGGCCTCAGAAATGCGAAACACAGAGAAAAATGTTTTCTCAATTTAAGAAGGTGCAGGTCACTTAAATTAAGGAAGAAAACGTCACTTGATTCAAGTGAGAAAACTCACTTAAGTTGAGTGATTTTTACTTTCCCAAATTAAGAAAGAAATAGTTACTTGATTTGAGTGAGAAAAGTCACTTAATTTAAGTGAGAAAAGTTACTTAATTTAAGTGAGAAAATGCACTTGATTTAAGCGAGAAGAGTCACTTGATTTAAGTGAGAAAACGCACTTGAGTGAGTTTTACTTTCTTAAATTAAGAAAGAAAAAGTCACTTGATTTAAGTGAGAAAAGTCACTTAATTTAAGTGAGAAAACGCACTTGATTTAAGTGAGAAAATGCACTTGATTTAAGTGAGTTTTACTTTCTTAAATTAAGAAAGAAAAAGTCACTTGATTTGAGTGAGAAAAGTCACTTAATTTAAGTGAGAAAATGCACTTGATTTAAGCGAGAAAAGTCACTTGATTTAGTTGAGTTTTACTTTCTTAAATTAAGAAAGAAAAAGTCACTTGCTTTAAGTGAGAAAAGTCACTTAATTTAAGTGAGAAAACGCACTTGATTGAAGTGAGAAAATGCACTTGATTTGAGTGAGTTTTACTTTCTTAAATTAAGAAAGAAAAAGTCACTTGATTTAAGTGAGAAAAGTCTCTTAATTTAAGGGAGAAAAGTCACTTAATTTAAGGGAGAAAAGTCACTTAATTTAAGTGAGAAAAGTCACTTAATCTAAGTGAGAAAACGCACTTGATTTAAGTGAGTTTTACTTTCCTAAATTGAGAAAGAAAAAGTTACTTGATTTAAGTGAGAAAAGTCACTTAATTTAAATGACCTGCACATTCTTAAATTAAGTGACTGCACATTCTTAAATTAAGAAAACATTTTTCTCTGCGTAGTGTCACTTGCCAAGTGCTACTGCACATTTTTTTAGGAAAAATCGTTCGAACGATCACTGCAAGACTATTTCCATATTTTCCATTTATTTCAATTAAATTATGAGAACAAATCCGAAGGATTCTTATTTCTTCATTGATTTTCTTAATTCAGAATTTTCTCAGGATGAATTGTCTACTCAAAAACTCGAATTTTTTTTTTGCCTTTGCAAGTGAAGAAAGGAAGTAAAACGTGGACTCAAAAATCCATCATTATACCATCTGCATAAATCCCAAGTTATTTGTCTCCCCATGAAAAATTATACGAGTGTATAAATACTCGCGGAATTTTTTTTTTTTCACTTGTCAAAGCGGTGTGAGGATCTAGCGATAAATCATCGTTTAAGTCCGAGGCCACACGCCATTACATAAATGGCAAACGATTCACGGAACTAAGAAAGAGAGAGAGAAAGACAGAGAAAGAAAAAGATAAGTAATGAGAAACATACTACTATAACCCAATAAAAAAGGTAATTAGAACAAAAAGGCGTATCTCCATTATTTACTGAAATACCTCCCTTCCCCTCCCCTCACCCCCCCCCCTACCCTAGAAAAAACAAGGGGCAAGAAAAATGAACTCATGACGTCATTTTTTTTTATCAAAAAAATTCCAAAAACAAATGCGGAGGAGGGGGGAAAAGAGGGGGAGGGAGGGAAAAGAGGGGGGGAGGGTAGGAAAGAGGGGGGGGGGGAGAGAAAAAAAGAGGGGGAGAAGAAAAAAAAAGTGGGGAGAGGAAAAAAGAGGGGGGGGGAGGGGTAGGAGAAAAGGGGAGGGTGGGTAAGAGGGGGGGTAGGGGCGGAAAAGAGGGGGAGGGGGGGGGGGAATTCTCTTTGATGTTTATTCTTCACCTAAAATTTGACTTTTCATCGGTCAAACTGATGATCAAGTGGAATTGTGTGTGTGTGTATATATATATGTCTTCTATGGTTAGTCAAAGTTTGGCCAAAGAGAAACCACAAGTCGTTGGACCACCGGTTGGTTTGATTTTACGTGGGGGACGAGTGTATCTTACGCCAGTAGGAGTTCTCTAGCAGTATCGAAGTGCTAGTGAGTGTGTTAGGTGGTGGAAGGGGGAGGGGGGAGGAGGGAGGAGAGGGTAGGTAACGAGGGTCTTTGAAACTCAGAATGGAGTAAACTATTAAAGTTGAGTGGAAATTTCTCCCAAACTTTACCACTAACTAGTGAACAAATAGTAATTAATTGATACTGAAAACTCATTTTGCACAGTGATAAACAAATTTTATCAATTAACTTGAGTTAATAGAAAGTTAAATAGAATTATTCGAACTGTTTCCATGTTATTGAGGAACATTTAGATTTTCAAGTGGCATTTTGTGTCTTGAATTGGGTAAATGAAGATGAAATTATTATTTGTGGATTTAATGATGAAAATAAGAGGAAATTTTTTGAAATTTTCTGGATAAAATTTCTGCAAAAAATTCAATAGAGAGAAAATTAAAGAATAAATATCTCGAAAAATAATGGAGATACGCCCTTTTTGCTCTAAGACACTTTTGAAGAGAGAATTTCTAGATCTACAAAAGAGGATTCGCGAAAAAAGGGCGTATCTCCATTATTTTCTAAGATTTTTAGGAGAAAAAAAAATTACTGTGATTTTATTAATCTTTTTGGGAATTTTTTTCGGGGGGAACACTTTGATGAAGAATTCTGGAAAAATTTCAGAAGGTACTCCAGTGTGTCTCCATTGTTGTAGAATTTTTTCAGATTTTTCAAAAGCTCCGCGCTTTTTTCAGAAAAAATTGAAAATTTGACTTAAAGCCACAGGAATCAAATTTTCTAAAAATTCCAAAAAATTGCTGTGTTTTCATTAGTTGTTTCCGGAATTTTTTTCGGAGGCAAGACTTTTATGGAAAATTCTGGAAAAATTCCAGGAGGTACTCCAATGTGTCTCCATTGTTGTGGAATTTTTTCAAATTTTTCAGAAATTCCGCGCTTTTTTAAAAAAAAATTGAAAATTCGACTTCAAGCTACAAGAATTAAATATTCTAAAAATTCCAAAAAATTGCTGTGTTTTCATTAATTGTTTCCGAATTTTTTTGGGAGGGAAGGCTTTGTTGGAAAATTCTGAAAAAATTCCAGGAGATGCTCCAGTATGTCTCCATTGTTGCAGAATTTTTTGAGATTTTTCGAAGGTTCTGCACTTTTTTTAAAAATTTTCGAAATCAGACTTAAATTCAACAAAATTAAAATTTTGGAAAAAATTCCAAAAAAATCGATTCTGGAACATGTGGAAGAGGGGGAGGAGGAGGAGAAGGAGGGGGGGGGGTGAGGCAAAAGAGCCGATGCTCTTGAGAAACCCACAATTATGGAGCCAACAACGATAAGATCGTATCAACTCCAGTAAATCATAATGCGCTTTCATTGTCATTGACTTTTGTCTGTGTGTTAGTGCAAAACTAATCTACAAATCCCCCCCCCCCCCCCCCTTCCCTCATCCTTTCTACTCTGGTAACAACAATGAGACACGAGTGAGTACACTAATACAGTGTTTTATAACTGTTTCAAAAAAAAAAAGAAAAAAATACACTGTACTAACTACAAACTACTGAGAAAATGTATACCCTTATCTTTGGCGCAGTACGTGCTTTCTTTTTATCATCACGAGTCACGAGAACGATAAGACGCGCGGTCTTCGACGAGCAGTGTGTGTGTGAGTTTATTTTTTTCCTCTTTTCTTTTTTTTTAAAACGTAAATCAAACGAGTGATGGAGACGAAAGACTCGTGCCATGACCTCTCACAATGTGGAACTCATGTGTAAATTTTTTCATTGAGTTTCGTTTCAATATTTGCGATTTTTCGATTTTTTTTCCCAATTTTTTGAATTTTTTCTCAAATTTTTTCAAATTTTTTTAAAATTTTTTAAAATTTTTTTCTTAAATTTTTATTTTTTTCTCAAATTTTTCGAATTTTTTTCCTCAAATTTTTAGTTGTAAATTGATGAGAAAAGAGAAAAACTCGATTTTTCCTCATTTTTGAGAATATTTTGGAAAATTATGGAGATACGCCCTTTTTTTGCCCTAATCCATTTTTGTAGCTCTTGGAATTTTCTGTAAAAAGAATTGAAGCAAAAAAAAAATGAAAAAGAGGAGAATTTTTGATTTTTTTTTGATAATTATTAATGGAACAAATGATAATAAAAAAATTCAATATTTCTCGTTAAAAGCTCTCTTTCGAAAATGTGAAAAAAAATTAAATATGTCTCGGGTTTTTATCCTATCCCTGAAGACCCCTAAAAACCCTTGATGGACAGTAAGTAGGACTTCCATTAAAAAAAAAAAAGAGAGAAAAAAAGGACTTTGAGGGCAAACGAGGGCCATAATTCCCTGTAGAAAGGGATTTACCCCAATCGAATTTATCCTAGAGCATTCCACAAAACTTCTATATATTGCGGAAATCTTGAAAGGGGAAAAGTGCGTATCTCCATTAGTTTCGAAGATCTTAAAAAAATTGGAAATTCAATTTTTATTGTAATTTCAGTGAAAAAAAAATTTCTGAGTTTTTATTAGTTGTTCTGGATTTTTTTTTGGGGGGAAGACTTCGATGGAAAATTCTGGAAAAATTCCAGAAAGTGCTCCAGCGTGCCTATATTGTTGTGGAATTTTTTCAGATTTTTGGGAAGCTCTGCGGTTTTTTTAAAAAAATTAAAAGCTCGACTGCAAATCACGAAAATCGAATATTCTAAAAATTCGCAAAAATTGCTGGATTTTTATTAAATGTTTCCAGAATTTTTTTTCGGGAGGAGGATTTTGTTTTAAAATTCTGGAAAAATTCCAGGAGGTGCAGCAGTCTGTCTACGTTGTTGTGGAATTTTTTCAGGATTTTCGAAAGCTTTGCGCTTTTTTCAAAAAAAAATGAAAATTCGACTTCAAATCACGAAAATCGAATATTCTGAAAATTCGCAAAAACTGCATTTTTATTGATTGTTTCCGCAATTTTTTTCGGGGGGAAGACTTTGACAAAAAATTCTGAAAAAATTCCAGGAGATGGTCCTATATATCCTTATCGTTGGAGAATTTTTTCAGATCATTTCAGAGCTCTGCGTTTTTTCTAAAAAATAATGAAAACTCGACTTCAAGTCACAAGAATCGAAAATTCTAAAAAAATTCCCAAAAAAAAAGGAAAAAAAAGGAGTTTGAGGGCAAACGAGGATCATAATTTCCTGTAAAAAGGGATTTACCCCAATCGAATTTATCCTAGAGCATTCCACAAAACTTCGATATTTCGTGGAACTCTTGAGCTCTAAAAAATTCGACTCGGGCACGCTCGATGCATAATACATAACGCATAATGCAATATAACCAAAGAAAGAGAGAGAATAAGAAAGAAGGAGAGAAGAAATACCAGAAGACAATGGATTTCGTTATCCGATATATCTCCAAGGAGTTTAATGCCATTCGTATACACAATTCACCTTGTGCTGGACATTCTTAAGTGCGACAATATTTCTGCATCATGTAAGTGAATTGCTCTTATTTCCTCATTCTTATTGATCAATTAAGGATGATTGGAAGCTACAATGCGGAAAAAATGCATTTTTAATTTTTTAATTTTTTTTATTTCTGTAATTTTCATCGAAAAAATTTTAATTACTTTCTCAATGAAAAATTTGGATTTTTAAATTTTTCATTAGTTTGTAAATTAATTTTTTTTTTTTAACAATTTTGATTACTATTGTAATTGAAAATTTGACTGATGAAATTTTATAATTCTTTTTCTTATTCGTAATTTTGATTCTTTCTTACTTATTAATTGATTGGAATAATTAATTTTATAATAAAATCAACGCTACTATGTTTAATCTTCCCAAATATAATCGTCTTTCAGACAAAAATTTTGAGTTAAGAGTTTTAACTAAATGTAACACAAATAAGAACTTATAATTTAATCCAATCTAAATGACGCTTATATGACATTCATAATTCAATTTAACTAATAAAAATGTTAATAAGTTTAATAAAGAAAATAATTATGAAATTCCATCAGTCAAATTTTGAATTACAATAGTAATCAAAATTGTTGAAAAAAAAAATTAATTTTCAAACTAATGAAAAATTTAAAAATCCAAATTTTTCATTAAAAAAGTAATTAAAACTTTTTCGATGGAAATTACAGAAATAAAAAAAATTAAAAAATTAAAAATGCGGCTATTACTTTAGCAATATTTATAAATTCTGATGATTACATAGCTTCCATTCGCAAGCAAAATAAGCGTAATTAAATATCTGCGAGAGGAAAATTTCTGTGATAACAATGCTCACGTTCTGTTGTATCATACAGTTGAAATATCCTCGAATATTCTCCCTTCAATATCGACATTTAATCAATAATAATAATTCAAATCTTCTATTTTCTCTTGAATTCACTGGAGATTCTCTTGAAATTCAAACATTATCATGAAAATTTCAATCTAGCATGTCTTACAAAATTCTGACATAAATGGAAATAAGGGGAATAAAATAATGATAATAATCCGTGGAATCAGAGAGAGAAAAGAGAGAAAGAGGAAGAGAAAAAGAGAAAGAGAGAAGAAATTGAAGATGATGGGAAAAGGGAAAAACGATCTCAAATTTATATGATTCTGGTATTAAGTATTTACGTTATTTTCTGCATTGGAGAAAAAAGGAAATTGCTGAAGTTTCATGGTAAAAGGGGAAGGGGAGGGGGAGGGGGGATGAGTAACAAATTCCCTATTGATTATTTTTCCACTTAAAACTTTAATCAAATAATTGAATTTTTCAATAATTTCATTAAAAAATCGAAAATAAATTGAAAAAATCGATTTTTTTGGTCTTGAAAAAGGGAATTGCTCAATTTTTATGGGGAAAGGGGAGGGGAAGGGGGGATGGGTGGAAAATTCCCTATTTATTATTTTTTTACTCAAAACTTTAATTAACTAATTGAATTTCTCAATAATTTCATTAAACAATCGAAAATAAAGGAAAAAGTCGATTTTTTTGGTCTAGAAAAAGGGAAATGCTCAATTTTCTTGGGAAAGGGGGAGGGGAAGGAGGGGAGGGGTGATGAGTAACAAATTCCCTATTGATTATTTTTCCTCTTAAAACTTTAATCAAATAATTGAATTTCTCAATAATTTCATTAAAAAATCGAAAATAAATTGAAAAAATCGATTTTTTTGGTCTTGAAAAAGAGAATTGCTCAATTTTCATGGAAAAAGGGGGGGGGGGGTGGAAAGGGGGGACGAGTAAAAAATTCCCTATTTATTATTTTTTTACTTAAAACTTTAATTAAATAATTGAATTTCTCAATAATTTCATTAAAAAATCGAAAATAAATTGAAAAACTCAATTTTTTTTGTTCTTTTTTTTTGGAAATATTACGGAAATTAATGGAGATACGCCCTTCTTTGCCTCAATCTACTTTTGTAGCTCTTGAAATTCTCTACAAAAGTGTCTTAGGACAAAAAGGGCGTATCTCCATTATTTACTGAAATATCCTGAAAAAAAGATAAATTGCTCCAATTACTGAATTTTTTTTTCTGTAGAATTCTCATTTTTTTCTTTCTGAGTAATTACAAATTCTTGTAATCGAATATTCGAGGAATCAGGTAAGCAGGACAGAGTGAAAGACGTCTATGAAGCAGTTGAGATGTGCCATAAAAGGTGGAAGAAAAGAGCAATCGGATTCCTTAAATAAAAGTTGATTAACTGGATTTATAAAAAAAAAAAAAAAAAATTAAAAAAACAGCAGCATTTACCAGGAGAATAGACATTTGCAGGAAGTGGAATCCCAGTAAATTCGATGAATCTAATGATCAGTGGAATTAAGATGATTGGACACATCTTTGCATTATCAAAATTCAATTTTTTTCCTTATTTAATTCCAAAATTGCATTTTTTTGGTTTTTCATTCCAAAATTGAATTTTTTTTTTGTGTTTTATTCCAAAATTGCATTTTTTTCTCATTATTTTCATTTAAAAATCTTTTTTTTTTGTTTTTATTCCAATATTGCCTTTTTTTTTTAATTAGAAAATTGCATTTTTTAATTTTATTCCAAAATTGCAATTTTTTTTTGTTTTATTCCAAAATTGCATTTCTTTGGTTTTTCATCCCAAAATTGAATTTTTTTTTGTGTTTTATTCCAAAATTGCATTTTTTTCTTATTATTTTCATTCAAGAATCATTTTTTTTGTCTTTATTCCAATATTGCCTTTTTTTTAATTAGAAAATTGCATTTTTTAATTTTATTTCAAAATTGCAATTTTTCTTTGTTTTATTCCAAAATTGCATTTTTTTCCTTATTTTATTCCAAAATTGCATTTTTTTGGTTGTTTATTCTAAATTTGCATTTTTATTTGTTTTTTTATTCCAAAATTGCTTTTTTTTTGTTTTTTTTATCCCAAAATTGCTTTTTTTACAAATTTTATTTCAAAATTGAATTTTTTCGAAATTCCAAAATGGCATTTTTTTTGTTTTTTGTTACAAAATTGCATTTGTCCTCCACTTTCAAGGGCTCACAAACAATTTTGAATATAAATTTTTTAAAACAGAGACAGTAATACTGCTGTCATCGATATTCCAACAGCTGTAAAATGAAAATGTCAGGTGAATTTTAAACAATGTGGAATTGCTTGTCAAGTCGTTGAATTAATTAATTAACAGTGTTGACGTAGTGATACTCTGATGCATTATAATACGAGCTCTATTGTCTCGTTGTTGAAGAGAGAGTCGTAAAAATAAATGCACGTGACATTCAAGTCTCAGTCTTACGTGCAACTCTCACTTGGCTAAAGTCAATGAAATTTTCGAAAATTATTATTATTATTTTTTTGTATTTTTAGAGAATTTTAAGTTTTTGGTTAAAGTCGAGTTTGCAATTTTTTTTTTTTAAAGCGCAGAGCTTTGAAAAAATCTGAAAAAATTCTCCAACAATATAGATATATAGGACCACCTTCTGGAATTTTTTCAGATTTTTTCATCGAATTTTTCTCCCCAAAAAAAATTCCGAGAAATTTTTAGAATATTTCATTTTTTTGGGTTAAAGTCGAGTTTTGATTTTTTTCTAAAAAAAGCGCAGAGCTTTCAAAAAATCTGAAAAAATTCTCTAACAATATAGATATATCGGACCACCTCCTGGAATTTTTCCAGATTTTTCTATTGAATTTTTCTTCCCCCAAAAAAATCCGAAAAATGAATAAAAACGTAATAATTTTTAAATTTTTTTAGAATATTCCCTTTTTTGGAGTTCGAGCCGAGTTTTTATTTTTTTCTAAAAAAAGCGCAGAGCTTTCAAAAAATCTGAAAAAATTCTCCAACAATATATATATACTGGACCACCTCCTGGAATTTTTCCAGATTTTTCCATTGAATTTTTCTCCCCGAAAAAAAATCCGAAAAATGAATAAAAACGCAACAATTTTAAAAATTTTTTAGAATATTTGATTTTTTGAGGGCTCGAGTCAAATTTTGAAATTTTTCTAAAAAAGACGCAGAACTTCGTAAAAATCTGAAAAAATTCCACAATAATTGAGGCAGACTGGACCACCTCCTGAAATTTTTTCAGATTTTTCCATCAAACTCTTCCCCCCGAAAAAAATTCCGAAACAACAAATAAAAAAGTTTTTACCCTGCACTTTTATTTCCCTGAAATTACAATTAAAATGAACATTTAACGAATTGTGTTATATCAGAGGAAAATAACGTCCACACCTGCTCTCCCCTTGATAATGAACGTAAATGAAAGGACAAGTGATCCGGGTTTCAATATTCTCCCCCCTCCCCTCCCACTCTCCAGGCCCATATGTTCCTGACGCACTCTGTATTTATTTTTATTTATTTTTTTTTTGCTGTTGTCAGGCGCACACAAGTGCAGATATGCGGGAACATTTATAGATTTATGCACGACATAGGGGTTGAAGTTGCAAGGGTTATTGAGTAGATGGTGCAAATGGTTGTACCCCCCCCCCCCCCCCTCTCCTCAACAGTTAATGGTAAAATGCTTGTCTGCGTGTGTGTATTTGTTAAAACTCACACATTTTGAGGGATGTCCACACAGTTGGGGAAAGAGGAAAATGCCTTTTGGGCTCTGTTGGGTTCAGTAGGACATATCGATCGGTCGAAACTACCCCAGGAGTACTCCAGGGCTATTCCATTGCCTGTAAGCATGCTCAATGTACACCATTTGTCCCTGCCATTTAAAATTCCCCATTTTCCAGTAATTTTTTTCCCTATTTATCGTAATTCCTTGGGGTCAAACATTGAGAATATTTCTATTCAGTATTTTTTTTTATGATTAATTTTAAGAGATGGAATTTTTTTAATGATTTCGTTGGAAAACTGAGAAAATTTCAGATTGAAAACATGTGTGAGATTCAATTTTTTGATATTTGCAGGAAATTCTCATTTTTTAGAATTAAGTGCGATTGCAAAATTTTTTAAAAGAAGTGCAGAACTCTGGAAAAATCTGAAAAAATTCTGCAATGATGAAGATACAGTGGAGCACTTCCTGGAATTTTTTCAGATTTTTTTATTGAATTTTTCTCCCAGAAAAAAATTCCAACCCAATGAATAAAAACTCAGCAATTTTTGGAAATTTTTGAAATATTGAAATTTTTTGGCTTGACGTCGAGTTTTCAATTTTTTGTAAAAAAAGCGCAGAGCTTTCAAAAAATTTGAAAAAATTCCACAACAATGGAGATATACTGCAGCATTTCCTGGAATTTTTTCAGATTTTTTCATTGAACTCTTCACTACCAAAAAAATTCCGAAACAATTAATGAAAACTCAGCAATTTTTTTTCTCTGAAATTACAATCAAAATTGGATGTCCAATTGATAATAACAATAATTAATACTTCGGAAATTGATGGAGATACGCCCTTTTTACTCTAATCCACTTTTAAACCTCTTAAAATTCTCAATAAAAAAAAATACGTGCAAAAAGGACGTATCTTCATTATTTCCAAAAAAATCCCTGAATTCTATAATATTCCCCTGAAAAAAATTGTTTTCCAACGAAATATTAATCTCTATGGATTATTAAAAGTGTTTTTCCCCATCTGAAGTACAAAATGACGATGAAAATCCCAGAGACAACTCATTCATCCCTATTAAAAATCTCCTCGTTGAAATGAAGTTCTCTTTTACAATTTTTTTTCTTCCTTTCATTTCCTTTATAATACAAGTTTTCACTAATTGAAGTACGACGAACATTTGTACTTCCTTGTAATGAAAAAAAGAAGAAAAAAAAAGAGAGAATATTAAAACTGCCCTTTGCATTTCGATTGAAAAACTTCTTCTCTGTACATTGAAATTTCAATTAATTTTACCCCCCCCCCACCCCCCTGCCCACCCTCCTGCTTTTTTTTTACACAAAAGTGGACACAAAAGCCTGGCATTTTATCCACTTCTAATTGAATCTCCTGATATCGAGCTCCTTTAAACTCTGGCGCATAAATTACAGAAATGAGGAGAAAAAAAGGGGAAGGGGCGGGGGGGGGGGGGAGGAAAAATGCTCTAGAAATCTCGAAATTCTCCACTCATCATACTCATTCCTTTCCCCTCCCCCCTTGTTTTCCCTTCTCCTCCCCCTTTTCCCCTTCACCCTTTTTTTCCCTTCCCCTCCCTCCTTTTTTCCCTTTCCCTCCCCCTTTTTTCCCTCCCCCACCCCCTTTTTTCCCTTCACCCTTTTTTTCCTTTTCCCTCTCCCTTTTTTCCCTCCACCCTTTTTTTCCTTTCCCCTCCCCCTCTTTTCCATTTCCCTCCCCCTTTTCTCCCTCCCCCACCCCCTTTTTTCCCTTTCCCTCCCCCTTCTTTCCCTCCTCCACCCCCTTTTTTCCCTCAACCCTTTTTTCCCCTTCCCCACCCCCTTTTTTCCGCCCCTTACCCCCTTATTTCCCTTCCCCTCCCCCCTTTTTTCCCTTCCTCTCCTCCTTTTTTCCCCTCCTCCCCTTTTTACCCTTCCCCTCTCCTCTTTTCCCTTTTCCTTTACCCCTTCCCTTTTTTTTTCTTTTACTGTGATAACCTTATCGTGAAGAGGAAAGCCAGAAGTCACGAACACACAGAAGAAGTACCGAATAGAAGGTTATACTGACTTTTTGAACCAGTGCTTTTTGGACGGATGTACAGGGAAGTTTACTCTCTCCATTGAAACAAGTTTCCATTAAAAATGAGGCTCTAAATCACTTCGTGCCAGAACTTCGGGCTCTACCGAGGCGCCAAGGAGGGAAAAAAAAAAAAGAGGAAGAAGATGAGGAGAACAGAGGAGAGAACCTGTGTGTAGCCTCTTACCCTCTGCTCCAAAAAGTTCGCTCTTTGTTCAATGCTCGGTGAGGTGGAGGCATCGAGAGCGAGAGGAAATAAAAGTTGTGACCTCAGGAGTTGAGGGGAAAGGAGAAAAAGGGAAAATTGGGAATAATAAGTCAATTGGGATTTTTTTCTTGAGGAAAGACTTCGTGGAAAAATCTGAAAAAATTCAGGAAAGTGGTGAGGGGTGTCTACTTTATCATGGAATTTTTTCAGAATTTCTAGGCAAGTCCTCAACTCATTAAAAAAAAATTAAGCAATTTCATGAAAATTCTCATTGATTTTCAGCAATTTTTTCACATTCATTAATTTAATTCTGTAGTTATTATTTTTCGGAGGAAAAATTTGAAAAAATTCAGGAAAGTGGTGGGGGATAGCCCCCTCATTGCCAATTTTTTTCAGATTTTTCCTCTAAATACTTCACCCCAAAAAAATCATTTTCATCCCCCAAAAATTTACCTCCACTCCCATCGATTTTTTTTTCTCCCAATTAATTAATTTCAGAGATTTTATTTTTGCAGAAGATGAAAAATTATGAATTCGCTAACTCCCCCATAATTTTCCAACTCTAGTATATTTATATATATATACTCCACAAACTATGTATTCACAGTACTTTTCTAGCACACACACACACAATAGTTGCTCTCGCCCCTCGTTGATTTATTGTGGCGTCAACGCGCGTGAACGCGAGACTGCACCAAGAGACTTCTTCTCCTTCTTCCTCCCTTTATCTCTTTCTCTCTCTTTCTAACTGTAAGAACTATCGTCCCGCGGAAACAACTGGCTCGACGAGTCTACTATACGCGAAATATACTCATGGGCGTACGTCGTATCACGTCGTAATTCTTGATAAAGCTGTAGAGAGACCCCCATGGAGATGTAAATTACCTGTCGCCTGGAGTCGATTAATAATCGCCGGGGAGAGAGAAAAGAGGAGAATGATTCGATTTCCTTTCTCTTGAAGTGGTGATTTTTGAAAATCACTCGAGTCACAATTTCAGGTGAAAAAAACAAGTGGATGATAGTATTGCATTCCAACTGATATAGCTTTTTCTGCTGATACTTTAGCAATATGCTTCCGAATGGAAGCAGGATAACCAGACTCTTTTGCTGACGAGTAGCCTGACTGAGGCGCGGAAGTAGCCGAAAGTAGCCTCGATTATTCCGAATAAGGGACATGAAATGAATAATTTTTCAGTACAAATGTTATCATTATTATTCAATATATATTATTAAATATTTATTTTGATAATCATTAAATTCGGAATCTTTATCATTTCTATATTTAATTCATGACAAGTATATTAATTCAATAGAAGAATATAGAAATTTTCAATTTCTAGGCAATCAAAGACATCTGAAAATTAAATATTTTATTAATACTCGTTAATATCATCAGACAACTCATCAATATTATTGTCTTCTGCATATTTAATTAAATTGAGAGCTTTATCAATGTCCTCATCATTAGTTCTGTTATTATTATTATTATCATGACTGTCACCTTTGGTTTTAATTATATTTTGATATATCACGGTCGATACTTTCAATCATATTCCGAATAATATGTTGATGTAACAGGGTGCAATAGAGAGTGACGGTAAATTTAAATAGAAACATTCATTTTATTCTCATTATCACCATTTTTTTATTCTTAGGTAAATGAAATTGAAGGTAGGAGAAAAATATTCTCACTGAAATAAAAAAAGTAGCCTAAATGGCGATAAGTAGCCCCATGTGGCAACCCTGAATGGAAGTGATACAACTTTTTTCAAACCATCATCAAAATATCAAATTTTGAAGAAATTCATTAAAACGCCAATCACTCGAGAACTAATCATGCAAATAAGCTCAAAATTCACAGGCATCTAACTGATACAAATCTCGAGATAATAAATGAGTATAAATAACATCAGTTGGATAATTTCAAGAAATTCCATTAAAAACTGATTTTCGAAAAATGGACATATGTCGAAAAGTTTCGATCGAATTCTCTTCAAATAAAGCTTAAAAAATAGAGTTTGTCGAGAGGAAATTTTCCACGAAATATGAAATTTTTCTATAAAACCGTTTTGCTGTTATTGAGACTTTTATGCACACACAGACATACACTAAAAAAATCATTTTCTCTCTATTTAGATCATTTTAAGTAACTTCTATTAAAAAAATTACAATCGAAAATTCTGATGATTCGAAAGCAAAAACGCAAAATCTCCTATTTTTATCGTTAATTTTTTGAAAATATCTAGAAAAATTGTGGAGATACGCCTTCTTTATCCTGGGCTATTATTTTGTAGCTGTTGAAATCGTCTAAAAAAGTGTCTTTGAAAGAAAAGGACGTATGTCCATTATTTACCCAAAATATTTTCAAAAAACTACAAAAAATAAATTGAAATAGAATTCTTCAGTTATTTTCGCAAATATCTCATAAATTAATGGAGATACGCCCTTTCAGTACCCCAAGTCATTTTATATCTTTTGAAATTCTCAACAAAAGTGTAAAAAGGGCCTATCTCCATTATTTCTTCAAAAAAAAATTAATATTCTCAAACAAAAAAAAAACGAAAAATGAAAAAAAATTAATAAAAACGTAGAATATTTCACTTTTTTTCCAGAAAAATCCCAAAAAAATTGAAGATACGTCCTTTTTACCCTTAACCATGTTGTTCCCCTTAAAAATCTCAACAAAAAGTATAAAAAGGGCGTATCTCCATTATTTTCCCCAATTTTTCCCTAAAAAAATACGAAAAAAGAGAAGAAAAGAAAAGTAATTCTCTGATTGCAGGAATTGTTCGATGATCCTTTTATCCTCCAGAAAAAAAGGGACTCAGGGAAAAAAGGGGGGGGGGGGGAGGAGCTGAAACGGTGTTTGTCTCCAGATCCTCTCCCAAATCCGTGATATTAAATTTTTTTTTCCACCAAAATCTCTCTCTCTCTCTCTTTTCCCTCAAACTCAATGGCATAACTATTGTCAAAGTCTTTTTAGAATTCACCAAAGCACCCAGTGACTTGTTTTTACGAGTCACAAAAGCATTGTTACGTATTTTTATTGGCTCGTCACTCCTCCGGAGACCCATCTGCATCGTGTGTTGCTTTATCAAAGAGAAAAAGGCAGAGAAAAAGAGAAAAAGAGAGAGAGAGAGAGGAAAAAAGGAGGATCGAGGGTCTGAAAACAGAATCAATTTTTATTTCCTATATAAAACTCTTCTCTCCTCCCCCCTCCCCCCTCCTCCTCCCTCCTTTTTTCTACCAGCAGCGCTTGTTGCAATAAAATCGAATGATTTATTGCTCGACTGTTTGATAATCTCTTCGGACTCTTCGAAACGTTTTTTCCCTTTAAAATTCTCCACCATTTTCCCCTAAAAAAAAATAAATAAATGAAAAACTCGTTAAATCAGTGATAAACGTAAAAAAAAAATCAATATTTCATTATTTTTTTTTCGTAAATATTTTGGAAATTAATGGAGATACGCCCTTTTCACTCTAATTCATTTTTGGCAATTACTTGGAAGTCTTTACGAGTCTTCAGAAGTCTCTCAGAGCAAAAAGGGCGTATCTCCATTATTTACCAAAATATTCAAAAAAAAAATTAATGATTTTCTTGGATTTTTAACAATTTTTAACCATTTTTTTTCAATTTAATTCATCTAATTAATTCTGGTGATGTTATTTTTGTGTAAAAAAATCTGAAAAAATTCAGAAAAATGGTGGTGAATATCCGCCATTTTGTTGAATTTTTTCAGATTTTTCAGTGTTATCCTTCACTGAAAAAAAAAATGTACTCTATTTCACTAAAACTTTCTTCGAGTTTTATCAATTTTTCTTTCTAATTAATCAATTAATTCTGGTAATGTTATTTTTTTGTGAAAAAATCTGAAAAAATTCACGAAAATGGTGGGGAATATCCGCCATTTTGTTGAATTTTTTCAGATTTTTTCATCAAGTGCTTCACCCCCAAAAAAATACTTTTCATTAAAAAAAAAATCATTTTATTTCGCATGTTTTATTATTTTTAAAATAAACGGAGATACGCCCTTTTTCCCCTCACCCCCCCCCCCCCTCCAAAAAAAAATCCCACAGAATCTCGCCAAAACGATGAATAACATCGAAAAAATCCTATTTTCATAGCAGCAAGAAAATGCCTTCACCTCTTCATGCTTCAATTTCAAGTAAATGTAAATGAAATTGCAGAAAAAAAAAAAAAAAAAAAAAAACTCTCCAACAAATAAGCACTCGTACAAAGAGAAACAAAGAATATCAAGATATGATTTTATGTGAGGCCACAGTGTGTGTGTGTATGCAAAACATTTGTTCTCTCCGCAAGTCGTAAAACTTTTTTACACTCAAACTCTTCTTCATTCTATCTCTTTTCTTCTTATACAATTTTCTTACCAGCATTTTCATATAATAAACAGAGTTACATGAGAAAGAGACTAGGGATATTTTCACAAGTAGAGATAAGTACTTTTCTGATTCGTCAGCGTGTTTGCTATCGTCTGCACTATTCTTTCTCTTTTGAAGAAAGAAAATTTTCTTCAACTCCCTTAGAACCGCCTTCCCCTCCTTCTCTCTCCCCTCCCCCTTCTACCGCCCCTCAACCCATTCTTCTTTTATGCTGCACTCATGGAGCTTCTCTCTTCTCTTCTTTTCTCTTCCATTTCCCACTCTTTTGTTCTAAAATTCTTGAAAATTCACTAATTTCGAAAGCTTCACAGTGCTTCTCCTCTTTTCCTTCTTTCCCCCTCCCCCTTCTTTTTACTTTTTTTTCACTCCTTAACTTTCATGACCCTGTTGGCCGGTTTTTCCCCCTTTTTTTTGCCTTTTTCTCGTCTTTTCCTTTGATTCATTCTGCACTGTTCTGGTAACGTCTTCATGAGCCAACCCCCCCTCCCCCCCTTTTTCTCTCTTTTTCTCTCTTACTCTGGCTTATTAAGATCCTTGAAATGGAATTTTCTGAGAGCCTGTAATTGCCTCATCACGAATTAATTCCCCTCGAACACATCCCTTTGTATCATCCCCTTTTTTTTTTTAAATTCAGTCCAGTGGATTTTTTGCAGAATTTGATATTTGATTGAAGAGGAGAAGGATAGATAGATAGTTTTATTTTTAACGACTATAGGCAAAAGTCGAGTTGGCTGGAAAGTGACGATTTAATGTGAATTTTTGAAATTATGGAGTAATTTTTATTTTTTCTTCGCGATATATTGTATTTTATACATATCGTCGCCTTAGAGTGAAGGGGGCGTAAGTGCCATTTCTCCCGATTTTTTTTCTTCAAAATAACAAGGAGGCGTAGCTCCACTATTATTGCTCCAATAGGCTTTCCAAGGCCTTTTACGCAATATTAGTGAAAAAATTAAAAATAATAATATATAGGTGTACACAGAGAAAAATGGTTTCTTAATTTAAGAATGTGCAGTCACTTAATTTAAGAATTTGCAGGTCACTTAAATTAAGTGACTTTTCTCACTTAAATTGAGTGACTTTTTCTTTCTTAATTTAAGAAAGTAAAAGTCACTTAAATCAAGTGACTTTTTCTTTTTTAATTTAAGAAAGTAAAAGTCACTTAAATTAAGTGACTTTTGTCACTTAAATCAAGTGACTTTTTTTTCTCAATTTAAGAAAGTAAAACTCACTTAAATCAAGTGCGTTTCCTCACTTAAATCAAGTGACTTTCTCACTTAAATCAAGTGACTTTTTCTTTTTTCATTTGAGAAAGTAAAAGTCACTTAAATTAAGTGACTTTTTCTTTTTTAATTTAAGAAAGTAAAAGTCACTTAAATTAAGTGACTTTTGTCACTTAAATCAAGTGACTTTTTTTTCTCAATTTAAGAAAGTAAACCTCACTTAAATCAAGTAACTTTTTCTTTTTTAATTTAAGAAAGTTAAAGTCACTTAAATTAAGTGACTTTTCTCACTTAAATCGAGTAACTTTTTCTTTCTTAATTTAAGAAAGTAAAAGTCACTTAAATTAAGTGACTTTTCTCACTTAAAAAAAGTGACTTTTTCTTTCATAATTTAAGACAGTAAAACTCACTTAAATCAAGTGACTTGTTCTTTTTTAATTCAAGAAAGTAAAAGTCACTTAAATTAAGTGACTTTCCTCACTTAAATCAAGTGCGTTTTCTCACTTAAATCAAGTGACCTTTCTCACTTAAATCAAGTAACTTTTTCTTTCTTAATTTAAGAAAGTAAAAGTCACTTAAATTAAGTGGCTTTTCTCACTTGGATCAAGTGACTTTTTCTTTCTTACTTTAAGTGATCTGCACATTCTTAAATTAAAACATTTTTCTCTGTGTATCCACTTGTTTCTTGTTACTAATTAATTAATTAAAAATGATTAATTTTGTAAATTTAGCTTGAACCCATTTTTTGTAACTTTCAAAATTCGCTAGAAAAATAAATTGCAGCAAAAAAAAGCGTATCTCCATTATTCCCCGAAATATTCTCCAAAAAAAAGTGATAAAAAAACTTAAAATTCTTCAACTTTACAACTTCACAACTGAATATTCATCAGATTTCTCAAAATTCCTCGAAAATTAAGCAAAATCGTCCAATTTCGTCTAAATCCCTAGCCTCAGAGACTTCAAAAAAAAATTACTAAAAATGCCTCGGGGCAAAAAGGGCGTATCTCCATTAATTTTTTTCAAGATATTTCTCTTAAATAAAGAACAGCAATTTCCTCTCTCTCTCTCTCTTTCTCTTTCTCTTCTTCTCCTCGTAAAAAATTCTCTCCGATTATTATTTTTTGAACTACCCCTCTCAGCCACATAAGAGCCCCTCCCCCCTCCCCCTTCCCACCTCCTCCCCCTTTTTTTTTGGCCCATGTCACGAGAGTACCTAACAAAATCACGATAATCCCTAAACCCAGGCAATAGTCGTCAGACGATCGTAAAAGTTTTCGAATTATAGTTTGGACGGTCGTAAAATTTTTTGGGACCTATATATAGATATATATATATATATAGCCAAAAACGTGTGTGTGTGTGTGCCATTCGCCTTTTTCTTTCATCCACGCCGATTCTCTCCTTATTTTTCCTCCCTTTCTTCCTTTTTTTCCTTTTTTTTTTTCGTCTTTATCCTTTTTTTTTCGTCTTTTTTTCTTCTTTTCACGTCCTTTTGCCATGTGGCAACGAACACAGCAGTAGCAGCTTCCCTTTCCATCCACGTTTTTCGGGATATGACGTTTTTGGGGGGTGAGGGGGGTGAGGGGGAGGGGAGAGGGCAAGTTACGACCGGGAAACCGTTCGTGAAATTGTCGTAGCTCGTAAAAATCTTTGAACATCCCTCATTTTTATAACTTTCGTTTTCCTATATTTTTTTTTTTGCTTTTTTTTTTTTTTTGCTTTTCTTCTCTGTACCGCTATTTATTTCGCTGCTGTTACTCTTAATTTTTTTTTTCTTTTTTTTTTTGGCCAATGGAATTCAATCTCCAATGATTTTGGAAGATGATAAATAATGTAAATTATTAGGGAGTTTATAGTTTTTTGTGATAAATTGTTGCGATAATTTACTTCGTAACTTTTGGAATTTTTTGTAAAAAAAAGGAGAATCAAGAGGAAAAGGGCGTATATCCATTAATTTAAGAGATATTGAAGAAAAACTGGAAAATATTCAGTAAAATTAAATAATTCCATTTTTTTAATCAATTTTTTTTTTTAGAATATCTTGGAAATTAATGGAGATACGCCCTTTTTGCACTAAAGGGTTGAAAAACTAAAAAATATTCGGTTGTAAATTCATAAAATTGAATAATTCCCTTTTTTTCCACTCATTTTTTAAGAATATTTCGGAAATTAAAGGAGATACGCCCTTTTTGCTCTAATCTTTTGGTGTAACTCGTGGATTTATTTATAAAAATCCGAGAAATTGAAGGAAAATTGAAAAATATTCAGTAATGAAGTCAAAAAAAACGAATAATTCTATTTTTTTTAATTAATTTTTTGAGAATATCTTGGAAAATAGTGGAGATACGCCCTTTTCATCCAAAATCCATTCTTCACAGTTCTTTGAAATTCTGAAGAAGATAAATCATGTAAATTATTGAAATATAGTTTTATGATGAATTGTTACAAATAATTCAACTTCTCAACTTTTTAAAGCTACATTATTTTTTTTTTATTCAGAATCTCCGGAAAACAAGAAATCAGGTCATTGCTGATGTTGACTTCTTTGGAGACTGAAAAAAGAAAAAAAGAAAAAAAACTTGGATCATGAAATAAACTGTTGAAGTTAACTGGAGTAGAAAAGTTTCAAAAACTTTTGAAATTCGAAATTTTAGGGAGAATTTCATTTTATTGGGAGCGATGGAGACTTCAACGTGCCTCAAAATCAGAGATCGGTGAAAAAAAATTCGCTTTTTTAGTTTTTTAATTTTTTTTATTTTTGTAATTTCCATCGAAAAAATTTTAATTACTTTCTTAATGAAAAATTTGGATTTTTAAATTTTTCATTAGTTTGAAAATTAATTTTTTTTTTTAACAATTTTGATTACTATGGTAATTTAAAATTTGACTGATGGAATTTCATAATTATTTTCTTTATTAAACTTATTAACATTTTTATTAGTTAAATTGAATTATAAATGTCATATAAGCGTCATTTAGATTGGATTAAATTATAAGTTCTTATTTGTGTTACATTTAGTTAACACTCTCAACTCAAAATTTTTGTCTGAAAGACGATTATATTTGGGAAGATTAAACATAGTAGCGTTGATTTTATTATAAAATTAATTATTCCAATCAATTAATAAGTAAGAAAGAATCAAAATTTCGAATAAGAAAAAGAATTATAAAATTTCATCAGTCAAATTTTTAATTACAATAGTAATCAAAATTGTTAAAAAAAAAAAATTAATTTACAAACTAATGAAAAATTTAAAAATCCAAATTTTTCATTAAGAAAGTAATTAAAATTTTTTCGATAGAAATTACAGAAATAAAAAAAATTGAAAAATTAAAGATGCGAATTTTTTTTTGCCGATCTCTGCTCAAAATTTCTACATTGCTAAAAAAAAAAGAAAGAAAACTCCCTTTTTGCACGAAAAACTTTTTTTTGTTAAAAAAGGGCGTATCTCCATTATTAACCACAAAAATCGCAAAAAAAGAAGAAAAAGTAAAATTTTAGAGGTGCAGAATAAAAAGGGCGTATCTCCTTTATTTACCGAGCTATTTTTCAAAAAATGCCCCCCCCCCCCCTCCCAATTTTCATTTCTCTTTTCTCCGAAAATTGCGTTCGATAAAAAAAATAATGATAATAATAATTTTAAAAAATAAAAAAAAAAATTTAATAAAAAAAACAAAATAATAAAAAAAAAAATCCATTGAAATTCTCCACGAGAGATTTGGAAAATTTGAGGGCAATCACATTTTTTGTAACAAAACTAGAAATTGGCCAATACCAAAACGATAACAATAGGTGGAATATAGCCATGAAATAATAACGACTGGTCTGTGTGTTATATCCCGAGACGTGTAACGAGTATACGACACTAGTTCTCTCCCTCCCTTCCTCCTCCCTCCCCTCCCTCCTCCGGAAACACAGTTGAAGCAAATAGTATTGACAATTGTACGAAAGACGCAAACACAAGTGGAATGAGTAGAGTTTTGTCTATAATATCCATTGCCTTTAAAAACAAAGGGGCGTAAGTGTTGTGCTAATACGAAGGACTTACGCCCTTTTCATTCTAAGCTTCAGGAATATTCTCGAAAATGTGGAAACATGGAAGAGAGAGGAGAAATAGACGAGCAAAACACACGAAAGAGGAGAAGTGGGTAATACGATAGTTTTACTCTTGCCCTCACCCCCCCCCCCCTCCCTCTCCCCTCTTTCTCCTCCTCCCCCTCTTAAAAAACCTCCATTATTCTGGGATAGGCTGGAAGTTTCATATTCTCAATGGAGAAGTGAGTTTTAGAGCTTGACTGCATCGAATGAGGAAAACGAGAAAATCAGTGAAAATGTCTCTGACCAATATAACATATATATATCTATATATATATATATAGATATATAGTGGATGGAAAGTTTAGCCATAACCGAAGCGACTCAGCTATTACTGAGCAACAGTAGTTTTCTATGTCACGTTTCTATATTGTTTGTACGTGAAGATAGAGAGAGACAGGGGGGGGGGGGGGGGGAGGGAGGAAAGAGGAGGGGGAGGGAGGAAGAGTGGAGATCGTATCATGATAAGGAATTCAATGGTGTGCGGCCGGACACAAATACGAGATAATCAGAAACTCATTTGAGAATTTAATTTTTTTTTGTTCGATTTTTGCTTGCGAATGGAAGATATGTAATCATCAGAATTTTCGATTGTAATTTTTTTAATGGAAGATGCTTAAAATGATTTAAATAGAGAGAAAATGATATTTTTAGCGAAAGTCTCAATTACAGCAAAACGGTTTTATAGAAAAATTTCATATTTTGTGGAAAATTTCCTCTCGACGAAGTCTATTTTTTAAGCTTTATTTGAAGAGAATTCGATCGATACTTTTTGACATATGTCCATTTTTTTGAAAATCAGTTTTTAATGGAATTTCTGGAAATTATTTAACTGATGTTATTTATACATATATATTATCTCGAGATTTGTATCAGTTATACAGAGAAAAATGTTTTCTTAATTTAAGAATGTGCAGTCACTTAATTTAAGAATGTGCACTTAAATTAAGAAAGAAAAAGTCGCTTGACTTAAGTGAGAAAAGTCACTTAATTTAAGTGATTTTTACTTTCTTAAATTGAGAAAGAAAAAGTTACTTAATTTAAGTGAGAAAAGTCACTTGATTTAAGTGAGAGAACGCACTTGATTTGAGTGAGAAGAGTCACTTAATTTAAGTGACTTTCACTTTCTTAAATTAAGAAAGAAAAAGTTACTTAATTTAAGTGAGAACAGTCACTGGATTTAAGTGAGAAAAGTCACTTAATTTAAGTGACTTTTACTTTCTTAAATTAAGAAAGAAAGAGTCACTTAATTTAAGTGAGAAAAGTCACTTGATTTAAGTGAGAAAACGCACTTGATTTAAGTGATTTTTACTTTCTTAAATCAAGAAAGAAAAAGTCACTTGATTCAAGTGAGAAGAGCCACTTAATTTAAGTGACCTGCACATTCTTAAACTAAGTGACTGCACATTCTTAAATTAAGAAAGCATTTTTTTCTGTGTAGATGCCTGTGAATTCTGAGCTTATTTACATACTTAGTTCTCGAGTTATTGGCGTTTTAATGAATTTTTTCAAAATTTGATATTTTGATGATGGTTTGAAAAAAGTTGTATGACTTCCATTCGCAAGCATATTGCTAAAGTATCAGCAGAAAAAGCTATATCAGCTGGAAAGCAATACTATTATCCACTTGTTTTTGATGAGAATTAAATTCAAGGATTATTGGGAGGTACAATGGGGGAAAAAGGTGAATTTTTTGTATAAAATTGTTAATAACAATTTATACAAGATGAAATTCTCAAATATGATTCAGTGAATCTGTGGAAAATGTCATGGGGAATAAAATAAGCTCTAGAAACAAAAAATTAATTGAAAATTGAAAAATTTTCATTATTCTTCACATCTTTTCGAAATTTTTCAAAATTTAATAGAAATTCAAAAAATAATGTAAATTTTTCAATTTCCAATTAATTTTTTGTTTCTAGGGATTATTTCATTCTTCATTACATTCTTCACAGATTCACTGAATCACATTTGAGAATTTCATCTTGCATAAATTGTTATTAACGATTTCATACAAAAATTTAACTTTTTTTTTATCCTCATCCTTTTTTCTAACTCTTGAAATTTCATTAAAAAATGAATAAAAAATTAGAAAAAAATAAAATTATTGAATTTCACTGAATACCTGGAGATTTCTCAGGTTTTTGAGAATATCTCGGAAACTAATGGAGATACGTTCCTTTTTTTCGTAGCTCTCGAAATCTTGATATATCAAGTGCCTTAGGGAAAAAAGGGCGTATCTCCATTTATTTACTGAGACTTTTCTAATAAAAATAATCAAAAAAATTCGATTGAATTTTTCTTTTATCCGAAAATTTGGAGATTCAAAATGGCTGAAATGTGTTTTCATATGACGAAGGCAGTTATTTTCTATTTGAATGCATTACAGTAGTCTTTCACAACTCATCTATTTCGAGAAAAGACACGGAACGGTCAATCGTTTGGATGAACTCCAGGGAAATACGTCCACACGTGATTCTTGTACCATCAGGAGTCACTCTCTCTCTTTCTGTGAAGGGGATTTCGTATTTTCAAATGTTTATGCAATGTTCATTATTTACGGTAATTTAATTTTTATGATTTTTCTGGAGTTATTTTTAACGAATTGATGGTTTTTGATTGATTCTTTGACGTTTAAGGTAGTTCTATACCTACACGTATTTAAAGATTAAAATCTGAAATAAATTTCAACTGAAAGCTCATATCGTCGCCTTAGAGTGAAAGGGGCGTAAGTGCCAAAAACACGAAATTCTGGTGTGAAAGGGGCGTATGTCCACTTATCACTCCAAAATGTTTTTTATGGCCTCTGGAACATTATTTGGATCATTAAAAATTGAAATAACAAAGTGGCGTAACTACCAATTTTAGAATGAAAGAGACGTATCTCCACACCTACGCCCTTTTGTTATTTTCTTTTTAAACGCTATATATAATTGTTAAAGTTAAAGTGAAAAGGACGTATCTCCGCACTTACGCCTCTTTGTTTTTATAATTTTCGTTATCTCATGAGAATATTTGGAGTTACGCCCTTTTGTTTTTTAGGATTTTTCATCCGAATTTTGGCACTTACGCCTTTTTGTTTTTAGCGATTTGTATCTAAACTATGGCACTTACGCCTCTTTGTTTTCAATTTTTTTCCGATGATTAGAGAAAATTCAATGAAAACACTAAAAACAAAGGGGCGTATCTCCGGCACTTACGCCCTTTTGTTATTAGTCAGTGGTACTTACACAGAGAAAAATGTTTTCTTAATTTGAGAATGTGCAGTCACTTAATTTAAGAATGTGCAGGTCACTTAAATTAAGAAAGAAAAAGTCACTTAATTTAAGTGAGAGAAGTCACTTAATTTAAGTGAGAGAAGTCACTTAATTTAAGTGAGATAAGTCTCTTAATTTAAGTGAGAAAAGTCACTTAATTTAAGTGACCTGCACATTCTTAAATTAAGAAAGGAAAAGTCACTTAATTTAAGTGACTTTTACTTTCTTAAATTAAGAAAGAAAAAGTCACTTAATTTAAGTGAGAGAAGTCACTTAATTTAAGTGAGAAAAGTCACTTAATTCAAGTGAGAAACGTCACTAAATTTAAGTGACCTGCACATTCTTAAATTAAGTAACTGCACATTCTTTAATTAAGAAAGATAAAGTTATTTGATTTAAGTGAGAAAAGTCACTTAATTTGAGTGACCTGCACATCTTAAATTAAGTGACTGCGCATTCTTAAATTAAGAACCCATTTTTCTCTGTG